>OY740717.1:81630350-82830350 GCA_963513945.1 Hydrotaea diabolus | reverse complement strand
GAGTGAACTTTTGGTACCAGCGACTTACAGTACTTTTTGATGGCTCTTCAGCACGAAATGTCAAAACAAGCTGATTGAGACACTCCTGTCTCGATAATCCAAGCAGAAATTGTAAAAACATCGCACAAAACATGTTCACGGGTTAATTCAATTTTATGACCTCAGGGTGTTTTTTCAGATGTATGGTTTTCAAGAAGAAATAAAACGCCTATAATTGTTATGGCCAAGATTTTCCTTTTTTTAAGATAAGGGTTTGCCAATATGTTTTAAAAATTATTTCGGGCAAGTGCCTCCACGGCTGACTCGAATAAATTCCAGCCGAGAGACCCAATTTTCGACCACTTTTTGCAGCATTTGGGGCCGTATGTCAGCAGTAACGCGCCGAATATTCTCTACCAGGACGTCAATCGTGTCGGGCTTATCTACGTAGACAATCGACTTTACATAACCTAACAATAAAATAATCCAGCGGTGTTAAATCGCACGATCTTGGATGCCACGCCATAGGCCCACGTCGCAAGATAACGCGTTCGCCAAAAGTTTCCTTCAATAAATTGATTGTTTCGTTGGATGTATGGTATGTAGCGCCGTCTTGTTAGAACCAAAGGTCGCCCAGATCAACATTCTCCAACTCAGGTACGAAAAAGGCATAAATCATGGCTCTAAAGCGTTCCCCATTAACTGTAACATCATGGCCGGCTTCATTTTTGAAGAAATATGGACCAGTGATTCGCTCTGCCCATAGAGCACACTAAACAGTGACTTTTTGAGGATGTTATGGCGTCCAAATGTGAAAACTTTGGTTATTAACAAAAAATGACATTCATCGCTGAACAAAATTTTCTTGTAAAAATCAGGATCGGTGGCCATCTCGTTTTTGGCCTAATCACCACGATTTTTAAACGTCGTTGCGGAGTATAAATCTAGTGACAGCTGTCAAAAAGAACAACTCCGAAAGAAGTGTGGCCTGATTGAAAACCACGCTTCAAAAAAAAAACACCCTATAGTCGTATTTTAAAACACACTGTCAACAAAACAATTTGTGCTAAAATGTCAAAACTTTAGAGTGAAGTTATGCTACGAAAATGCAAACTTTGAAATGTTCTGGCAACACTATTATTGGCAGGACCCGAAATATTAATAGCAACCCTCGTACACAAGTCAACAAAATATGATGTGTCTATTAAGCAAACACAATACAAACATTTTGAAGTTTTCTCTCTTTCTTCAGCACATACCAAAGATGTCTACACGTACATTAGAGTGCCTTTTAAAATCTAACTAGGACTGTGGATTAATATGTTTTAGAGCTACTACCAAAATATTTCGGCTCTAACTTTTAGCATTTGTGCTCTGGGCCAGCTCAAGAATAATAATCTCGATTTTATACTTTTGGTTAAATAATTGTTCAAATATAAGTATAATAAGGCAGTGCCAGTACTTTGCATATAAAGAATGATAAAATTTGTTTTACGCTTGAGATATTAAGTGTTTTTTCAATTTTCTTTAGGTAATTTATTATATTTTAAAAAAATCTTACATTTTTTTTATACCGATTATGACAGTAAAAACAAACATTTTTATTAACGGACATTGGGGTTTTTCTTCGTTTAAATTACATTTTTGTACCCGCCTTCTAAGCGTGGAAGGTATACTAATTTTGTCATTCCGTTTGCACCAACACGAAATATTGATCGGAGACTCTATAAAGTTTATATTTGTGATCGTCGTTAAAATCTAAGACGATCTAGCCATGTCCGCCCGTGTGTGTGTTGAAAGCCCGATAGCGATCAAACAAATTAACCAAGGATGAAGTTACGTATACTTGATAATGGCTTATAGTCGTACGATGTTTCAGATTGTAAATGAGCGAAGTCGGCCTTGAGTAAAAAAGTTTATTTTTAAGGGACTAAAGGTTACTCGAAAATAAGTACACTTTGTTCTATTCATGGTTACACGGAGAAAAAAATATATTAAAAATAATTTTGCATGAAAAGTACATATATTTTTGGAACATGCTGCAAACATGTTCAGCATAATAGGTTTACACAAACATATTATATGTTTGGGACAACATTCTAGCATCTTGAAATATCATATCTTTGTGAAATAACTTAAATTATACATTAAAAAGTTTCCATTGTTAAAAAATGTTAGAATGTTTCAACACAGAATTTGTATTAGTTGCTAGTTTTTCTTCAAGTGGTTAGACGTAGTGGAAGCAGAACGCAATAAGAAAAAAAGAATATTGGTGAGTACTAGTGTTTCTGTCCATACAATAGATCTTGAATTAACTTGTCAGGACTATTCAAAACATCAGGCTGTTGTCGGCAGAATTTATTGTTGTATGTTCGTTTAACATTAGTTAAGTAGGTATGTACGTTTTTATGCTTGCCTAAATTTCTGCAAACATGCATATGAATGTATGGGATAATTATTGCAAACATTTTAATGTTTAAGCATATGGATGTTTGGAAACATTACAAAAAACATATTAATGTTTGGGTGCAAACCAATGTATGTTTGCACATAAGCAATGAATAAGCTTGATCAATTAAGAGGCATTTTGTAAAAGCCGGGTTTCGGCTTAACCGAAAAAATAAAAAATGTTTAAGATACCGGTTTTCATTTTAGATTTGTGGTTTTTAAACCGGGTTTTCCGTACAAGGATCACATGCTGCTAAAAGAAAGTAGAAAATTACTATTAATGCATTTACATTTGAAATCATTTATGTATTAATTTATTTTAATTGATTTTTAACATGCGGTGGCTATACTTCTTGTTTCTTGAAATGTTGTTACCCATATGAACAAAATACGATGTGTTTATGTAGTAAAAACGACACACTCATTATGAAGTTATCTGTCTTGCTTTAGATATAAGCAGAGATGTACATTAGAGAGCATCAATATATAAATAGTTGCATAAGTATGTTCTAGAGCGATTCCCAAAATATGTCGGCCCTAGCTGTCAACACTCGTGAGTTTGACCCGTTTTGAATCACCATTAAAAATCCATCAAGAACTTTTGGTTAAATAAAGGTTTTGTTAAGACTTGAACTTTGCATTCAAATAATATTTAAAATTTATTTACACTTGAGATATTTACAGATTTGTGCAATTTTTTTCAGACGATTTCATTATATTTTTAACATTTCTTATGTTTTGCACGTAAATACAAAAATAATAGTATTAAATTAGAATTATCAAACGGTACCCTGAAATTAGAACTATGCGAATTATTTTGATTTCATGAAAATGTGTTAAAAATCACAAAATTACATAATAACTGCCACATAGTGGCTCCACACAAGTCAAACCCCTCTAATGTACATAGTTGATGTCAGGAGTTGCTATATATTAATAGGTATATTAAGCTGCCAATAAGATAAATATGATTATGTATTTTGTTCGAACTACTGTGTAATGTTTAAGGATAATTTAAGAAACCTGTTAATCGACACACAAAATAAGAGTTTTTGAAACGCGAAAAATGGAAATTTTGAAGAAACCGACGGTTCCTTCTGTTGAAAAGAAACCGAACCTCCGGTTTTTAAAAGCCGAACTGATCACCGTAATATGAATGTTTATATGTTAAAAATATGTTTGCATGCATGTTTGGGTCACAGCAAACATTTTTATGTTTCTAGGCAACATTGCCAAACATTAATATGCTTATGTGCAGACATACATTTGATTAGACCCAAAAGTTAATATGTTTGCCGTAATGTTCCCAAACCATAATTTGATTGTGAGAAATCACATATAATTATATGTTTGCACCCAAACAATTATATGTTTGCAGAAATCTAAGCTCGCAAAAATATGAAGCTACTTTTTGAAATTACGGGCATAAATCCAATGTTTAACAAACATACGAGTACAACAATAAACTCTGCCGACAACTACCTGATACTAAACTCATACTTTTTTTTAAAACAATACACTACTTTACAATACACTACTACTCACCAATGTTCTTTTCTGAATGTCCCTTGCTTTCATTACGCCTAATCGCTGAACGATAACCAGCAACAAATAACAATTCTATGTAAAAAATGTTAGCACAAAATTTATGTCATTCCAAAAACATACGTGACAGCGCATAGAAAAATGGACCTAAGGGTAAAAAAAAATAATTTTCATTTTTTTCTTTTTTTGATGTGGACATCATCTAAGCAAATAGAAAGGGACCTAATCTTTAAAATGGCTCTCCTGAACAAAACTTTTTATCAACTTTTCACTTTTTTTTGATGTGGACAACATCTGAACATCGAATGAGACCGATCCCAAGCCCCAAAAGTGTCCCCTCCCAGAGATATGCGCGTTTTATGAAACTGAAGTCGACGATTCTAAGCGCAAATAGAAAGGGACCTAATCATTAAAATGGCTCTCCTGAACAAAACTGGTTTTTAACCTTAGGTCCCTTTCTATTTTGCGCGTCACATATGATATTTCAATATGCTAAAATGTTGTCCCAAACATATAATATGTTTGTGTAAGTCTATTATGCTGAAATACAAACAAACATATTTTTATATATTTTCCTCTGTGTATCTATCAGCCGAGAGCCTTAATTTTCGCGAAAGCAATGAATTCGAATGGTAAATCGGCGAAAAAGCTCATATGTATTCGGATCAAACAAAAAGCTGTTTGGCTATTATTTGCTAAGCAGCAGCTAAAAATAAGGGCACACGCAGCTATTTCGCGAAATATGGGGTTATCAAGATAAACTTTATGTCAAGAATAAGTTGCTCTAAGAATTGAATATAATTGTAAAATACGATATCGATATCGGTGAACCATGTATTTACGGAAAAAGTACTCGACTATCTTTTGCAAGACGTGACCGTTCAATAATTCCTGGTGAATTAATATCGTGCGGCGTATGGTGGTCATCACCAATTTCTAAAACTCTAACATATTAAGATTCAGAGAGCAAAAAAATTCGATCAAAATATTTGTAATTGGGAGCGCGATGTTCTGCATTTTATTTTAGAAAAAACCTAATATTTGTAAATTTGTGTAAAAAGTAGTACTACCTAGCTGACGGCGTACGAGTATTTGGCGGGTAGGTAGGATAGTAATCTTTAAGAAATGGTATACTGTATAACTATAATGCGTATGCTTTCACAGGCACTTTATTTAAGCCAAATTAGAATTTTAGAGGAATCGAACATTTAAGGGTCCAAAAGGGGCTAAAGAAATTTTCTACCGTTAAAAAAGCGAAAGTGTCCTCTTTAAAATCATATACACTGTTGTACCTGCCTTGATCCGCCTGTAGAACACTTTTTTAATTTAAATGAAATTACTCAGGAAGCAATTATTGTTTTTTCTTTTTATTTTACCTGGTAATTATGTATGTATACGATTTTAACGTATTTTTACCTAATTTTAGCCTCTTTTCTTTTTTTTAGAACTTTTTTATTATAGCTATGTTTATGTTGCCTATGAACACAATATGACATTATTGTTGGCGTTTTTTTAAACTTATAAAATTAAAAATACAAAGGTTTATTTATCAACGTATGACCTTCTATTAATAAATAAAGAAGCTGAAAAACAAACAAAAAAACATTTCTATATTAAATATTACAAAAAATCTTTTTTTTATTTTATTTTATTTATTTATTTGCAACAAAAAATCAAAAGTTAAACTTTGACCTTGAATTCCTCAATAACTGCTGTAACCGTTTTTTTTGAAATTGAATGTGAAGAAAAACTTAAGAAGTTATCCTCCTAGTATCAAGATTTTAGATAACTAATTAATTTTAATTATGGTTATAGTGTTTGAAATTAATCGGCTGCAAAAAATGCATTGGCACGAATGCTGGCACATGTCAGACAGTGAGGATATAGAGTCAAAACATTTCTGAGTGATAATGGCGAAGAGTGTTATTATGCAAAGGTAAAATAAATTCGGCCCCATGTACTCCTCATCGAAATTGTGGTGCGAATAGAAAGAACAGGACTACATTAGAAATGGCGAGGACATTTAAATTTTCCAATCCTGAGGTTAAATTTCCATAATTTATTAAGTCGTCTATATTAAACAGGACGGGGAAGTCGTCAGTTACCGATATAAGTCTGTTTAAATTGTGGTGTGGATAGAAACCATGATTTCTTCACTTGCGTATTATTCGATCAACCTGTTATATGCACGTACCAAGTCAAAAACGCAGAAAAATTGAAAAGGAAAGCCAGAATATACATTAAAGAACAAAGTAGAGCTTTCCTGAGATGTAAAATTTCAGGAAAATATCATTGGGTGTGCCAATAATAAAGAAGATCCTGATCAAATAGATGGCAAATCAGATAAATACATATTGAAATATAATGGAAGAAATAATGCCACTTTACGAGTAGATCCGGAAAACAGTGCGAACTTAGATGATTTTAAAGAAGACAACGAATTCGATGAAAAATACGAGCATAAAGACGCCGACGTATAGTAAAAGAAGAAAATAGTAAACGTCCCAAAGAAGGTTCATAACAAGATGAACCTATTTCTAAACGTCTCAGAGATCAATTATTAATGCATATAAAGGTATAGGTATAAAGAATTCCTGATGATGTCCCAAGAAGTTTTTACACAAATACAAGCGCCCACTACATACATAGAAGCTATTCGAAGTAATCAGGGAAAATGGAAACAAGCTTTGCAACCCGAAATCAATTCTTTAAAGAAGAAAAATGAAAAATGAACCAAAAAGAGCAAAGGCCCTTCCTGGAAGAAGGGTATACCGACCAAGTACTTAACTTTATATAAAGGAAAGAGATGGAAAAAAGTTACTACTGGCATTTACGTAGATATCAGATTAGTTGCTACCACTGAATATGAAGAACTTAATTTATTTTTAAATGAACTAAAACCTGAATTTGAAATAGTAGTGAAAGATGCAAATTTTTTCCTCAGCTTTGCAAATGAATGTAAATATGTTCCAACGCCAATGGATAAAGTATGTGGAAATATTAAATCAGGGAGAGAAGAACCCGAATGCTCATATAGACAAGTAGTTGGTGCATGGATTTATTTAATGCTTGCAACTAGACCAGATTTGATTTTTTTTGTTGGTTTCTTGTCAAGATCTCTAGAAATTCCTACTTCAGAAGATGCACGAAGAGTAAAGTGAGTTCTCAGATACAATGTGGGAAGCTATATCCTGGTTTAGTATAAGACAACAAATGGTTACAACATCTACAACTAGGCAGAAATTGCTGCAGGAGTTATGGCTTAAGAGGCTTTAAACGAAGTTATTTATTTTAATAATTTACCAGTCGTACAAATCGACAACACTGCTGCAATACGTCTAACTCAAAGCCCGGAATTTCACAGATGTTGCAAACATATAAAATTACCACTGAAGAGCAGGTTGCAGCCATGATGAAAACCACTAGCAAAAATTCTTTTAAAATATTTATGTAGTCGTTTAAATAAGTTTACTTTCAAACAAGGGAAAGTGTTGTAAATATTGTTTTATTGTTAACATAACTTTCCATATTAGATATAATACGTATAATCAAGTTACGTTTGAAATGAACTGAAATATGTACATGGAAGTTTATGTACATCAGTACAAGAAAGTTACTGAATTCAATATTTGGTTCCGTTTGCGAAATACTTTTCTGTGACCGTATAAAGTTCATATATTATTAACCCTTGTTAAATTCTCAGATGATATAGCCATGACCGTTTGTTCGTTCTGCTATAGATATTTAAGATTTAAGTCCATATAGGCCTCCTTTATCTATGGGCATATGTATGGAATCTGAATATGCCATTAAATTTATGTTTTGGTGGCTCCGACCCATAGGCTTGGTCATTGAGCTCTGAGGCCCAAAAACTGTCCCCTAATGTTTGAGGTCATATGGATATCCAGAAGAATTTCAATGTTCTCGCAAATCAAAATGTGTAACTATATTTATTATTAAAGACGATGTAGAACTCCACCGGCCCATATGAACCCAGGGGCCAAAAATCGGCCCCTGCAACTATAAATAATAGATGGGTAATAAAAAAAAACAACAACAAAATCGCGTCACGAATCCTACTATAACGATTCCACTTAATTTAAGTATATAACCCATAGGTCTATGATCCCTAGAACCACGGTGTGCCATCACACTGGGTCCGTAACAATGCGACGGCCAATTCGAAGCATGACAGTTATGGGTCAGAACTTCCCTCTTGGTCTAAACCTCTGCTGTCCTATGGACAACTCCACACCGAGCCGAAGCTCTCCCCGCGATTTGGGTTTAAACCAGACATAAAGACAATCAGAAACAATGAAATCTTTTAGCAAATCTGAATATGACATGAAATTGACGATTTGGCTGAATTAGAGGGGCCAGCACATCGGGCAATCGTCCATAGGGTTCCAAACATAACTTCCTGTCAAACATGAACCAACTATCAACAACCATTTCCTCTATCACACACTCGTTATACTCTCCCAAAGGATGGAGTGTCTACTAAATTTGTCATTCCGTTTGCAACGCCTAGCAATATTAATCGGATAACCTATAAACAATATAATCGTATTATTGATTATCGTTAAATTCTAAGACAATTTAGCCACATACGTCCGTCCCCCCATTTGCCTGCCAAACGAATTTACTTTGTCCTTTTTAATTAAAAATCAAGTGCAGCAAGAATTTTTCTAAGTTATGATTAACATTCTGAATTGTTGATTACAAATGACTTAATTATTTCGGTTTTGCTATCCGGTCAAAACTCATTACTATCAACTCAGATCGTCAAAAAATTGTGATTGTGTAAGGCTCGGCCAGAAAAGATTTGAAATGTTTATGTAGTTCGTAGTCATGAATACACTCAACTCTTAGTTTCGAAACTATATAAATTATGCACAATAAGTGATATGACGATGACACGACGTTAATGTAAAAAAGAAACGCGTTCTAATGCGTTTTTACCACGATTGATTAAAAATCTCACAACGATAATTCACTATACTAAAACTATGTAAGACCGGATGTTAAATGAGACTTGTTAAGTGGCAAGACCTCAAACCGGAGGGACGTTTGTATAGGGGCTTTATGGACCAATAGGGTCCAATTTTGTCACAATTAATAATTTATTAGCACTATGTTCACAAAATCGACTTAGAAAACTTCGCGTTATTCATATACGTCATATCAACTTTTGCGCCTTTGCGATTTAGCTATCGTATTTAGAATACAAAGCAAAAAAGATTTGTTGGAGTTTGGTTTTCAAACTGATGATTTTTGAACCAATCTTGCCCTCAGCTTTAAAAAATACATGCCGACTAAAAGTGGTCTCTTCTCTCATATGTCGCAATCACCTTTGTTGCTACGTTGACTAATCGGGCGCGGTCGCATGCCTTTCACAAGTACGGAGCCAGGCATGTTTATTCGATCTTTCCCATTGAAAATATAAAGGCCTTCTCAAAAAATGTTCTAACAAATCAGTATAGGATTAACTACAAGCTCAGATTCAACATACAAGCGACAAGAGAATAATGCAAAAATATCTCAACTATAGTGATTTGTGCCGATTTTGTGTGGGAAACTGATGGGGCCCATTATTAATTCTAAACATTTCATAGCATAAGCACACACACACCTACAAATGTCAGCTATTTAGCTTCAACATCGACACACACAAAAGTATTTATTTATTTAGGGTACGTGGACTGTCGAATATTAACGTACTCGTATATGCCATATTTTTAGGAAAGGGCGTAAATCGTCTTTACGTCGAAATACGCCTTTCGATGAATGAAATGATTATTGTATTTACCACGTTTACATCTTCATCTTCCCTCAACATCTCATTGTCATGTTTATTATTAAAAATGTATGTATACTATCACGTCTATCTTTGCAGCAATTGGGTATTCCGGTACTATTGGTTCTACTTCTATTTGGGGACGACGCTCTGGCCCGGAGACGGAAACCCGACAATGTAGAAGATAATGAATACACAATCCATCAACATAACTATGAAGAGCAACAGGCTGATTCGTCCAGCGGAGATTTGCATGCGCAGGAATCGGACAAGGTTGAATTTAAAGTTCACCCAGATCCAAATAGCAATATAGAACACGGAAAAAGGAGCACAAACAAGCATCGGCACACAGCCTACTTGAAGCCAATAAATCGCCGCAAAAAGCATATTCTATTGAAAGTTCAACCGAGACATAAGAAGCCCATTCACAATTCACCGCCTGTGCATCGTAATACGCAACCAGAGGATGTCAAAGTCTTCCACACATATGAGGAGACTCATGAGCATATCATCGAGAAGGACGAAGAACCTGTTACGGTGCCACCAAACGATAATGCAACACCGGAAGCCACTGAACAGCTAGAAATTCAAGCCGAACAACATTTTGCGGAACCTGTAACACAGGAGACGCAACACTTCCACTCGGAAGAGGAAAACCATGAGCACAAGCACAAAAAAATTAAAATCAAGCACCACCACCACCATCATCATCACAATCATATTAAGGAGATAGTGAAGAAAGTTCCAGAGCCATACCCGGTGGAGAAGATTGTTCACGTGCCAGTCGAGAAAATAGTCGAAAAGATCGTGCACGTACCAAAGCCATATCCTGTGGAAAAAATCGTTAAAGTGCCTGTGGAAAAGGTGGTACATGTCCCCAAACCATACCCGGTAGAGAAGATTGTGGAAAAGAAGGTTCCGTATGCAGTGGAAAAAATCGTTGAAAAAATTGTTCACGTACCGGTGGAAAAAATTGTCGAGAAAATAGTACACATACCAAAACCGTATCCGGTCGAGAGAATTGTTGAAAAAATAGTGCATGTTCCCGTTGAGAAGATCGTTGAAAAAAAAGTTCCTTATCCCGTAGAAAAAATTGTACACGTCCCAGTCGAAAAGGTCGTAGAAAAGATAGTTCACGTCCCAAAACCATTTCCTGTGGAGAAAATCGTAAATAAACTGATTGCCGTACCAAAACCATACGCAGTCGTCAGACCAGTTCCTTATCCAGTCGAAGTCAAAGTGCCCATCCACGTCGAAAGACCCGTTCCCTACGAAGTGGAAAAATTTGTTCCGGCGCCGTATAGGGTCGAGGTAGAGAAAAGGATTCCAGTCTATATTCATTCCAAGGAACCGTACAAGTTCGAGCATCCCAAACATCAAGAACATCCCAAAAACAAAGATGATGACTTCATCGACCACGAGCACAAGGGACTTGCGCATAACCACGAAATCGAACCCTACAACCATCATGCACACGACTTGTCCGTCTTTCCCTCCAACCATAAGCCGACTCTGACCAAGCCACAACATGAAGTACACCAGTTGTCAGGACAAAAACAATCGAAAGCTATTCGTGCTGAATTGATGCATCAACAAATTCATAATTTTGGCTTTAAAAAGCAGGTAAAAGAGCAAAACCAGCAACAACTCCAACAGCAGCATCAACACCAGCAGCAACAACTCCAACAGCAACAACACCACCAACAACAACAACTCCAACAACAGCAACTGCTTCAACAACAGCTCCAACAGAAACACCACCAGCAACAACAGCACCAGCAGCAACATCAGCATCACTCACAACAACTGCAGATTCAACCACAGGATATCACATCTCAAGAACCTGCCCCACAGGAAAGTAGAAACCATGAAGTATCCATACCACCTAAAATCAATCCCAACTTCCACATAAATGTTGAAGATGTCCAACCAGCTGCCAGTGCTCAGGTAGCATCCATTGAACGCCCATCTACTGGGCCAACTTCCGATACGCAAACTCATGCGTCGACTAATTCCATGCAAATGGTGACTCGCATCCAGCAGATCGCCTTACCACTTCATTTCTTTCAATACCATCACATGCCTTTTCAGCAGCCACTTGGATTCTCGTTGACCCCAAACGTCAGTTAAGGAGATACACAATAAAGTAGCAACTAGCTTCTAATGCGTTTAGTTTAGGGACATTTCTAGTATCTAAGAACTATTTAAATCAATATTGCAAAATATAGTCTAATTTTATTTAAAATATACTTTTCTACAAATACATTTATAAAGAAAAGTTAAATATAGAGAGAAGTGTCGTTAAAAAGCTCCCCTTTTTCAGGATATTTGTGACGTGGCAGAAACTCACAAGCTGCAATTTCTGGAAATGAAAATGAATGAAAATGTCCACATCAAAGAAAAACATACAATAAGCACAGCCAATAGATGTCGTGTTGGTATGTTTTGGCTTCTGAAGACACATTTTATTGATTGTGCTAGTGATTTGCTGTCAAATGTTCATCGAAACGATTGTGGAAGAATCTCAGGCGATTCGCCTGGATAATTAGTACAGTCGCGGCGATTGACGCCTGCGAATCGCCTAACTATCTCCAAGTGAAATTAGGGCTGACTTCCTAAACGTATATTTACAACGCATCAATGCAGTATTAAAACAGAGTTTATACATTGTACAGTTACTTTTTAAAAACATTGTATAATAATACTTTGCAACACTGAAATCGTTTAGGAACATTTGTATGCATTGTATCTTCCATACCAAAAATAAGCAAAAATGTTTTTTACCTTCCTGCGTCGCCAGTGTTGCATTCGCTTTGCCACTACTTGTATTTGGATGCCTTTGTTTGCTTTTCCTTCCACATTAACTACAAAAGTGTTACAAAAGGGAACAAAATACATTGTTAAAATGTTCAGGGTTGCGTTTACAGAGATCCTGCAATGTATTACTACAAAGCAAAATGCGTTTAGGAAGTCTGCCTAGTTGTACCCCTTCGAGCGATTTGTGAGGAAGAATCAGTGCAAAATCAAAAGAGATTCTTCCTAGAGATTCTTTAAAACGAGTCCTAATTGATAACGATATTTTTTACGAGATAAAAATCTCTGAGGCGAATCGAAAGCGATTCCCTAGATAAACCACGATGGAAAGAAGAATTGCATACAATTTCTTCAGTCAAAAGAATATAATTGAATTAAGTCAAACTATAGGATTGCTCGGTTACACAAAACAATTACGTATGTTTTAATTTTTTACTCTTTATGTTAATTTTATTTTTGTAAATTTTGTATTTGCAAATGTTCTTAAAAAACACAACACTCACGCTTAATTTTCACAACTACCTTACAAACAGTTTGACCACTGTTTGATGATGTTGTTGTTGTAGCAACAATATATTTATTTTGAAGTCTTGTTCGTCTATGAAACGCTCCATTTGAACTGGATGCATCCACAGAGAGGTGGATCACATCATGTGATCCCTGTGGCATGCGGGAAAGATGTCCGTAACGTTAGCATCAATTCGTGCCCATTAAGAATTGAGGCGGCTGCACCATCCAGATCCCAGCTGCGCCAGAACCACGCGCGTCTGCCGAGGTAGTACCTTCTCCTCAGGTGATATCTCCGGGGAAGCACTACATTCACACGGTAGCTGGATACTGCTGCTGCGACTTCATCGGCGTAAATGTTGTTCAGACCTGCCTGATAGTTTCGATGATCTATAGGTTCTCTCAAACCGCTAGACGTCTCTCTCTAGATCATGAAGATCGTACCTGATCTGTCTGGGCGGAGGCATCCTGTTCAAGAGATGGTGGTTAGGATGACTGCTGCGAAAACACCCTACCAGGTACTGCTAAGACAGCAGAAAATTGCGTCTACGGTAAGGACCTTCGTCTCCTCATGTAGATGGTCCTCAGAAGACATAAATAGACAATTCTGAATTTTCTTCCACTGCATCGTACTCACGTTCGCCGACCATACAGGTGCTGCGTGGTTTGCTACAGACCGACCTATCGATTTGTAAGAGATCAACAAGGTTTCTTTGTCGGCTCGCCAAGTACTGCCGGCAAGTGACTTGAGGACCTCGTTCCTACTTTTGAGTTTATAGCAGATAGCTGTAGCATGTGCAGAGGATCGAAAAGGGCCCCAAGGATTTTGGGGTAGTTAGTAGTCGGGATGTTGACGTCATCGACTTTCACATTGAGTGACAACCGCACCTCTGCCATGCAGTAAACAGTGTGGCTGATGATATGGAGGCGGATATTTTCATATTCCTCTCAGTGAAAAAACGTGCTAAGTCAGTAAGGTAACAGTTGATTTTCTCGCAAATGTCATCCACTTTAGGTCCTGACGTCATAATTGTGCAATCGTCAGCGTACGACACAATTTCAACGCCGTCTGGTGGTGCAGGACGTTTAGAGAGGTAGAGGTTAAACAGAGCCGGGGATATAACTCCACCCTGGGGAACTCCTTGTTTAACTCTACGGAGCTTCGACTTTCTGTCTCTAAATGCTACATATGACTGGCGCTCATACATATAGTTTACGACCCAACGTTTCAAACTGGGCGGAAGGGGCGTTTCTTCAATATCCTCGAACAGAGTGGCATGATTGACCGTGTCGAAGGCTTTTGTAAGGTCAAGAGCCACGAGGACCGTCCTGTCGTTAGGCTTGTTCTGGTTAAGGCCGCGACTTATACGTGTGGTGATGGCGTGTAAAGCAGTTGTTGTGCTGTGCTGCTTGCGGAATCTATCACTAGGAAAGTGTTTGATCAGACTAGGGAGGAGCAGTGCTTCAAGCGTCTTTGCTACTGGAGAAAGCAAGGAGGTCGGCCTGTACGAATCTCCTTTACTTGCGTCTTTTCCTGGCTTCAGTAGCCGGACCACTCCGCCCATTTTCCAGGCATCGGGAACTACGTGAGTGGCAAGCGACAGATTGAGCACTTTGGTCATGTACTCTATTCCCGGGGTGCTTTAACATCAGCATTGAGATTCCGTCCGGACCCAGCGCCTTTAATGACTTTGCGCTGCGGATGACATGGGCAACTTCGCTAACGGTAAATTGTGGTGGTGCCTCCTCGACTCGGAGAGCGCGGATACGACGCAATACTCTCCTTTTTGCCTTATCACTCTCTGGGTGCTCATTAAAAAGCCGGTTAAAATAACACGCGCACCGCTTCGGATCTGTCAATGTTATATCACCGAACGTGACAGCTGTCCGATCATCCTTCCTTACAGGGTTAGAGAGCGATTTGACCGTTGTCCACAACTTACCAATTCCGGAGCTTAAGTTGCACTGCTTCAAGTGGTCTAGTCATTTGTTCCGCTTATATTCGTTGACCAACCTACTGATCTCTAGGGTTTTTTTTTATATAAGCTTTATTTGAATTATTGAATCTGCTCCAATGGAGCCTAACAATAAGTATACGAATCTTAAGTATAATTCAATAATGAATCCTAGTATAGATTTCTTGTAATGTGGATCTCTGCTAATTGGCAGGAATTTTAATTAATTTGGTCAAAATAGTATATAACTGGTATGGATCACATGTCTGAGAATTTTAAACCTGGTTTGGCTTAAACCTCGTGATAAAGGTCCAGGGGACCCTTACAGTCATTTACAAAGTGTTCGCGATATTATGTAGAGTGAAGAACTCTAGTTATGTAAGTATAACGGATAACTCTAGAATAGCAGAGTGGACGACGTAATTTGGGTTTTGTAGGTTTTTCGCGTTGACTGTTTTAAGGATCACGTATGAGAGCATCTAAGCCACGTGACGTAGACTAAAGGATTCTACACAGTCTTTTTTGAGTGTTCGTCCGCGATTGATATTGACTGTTTTAAAGATCACGTATAAGAGCGTTTAAGCCACGTGACGTAGAAAAGGATTCTACACAGTCTTTCGGGCGCGTGTGTTCGCGATTACTGTTACGGATGAAGATTAGAAAACACGGCGTTCGTTTCTCCGAAGTCTTAAAGAGCTGGGCCTGCACAATAATTGTCTAGCAAGTATGTTATCATGACGTTCGAGCTTCTCTTTGTGCTTTATATTGATTTTTTGAATTGCCTCTTTAACGAGAGGTATTTTCATGTCTCGGTGGATATTTTCATTCCTCATATACCAAGGGGCACCGGTAATAAGCCGCAATGTCTTCGATTGGACTCTTTGGATTTTGTCGAGATTGCTCGAGCTTGCTTTGCCCCATAGCTGGGCACCATATAACCAGATAGGTTTGATTGCACTGTTGTATAGCAGAACCTTATATTCAAGGCTTAGTTTTGAGTTCGCGTTTAGGAGCCAGTGAACCTTAAGTTTCAGTTGAGTTTTCTTGGCTTCGATATGGCTTCTCCAGGTGAGTCGGCGATCCAGGTGGATTCCAAGGTAGGAATGGAGCGACGAATGTCATCACGCTCGTCTGCGAATCCCACTGCCTCTGCTGGGAAGTTTGGTCGTACTTCGTATTCGACAAGCAGGAATATGGTGAGCGTCTGCTGCGTTAATGATGGCCCGGAACTATTTTTCGGCTACCCGAACATCCGACGGAATAGCTAGATTATTAAAGCTGCGGTTGGTGGCTTCTCTGAAGGCCTCCCAATCAGCCTTTTTTGATTGAGAAACGTACGGCGTTCAGAGGTTATGAAATCGGGTGGTCTATTTATGGAGAGAATTATCGGAAGGTGGTCCGATCCTAGTGAGATGCAGGGTTGCCAGGTGACGTTGATCAGGCCAGGTGATGCCATAGTGATGTCTGGCGAGCTATGGCAATCGCCCATAATCCGCGTGGGGGCGTCCTCATCCACAGAACGTAGAGCTATCAATTTGATCTGCAAAAGCTATGCCCCTCTGGTCGTTGTCTAGGAGAGAATGCCACAGTTCGTGGTGAGCATTAAAGTCTCCTAGGACCAAGCGGTCATTGTCTTGTAGCAAATTGCTAATGTCAGGCAGATAACGCGGGGCACAGCTACCAACCGGCGGGATGTATACGTTGTACAGCTCTATTTCGGTAGTTCCAGACTTGACTGCTACCCCCATACATTCCATGTATAAGTCTCTAGAGTCAAGCTCAGGCGAAATAGGTCTGTACTGCACAGAATGGTGTAACAGGAAAGCAAGTCCCCCACCTTCACTTCTGGTGCGATCCTTACGTAGCACGTTGTATCCGTCACTACTGTGCAAGCCACAGGTGGCATTCAGCTTTGTTTCTTGGATCGCTGCGACCATAATGTTTCTCCGACTAATAAATTCTATTACCTTACTGATTTTGTTGCATAGGCCATTGCAATTAAATTACAAAATTGATGCACTGTCAGGAGTGGCAACAGCAATCTGTGGTGTAAGATGCTGTATATGTTGATGCTGTTGCGAGGGCGACTGCGGGGGAGTCTCGTAGTTTAACGATGAAGACGACGACGAAAATGTAGATGATAACACCAAATCCAAAGACCCACTGCTAACTTCGTTGATACACCATGAGGCAACAAAGTCAGCTTCCCTATACTCCCTGATGTGGTTCAGACCTGAACAGCTCCTGAAGTGCACCAACTCCATGCAACGATTACACCTTACAGACGTAAGGTGGACCACTGTTGGGCGGCATGCTTCAAGCGTGTTGGGCGTACAAACGTTCCGAACACCAAACATCGATTTGGACCACTTCTTTTTAATTTTTATTTTTTTGATTGTTTACTATATTCAAATAATTACAAGCTTATACTATAAAAAACAATAGTAAAATGCAAATAAATATCTGATATAGACTGCCCTTAGATCGGTCTCTCAAGTACATATAATATTGAAATATTCAACTTGTATTTGTACATTGTTTAAATTATAATTTGTCCCCAAAAGTAGTACATTTGACTTTAGAAAATAATATGGTAATGGAAAATTTAAATCAAAAAATACTTCACTTGTATTGATTTTATGCAGTATAAATACAAAGCTATGCTAAATACAAAACTATGCTATGGAAAAAAACAACAGCATGCGTAATTTTTATTAGAAAGGCCACCAAAATCTTGTGGATTGACCTTATTGGAGATCTTGTACTGAATCTTATATCATTAATAGTGCAAGTTAAGTCTTGAATAGCTTTAATATTTGCCCATCTTTTAATATGGTAAGAACGAGTATAAGGCAGGGATCCCATGTAGATTCTGAATATACTCTTACTATCAAGAAATATTAATACATCGGGGGCATAAATCCACTTCGTAAAGTTGTCCAAATTGGGCAATCATGTTAAGATATGGTGAACACGTGTTTGATACATTATCATTTTTATTTGGGGCTTTATGTATTTTAAATGAAACCAACGATCTGTATATAAAATCTTGTAAATTCTTCTATTACATATTAAAATATAAATGTCCAGGTGTACGAGTATTCCCAAATATTTTACTTTTTGCTTGTTAGAAATGTTTCTATTCGTTAAGTTAGATTTAATGCCAAATGATTTCCAATTTTTTTTTTAAATCACAGTTGCATTTCCCGGCTGGTGGGCGCAACAGAATAATTTAACATTTTCAGTGTTTATTTTTAATTTCTAATCTAAGTTAAACTGTTTGATTACATTTAAAAGACTCCTCAAGATTTTTGTTTATATTTCTGATAGGTTTACCTACATGATATATAGCGATATCATCAGAAAATGATATAATATTATCTATTTTTTTCTGTTAACCCCAATAGGAAGATAAAAGGTCGGCGATTTAACATTTTTAATTTAAGTCGACTGTAAAGTACTGATACTTTTTTCAAATTTCTGGTTTTATTGGAAAGGTTGAACTTTGTGATTTAAAAATGGAACATAATATCATTCAGATGATTACCACAACTGGCTCGGCAGTACCTCATCCGATCAACCCAATTTTTCAGTGCATTTTAGATTGTTTTGAGTCAAATCTCTATAATGGCAACTTTGACTTCAGGTTTCAACGCTGTCTCTGGATGCTTTGCGTAACATTTATCCTTAATGACTTACACAGAAAATAGTCCAATGGGCTCAAATCACAGCTCCGAGGCGGCCAATTGTCCTCACAGTTGTGGCTGATTATTCGATTTTCAACTGGCTGAGTGACATGTAACACCGTCTTGTTGAAATAAAATGTCGTCCATGTCATTCTCTTAAATTTTTGGAAACAAAATTTCGTTGAGCATGTCGCGGTAACGTTGACGGTAACGGCGGCTCATTTGCGAAGAAAAATTGCCCAATGATGCCACCAGCCCAAAATCCACATCAAACAGTAACTCGTTGAAGATGCAGTGACTTCTCAATAGTTACGTGTGGGTTCTCTATACCCCATACGCGGACATTTTTCTTATTGACATAGCCACCGAGATGAAAATTAGCTTCATCTGTGAACACCTTTTTTTTGTTAGAACTCTTCAACTTCTGCCAAACAATCTTGAGCCTATTGGGCGAAGTAGCTCGTTGCTTCTTAGTGTGATATTACAAACTTTCTGTCATTTATCATATTGAATATAAGTATTATGGAAAATATTTCAGCTAGATCTACCTTTAAGAGTACTGTTCGACTCAGAATCACTAGCGGAGTCGTCTATCAGTCTGTTCGTTCGTCTTCTGTCCATCTAGATCTTGTTATCCAAGTACAGGTCTTAAAATCACTAGCTGATTCGATTTAACGATGTCTGCCTGTTCGATTGTCCATCCGACTGCTGTAGATCTAATGCTTGTAATCAAACTACTGGTCGCAATTGTTGTTTATGCAATTTAGCAGAAGTAGTTTTTTTTTGATTCAAGGACGGACGCATGGGAATTTAAAGAAATTCGGTTCCGATTTACACAAATGACCAAACCACCACACAAATGATTAGGCGCCGAAAAACGGCATCCACATGAGCATATGGGTGGGTGGTTATCAAATGAGAATGGCATTTTCGAACGAGGTCAAAAATAAACTTATTTTTAGAAATTTGGTGGTGGAATATTCCGCCCATTTAAATATGGTCAAAATGCATGCAATAATGCAAATATGCAAAGTAATAATAAAAAATTCTCACAAATCCAACTGTGACATTAGAATCCGTCCAAGGGGTCCATAAATCTGTTTCATTTGGATGTTCTGAACATTTAGAATTTATAGTCGCTTCGCCCAAATTTAGTTTTTTTACCAGTTTATAATTCTACATGATTATCTTTATACATTCCACAACACTACGAAATATTGATATGGGACCCTATGAAGGCTATATATACTTATATATATTCTTGATCGTCGTTAAATTCTAAAACGATGTAGCCCTGTCAGTGTGTCTGTTAAAAGCTCAGCAGCAGTCAAACGAATCAACCTAGGTCCCTGGCATTTTGCAATATAATAACTTATAAGCTGTTTGGGATTGTAAATGGGCGAAATCGGCTTAGGGGGAAATGTTTTATTTAAGGGACTGAATGTACCTTGCTCAAAAGTAATTTATTTAGTTATTTGCTTAGCAAATAATATTTTTATGGTACTGTTAGATGAGAACGCACTAAATACTTTAAAAAATGGACAAAATTCCGGCGGAGGTGCATGCACAACTTTTTTAAAACAAGTCTGCGTTTGGGAATTGACTGACACTGTGTGACACCAAATCCTCAGTTTAAATTGAAAGTTACCTTTCCAAACCATTCACCACGACAAGAGGTCTCAGACAGGATGACATCTTAACGAGTTACTTCTTTAACATTATGGGGAAAGTCCTAGAAAACGCACAATAACCTCCAAGGTCCACATCATTCTCACGTATGCAGATGCCATAGACATTGTCGAAAAAACAAAGCGAGAGGAGCTTTTTTAAACATTAAATTCGAGTCGTCTAAGTTGGTCATTTGATTTTGGCAACTGCTAGAGCCGCCGCGACGAAAGAAAGTCGATAAAACCCGTATTAAATCAGCAGGGTAGCATGGAAAATACATATAAATGGAGATAAAAAAATGCCGAAAAGGGACAAAAACTTAAAAACAAAATTTAATGAAGAGGATGACATAGAAATCAAGAGGATGACTTTGAAAATATAAATGTAGCATAAAGGTAATAAACAAGACTCAAATAAGCCAAAAATTAAAAAGTGAGAAAACCCATATTAAGTATAGAGGATGAAGTTCAACATTAGTCGCAATTGATTCGATTGGAATAAAAAGATAGCAAAAAACAGAAACTAGACCAAACATGACTAAAACAAAATAAATGGGAGACACTTCAAAATAAACCAGAGACGTTCGAAAATAGAAAAAAGTTAATGGGGACAAAAATCTCAATTAGTATCAGGCTTAAGAGATTTAAATGCGCAATATCTACTCTATTAGAATACATTTTGCACTGTAACTTTTAATAACGGTTTTTTTTTTGTATTTACTCGTCTAACAGTTTATATACTCAGCTCTTACAAAGTTTTTGGGAGAAAGACGCGAAAATTTCTTGTAATTTAAGTACAAAATGAAATTAAAAAAACAAAGCTTTCCAATAGCTCTATTCATTTTTTTGTAAGTAATTTGATGTTTTCCTGACATTGTTAAGTGCATCAGGGAACTTTCAGAACAGCCTGGCCAATGTGCTTCATGAAAGAAAAGGGTGGATAGTTTTGAAATGTTTAGCCCATCATGAACATCATAAACGTGATTAGGAACAAAAAAACATGGGAGACCGATATTATTCTCAAATCTTACAATACGCCTTAGATATGTCAGGAAATTCTATCTGTCTAACAAACCATTACGCCCATAAGAGGGATCTCAGAACATTCATGATGGGTTCTTTGAATCAGGGTAATAAGTCTGTGGTTGAATTCTATAAACAGGTGTATAGTAACTTTTTCTGATCCTCTAGAATATATCATGCATGGACCTAGGTGGTCAATCCATAAATATGTTTACGAGCTCTTAGAGCTTGACACTTTACATTAGAGGGTAAAGGGAAACCTTTAAACCCTTTTGGGGGTTAGTAAGCTTCAGTCCATACGGATATATTTGAAACTTGAGAACCGGAATTCTAGATCCGACCAATTCAACGGATCCAGACAGAAAACCTCGGTTAACAACAACTTCATGAAGTAGGTTAATAACTATGACAGTAACCAAAGAATAAAACCAAATCCTTCTGCACAGAATCAGTCTTATTTATACCCTCAATATGTTTCCCTACGTCAACACTTATATTACCCAATTTATCAGGACAATAACCCTAGGACAGACTTTATTGCTATAACAGCACAGCCGGTATACAATAGTAGACCGCCGCCAAGACTCTTGCACCCAAACCAACAACACGTCCGAAGTATTGGATGCAGATTCCTTTATGAAATTGCGTAATGTGAATTAAATGAACCACGCAAGGGTTACAGAGGAAGAGATTAAGGCCTCCGATCAACATTTCCACCAAACTCTGGAAGAATACATATATTGAACCATCTACATTTCTAGTAGATGAGAGTGTTGGCGGACAACAACATGAGCATGCGGATATACATTTTAAAGACAACACAAATTTCTCTTGCACCAGAATCCTAAGGATACTGTTGAACACTGTATCAAATAAAAATTATATTCAGACAAAACTATTTAACAATTCTTTTTATAATAGAACAACATTTTATGCTGATTTGCCAGGAGAAAAGTTTAAGTCACTTAACATACGTTTGCAAAAATATTGGGTTTAGATAATGTCATTTTGAAATTTTATTACTCCCTTCACTTAGATAATTCGATGCGATTATCGGAAATGATAGTCTATAGGATTTGGCCGCTGTCATATGATATCTACATGACCACTAAGAAATTCTTCTGAATTTTCGGATCCGCACATTAAAAAGATAATTTATTGTTCTTTTGTTCGTTCTAAATTAGAGTACGCATCTTTTATTTGGAGTCCGCAGGCTGCAGTACGCATCGAAAAAGTTCAAAAATCTTTTATAAAATGTGCTCTATTTTTTTTTGAATTTTACCAATACCATCTTATGATAGTAGATGACTACTTCTATCCTTAAAATCTTTAAAATATAGGAGAGATATTGGATCTATTATGATTTTACAGGGACGATTTTGTGAAAATGTTGATTGTCCTGAATTGTTGTCACTTATTTGGTTTAATCCACCACCTCGAATATTAAGACATTACGTTCCCTTTGCCATTGAAACGCATCTTCCAAATTATGCTATCAATGAACCCTTGCATAAATCTATGAAGTTTTTTAAAACAATTTGTGAACATGTAGATTTTAGTCTTCATAGTATTAAATTTTAAAATTTGTTAATTACTTTGTTTAATTAGTTTTCAACTATTATTAAAATGAATTTGTTGTAATTTATATTACATTTTTATTGTAGCGAGTCTTTAAGAAATTTATCTCCATAGACGTAATAAATGAAATAATAATAATACAGCCCCTTCGGATAATGTGAACTACATTCAATTGAGAAATAATCACATGACACCTCGTAGAACGAGGAAATAAGTACGCTCGCTGCTATAGTATAATGCCGAACCAGAGGAGAGTGTCACATACTCGTATACTGCCAGAGTAGTGGCTGAGGGTCGTACAAATACCGACAATCCGATTCGCTCACCAAGTTATCCTTACCTAATGTCTTTAAAGGATGAAAAGGAGTCTCACGTTCAGACACTTCCTACGGAACGCCATAATTAGACCACCCAGTTCCTCCTATTTCTCTTCCCTATGGTTTGTTCCGAAAAAGGCAAACGCCTCTGAAACAAGTATAGGGTAGTAATTAGATTATAAAAAACTCAAGTTGTCAACAATTCCAGATATCTACGCAATCCCTAATATAAATCACGTTCGAGCTTTATCAATTAAGAGGAAGTAAATTGTTTACAATATTAGATCTGAAGGTTTCCATCAGATTCCTCTTTGGGAAACTGACAAAGAGAAAACGTGTTTTCTCTCAATAACGGGAAATATGAGTTTACACATCTCCCATTCGGTCTTAAAATGGCGCAGCAATTTTCTATAGAGCGCTCGGACATATTTTGAGAGACCACATCGGTAAAAATGTTTCGTTTATAACTACGATATCATAGTATTTAGTAAAGATAAGGATACACATTTGAAGAACGTTGAGCTAATTTCCGATAATATACTTATACAGAGGGCAAATATAAAAGTGCAGATTTACAAATGAGAATTGTAAAAATCTGAAATCGAGTTTTTAGGATTTGTTAAATTTGACAAGGTTTGATACCTACCCCTCCTAAACAGGTGGAGGCGATTTCTACGATTCCGCCTCCCAGACATTAAAAGAACTCAGATCTTTTCTAGGGATGCCGGATTTTAATAGAAGTTTTATACACTTACACTTCTATAATGAGGAGAATATGGTCGAGTTCCAAGGGCCATATCCCCAAAAAATGAATAACGATGCTCTTAAAGCATTTATTAAGCCCAGGAGGACTCTAATGAACGACATTATACTAACATATCAGGATTATAGAAAGGATTTCGAACTTACGACGGAAGCATCTAAATAGGAAGATAGACCAATCACATTGATATCAAAGACACATACTGGATCTGAGAAGGATTATGCTTCCCAAAAGAAAGAAATGTTTGCGATAGTGTAGGCGTTGGTTTCATTAGGAATTATATGTATGGCAAAGCACGGATCAAGATAATTACCAACCACTGACATTTGCCTTAAGTAATAAGAATTGTAATCCATAATTGATTAGGTGGAATTCAATATTGAAGGAATAAATTGTGAAATGCACTATGAACCTAACAAGTCAAATGTTGTGGAAGACGCATTATCCAGGTTGCCACAAGGCGACGAAATTACTGTTTTAAACGATATTGCAAAGGATCCTATAAATCTTTTCAAGAGTTAGTTATTCTTGAATATAGGGGAAACATCATCGTATAAATTTCAAATAATTGTTCCTACATAACACAGGCATGTAATTAATGAGCCTGAATTTGCACCTTACGGAATGGACCAGGATAACGAGATATTGAAGGAAGATAAAAGAGAAAGTTTTATTTTCCCAAGATGCAGAAAAAGACAGAATTGTAAAACAGTGTAGAGAACAGAAATGCGAAATCCACAATATCCGGGACATATTATCCACAAAGATATTTGAAATTCAAACAATTGGGTAATGTGCACTGCAATGAAATGTTTAAAGTACGCTCAGACTAAATTAATCAATTCGTGGGCAACGGAGGATTTTAGGCAACCCTTGCGGGTGATACTGGTACATTTTGGTGTACCTGAGAAGATAGTCGTAGATAGGAGAAATCCATTAGCTTCGCGCCTTTAACGTGTTAGAAGATCAACTGGGTATTAAAACTTTCAAGGCACCACCATATACTAGTACGGTTAATAGACGGATTGAGAGATTCCATTCCACTCTGTCTGAGATAAGTAGGTGTGTAAAGAGTAAGAGATTAGTGACTAATTTAAAGACTTGTTAGATAGATACGAGTATCTATGCAAATACAATTATTCCATATATTTGAAAATCTGTTGAACTGTTTTTGGCCGTCCTTAACCAAGAAACGTCTGATAAGCATAAATGTTGCACCAAACATTTACTTGAGGTTTTTAAAAGTAAGTAAAAGTAAGTAATCTAAAATCCACCTTTGTATGTCAATATAGATCATTAATTGTTAGAACATGTAATTCTTTTTCTTTTCGTCTAAGCCACTAACCACTTTTACAGACGGTCTTTCAATTTTCTTACATTTTTTTCATGATACTTCTCTCTTTCTTCAACTTTTCTGATTTTGTTTGGTTGTGCAAGAGAATAAATTTAAATATTAATTCAACGATAGTTTTAACAAGTGCGCAAAGAAAATTATCTGTTCGGTAATCTATTTTTTTGGACGAATGTTCCCAACGCCTGTCACACCCGCCCCTGCCGACCGAGGGGGCCACGTCCCCATGGAGTAGGGACAACGTACACATTATGGACCGATCCTACAGATATTTACCAACAGCCAATCACAAAAAAACAATGTACACAAACTTTAATATAACCGCCACCTTTTCTTAGTAAATATTAGAAACCAAAGCCAATTAAAAATTGAGAAAAGCCGTAAGTACACAATACAAGCATTAATATAACCACCACCTTTGCTTATTACAATATTATAAACCAACCCCAATTTAAAAAATAAGAAAAACTATACAATTTGGAATCTAGTACATTGGAAGTAGTTTGAATTGTTATAAAGACAAAAAATTAAAATAAAAAATAATTTAAGTTTTTAATGCATCAAAGCCTAAGGAGAATTACGATAGATGATAAAACGAGTTAAAATCAACACACATTCTACGAAATGGATCACCACATGCATAATTGTGCCTTTGGAAATCCAAATGTAAGAATTGATAGTATCAAGAAGGTCTAAATTGGACGTTAATATAGATTTTTGATATTAAATATTCAGAAGCAACAACCCCACGGACAATTTTATATACCACCAAGAGTACCGAACATAATTGCTTTCGTTTTTAAGGTATTAATCAACAAAGAATTACAAGAGGTCCATCGTAAAGTCAATGAGGGCAATTTAATAAGATTCAACCTGCTGTTGTAAGAAGAGATATCATAGCCATTATTCCAATGTAGATTTCTTAAGCAAAATAGTAAAATTTGTTTTTGCACGGATTCAATCTTGATAACATAGTAATCATATTGGGTATCCCAAACCACTAATCCATATTCTTAAATTGGACTAACGATAAAGATGTTTCGCAGTACATGGATCAGTAAACTCTTTTTCCCAGCGTTCAATAAAATAAAAGACACCATACGCTTTATTTACCATAGAAATATGGTTATTAAAATTTAACTTTCTGTCCATCATAAAACCAAGATCAATAAATGAATCAACCGATGTCAATTCAGCGACACATAATTTAAATTTAGAAGCCAACAATCTACTTCTAGAGAAACACATATGCTTACACTTTTTTATGTTCAATTCCATAAAATTAAATTCACACCGGGAACTAAATCTGTCCAAATCATCCTGCAGTATGTGACAGTGCGCAAAGCTAGCATAGGAAGAAAATAATTTCACGTCGTCAACAAGCATCAGTAAATTAAAGTTAAGAATGGAATGGGGCAAATCGGTAATGAAAAGTAAAAACAGAATAGGTCCAAGGTGGCTACCCTGTAGGACACGATAGGTTATACGAATTGATCTAGAGAGACTTCTCAAATAAAACTACTTGTTTCCTCCCAATTAGATAAGAGGAAAGCCAGTTTATGAAATAATTGTTAAATCCAATTTTTTTAACTTGAATAGTGAGCGTCTGTGATTTACTTTATCAAATGCTTTACTAAAATCAGTATATGTGACGCGCAAAATAGAAAGGGACCTAAGGGTAAAACCAGTTTTGTTCAGGAGAGCCATTTTAAAGATTTAAATACGTCTATCTTTGGTGTACCATCACTTTCATAAAACGCGCATTTCTCTGGGAGGGAACACTTTTGGGGCATGGGATCGGTCTCATTCGATGCTCAGATGTTGTCCACATCAAAAAAAGTGAAAATTGATTTTTTTTACCCTTAGGTCCCTTTCTTTATGCGCTGTCACATATATTACGCCTGTTTGCGACACACAAAAGCATTTATAACTTCAGAGGAAAACTGAAGTAGATTAGTAAGAGTAGAATAACCCTTACGAAATCCGTGTTGGCATGGATGGAGTATAGGGGCCACAAAGTTTGTTACAATTTTTTCAAATAACAGGAATTGCGCTTAGTTTAGCAATCTCTCTGTAGTTCGATGCATCCAACAGACTTACCGATTTATGAAGTGGAAACAAGTAAGACCTTTCACTGATAAATTTAATAATAAAGATAAGGGTGAGACAAAGTTTCAGAGCAGCCTTTCAATAATGTATTCAGAATATCATCGGGTCCAGAAGTACTAGTGGGTTTGAAACGATGCAAATTTATTCAATAAGTGAAACATCTGCGATAGGCGGAATTTTCTGAGTTAAAGAAATTCTGGAAGGACACGGAATTGCAAAGTTAAACGAACGTAAGGAATTTGTATTTTCGAAAAAGTCAGCAAAACAGTTTGCAATTAACTGATTCTCGGTGGCTTAGAAGGTGTTCGACGTTTTAATAAAAAAAAACTGTAAAACGATTTAGAATCCTTTTTAAAATTATCCCAAATTTTTGACAAGTACGGCCTATAGCATCGACAAGACTCGATATTGTACCGTTGTCTCGCCAAGGAATATCTACCATAATCAGTAGTTAGACCTGTTTTTTTTGAATCTTTTATAAGATTTACTCTTTATGTTTTTTAATCTACATACCTCCATAGAAGTCCAAGGCATACTTTTTTCTAATACAATGGGCTCCATAGGCACTGCTTCAGATACAAAATCATTTAATATATCATAAAATTTCTTAACAGCAAATCAAATTTCGCAATAGTATTACAATTGCAGATAGCCTTCCAATCGTCTGGTAATAAAAACTTTTGAAGAAAAATCTTAAAGAATCACAAGAAGAACGAGGATATAGAGATTGGCGTGGTAATGTTACTGAGAATGAAATACATATAGTAGTACATAAAACACATATAGTATAGTACATAAAATACAGTTATTAGTCAAAATCAGATCAAGATTCCTCCCATTCAAATTGAGAATATTAAAAATCCGAGACAAATTCATGCCAAATTAGTCTAGCAACATCAGTGGCTGGTAGTTAGAGGAGTATGTGCTTCAGAATCAGGAAACATGTGTCATGACATAAGATAAATTAAAGTCGCCCAATGTTAAGATATCACTCATTCATGCTTAGAATTATTTTTTCAACGGCAGTCAAATGTTCAATATAAACATTTAATTCGGCCGAAGGAGGAATATAAGAACAGTTAATAAAAAGTTTTTTAGTACCCAATACAACACAATCTGCAATAAATTCCAAATTATTAAATTCGTCAGAAAAAATACGCTCAGAAGGTAGACAACAAGATAACGCAATTAAGACACCACCACCGATTCTCTCAATTCTATAATCTCTCTCGTGTAATTATTACACAGATCCTCAGAGTTTAAAATGTCAATTTTTAACCATGTCTCAGAAAAAGCAACAGTATTAAAATCAAAGTCATAGATATCAACAAATAAGCAACTTAATTTAGTATTTAAACCTCATACCTTTTGATAAGGAATAGTATATACCTTTTCTAGTTTTCAGACTTAGCTGGCAATTTGGCTAAATTTGATCTTTCTCTTCTGTTACTTCTCTGCACAAACTCCTTGACTAGCGCCTAATATGGCCAAAATTTAGGATAAACAACCTTAGAGAAGATATCTTCTGACACATTTATCTTGAATGAAAATAAATAGTCAGAAGATGATTTAAATTTAAAAATATTCAAGTCGACTTTACCTTCTAACTTCGACTTTATATAATGTTGTATTTGATAAAAATACTTTTTTAGCTTTTATTCTTTAGTATAAGAAAATATACATGTTTATTGTAATAAGATATTATGCAATTGTTATCTACAGCACTGCGTTTTGTACTTATGTTAGAATGTAAATAATTTTTGAAGAACCAAAGGTTGTAAATGTTTAAATTGGGCTATGTAATGACAGCTACTGTGTGTAAAATTCGCCTTGAATATAGATTAATTCGCCTTAAAGTCGGTACAATTATTTAACCGTGAGAGGAAGAACAGGCCGAATAAGTAGACCTGAATAACTTATAATTAAACAACTAATTCTTGCTTAAGAATACCAGATTCCTCTAACAACTGCTGAAACCCGTGGGGTATACGTCCTTCGCTTAGTTCATAGTTCCATTGTTTGTACTACGAAAAGAAGAGAACAAAACCTTGTTAGAGCATTATTGGGTGTTTACAAAATATACTCATAAAATTGTTTTGTACTGACTTACACGCTCCAATTCAGCACGTAATGCTAGAACAGCTTTTTCACGATCAGCTACCAACTCTTCCAAATATTGGTATCGCAATTTCTTACGCGCTCTGCACTCTCTAGCGCTTTGACGACTTCTTTCTATAATAAAAAGAACAACAACAATACGTTAATGAGAAAGGAGGAAACTATCAATACAAGACCTACCAAGTTTAGCTTTGATATCAACTTTTTCATTTGATGCTTTGCGGCCTGGTTTACGTCCACGTTTACCGCCCTCTTTACGTTCCTAGAAATATAAAAAAGAAATCTTTAGTATTTACCACCACAGAAAATGTATTGTAAATGAATACAAATTGTAACCGAATGACAAATTTTGTATGCACTTTTATACAAAATTTGTCATTCGGTTGGTAACTCCTCGACGTATTGATCACAGACCCTATGAAGCACTATGATTTACAGGGTGTCCACCGGGAAGGTATACAGCTTTGTTTTGCCGCCATTTTGATAAACATTAGTCTTGACAGTTCATATTTGGCAGTAGTAAAGTAGAGGCGTGGCAAATTTATAAGGGAAAAATATTCGATAAACCAACGTGTTTTAATCGTTAAAACATTGATCAAAACCAATCATCGATTACTGTGACGATGAGAAAGCTACGTGAAATATTTGGGAGAAACAACGTGCCAGGTGTGATCGACCTACCAAGGGACTTTTTCGGTGTACTTTCAAAAAAGCGCTGGTTGCGCGCATCACACCGCCAATTGTGTACCACGACTTGCTCATTTCCCCTAGAGAAGTATCAAAAGTGGGTTAAGCGAAATAGAATATTAAAATATTTTCGTTGCGAAAGCGAATATTGAAATATTAATTTTTGCTAATGGCAATATTCAAGAATTTCTCAATTTCAGACTAACTCAATTTGAACTTTGGAAAGATACATAAGCGAGCAACGCGTTAAAGTTATTAAGGCTTCGGGCAACAGTGGATGATCAATTTTAGAAGAAAAATCATCTTCAGTGATGAGGCACATTTTAACCTCAGTGGATTCGTCAATAAGCAAAATTGCCGCATTTGGGCGAATGATAATCCAAGATTGATTGTAGAAAAAACAATGCACCCACAAAGAGTGACTGTTTGGTGCCGTTTATGGACTGGCGGCGACATCATCGGGCCGTTTTTTTTCCAAAATGAGGCCGGTCAGGCAGTTACTGTGAATGGTGTTCGCTATCGTGAGATTATAGCGATGAGATAAATCGGCACATTAACGGCATAGAACCTTAATTATGGCTCAGAGTCATCGAAATTTGGACTATCGGATGGAGGTGTGCCGCCGAGGTCGCGGCGGCCATTTGGCCGACATTTTCTTCCATACATAATTGAACTATACTAATATTATCATAATAAAAAAAGAAATGACAATAATTTCCTCAATAATTTGTGTTTTATTCAAAATCAACACAGGCCCTTAAAATTTAACCACGAAAATTTTAAATACGAAAAAAGTGTTTTTAACAAATCTGAATAATAACACTGGTCAACACTAAACGTGCGGCAAAAGGTTTGATAGTCCAATTTAGTTAATTTGGGTCTGCTGATGAAGAATCTGGTTCGGCTGATCACGAATATCCGATTTGCCAGATTCGCTCTAGTTATTTTGGTTTTGGTTTTTTTTTTTAATAAAAGAACCGCTATCTGCTTTATTTTTGAATCGACTTTCATAAGCGAGGTGGTAAAAGTGTAAATTGACCTTTTCAATTGTATGCAACGCTTTTATTCCTGATAAGAATTGTCGAATTTTCGTTACAAAAACTAACTTTGAGCTGCATAAAATTTTTTGAATTTTTTCCCAGTGCTGTATTTTGGTAATTACTTTATTATAGCGTATTTAAATCCATCCAACAAGCTAATAAACTTTACAATCCTATTAAATTTGACTGAGTTATTTAAGATTAAGTCAGAAATGAGAACAACTTTTACCTTCGATTCCCCCACAATGTTTTTGAAAATGCACTCATGTTTATGTTGTAAATTTTTGTTAGTCATGGAAATAATGGGTGATCTAAGGAGAGATACTTTTTTCAATAGCCTTTTTTGACAGATCACGTGTGAGTCGTGTCATGCTGTCATGTTATTTTTGTTTAGTATTTCTGTTACGCCTGAACAACGTTTACAAATCGTTCAACTTTATTACGAAAATTCACGTTCTGCGAGGAATATGTTTCGTGCACTTCGTTCAACTTATGGTCAACATAACCGGCAAACATTTCTGGCTCAATGGGTATGTAAACAAGCAAAAATGCCGCAATTGGGACGAAGAGCAACCAGAAGAGGTTCAAGAGCAGCCACTTCATCCAGAAAATACCAACGGTTTGGTGAGATTTGTGGGCCGGTGGAATCATCGGTCCATATTTCTTCAAAAATGATGCCGGTGAGAACGTATCCGTCAATGGCGACCGTTATCGTGCCATGATAGCCGACTATTTGACTCCTGAAATTGAAGCTCCTGATCTCGGCGACATTTGGTTTAAACAAGACGGCGCCACTTCCCACACATCGCATCAATCAATGGATTTATTAAGAGAACCCTTCGGTGAGCAGATAATTTCACGTTTTGGGCCGGTGGATTGGCCACCAAGATCGTGTGATATCACACCGTTAGATTTTTCCTGTGGGAATATGTAAAGTCTAAAGTTTTTGCAGACAAGCCTGCATCGATTCAGGATTTGGAGCAAAACATCACGCGTGTCATTCGCCAGTTACTAGTCGAAATGCTCGAACGAGTCATCGAAAATTGGACTCAACGCATGGACCATCCGAGACGTAGCCACCGCCAACATTTGAAAGACATAATCTTCAAAAAATAAATGCCAAAGAATGTTCTTTTAAATGATAATAAACATTCCCAATTCAATTTGAATTTTGTGTTTTTTCTTTAAAAAAGAAGGGAAAACTTGGAATGGATCACGCGTTATAACCATATACGGACATCACTACGTGATAAAAGACCAAAAAAAAAGTCCCGTGTCTGCCATTTTTTTCCCAAAGTCATGCCCTTTTTTTATAGGCCCCCAAAGATATAGGGCCTCGGTGTCATTTTTACAAAAAAATAGATTTTTTAAGGCTCATATCTTGTTTAAAATTAAACAGCTGTTTGTTTACTAAATGCAATTACCTAAATGCACATACTATTGTCTGTCACCATAAAATTGAATGTGCATTAGTGAATTTTTTTTAATGTTGTTGTTGTTGTACCAGCAATATATTTATTTTGAAGTCTTGTTCGTCTATCGTCTATCTGCTTCGATGTCAGCTGAGTGGGCTTGGCCGGACAATTGAAGAGGTGCAGCACATCATGTGGTCCCTAATGGCAGGCGGGACAGATGTCCGGAACGTTAGCATCAATTCGTGCCCAGTAAGAATTGAGGCGGCTGCACCATCCAGATCTCAGCTGCGCCAGAACCACGCGCGTCTGCCAAGGTAGTACCTTCTCCTCAGGTGAAATCTTCGAAGGATGTTTCCCTAGCACTACATTCACACGGTAGATGGATACTGCTGCTGCGACATCATCGGAGTGAATGTTGTTCAGACCTGCCTGATAGTTTCGATGATCTAAAGGTTCTCTCTTATACCGCTGGACCTCTCTCTCTAGATCATGAAGATCGTATCTGATCTGCCTGGGTGGAGGCATCCTGTTCAAGAGATGGTGGTTAGGATGACTGCTGCGAAAACACCCTCAGGTAGATGGGTGTTTTCGCAGCAGTCATCCATCCATCCTTATGTAGATGGTCCTCAGAAGACATAAGAAGACACCCTGTTGATGTTCTGATGGCGGCATTCTGGCAAGTCTGAATTTTCTTCCACTGCGTCGTACTCCCGTTCGCCGACCATACAGGTGCTGCGTAGTTTGCTACAGACCGACCTATCGCTTTATAAGAGGTCAACAAGGTTTCTTTGTCGGCTCCCCAAGTACTGCCGGCAAGTGACTTGAGGAACTTGTTCCTACTTTTCAGTTAATCGCAGATAGCTGTATCATGTGCATAGGATCTAAAAAGGCTGTCCAATTTGACCCCAAGGATTTTGGGATGGTTGGTAGTCGGGATGTTGACGTCATCAACTTTCACATTGAGTGACAACCGCACCTCTGCGGCCCATGCAGTAAACAGTGTGGCTGAAGATTTAGAGGCGTATATTTTAATATTCCTCGCAGTAAAAAAGCGTGCTAAGTCAGTGAGGTAACAGTTGATTTTCTCGCAAATGTCATCCACTTTATGTCCTGACGCCAGAATTGTGCAATCGTCAACGTACGACACAATTTCAACGCCGTCTGGTGGTGCAGGATGTTTAGAGAGGTAGAGGTTAAACAGAGCGGGGGATATAACTCCACCCTGGGGAACTCCTTGTTTAACTCTACGGGGCTTCGACTTTCTGTCTCTAAAATCTACATATAACTTGCGCTCACACATATAGTTTACGACCCAACGTTTCAAACTGGGCGGAAGAGACATTTCTTCAATGTCCTCGAACAGAGTGGCATGATTAACCGTGTCGAAGGCTTTTGTTAGGTCAATAGCCGCGAGGGCCGTACTGTCGTTAGGCTGGTTCTGGTTAAGGCCGCGACTTATACGTGTGGTGATGGCGTGTAAAGCAGTTGTTGTGCTGTGCTGCTTGCGGCATCCATGTTGATGATCAGCACTAGTAAAGTGTTCAATATATAGCACTGCTAATACATTTGTTAATACGTTTTTGCACAAGACAGGATAGATCCCGTATCGAGTGTTAACAAAAAACATCACAAATATACATTGGAATGATTCCAATACAGATCCTTTAGGAACCCCATCACTAAGAGGTATAATTTCACTTAAATGTGAGCCGGTCAAAAAGAATGCACTTCTGTCAAACCCGCATAGGCAACTAAGTTCGACGTGAAATATCTACCCTATGAAATGTATTTTCAATATTCATTTATAATTCTCTGGGTTTGAACAATTTTTTCGAACTTATCCAACCGTACTGAAACAATTTCTGCAGTTACCAGAATATTTAACAGCACAATATTATTGAGATTGAACGCGAATACCAATGATGCTACAATATTTTGCAACAATCAATGTCATGGAAGAAACCATTTTAAAAATTGTATCTCAAACACAATGCATATCATGGCTAGATCAAAAACAAATCAACCCTTACTACTCTAAGCTTCCGCGCTATAAATTCTAACAACCCCCTCTTCAATCAACCATCCTCTTCCAAGAAAATTAAATGCGTAGTTACTATAAAACTGTACACATCTTAAACTCATTTTTTCGAAATCACAATTATAAGAGTATTTTAAATATTGTGTACTTATGTATATTATTTTATGGCTTACAAATGCATATTTACGAACAGTTTAGATGTATTCCACAAACTAAAAACTTACAAATGTCATACATACCGACAAATTCGGTTCCTCCGATATAATCATTTGCATATCTTCACAATCCATTATATTTTATAATATGGGATAACAGGATATATATTCTATAAACTTAAACTTGCAAATTGTGTTTCTTCTTTGTTATTTGATTTTATAGTGTACGACAGTGGGTATGGAAAATATATTACAATTCTGGATAAAAATCGATTATTCACTTTTTCACAATCGATTTTAAAACGCGAGATATCAGAAAATCCAGGGTTGTGTGATTAAGTTATGGAAATATGGTTAGAATGCTGCTACTTAGCAAAGACGATAAATTGTACAAGACGAAAGGTGATTTGCTTCTTCTTAAAGAATTTGAGAAACTCAACAATTATTTTGGGAGAGCAGTTTTTTGCATGTAAAATGTGCGAATTTAGTGTTTCTGTGTTTCAATTTTGCCTTTTTGACTTCTTGTGACTGTTATTAAACGAAAACGGATTAATAAACCGAGAATTTGTGCGGTTCTAAGTTCTTTAACATGAAAATATGTAATCATCCAAAATAGACTCAAAACTTCTATTTTCTAATGGTGCTTTCGTTTCTCAAAAATAATGTTACCTTCTACTAGAGAAACGTTTTAAAATGTTTCCTCCACCTTGTCGAAATGTCACACTTTTATTGCCAACAATCGAACATATGTAGTTCAGTAAAACAGTTTAAGCAGAAAACAAAATACAACACTGTAGGCAACAGCTGTTTTATGGTGCATCATTTTATACCGTGGACTGTAGTGTGTACAGAAAACGCAACATGTAAAAGCATTGCATGCAACTCTTTGACAAACGAACACGAAATATATTCGTAGGGTTGAATTTTTTTAACAAACGAACATAAAAATGCAGTTTTAGTGCAACATGCGGAAAAATTGTAACATTTTTTTGTACAAACAAAAACACTATAAGATTTTATAATGTGAAGTAAGACATGTACATTGATTCCTGGGGAAATCAAAAAATCTTCATAATTGTAAACAGTATTTCAGATATTGATCACAAGCAATTTTCATTGTAATTTCACATTTTTTTTTTATAAAAATTAACATATTTTCACATAAAAAGGTGATCTCAGAACCAGACAATAGTCGGAACAGGAGTCGAACAAAAGTGATTGGTTTTTAAAAGAGGAATTACGGTTTGTTTGTCTTAGAAAGAAGGAAACGTAAGTCTGGGAAATAAGCAAACACATAGACGGGACGTTTCATCGTTGGTGTGGGTGATTTTCCAATACCAGTATGTGTGCTGCCGACATGGCCTCTGCTTGTTGAACGATCTATATATGCGAAGTATTATTGTCGAAGAGAAAGACACAAGCGACTCACTGAAACAATTCATACCATTTTGACAGACTGTCAGACTATCCGATTGGCGTTTTTTCAGCACCAGTCTGAAAAATAAACTTTTAAAAAGAGAAAAAACATATTTTAGAAGATGTCATTTTATTTCTCTGTTATTTTTAGATGTCATTTTATTTCTCTGTTATGTTTTCTTTGTGTTCCTTTGCCATAATTAAACATCCAAAAAAAGGAATGCCCCTATATTATTAAATAATAAATGTAGTTGAAGAGAATTTTAACGAAAGTTATCTCAGAGAAGAAAATGTGCAAGAAAAAAAAGCACGGGGAGGGATTTTCAAAAATCCAAAATTTTCAGAAATTAAATTTGATATTTTGTTGTTGTTTCCATTTTAGATTAAAATAAAACTTCGCTTGTTTCTGAGAACTAAAACAGCTTACATCAGTTGTTTACAATTTACACAGCAAAATTTAGCGAGTAGAAAGTAGTAGACGGGAACTACATATTTTTCTCTTCTCTCTTAAATTTGCTCGCAACTTTTACTAGTTTTTGGAGTACAGAAACGCTTTTTGGAAAAAATAGTAAACGATGGAAAGTGCCCTTACGGGAATATACTTAACGTTATAAATCAATAATTGCCTTTTTCAGGCACAAAAACATATATTATTACAACAAAAAATCTTTTCGACTGCTTTCTGAATAAATTTTGGGTTCTATTGAACGAAATGTTGGTTTGAAATTCTCTAAAGATATACACCTTAACTAGCACACGGCTTGTTGTGCGCTCTTGTTCGACTATTTGTAACTTTTTTTTTATTTCAATCATTTGACCCTCCTTCAAAACATCCCCCCTATGTGCTCAATCTTCTCGATCTTGCGAACCTGAGAATTAGAAGAAAAACTCTCAATCGCTACAATGTACTCCTCGCATGTATCGCACATATTTGACCCCTCTCTTCCAATGCGGAAGATATGTGCGTTTAATGGTAGGAGGTCGTTTAAAACGTCCATTATCTTGCATAATTAATTAAACATATTAAATTCAGTTTTCTGCAGACTTAATAACTTTTTTGGTTAATTCATCACGGTCTCCCTAAATCATTTTGTTGATTTTGCCGCCTTCTGAGACGTTCCATAGCGTTTTGTGACCAGGGCCCAAAATGTAATTTAAAATATTAATGCTTTAGCTTTTTTGTTGCCATTAATATTAGAATGACCCATGTGATTTCTAGGGTGCCACTTTGTTCAAAATTTGCTATTTCTTCTTTACACTTCAGAAGCGTTCGTGACTTGACTGTTCGCTGTTTGGCTGTCTGTAAATATCTTTTCATTGTCATATTTATTATTTGAGTTCAGCCATAGGTCACATTTAAAATCTTAAACTCTGCTTGGAACATCTAATTGTGGTCCGGTAGTCGAAAATATTTATCGACACAAAGGAAATCTATATTGAACCCAGCTCCAGTTTTGTTGTTTAATTTCGAGCCGTTCGATATGCATCGTTTTTTTAAGTTCATGTTATCTCAAATCGGACTAATAATTAAAGATGCATTAAGGGGATTTTAAAGAGAAGACGAAAATATTGGATCGGCTCCTGATTGTAATGACGCATCACGTAAAAAAATAAACAAGTGATATGCACATAAAATAAAGGCATTATTGTTTTTTATCTTCCATATTGAACATTAGAAGAAAAACAACTAGCCCAATGTGGCTAAATAGATTACATTTAGTATATAACTCTTACTTGAAACTTAATGTGGTAATATGATTTAAGTTATAAAAGTAGCATCAATTAAATATGTGAAGTAAATCTTGTGGCTAGTATATATTTAATCCCCTGACTTAATCTCCTTAATATTTAATAGTCTAATTAGTTTATGCCTATGAATTTTAGAATATTTTCATATTTCCTCAATAACTTACTATGGTGCATTATGGTTTTCGTTTGCACAAACAAATGTTGTTTATAAAAAATTATCCCTACAAACATATTTCGAGTTCGTTTGTCAAAGTGGTGCATGCAATATTGTCGCATTTCTGCACTTACTCCAGTCTACGGTATAGAATGTTACAGCATAAAACAGCTGATACCTACAGTGTTGTATTTTCAAACCACACAAACCAACCCTCCAAGAAAAATAAACGTAACGCATTTTGCGGAGCGAAAACGAACTGCATACGGACCGCCATATCACTAACACTTGCATAGTTTTTCATATAAAAATACGACGAAATTAATTCTGCGTAAAACTCTTCGTAAACGTGCCGTTTTTTACGGTACGAAATGGAAGTGATTTTGCGTAATGGAAACGAACGTATTTAAACCAAAAAGTACCTAAAACAATCCGTTTACGTGCCGTTTTTGCGATACGAAAACGAACTGTTTTTTCTTAATGGTAACGGCATTAACTGTTTTTTCTTAAGGCCCATTTAGTCTCGACGGTTGACGGTTGACGGTAGACAATCAGCTATTTCAGTTGGGGGTTGCATTTTGCATGTGTTAGAGGGAGATAACTACAGTTTGACGGTTGACGACGGTAGACTTCTGCAGGTTGCAGAATCTACCGTCAACCGTCGAGACTAAATGGGCCTTTATTCGGGCAGCCATGTTGACAGAACACTTTAATTGTTTTAGTTGATGTTTGAAGTGTGATGATCTGATTGTTGTTAAACAAAATCAGCTTTTGTAAGTGTTAATATAATAGGTATTTATAAAACGTTTGTAGTATATTTATATCTACATATCTATATTTTGTAATAGCCAAAGAATTCATAATCATTCACAATATATGCAACATTAATTCTTCAGTATAAAAAAGCTTATATTATTTCGATAGAGAAAGAAATTCAGTACGGAAACAGAACGTTTTGCAGATACAAAATCGTACCGCTTCAGTGTTACGTAAACGCAACACTCTGGTATTACGAAAACGGACCGCTTTAGTGTTACGTAAAAGTACTACTTTAGCTTAGCCTTGGCGTACTACCAATACATTCAAACTACTACTTTTTTTCTTCTAATTCTCTTATTCCGAAATTAACGTTTACGGTGCATTTACGTATCGCAAAATCGGTTCGTTTTCGTAGTCTTGTATGAAAAAATGACTTCGCCAACGTTTCGTTTTCGTGCCGGTTTTCTTAGAGGGAAACTAAACGCCTTCATTTAAAATACAACACAGTTGTTTAGGTTGGAGCTTTGTTTACATATAGTATGTATTTGTTTCTACTTTATCAGCCTTAAGCTGGCCATAGACGAACGATTAATTCGAGCAATTTGTTGGGTTTGTGGTCGCTTTTTTACGTCTGTGGGGTAGTTTGCGAACAAATTGCAAGTTTTTGAAAATTTTCAAAAACTTGCAATTTGTTGGCAAACAAATCATACGTGTGTGGGCTACTGCGCAAATTTTAAGCCATTTCGCCATTTCAGTTGCTCTTCAACCATTGTAACGAAAGGTCGTGTAGTGCACACAAAAAATGGCAAGCAACGACTTTATGATAGAATTTTTTGATGTGTTAAAAAATGAAAATGCCATTTGGCAAACAAAAAGTGAAAAATTTAAAGACAAATTAGAAAAACAAAAATCATGGGAAAAACTCGATTTTTTTCTTTTCTAGTTTTTTATTTTCCATGTCGAAACATGTATATATAATTAAAAGCGCAGCTGCATCAGCCGTTGTTTCGTCACATATGTTTTTTTTAAGTTTCCAATCAACAGAAAAAACCAATTGTTAAATAAAAAATTTTCTGCCACAAAATTCTGACAGAAGCACAAACCGAAGTTCAAACACAAAATGAACATGCGAGCGCGTCATCCGCTTCGTAGCATATGTTTACTCATCAACGTCGGCCGAATTATGATTTGTTCGAGCGTGTGTGGAGAAACGATTTGCAATAAATCGCAGCAATAAATTTGCAAATCACACCAATAAATCGTTCGTCTATGGCCAGCTTTATTAGCCACGATGTCGAACGAAAGCCAGTCACTCACTTACGCATCAAAACGGCAGCCACTATCATTCGTCTTACCGTTCACATAGCCTTACGTGTTGCGATTGAATAAAATTGTTGCTAGCACAAAAATTTTGAACTTATTTCAAATTTGCATAGATGCGCGCGATACTTTTACTCAGCTTACAGCAAAAAGTGTCAATTTATCAAGACGCTTATCTATTCTTTTATTTGGGCTCATATGGGATAAATAAATATATAAAGAGATAGTTGAAAGACTTTTTAAGCAATTTGTTAATGCTAAAAATTTGCCAATATATGTATGTATGATGCAAAACATTTAATTGAATATTAAATAAGGATGTTTTAACGTTGTTATGAGGAAACCCTTATCTTGTGTGTATAAGAACTATATACAAAAGAGGCAATGAAATATCATGAAACTCAAATGTATTGACTGAAGCAAATTAAAAAATATTAAATTTGAACAAACAATAGTTTGGGGATAATTATTTCAAAAAGATGGTTGAGTCATCCGTTGCCCTTACACGAAGAACAAGGTCCACAGGGACCTATTTCTATTTGTATGGAATTTTATATGAAAACGCATTTTTTCATTTTTTGTTTTAATTTATTATTAATTACTAATTATACATGTATAATGAATATTAGAAAAAAAAATTTTTTATATATAAAATTATTAATTTTTTATGAGTTTTATATGAAAAAAGCCTAAAAAAATATTGTTGTGAAGATTGTCCCTAGGCCCTTGATTTCCGCTGCCGTCCGTACTCAGAACGGCATAGACGACATGACGGTCCGTTCGTTCTAGGAGCAAATGACGGTGCAGCTCCTTCTGTCGGTCTTGATAATATCTAAAATGAACTAAATTATAAAGTTATTCTGCTTTTGAATTTAGAATTGTTTTTTCTTACCTTTACATTAAATGCTTCCATTGCGTTCCGTATCCTTGGATATGCGGTTGTTCAGCGCTCGTTCCTCTATGTTTGGAATGCCAATTGTTTTGTCAGCATCAGTAGGAATGACCGTCGTCTGTCACTTCTTTTTATTGGCTACATCTCGTTGTATGAAATAAATGCAGCAATGTCCACCATATTAAAAAACATGGCCAATGGCCGCCGGTTTGTTGAGCGCTTGCATGTATATGTGCCAAGCATCTGGTCCATTATATCAACGACCGATTTGTTGGCTTGTAATCCAAAATAGAAAACGGCTTCTTCTTTTCAGTTTGCATGTCCACACCGCAAGTGTAATGTTGTGTCGACAGCAAAATTACCGCTTTGTTCTTCTTGGGCACATATGAACATAGTGCTATATCGCCTTCGTTGAAGCCGAACAATGTGCTGTAGGCAGGACGCGTATGATTTTTTTGGAATTCCCGAGGCACATATGTCTAGTTCGAGCGCACTGTTCCAACATATGCGGTTTTCTTCTTGATCAAAGTACGCGCCAAATCCAAAGTTGTGAAAAAATTGTCGGCATAAATTGTGAGGCCTGTATTCAAATATCTCTCCGAAAGTTGAAGTACAACATTCTGCTCTTGATTCACCTATCGTGCCTATTCAGGCAATTTTCCAGTTTAAATCATTCCTTTGACAGGATAAAATGATTTTGAGTCGCACAACCACCATATCTTTATACCGTACTTGGCAGGCTTCGATGGAATGTATTGTGTGAAGCAAGTGCGGCCTCTGTATGGAAATAACTGCTCATTAACGATCACTGCATCATGCGGAGTGTAAGCTGCTGCCAAGTCAGACTGCAACATTTGCCAAATATCATCAATAGCCGCAGTTTTGCCGTTGATTAGTCGCTGCTGTCGCTTATTTTCATTGTCGAATCTAAGGCATTGTTTTTTGCACTTCATACGATCTAATGATAATGCAGCTTTATATATTGGACGGCGCGTTGGGCCCCATAACTCTTAAAGAGGTTCACTATTCGATTTAGTGAGTCCAGCATACAAAATAATAGCCAAAAAAGCATCGAACTCTTTCAAAGTTATTGGTTTCCATTCCTTTGTGTTAGTCGGATTTGCCAAACTCCATGCAGCGTTCACTTCCCTGCCTTTCAGATTTGATTAGCGTATTATGATGTACGCCGTGATGAGCGAGCGGAATATGGTGGTTCCTACCCGGATTCCTCTTTGTGTAGCCGATCACGTTATGAGCACGAGTACGGGAAGTCGGACCTCTGGATCTCTCTCTCTAGATCACGAAGATCGTACCTGATCTGCCTGGGTGGAGGCATCCTGTTCAAGAGATGGTGGTTAGGATGACTGCTGCGAAAATACTCTAGCAGGTATTGCTTAGACAACAGGAAATTGTGTCTGCGTAAGGACCTTCGTCTCCTTATGTAGATGATCCTCAGAAGACATAAGAAGACACCCTGTTGATGTTCTAAGGGCGGTATTCTTCCATTGCGTCGTACTCACGTTCGCCGACCATACAGGTGCTGCGTAGTATGCTACAGACCGACCTATCGCTTAGTAAGAGGTCGACAAGGTTTCTCTGTCGGCTCCACAAGTACTGCCGGCAAGTGACTTGAGGACCTTGTTCCTACTTTTGAGTTATCGCAGATGGCTGTAGCATGTGCAGAGGATCTAATATTTTTGCGTGAATCCAGGTAAAGCACCTGGATATGATCTTATCACGCCTAAAATGATCTTGGTACTTCCCTATATTGCTGTCAAGTTCCTGGCAAAATTATTTAACTCTATTTTGAGACATAGTTACTTTCCTAAAGTATGGAAAATTTTTCTGATTCAAATGATTTTAAAGCCAGGAAAGGACAAATCAATACCTTCCTCATACTGGCCGATCAGTTTGCTTCCCTGCTTATCCAAACTATTTGAAAAAGTTCTTTTATCGAAAATAAAACCGTTCCTCGTGTCAAATAACATAATACCAGATCATCAGTTTGGACTCCGCGAAGGTCACAGCACCATCGATAAAGTAAACCGTCTGACCCAAGCAATTGAAAAATCATTTGAACGGCGAGAATATTGCTGCGCCGTATTTCTGGATGTTCTTTAAGCATTTGACAAAGTCTCGCACTTTGGCTTGACCTACAAAATTTGCAAATACTTACCGGCAAATACACATTCTTGAGTCCTACTTAGAAAACCGCAGATTCAGAGTCAAATGTGGGCAACGCGTTACCGATGACCGCGAAATACTAGCAGGTGTGCCCCAGGGAAGCGTCCTGGGGCCTATCCTTTACCTTCTGTTTACCGCAGATATCCCTACCAGCAGGATAACACATCTATGAATCTAGGTGTACATCTCAGACGAGTAGAATCTTGGCTCTCTGCCTGGAGAATAAAAGTCAATGAAGCTAAATGCACACAGGTAACTTTCACACTGAATTTTAGCACTTGTACGACATTGAAACTAAACAATATCCCTTTTTCTCAATCTGATCATGTTATATACCTTGGAATCCACCTGGATCGCCGACTCACCTAGAGAAGTCATATCGAAACCAAGAAAACTCACTGAAACTTACGGTCCATCAACTTCACTGGCTCCTTAACGCGAACTCAAAGCTGAGACTTGAATATAAGGTCCTGCTATACAACAGTGCAATCAAACCTATCTGGTTATACGGTGCCCAGCTATGGGGCAAAGCAATCTCGACAAAATCCAAAGCGTCCAATGATAGAAATTGCCGTTCCTCTATCATCACTTTAAATGAAAACCGTAGAAATTTAAAAATGACGACCAGCTGTTCATTGATATTTTATATGAAATAAATGTCAATACATTATTTTATTTAATCAAATCAGATGTTGCCAGAAACATTTCATGTTTTTTTACATCTTGAACTGAGCAACAATTTTTCGTAGAAGCTTCGTTTAATTTTTTTCATATTGATTTTGACAGCATTTCATACGAAAAATCGAACAGAAGTAGGCTTTCCTCTTTTAAACACTTTTTTAGTACAAAAAAATCAGCGAATGTTTGATGCATTGATTAATTTATTGTAATCCTGGGTATTTTAACTAAATTTTGACGAAACCCTTATCTTGAGTGTATTTGAACTCGCTAAAAAAGAGGCAATCAAATACCTTAAAACTAAAATATATTTGACTGAAGCAACTAAAAAAATAAACGTATTATTTTGGGTATCGTTTTTTCAAAATTACATAAATCTATTATAAAAGTACAGAAATAAAAACGTTAGAGAAAAAAAAACATTTCTATTGCATTTCTTTCATTACATTTCTGTTTGTATATGTGTTATTATGTGCTCCATACAGGGTGATTCATTCACGACTGGACAAATTTCACCTGCGTATTTCTTGGGTCATTGCATGAAAATATGTCCGTCTACGACCATGCCCAAAAATGCAAGGGGGTAAAATGGCAGCGGTTTGAAATTTTCGAATTGATGGTCGGAGGGTAATAGGAAAAAATGCGAAGCCCAGAGGTCCTACCGCTCCAAAGTTATTACTATTCGACTGAAATGTAAATAAACACAAAAAAAATTTTGCATATCAGTAGGACCTCTGGGGGAAAAAAACAAAAAAATCCGACCACTGGTTCAGAACTTAGCAATGTTACACTAGTAAAATCGACCAGCAATCCGAAAATTTTCCAAACGCTGCCATTTCTCACAATGCATTTTTGGGCATGGTCGTAGAGCGAAACATTTTCATGAAATAAGACAAGGAATTCGCTGGTGAAATTTGTCCAGTCGCGAATAAATCACCCTGTATATGTGTGTTTCTTTTATCCAACGAAGGACAAAACACAAGTTACTGATTTTGACGTATCCATTCGCAAACAATTCAGTAGTGGTCCCCTTATTTTGTACTGAAGTGTCGTTCTGATAACTACAGGGTGGCCCAGAAAGACCGAAGTGGTGTGAATTGCTTATAACTTTTTATTTAAGAGATATTTTTTTAATTTTTTTTTTTTTAAATACATTAAATTTATGGGGAATATTTTTGGATTAGTTATTAAAAATGATATCCCGCAAGTGGTGGCCATATTCTGCTTCGCACAAATGTGCTCTTTCCAACACATTTTCCATGACCTTTCGCAAAACTTCCGGTGGTATGTTGTTAATTTCTTCTCGAATATTGGTTTTTAACTCCTCAATAGTCCTAGGCTTATTAACATAAACTTTTCCTTTTAAATAGCCCCAAAGAAAACAGTCTGGAGCGGTTAAATCCGGGGAACGCGGAGGCCAATTAAAATTGCTGTTACGAGAAATTATTCTTTCACCAAAGATGTCGCGTAAAAGAGTCATTGTGGCCCTCGCAGTGTGCGCTGTGGCTCCATCCTGTTGGAACCATATTTGCGGATGGTTTTCCACGGCTGGCCTTACAAAATTTTCCAACATGGCCCGATATCGATCACCATTGATGGAAATGGCGACACCTTGTTCATTTTCAAAAAAATATGGGCCAATGATCCTTTCTGAAGAAACACCGCACCAAACGGTACACTTAACTGGGTGCAATTGTCGTTGATGAAGTACTCTCGGGTTTTCCGTAGCCCATATCCTACAGTTTTGCTTGTTAACGAACCCATTTAATTGAAAATGGGCTTCGTCACTCATTATTAAGTTATGAATAAAATTAGGATTCTCTTGTGCTTTTTGCTGGAAATAAATTGCATAGTCAAGTCGTTGCTGGTAATCTGTTGGTTTTAATTCTTGGACAAGTTGAATTTTGTATGGAAACAATCCTATGGTGTGCAAAATTCGCTGCAGCGACGTTCTTGAGAGGCCCAGTTGTGACGAACGTCTCCTGGTTGATGTTTCTGGATCCTCCCGAATACTCTCCTGTACCACTTGAATATTGTCAGCCGTGTGGACAGTTCGATGTCTGCCGGGACCAGGCAGGTTCCTTACTGCTCCTTGTTCTCGAAAATTTGCAACCAGACGGTTTATTGTTGACTGAGAGGGTGCAACCCGCACATTAAATTGACGACGGTATGCACGCTGAGTCAACACAATGGACCGTTGATTTGAAAAGTAAATTTCAACAATATGGGCACGTTGTTCAATTGTGTATTGCTCCATTATAAATTATCCAAGTCTTCTTAACAAAATACTGAAAAGAAAAGAAAAAAAAAATTATAATAAAAAAGTTATAAGGAATTCACACCACTTCGGTCTTTCTGGGCCACCCTGTACTATCGAGTCGAAAATCAAATTTCTGCCGTATAGAAGACAAGTGAACGAACGTGAACGTTCGAAATCGTGGTCCAGGCAATTAATAAATTTACTCCAAGTAGATATTGAGAAAAGTAAAATGAACTAACCGAGGCTATATCGATACGATTTTATATAACTGGACATTGGGAAAATGGACCTAAACTATCTAGCTTCACGACTATCGTAGCAGGATAGCGACTTGTCGCCTTCGTCCGAACACTGCAATGGAAATGTTCTATATTGGCGGTTTTTGTAGTCTGCGATTTTTTGTCAATATTTGACAGCATTGGCTCTATTATGGCGCACGACAACTCTGAAAAGAAAACAAAAAAAACTAGTTGTGATTTGTGAAAAAAATAACTTCAATATTTGTCGCAAAATAAATAGCAATGAACAAAGAACAAAATGATAACGTCAACAGGGACGAATTGATACTGCAACAGCAAAGGGATATTGAGAGGGAGGTATTGTCTTTATCGCTCACAAAAAACAAACATTTCTTATTCCTCTAAATGTTCTAACCCATGTATGTGTCATTCCATAGATAAGTGACAAAATACCCTTGGTTAGTGAAAAGATGCCGGTAAATTGTTTAAATGCTGAATATCTGGGAGACGTGGTGTTCATATCCAAAATTGAAGACTTGTCCAGTAAATATACTTATATGAGACGCACTCGTCCGGACGGAAATTGTTTCTTCAGAGCTTTCGCATACGCATATTTGGAACACTTGATCTCAAACAAAGAAGACTACGAACAGTTTCGTCAACTAGCCGAAAGTTCCAAAGATAAACTGGTGCAATTGGGTTTTCCCAGTTTTACGTTGGAGGACTTCCATGAAACTAAGAAATTTTTCAGTGCAAACGTCCAGTCTTTCATGAAATCTGTATTGTTTCAGTTTATGGAGGTTGTGAAACGCGTTGATCCATCTACATCGGCACCCGAAATATTGCGGCAGCAATTGCACAATGTATTTAATGACCAAGGTTATTCAGACTATGTGGTTGTATATCTGAGACTACTTACATCTGGCAAACTGCAAGAAGAAGCTGATTTTTACCAGAACTTTATCGAGGGAAACTTTACTATCGAAGAGTTCCGTCATCAGGAAGTTGAGCCCATGTACAAAGAATCGGATCACATTCATATAATAGCTCTTTGTTCGGCAATTGGTGTAGGGGTCCGTGTGGAATATATGGACCGTGGTGAAGGCGGTACCGTAAAGGCGCACGACTTTCCTGAAGGCCAAACACCCAAAGTATTCCTGATATATAGACCTGGTCACTACGACATTTTATATCCCAAATAAGCGTGCTAAATGTTGGATGTAACCATTTAAATTCAATTGTATTTACCAACAAAAATGATGAAATTTACGATCAAATTTATATTTGAAAAGACCACAGTGAATTATAATTACTTTTCGTTGTTTGTAATTTAAATAAAAGATGTTTTATTCAATTTAGTTAATTCCTTTAGAGAAATTTCTTAACATTAGCGATATGAAAACCCCGTTTTAGGGCAAAATGAAACTCCATTTGCATTAATCAAAAAAAAACTTGGGAAAATAATATCTATTGATCATTGAAACAAACCAGAGTTTGCTTTTTATGTTTCTCATTTCAAGAAATACACACATTTTATTTGTGATGTAAAAAATTTCAACAAAAACAATTACAAGACGGGATTGAAGTTCGTATCTTAAATGCTTGGTTCTTAAATCAAATATCACTAAATTTTAGTATACATTTCTTATAAAGAAGCCAGTTATTTGTGGCTTCATACGAGATAATGAGTATGCAGCATTTAAATGTAACAATTTTTTTTATTAAAAGAAAAGGAATATCCAATGAGTGGGTATGGGTTTGTCGAATCGGGGGTACATGGTCCAAGTGCCTCTGAAGTTGTAGTGAACAAGTGAGCTCAGCGAAGCTTCTACCTGCTGGACTGACCACTTACAATTTGGAATCTGCAGGGCCGGTCAGTCAATCGGCGTTGCAGACGGCCATAGCTTCATTTTTCTCCTCTAGCAATTCCTTGCCGGTTATGGCCATCTTAGACTTGGCGAAGTCGTCAAGAGACAAACCTTGAACGATCTTCCACTGTTTGTTTTTGATTTCCACTGGGAAAGAGTAGATGACATCTTTTGGGGCATCATAGCTGCCGTCAGAAATTACACCCATCGACACAAACTGGCCGGGGGCAGTACCGTTCCACCAATCATGCATGTGGTCGCAAGCAGCCTTGGCTGCAGACATAGCCGACGACATCTTACGAGCAGCAATTACAGCAGCACCGCGTTTCTGGACAGTTTCGACAAAATGACCTTTCAAGAAGTCAACATCTCCAACAGCGTCAACTGCCGACTTTTCACTTCCTCCTACCGTAACGACAGCGTGGCTTGCATCGGGGAATTGAGTTGATGAATGGTTGCCCCAGATGATCACATTTTTTACGTTGCTAACGGGAACTTTTGATTTTGCAGCAACTTGAGCGCTTGCACGATTTTGGTCCAAACGGGTCATTGCACTGAAGTTCTCACGAGGAATCGAGGAAGCATAAAAAGAACAGACTACTGCATTGGTATTCGCAGGGTTGCCGACAACCAAAACTTTGACATCTTTCCGAGCATGCTGATCTAAAGCCTGGCCTTGGGCTTTGAAGATTTTTACATTAGCAGATAACAAATCTTTACGTTCCATGCCTTCTTTACGTGGCATAGCGCCAACTAAGAATGCAGCTGAGACATCCTTGAAGGCAACAGCTGGATCGGTGGTAGGAACAACTTCTCTTAGCAAGGGCAAAGCACAATCAGCCAATTCCATAACAACTCCTTCCAAAACACCAACCATGGGAGGAATGTCCAATAAATGCAGGATCAAAGGCTGGTCTTTGCCGAACACTTCTCCGCGAGCGATCATGTACAGCAGTGAATAAGCAATTTGGCCAGCAGCACCGGTTACAACTACACGAATTGGTTCAGCCTAGGTTAAAAGAACGAAAAAAAAATCGAATTTATAATATATATTATATAATTAAAATAGTCATAATCATGAGGGGTGTACATTAGAGCGTACCAGGTTACAAGTAAAAAAAAAAAAGTTCGCCGTACACCTTCGAATATGAAGTATTATTGAAAGGTAGTTTCAAAAAATTTTTTTTATTTTTTTATGCCGAACGTAGGGGTCGCGCTTTTACATTTTTCTATATAACTTCTGCATTTATAAACGGATTTTAAAGTGTGATACATCGATGTTTTTGTCTCGACGAGGCCGATTTTTTTGTCTTTGAAGTCATTGAGCTCAAGCACCCCGCGCGAGCTTTAATTTTCTGATATTAGAGTGGTACATTAGGGTAGTAGCAACTGAGATATGATGGGTAAGTACCAGAAGGGGGTGCTTGAGCTCAGTGACTTCAAAGACAAAAAAATCGGCCTCGTCGAGACAAAAACATCGATGTATCACACTTTAAAATCCGTTTATAAATGCAGAAGTTATATAGAAAAATGTAAAAGCGCGACCCCTACGTTCGGCATAAAAAAATAAAAAAAAATTTTTTGAAACTACCTTTCAATAATACTTCATATTCGAAGGTGTACGGCGAACTTTTTTTTTGAGGTACGCCCTAGTGTACATTACTTTAGAGTCTACTGGTTAAAGGTCTAATAATGCTTGAATAGCATGGATAGTTCTGACAAGTTACAACGTATCTTGTACGAGGTCGGTACGATTCTGTTTGCAGAATCACGTTTCTTATTGGCAGTGAAGATTTTGCTTTAATGTCTAACTAATCCTAATACATATTTCCATCAACACCCCATTTAGGAACAGGAATGTCCTGTAAGATAGAGAGAGGGAGCAATATCGTTTCGTCTTTCGGAAAACAAAAAGGACTAGCACTGCTAGAGCTAAACACATAAAATCGATTAAACGTTTTTATGGGATCTTCATCTTCCGATTTCTATTAATTTCAAAAGCGTCTATCTTTTGTCCACACAACTTGATTCTGTAAAATTTCATTAAGGTTTGTATGTAATATGTGACTTCTAGAGATATGCGTGTAAATCGGTTGAAATCTTGCTTTTGTCCTAAAACTAACTTTGGAAAGTTTGGATGTTGATGCGGCTTTTAGAACTAAAAACATAAAACCGGTTGAACAGGGGTGGCAGCTATATCTAAATCTTAACCAAATTTGCTTCAATTTCGATCGAATCAGCTCGTGATTCTGATTCTAACTTATAATGCCCTATTCCATAGAGTGGTACAGAGTATAAAGAATATATTCCGTACGTGCAAATTATGTCGGGTTTAGACACTCTATTCCTTATAAAGGGTGATCAATCTAAAGGTATTTTTTCACAAATTATGCGTGAGTTGTGTTTAACGTTATTTTTATTCTTTTTAGTATTGTTTGCCATTTTATCATGGAAAGACCGTGTGTCACTAACGCCTGTCGAAATGCTCGCACGAGTCATCCAAAATTGGATCCTTAGAATGGACACCCGAGCCGTAGTTGTGGCCAACATTTGAAGGAAATTATATTCAAAAAATAAATGGCATAAAATGTCCTTTCGAATGAGCAATAAAAACTCCACACTTGATTTGAATTTTTTTTTTTAATTTTGAATAACAATACCTCTAGATTGATCACCCGATACCCTCCAGCATAGGAGAACATATACTTGTTAGCGACATGTCTGCACGACTAAGTGTACACGAACTTACCACACCAGATATCCAAAAAAACCTTACGAGTATAAAATCTAAAATACTTAACCTATACAAAATGTTTCTTTTGTGAATGGTTTACTTCAGGACAACGAGTTCGTTTCGGGAAAACATCATTTATATTTTTATACTACTCGTACTAGCTTTAGCCCGGTGCGCTTCGGTGCCTCATTTCGTGATGATAGTTTAAATTTTTTTTTATTGTGTGGGCGGTGCCACTCTCTTTTGTAAAATTGTATCCGTATATGCGACAGCGCATAGAGAAAGGGACCTAAGGGTAAATAAATCAATTTTCTTTTTTTGATGTGGACAACATCTGAGCATCGAATGAGACCGATTCCATGCCCCAAATGTGTTCCCTCCCAGAGATATGCGCGTTTTATGAAAGTAAAGTCGACGATTCTAAGCGCAAATAGAAAGGGACCTAATCTTTAAAATGGCTCTCCTGAACAAAAATGGATTTTAACCTTAGGTCTATTTTACGCGTCGCATATAGAAATGTACTGTCCCACAGTAGCACACACTTAAGGTGATCGCTATATATACAATTATGGGTGTTACAAAATTTTTTTAAGAGTGAGCGTCGCTCGTTTTTCGCCAAGACTCATTTCACACGAAGACCTTAACATTTCAGAATGAAACAAACGTGAAGCGGATCTTAAATCAGTGAACTATAATAGTATAATTCTAATACGCACTGCTGTTCATGTCCAGCTCAGAACGAATCGAACACACGAATAGTACATGTCCTAAATCATAGGCTCCGAACTCAAATTCCTTGCCCACAGCAGTACAATATGTAAATTTCAAGTCGGTCTGCCTATAATCAGTTGTAATACATCGTTTTTGGATATGAGGGCGGAGCACAGCCCACTATTTCCACGAATTTATATCGTAAATCGACAGTAGTACATTTCTATTAGTTTATGGGTTGCGACCGTTTAACGTTTATGGATATGAGGACGGTGCACGCCGTTTTTAAATCGTATCGTCTATATACTGTTGCTGGCCCTCGGTAGCATACTGGTAAAACTTCAAGATGGTAAGCCTATAACTCCTCACATTACAGCGCTTTAAAAAAAGAGAAGTGTCACCGCCTACATTCCCCTGTTTTTTACTCTTCTATGTTTATGAGTTATTGTCATTTTATGGAGCGATTTTGGTGTTTAGGAGTTTCACGGCCCACTTGAAATATCAAAAATGGAAATACATATACTTGAACACAAGTATTGAGGTTATCTCTCATGGGATTTTTAGATTTGAAACCATTTCTCGAATTACAGAGAGCAGTTGCGGTAAAACTTCGATATAGCGAATTTTAAGATGGAGATATATGTACTTCGTTGTAGGAATTGATTCGTTAACTGTATTTATCAGTCAATGAAACCTTGATATAACAAAATTTATTAATAAAAAATCTTTGTAACCATTGTTTTTTTTCTAAATTTTTTTTTAAGGATGCTCAGTTAGTTGAAGTGTAATTCACCAAAAACAAATTACTCATTAATGCGGCTTCGTCAAGATTTTTTATGTGAAATTTAAGACATGTACATTATTTCCCAGGGAAAATCAAAAACTTTTAGCGATAACGTGCAGTAAGCCAGATATTGATTAAAAACAATTTTCACAGAATGTTTACTTGAAATGGCGATCTCAGTACCAGTCTTAACACAATAATACTAATAAATATGCACTTGTGATTTTTTATTTTATTAAAATATTGTGCTATTTTCGATTGTTTACGCAAGTTACAAATGCAATCAAAAAAAAATTCTGACAAATTTCAGGCTATTGAAACTATTTCGAGGCATAGAGTCCAGCGACTCTAGAAATGTTTGACGTTTTCTTTATATCAATTTTTGGGTATCTATTCTAGGGTTATATTGTTACAAGCTTTGCGACTTAAAAAAAAAACTAAATTAAGTCAATTAAACTGCCCTTTAGCCAAATTAATTTGCCCGTTAATGAAATATTTTTATTATTAACATGAGTCTTTTTGGTTTTAAACGTAACAAAGCAATAATTAGTATAGTATCCTAATTGCACATTTTAAAAGATAAGCTTTGTCATGGAATCACATATCCCATACAATAGATCAATGAAATGCGAAAAATTGTTTGGAGAAATTTGACTTCGAAGTAGAAAAGCTATGAGACGACCTGCATGCGAAAAGGCATTCGCATGGAACTGATGTAACGTCGATGGCTAATACATTTTTGTTAACCTTTGAAATAAATGAATATTTATTCTCTATAACCCGCTAAGATAATGTCATCTCTTCATCCCGCTGGACATTTACGATCCCTGTTGTTTCTTCAATTTTGTGTGCTGCAGAAGAAATTGAATTGTGTGCTACCGAAACTTTCGACTTTTTTATTTTCGGCCTTAATATGAAAACTTAAAGAACGTATTTATTTAGGATAGACTCGCATATAAAATAAGTATTTCTAGCAGTAAAAACATAAAAAGTCGTTTTAGTCGAGCTTTATAAATCAAAAATCGACTTAATTTTCACCAACTTATATACTTAGTAGGGACATAAATACTGTTACAACATTGAACACACCCATTTCAATAGAAGAACTGCACATGCCCCGTTAATATTATATGGGTTTTAAAAGCTAACCTCAATAGCGTTAGTCTGTAACGGGATTTTAAAATTGTTTCAACTATCATCATGGAGTGGTCAGATAATGAGAACCGTATCGCTGTAATAGCGCTTTTCAAGTGTGAAATGAAAATAAGCGATATTTTCAAAACGCTCCGGCCACTAGGGATTAGCCGCATGTTCGTCTACCGATGCATACAACTGTTTGAGGAGACTGGAGATGTAAAAGACCGCCACCGGTCGAGCCGCCCACGCTCTGTTCGAACACCGCATGTCATCAAAGCCGTTAAATCAAGAAGTCACTGAAATCCGCTCCGAAAACAGAAAATCATGGCCCGTGAGATGAATATCACGCAAAAGTCCATGAGTCGGAATCATTAAAAATGTCTTGGGACTTTATTGAATGCAGCTTTAAAAGAGAATAGGATTGAAAAATGCAAACGTCTTTTAGTGAAGCACGCTGATAACTTCCACAGAAAAATTTTGTTCACCGATGAAAAATTTTTTACCGTTCAGGAAAAATTTAACAAGCAAAATGATAGTATTTGCGCGGTCATTTAAGGAAGCATCTGAACTGATCCCAGGGGTGGAAAAGGGTCATCACCTAGCTTCAGTCATGGTTTGGTGGGGTGTCTCTTACGACGGGGTCACTGACCTGCATTTCTGAGAACAAGGAGTCAAAACATTAGCCAACGTTTACCAAGAAACCGCTTTGGAAGCTGTTGTAAAGCCTCTTAACAATTCCCTGTTCCAAAACCAGCCATGGACTTTCCAGCAGGATTCTGCGCCGGTCCATAAGGCTAAAACGTTCCAGGCCTGGCTTCGAAACAATTTGCCAGCATTCATTTCCTCTAAAGAATGATCCTCAGGCAGTCCAGATTTGAACCCATTGGATTACAAATTGTGGACGGTTTTAGAGGACAAGGTTTGTCACAAAAGATACCCTAACATTGGATCTCTTAAGACTGCTTTGGTTCGAGCTGTGGCCAATTTTCCAATGGACGAGGTTCGTGCAGCTATTGACGATTGGCCAGTGCGACTTAAGGCGTGTGTAAAGGCAAAAGGCGGACATTTCGAATAAGTAGATTCTTTTTGGATACAATGTACATCAATAAATATAAGTATATTAAAAAATATTTGGTCCAAAAACATTCAGTACTTTTTATTTTACAGCATAAAACGTGTGTAGTAGTATTTATGTCCCTACTAAGTAAATATGGCTTAAGATCTATAATTAAGAGAAGCGGGGAATTTGAGCACCATGAGGACCTATGTTGGATAGACCGTAGATGTAGGCAATAACAGAATATTTCGATTCGTGGCGATATTTCATTGATTCTGAGTTCTAATATGTCCACCTTAAGTGGTCACGAAATTTGGGCTACTAGTGAATGAGGAATCATTTATTTATCATAATAAATAGAAGTTTACTTGGTTTCATGTCAAAATTGCATTATTTTTGAAAACATATATGATGGAAATCTTAAAATTAGTTGCTTAATTGGATTCAAAAGGAAAATTGCTGGTCTACTGCTTTTAGACCCTAAAAGTTAAAGGTCTGCAAAATTAAGTACACACTCGGATTGGAGCCAAAAAAGGTGGTAAAATTCTGTGAAATTGCAGTTCAAAAAAATAGGGAAATTTGCAGAATGTCGCAAATAAACCAAATAGAAATAAAACACGAAAGATTTAATAAAACATGAAGATATTTTTTTTGGAAAAATAAAGGAATTTCCATATAAACATCAAAATGTGCTTCGTTTATTATATTTGTCACCGACTGAAATTTTCCACAAAAGAACAATGTCTTTAGTCTTAAACACTTGTGGAAAATCGTAATGGGATCTTTAATCTGATATAAAATGTTCTGTCGTCCAGAGTAGGGTTAAAGTGTGAATGGAACTAATCATACTCGCGTTTATGAGTCCTTTTTGTTGCACCGGTCCTTTTGTTCCAGCGTTAAGCTTCTTTGCAGCTCTTTGCGTTTTGATGTTTTTGTTTGATGAACTATTTTAAAATCTCAATTTTTATAGGAGTATGAATTAAAAAGTTTTTTTTTTTTTTAAAAAAAATTTTTCATTAAATCAAAGCATCAGAACAGAACAAAGAATCTACATGGACCAAAATGATATTAAAACTATACAAGAAACTACATTTTTGTAATGGTTGGGACCACAAAAGGCACCATAATGTTCAGCCTTACTTGTGTATAAAACCGATTAAAATAAAGAGAAAAAGAAATTTTTCAAAAATAAAATATAGTACTCAAAAAACTTGTATGTATTACCAAAAATATGGGACGAACTATGCACTGCATCTTACAGAAAAGGGGCTAAGTCATATTTAGATCGCATAAAACAAAACATTCGAAGATCGAATGCGTTACATGACAAAAATAATTTATTTAAAAGCTAGACCGCGAAAAAATTCAGCTAAAGAGGCTTATCACATTAAACTATTGCCAGCTCGGATCCACTTGAAGTCTTCTAAAGCGGTTGAAACTGAGCTAGGAGTTTAAATTTCTACAGTAACTGTGAGGTAGTAGAAAATATTCGGTAGATCTTACCGAAAACAACCAGTGGTACAAAAAGAGACAGCGCCAACGAAGCAAGCAAAACGCACGTAGCTTCGGAAAAATTTGTTTTAAGATAACAACGTGAATCTAATGCCCATGTCCTGCAGAATTTCCCGAACTTAATCTTTTAGAAATTTTTTAAAAAATATTCAAGGAAAAGTTGTACCATTAAGATCGATGAATAATGCGAATTTCAGTAGTAGAATGGAACATTTCACCGTAAGGTTGTGATGGATTTTACTTAAACCCTATTTTGGTGTGAAATTAAGTTAACTTTAAAAAGCATGATGAGAGCAATGTAAGTTGTGAAGTTTCTCTGGAAATTCACATTACGAACTTAATCAAATACAATATTATTCGTGTTCTACACTTTTTTATGTTATATTGCGTTGTAAATCAGAAAAAAATACCAAAATAATTTCAATATTAAAAAGTGCACCATATTTTCATTATTTTTGTGCGTGTTCTGATGTTTCAATTCATCATGTGATGTTGCCAGAATTTTATTAATCATTTAAATTTTTACCTTTTTTTGTTTCATATAAACTCAAAAATGCAAATTTACCAAATATTCTGAGAAAAATTAAGAATAAATAAATGCAATTCAATAAATTGTTACATAAAAACATCATATGCCAACACGAATTCTTATGGTTATATTTCACGTGAATACTAACACTCCTTTCATTTGCTTGGAAGAAGTGAAAGTAAAATGAATGTAAAGAAAGAACCCGCCGCATATACCCGATAATGAAAACAATAAAATATAATAATAGAACAAACATTTAATTGGTATAGAATTATATTTTTTTCGCTGCTTCCAAAATATTTTTAAGCGACCCTATTTTTTGTTAGTTACTGAATGATTAAAGTAATTTTATATATTTGTATATTTAAACATAAATAATGAAAATATGAAACTTAAATTTTATAAATGAAAACTAAAAATATCAAATTTATAAAAAATAATATCAATTTCAAACCAATTATGCAAAAAGACTACTACTAAAAGTAAATTTACCAAAAGCAACAGAATAATTTACCAGGTGCACCACTAGTCAGATAAGTGTTCCAAACATTAGCTTTTCAAAACAAATTTTTAATGGTTTTCTGTAAACAAAAATATGTTACATTTCTCTACAATGACCTCACACCGTTCAAATACAAAAATTTTTAAGAAATAAAAAAAGAATTGTATATTAAACTGAATACTGAGTCATCATTAGATTTAATATTAAGACGTAGAAAAATAATTTAATTTTGGCAAAGACTTGGCCATTCACGAAAATAATGGATCGATTTGTATACAAATTATTAGAAAACGTAATATATAAGATATCTTGAATTTTCCAACATAGCATGGAGTCGAAAGATTTCCTAGACAAACAAGCACCACATTTTTAATCGCATTTGGGACGCCTTGTAGGTGTGCTTTTTAAGAAATAATATTTATGATGTCGACTGATAGCCGTTTTTTTTGGCTAGTTTTTAACTAAAATATGTTAATCAATTTCAGTTATTCATATACAAGTTGTTCAATATATTTTAAAATAAAATATGTAGTACATATAAGTATAAAACATTACATTCCTACGCAATACCAGTTGCTTTACTTTTGGCCCCCAGTGTATGTACCATACTTATGTGTTTGTTGTAAATACAGGAGGGTGGCTAGCAATTCATTCATAATCGCGGATCCCCTACACATAAATAATTCTACTACGTCATCCAACGCTGGTCGAAGTTTTGATAAATAAACGAATACGAATAAATGATAAGAATTTTTATCAAGGTGAAACTTTGAACTGATCTTGTACTCTTCGCTTTAATATATAGTCCAACTTTAAAAACAGTCGCAGAACAGAACAAATTTATGCTTTAATATTACTTTCCAAACAGCGGGTGAAAGGGCGGCCCTCACCACAGATGCACGCGGATAATTCACAGAAAAGAAAATAGCCACATAAACGGGGAGTGTGGGGACCATAAAATTCGTCATGTACGACAGGAAATTAGGCAGACATACACCCACCCTCATTTAAAATTAGTACATATATTTAAAACAAAATCGACACTAATAAACCTGTTTGTTTTTAAGTGTCTGCCACACACCATGCCCTATGGCGTCCAACATACACAACGGAGCAAAATGTAAAAATACAGAAAATATTAGGACCCCCAGATCGAAAATATTAGTACACATGCATATTCGTTTTTTTCAACTTAAATTGAATCGGACCCTTTGCAAAAATGATTGTACATACATACATACATATATTTTCACAAGTTAAATACGATATTTTTTGTTTGAGATGCAGTATCAATGCATGGAACTCGTAGACAGATTTAAAGGTCAAATGAAAGTTAATTATCCAGAAACTTATTCTATTGAAATTTTAATTCCTTTTTGTTCTTTCTCAATTATGCAGTTGATGTATGTATGTATTGTGATTTTACTTACCATTTTTTAGGTTGTGTAACTTTCGTGATAAGTGCTTGGAGACAAAACTAAATGTATGGAACCGCTTACTTGTGAGCTGCAAAAATAAAATTATTAACAATAATTCTGCAGCCGATAGCAGAGCGGGCACTTTGGCACGCAGCGTTGTAAATTTTCGTACTACAAACATAATGTTGCCAGTTCCCTGCAAGCACTGCTTCGGGGCTTTTCTGGATCAGTATGTGGGCTTTCTATGCATTTTTCTTATGCGCTCTTATGCCAATTTAATAAGTCGAAATCGTTTATGACGCCTTCGCTTAAAACGGCATCAGCTTACAGTTACCACAGTCCCGAATCACAGCTGCTACATTCCTTTATGCAAATTATTGCTTACACCGACATCGCTATTAACAACACTCTGGTAACAACGTCGTATTTTTATTTATATTTTTGTATTTACAGTGGGTCACAGCTTATTTTATGCAGTGCATACTTTGCACGTTGAGTCTTTATAACAACAGAAGTGTTGACTAATGTTCACCGAATATAATCCAAAAAATAATAAGTAAAGACATGCTCCCCCCGCTCCCATAAATGAAGAAAACTAAATTCGGATTAAAATTTCATGTCACAGCTTATTTTATGCAGCCACTTTGAAGTGTGGTTTTACGACTCGCCACTAAGTTCTAAGGGTATTTTCTTTTCATATACCATTGTCTGATTTTGTGGCGATCGCACGCAATTAAATTTAACTTGGGTCCTCGCTCGACATTAGAACAGAGGGAGCAAGTAATAAATCATTTTAAAAATGGTTTTTCACAGCAAAGAATATATACAATGGTGAATATCAATCCCTTAACAGTGCAAAAGATCATTGAGGGGTACCTACATGACTACCGGGTGCATGATAAAGGCAGATCTGCACCAAATAAAAAGTTTAGTTCAACGGACGAGCGGTATATGGTGCGCAAAATAAAGGCTAATCCTAGACTTTCGCACCAAAATTGAATACCGAAGTTCATAAAAGCATTGGCAAAAACTGTAGTTTGGAAATTTTCTAAGGGTTATTTTCTGACAAGTCGTTTAAACTTTGCTTAAGAGCACCTTTGCTAGGGCCCGGACTTCTGGAACTTAGTCAAATGAGTGAAAATTTAACATATTCGGCTCAGACGGTATAACAAACGCATGGATAAAGCCGAATAAGGAGCTCAATAAGGAAATTTTATAAGCGACTGTGAAGCACGGCGGAGGCAGCGTGATGGTATGGACCTGTATGTCGGCAGCTTGTAATGATAAGCTAGCTTTTATCAAAACTACAATGGCCAAACATTTGTATCTTCAGATTCTGAAAGACAATTTGCTGCAAAGCGCAGAACATTTGAGCATATGGCGCATTTTTCAATTTAACCAGGATAACGACCCAAAACACTCATTTGGAATTGTTCAGTCGAGGTTGATATACAACAATCCACATTTGATGACGTCACCCGGACAATCACCCGACACGAGGGTCATTGAAAATTTATGGGCCATATTGGACAATAATATCAGCAACCATGAAATATCCAACAAAAATGACCTTGGAGAGAGAATAACCTTAGAATGGAGTACAATATCACATGAAATTACTCAAAAATTGGTGATTCTATTCCAAATCGCCTTATAGTTGTTGTGGGTCAAAACGGATACCATGCTAAATATTAAAGGTTGCAGAATTTTTATTAATATTATTGTTTTGAACATTATAAGAAGCTGGATTAAATAAGCTGTGATTTGAAAATTAGCAGTATTTTTGTTTGTTTTTAATTTTTAGGCTTTTTACAATTAATGTTGGCCATAAATGAAGTTCCTTGGTTAACCGCATATATTTTCTTTCAATTGACATCAAAATTAATTTTTATTCCTTTTAGTTTCAAAGTTATTGAGCCTCAAAGTTTAATATATGCACTGCGTACAATAAGCTGTGGCTGTACATTTAGCTACTGCATACAATCTCTACACAGGTTATGGTACTAATTGGTCAAATTTTGTTTTGTTCACAGGTCATAAAAATTGAAAATTGTTTACGCAGTGCATTCATTATGTGCAAATTGTTTCCAACCCTACAGAAGCTTGGCCATATCGGTCCATCTGCTGATAGTACCTTTACAAAGGTTCTTTAATTTAAAGCGCCGCAGATCTACAGACCTCAGTTTAAATTCGACATGCCTCTTTAACGAGAGGTATTTTTAAGTCTCGGTGGATGTTTTCATTCCTTATATACCAAGGGGCACCGGTAATGAGCCGCAATGTCTTCGATTGGACTATTTGGATTTTGTCGAGATTGCTCGAGCTTGCTTTGCCCCATAGCTGGGCACCGTATAACCAGATAGGTTTGATTGCACTGTTGTATAGCAGGACCTTATATTCAAGGCTTAGTTTTGAGTTCGCGTTTAGGAGCTAGTGAAGTTGATGGACCTTAAGTTTCAGTTGAGTTTTCTTGGTTTCGATATGACTTCTCCAGGTGAGTCGGCGATCCAGGTGGACTCCAAGGTATGTAACATGATCAGATTGAGAAGTGCTAAAATTCAAGTGCTAACATTCAGTGTGAAAGTTACCTGTGTGCATTTAGCCTCATTGACTTTTATTCTCCAGTCAGAGAGCCAAGATTCTACTCGACTGAGATGTACACCTAGATTCATAGATGCAATATCCTGCTTTTTATGTGCGGCCATTATAGCGGTATCGTCGGCAAAAGTGGATGTTAGCATGTTTGGGCTGGTAGGGATATCTGCGGTAAACAGAAGGTAAAGGATAGGCCCCATGACGATTCCTTGGGGAACACCTGCTAGTATTTCGCGGTCATCGGTGACGTGTTGCCCACATTTGACTCTGAATCTGCGGTTTTCTTAGTAAGACTCAATAATTCGATGCGTATTTGCCGGTAAGTATTTGCAAATTTTGTAGGTCAAGCCAAAGTGCTAGACATTGTCAAATGCTTGAGCAACATCCAGAAATACTGCGCAGCAATATTCTCGCCGTTCAAATGATTTTTCAATTGCTTGGGTCACACGGTTTACTTGTTCGATGGTGCTGTGACCTTCCCGGAATCCAAACTGATGGTCTGGTTTTATGTTATTTGACACGAAGAACGGTTTTATTTTCGATAAAATAACTTTTCCAAATAGTTTGGATAAGCAGGGAAGCAAACTGATCGGCCTGTATGAGGAAGGTATTGATTTGTCCTTTCCTGGCTTTAAAATCATTTGAATCAGAGAAATTTTCCACACTTTAGGAAAGTATATAAATAGAGTTAAATAATTTTGCCAGGAACTTCACAGCAATATAGGGAAGTTCCAAGATAATTTTAGGCGTGATAAGATCATATCCAGGTGCTTTACCTGGATTCACGGTTTCTTTAATGACATTCAGAACTTCATCTGCGTTAGCAAACAATGGAATTACGGTGGACATTTTATCATCAGGGGGAAGGAGGTCGCTACTTGCAGGATTTGGGCGAAATACCTGGGACAGATGGTTTGCAAAAACATTGGCTTTTTCCTCTTCTGATATTGCCCACTCGCCATTTGCGTCGCGTATTGGAAATTGCGTTTCGGTGGGTATACTAGTATTTCTAAATGTTTTCCATAATGAGAATTTGGTTGAAGCTGTCGGAGTTAAACTAGCAATGAAACTAGCATGCTGTCTACTATCTTCATTTCATTCGCGACGCAACCTCCTTTTTCACTTACAAGGTGCCCGGTTAGTGTAAGTATTTAAACTATTTGTCGCTTTTATTTGTCTGTGTGTAGCGTGAATGGCCGCCTGTTCCAGGATCACGTTCAAGTTGGATACGTTGTTATCGATCTCTTCCGCGTTAGAAATTCGATGATTCGAATCTAAATGACTGCTAATGTTCTTCCTCTATTTTAGCCAGTTAGTTGTGTATGAAGTAAGCCTTAGTAAGTCGTCTACAAGTACTGTCTTCTCGTGAAGAAGAAATATAACTGGCGAGTGGTCTGACGATAAGTCAGGGCAGGGTCAAGCAGATAAGTTAGATTTACTAACTCCTCTTATTATACCGAAGTCTATCAAGTCAGGCTTTTTGTTAATATCAGAAGGCCAATATGTAGGTTGACTGGGAGATATAAAGTCTAATTTATTTTGACGTCGCATTAGACATTTATACAGCTGGTTTCCCCTAGGGTTTGCTAAACGGGATCCCCAGTGCGTATGTTTGGCATTGTAGTCACCAGCAGCAATGAAGTTGCGTCCGAGACCATTGATAAAGTTCAGAAGTATATATTCTGATATCGCGGGGGGTAATATATTGCTGAAATGGTAAGAAAACTACCTTGAATCTGGATACGAATTGTTGTCGCTTGAAGGTAGTTTTGTGAGACTCCTTCAGTGACTTCATGATTCATTCGTTTTTGTATTAGGATATCAGTGCCCCCATGAGCCTTACCGTCGGGGTGGTGAGTACCATAAAATCTAAAATTAGGTATCTGAAAATTGTATTTGTCTGTAAGATGCGTTTCCGATAGTAGCATTATATCAATATTCTGCCGATCTAGGTACTCTGGCAGTTCGTGCCTATATTGGTTCACACCGTTTGCGTTCCATGTACATGTCTTAAGATGGCTTATTTTTTGGTAAGTAGAATTTGAATTAACTGATTCTGGTTACGCATGAATTCTTGCATCATTGATTGCATAGTTGACATGAACATGTTTATAGTCTGTACCAGTTTTTGAATCATTGATTCAGAGTTACCAAGTTGTTGCACTGGGGCATTAGGTGTATGCGCCCTTAGAACATTCGCGTATGTTATACCGTTTGTAATACCGTTTCCATCGCTAGAGTAAACTGGAGTCTGTTGGATGTCGATTATAGGGTTCGGCGCGTTTTGGTTAGAAATGAGTTTACACTTTTCTTCTAGTTTGTGCTTAAGTTCGATGTAAACCCTTCAACCTCTGTAGTTTGCGGTATGTTGTTCCCCGCAATTGCTGCACTTTTTCTGTTCCTGCGATTTTACTTTGCAGACGGATGATTGGTGTAGATCACCACATACAACACAAACGGTTGGCAAAGTGCAGTATGATTTTGTGTGTCCATACTCTTGACAATTTTGGCATTGAACGGGACCATTTCTTTTGTGGGGTTCTTCGACCGTAATTCTTCTATATAACAAATATTGAAGTTTTTATATAGGATGAACTTCATTTTTCTTTAGTTTCCGCGAGTCAGGTTGAAGTTCGAACTTGAACATTGGTAGGGGAACCTTTTTATTGTTAAGAACGTTTACCACGGAGAGAACGTTAAAATTCTCTTTTTCCAGTGCTCGTTTTACTTCATCTGGTACTACAAATGATTCAATGCCTTTTAAGATTACCGCCATACCCTTACTACTCTTTAGACGAGAAAATTTTTATTTCTATCGCTAAAATAACTAGAAATAGCGCGAAAGCCGTTTTCGGTGTATGTCTGAATTTTTGTCTCGTTAATGTTCCCTTTCTTTATTGGCACTATGTAAAAGCCACCACTACCAACCAACAAGTTGGGCAATGATATTTACTAGCTCATTTGAGCTACTCTCACGTAGGTATATTGGAGTTGAGGCATTTGCCTTGGAGTTGCGGCATTTGCCGAGGAAGAAGATTGAGGTTCTTCTTTGCTCAGCAATACAAACCGGTTCTTACCCGCGACGGACGTTGGTGGTTCTTCACCGTTCACAATTTTGCAACTTTTTTGTTAGAGTTACCTTTGGCAGGGCTGGATTTGCGCTTAATAGTAATGTAGGGATCCATGCCTGTCTGTACCGCCTTTAATGGTTTGTCGTTGTTTTCCTGTGTTCTTTCTATGTTCGCTGTGCTTCCACCTTCTTTGTAATTATTGTTGTTGCTAGCACTTTTTATTTTATTTTATCCGACTGTCTATTAAGCACCTGGAGTGCGATAATGAGAGTAATACGTTCCTCGTACGCCTGATCTAACAATTTCCTTGTGCAGACCATCAGCATGGACATGGCAAGCAGTTTAGCAGCTGCGTTACACGAAATCACAACAAGTATTAGTCGTGGCCTCGAGGCTCTTGGCCTCACTAAGACCATTGACACGGTCAATTATGCCATTTTATTCGAGAATCGCAGACGTTTAGTTTGAAACGTTAGGTGGTAATTTATATGCTCATGTCGTGTTTAGCAGCGAGTTTCCCGGTTTTAACCTCCGGTTTTAACCTCGCTAATGACTGCTCAATTCTGTCATCAGGACCTCATGTGAATGATTTATGTAATAAAATTAACTCTTAATTTACCGATTTAGATCGGTTCTTCAATGCAACCGCAGAGGTGAGGTTGTCTCATAATGGGAAAGTCGAGCCTAAAAAAATGCAACAGCTATCTGTGATAAGTTAAGAAGTATGAACAAGGTCCTCAAGTCAGTACTTGAAGAGATGACAACGATTCTTGTAACCTCTTACAAATTGATAGATCGGTCTGTAGCGAACTATGCACTACTGGTGTGATCGGCGCAGTGGAAGAAAATTCAGACTTGTCAGAATGCTGCCCTGATAATATCCACAGGGTATCTCCTCGAAGAGATGAAGACCGTTACCATGCTCAGACATAATTTCTTGATATTTAAGCAGTATCAGCTTGGATGTCTTCGCAGTAGTCATCCCAACCACCATTTAAAGGACAGAATGCCCCCGCTTTGGGTGATCAGGTATGACCTTCGTGTTCTACGTACAGAGACAGGTCCCGCGCTGCAAGAAAGAGGCTCCAAATGATGTAAACTACCAGACAGATTTGAACGACATTCACGCTGATAAAGTCATAACAAAAATATCCAGCTACTGCGTTCACATGAACTTAAATGAAATATAGTAACCTCTCGAATCTTAATATGTACTTTCTGTATGGATCGGTCATGTTTGGCCAAATATCTATTCAAAATTAATGAATATTAAGTAGCGTTCAGACTGAAGTAAACCGAACCATATCATTTTTTTGGTCTGTGAACCAAACCACTTTTAGAAAATAAATGTCGAACCAACTAAAAACCGCAAAAAAAATAAAAAAAAAGTTTATCGGTTAACAAAAACAAAACAATGCGTCTTTGATTTTGCAGGAATACGCATGTTTGTGCTTGTTACGTATTATTTTATACGCTTTTTGTAAATTTTAAAGAACGTAACTCATCTTAAATTAAAATTTCGATTATTGTACCAATTTTGAACCATTGAAGTGAACCAGAACCACGGTTCAAAAACCCATTTTTAAATCCGACAATGATTTAGACCAAATACGAAATACCATTAAAGATGGACGAAATGCTTCTCCTTTGCAAAATAGTAGAAAAAAGACACTTCAGACATGCACAAATTCTCGGTTTATTTTTCCACATTTGTTTGTCACAAGAACGATAGAATGTCACACTTCTAATACAAAAAAATATTCCCAAAATGATCGTCTTTGCTCTGCACCGAACCAAAGACGATAAATTGTACAAGATGGGCGATGTGCTTCCTTTTTGCTATAATGTAGAAAAACGGCACTCATCAAAATATCGGTTTTTTGTCCACTTTCGTTTAATTACAATGACTCAAAAAAGGCAAAATTGAAAGACAGAAACACTAAATTCGCGCACTTTAAATACAAAAAACAATAGGCCGTTTCTGTAAGTAAATCGGTAAGTTACCGATTTATGTGACGCCACACCGACTCGATTGAAAGTTACCGATTTCGTGATAACTGCTGTTTCTGTACAAACGAAGTCCAATTTGGGAATACAATCAAATATTTAATAATCACGCGAGACTTATAGGCTGTTTCCACTACGGTCGCGTCCACGTCCGCGATTTATCGATAATTTTTAATGGTGTTTCCATTGTGTTTTGCGTCCACGTTTGCGTTCAAACAGCTGTTTGTGTTTATTTGTTTTTTTAGGGGTGCGAAAAATTTTATTATTTTTGTGTTGTGACATTATCATGGAGTTAAATGATATTATTTTGCTAACCGCAGTGGAAAATGAGGACCAAATGGTATTGCGCCTAATGGAAATTCCGCGCCAGTCACTCCCAGCTTCTCCCCCATCTCTTTGTGAACGTGGGTGTTTTTGCGAGCACCCCTCAGGCCATCAATATTTTCCTCCCAGAGGTCCAACAGATATAGTGTTGATACTGCTGTCCATTCCGTCTTTTTGAAAGCAAAAATATTAACTTGCCTCCTTTTTTTTTGCATTTTGGATGTTTATATTTATAATGATTAACAGCTGTTTTCATAGGGATGTGCAATTTGCGATATTGCCATTGATAGGTATGGGTGGGTTTCGACTGCAAAAATAATCGAATTTATAGTAAACGCGACTTATCGATAAACGCGTCCAATATGAACGCGACTTTTTCCCATACCGAACTGCCTATGTTTTTTGTTTAGGCTGTAACGCGCGTTCGTTGATTTTTGGACGCGGACGTGGACGCGACCGTAGTGGAAACAGCCTATTAATTTAGGTAAGCAGAACGTATGCCTCTGACCGCTACTTCTCTATGCATTTTCAGTTTGGTTTACCATATCCCCCATGATAATGAAAAAAATGGAAATCTTCGAAAGAAAAATTTTAGGGAAATGAATTGAGAAGAATTTTCACTATTACAATAAACGATACTCAAATAATTTTGTATACCAGATAGCTTCGTTAATTTCCTTGTCTAATTACGCTTTAGGTTTTACGGCAAAATTTGTAGAAAAGTTAGAAAATTTTGAAGGGCGTATAAAGCAAGCCATTTTAACAATCATGCAGTTGTAATCATGCAGTTGGTCAAACACGAACTATATGTCTGTGATTGGCATTTTAAAGGAGAATATTGGCGCGCCGCCTGGACAAAACATTTACTCGTTCACTACTCCCGGCATTCTCAGAGGGTAAAACTTATTTATTTTAATTTTGTTTTTATTTTTTTTTTTTAGTTTTAGATCGTAATTGTTTTTTTTTCATTTTGTAAAATTATGTAGTTATTTTGCTTTTGAACATTAGAATTGTTTTTTCTTACCTTTTAATCAAATGCTTCCATTGCGTATCCTTGGATATGCGGTTGTTCAGCGCTCGTTCCTCTATGTTTGGTAGTGCCAATTGTTTTGTCAGCATCAGTAGGAATGACCGTCGTCTGTGACTTATTTTTATTGGCTTCATCTCGTTGTATGAAATAAATGCCGCTAATGCAGCAATGTCCACCATATTAACACGGCCAGTGGCCAGCGGTTTGTTGAGCACTTGCATGTATATGTGCCAAGCATCTGGTCCATTAATCCATGTAATCCAAAATAGCAAACGGCTTCTTCTTTTCAGTTTGCATGTCCACACCGCAAGTATAATGTTGTGCCTACAGCAAAATTACCGCTTTGTCCTTCTTGGGCACATATGAACATAGTGCTATATCGCCTAGGTTGAAGCCGAACAACGTGCTGTTGACAGGACGCGTATGATTTTTTTGGAATTCCCGAGGCACACATGTCTTATTCGAGCGCACTGTTCCAACATATGCGCTTTTCTTCCTGATTAAAGTACGCCCCAAATCCAAAGTTGTGCAAAAATTGTCGGCATAAATTGTGCGACCTGTATTCAAATATCTCTCCGAAAGTTGAAGTACAACATTCTGCCCTTGATTCACCTCTCGTGCCTGGTCAGGCAATTTCCCAGAGTAAATCATTCCTTTGACAGGATAAAATGATTTTGAGTCGCACAACCACCATATCTTTATACTATACTTGGCAGGCTTCGATGGAATGTATTGTGTGAAGCGGGTGCGGCCTCTCTATGGGAATAACTTCTCATCAACGGTCACTGCATCATGCGGAGTGTAAGCTGCTGCCAAGTTAGACTGCAACATTTGCCAAATATCATCAATAGCCGCAGTTTTGCTGTTGATTAGTGGCTGCTGTCGCGTATTTCAAATCTAAGGCATTGTTTTATGCACTTCATACGATCTAATGATAATGCAGCTTTATATATTGGACAGCGCGTTGGGCCCCATAACTCTTCAAGAGGTTCACTATTCGATTTAGTGAGTCCAGCATACAAAATAATAGCCAAAAAAGCATCAACCTCTTTCAAAGTGATTGGTTTCCATTCCTTTGTGTTAGTTGGATTTGCCAAATTCCATGCAGCGTTCACTTCCATGCCTTTCCGATTTGATTCGCGTATTATGATGAGCGAGCGGAATATGGTAAAGGGATCATATGTGGTTCCTACTGGTCCCGGATTCCTCTTTGTGTAGTCGACCATTTTTAGTCCATTTGGTGCCATCTTTGGAAATGAAGTAATTGTCACTTGTTTGCTGAGCATCAGTTTCTTCATCATCGTCGTCATCACTAATATCTTCATTGATGTCTATATGTGGGTCAGTTTCCGCATCCGAATCATCAACGTGAAAATTTGCTTGATATGTGAAATCGTCAACAGCCGCAACTTCAAGACCAAATGCAGGAATAGCACCTTCATCACTCATCTCCGCACTCATGAAGTCTGCAAATCTATCATCCACTGCACGTTTTTCCTCCTCACTCATTTGCTGGTAGCGTGTACTACGACGTACCAAAATTTCAGCTACATATGTATAAATTTTCCTCTGCCAATCTATTGTACTTTTATTTCTCTTTATAAAATTCAAAATAAAATTTCGCACTCACTGTCTCAACTTTCACTGATTTGGTTTACGAAACTACAGCCGCTTTTATACACTTTTCTACGTCTACCTGGCTTCTATCTTGTACATCTGCGTCTATGGGAGAGTAAGAGTTGGTAAGAGTATGCGTAAAAAGTAAGGGTAAATTCAAACAACTCAAAAGGGACGGTAATAAAAATTCAAAAAGGGACGGAAAGTTTATTATGTTTCAAGGAAAGGCACAATAAAATAATCCAAAAAGTAACTAAAATTCAAGGAAATCGTTTGTGATGTGTTCAAACAATAAAACAAGCCAAAAGACAGTGCTTTATTAACGATTTCAGTACAAGGTCCCAGCGGACCTTTTCCACGTTCCCGTACTAAACACATTTAAATCTCAATAAATGTGCTTTCCACCGCTCATAGGTTACTGCATGAAGCTCGGTCAGAAGGTCGGCCGTTAATAAGACTGTAATGATACGAGTATACTACCATACTAAGTATATATACGATTGATCGTCATGGAATTCTAAGACGATCTAGCCATGCCTGTCTAATGAAGGCACATTTAAGTCTAAACGAAAATAACTAGAGTCTTCAAACTTATCAGATACATATTTTAAAGTCGGCGATATATTGGTTCCTTTTTGAGGGACTAAGAAAGTCCTGATCAAAATTTTAATTTTTACTTTTCCACATTTAAATCAGTTTTTTGGAAGTGGTAGGCATAGATTATCTAGCCTTCCCATAAATGGGCGCCCCAAAAACCGTCCCCTAATGTACGGGTCATATACTATCCAAAAACATGGAAATCTTCTCATAAATACAAATATGAACCTATATTTATAATTTGTACCAATTTGCAATTCGGACCATGTAGAACCTAGGGGACGAAAAAATCGGATTCGTTGAACTATAGACATATGGGTATTCAAAAACAAGAAAATTTCGTCACAAAGCAGACAATCTCATTAATTTTACGATTCGAAGAAATTTGAGGCCTAGGCCCATATATAACCAGGGACCTAAAAAGCGACTATAGACATATGGGTATGTAAAACAAAAAAAATTCGTCTTGGATCCAAATATTTTACGATTAATTTAAAGTCCTTGACCCATGTAAGGTCCCTAGGGAGCCTTAAAATTGGCCCATTCGAACATGGACATATGGGTACTCAGAAATAGTAGAATTTTATGAAGAATATAACATTAGTTTTACGATTTGGCTGAATTCGAGGCTTTGACCTACACGCGGTTTCTATGAACTCTGGGCCCAAAAACAGTCCCGTAATGCTCAGAGACATATGGGTATCCGGAAACAGTGAAATTTTATCACAAATCAAGATATGTACCTAAATAGGTTAAGGATCTGGGCCAATTTTGCACTCGGACTTGTCCATAGGGGTTCTTTAACTATGAACATTTGGGTATTAAAAAGCAACAGAAATTTTCGTCGCGAATCCTAAAAACGTTAGCTCAACGATTCGACTATATGAATAATAGGTCAAAGGTCCCTAAGGTGTCGAAAATCTGGACCCTTCGAACATCGACATCTGGTTCTTTAGAAACAGTGGAATTTCCTCACTAATCTCAATATGCTTCAACTTTCAGGATTTATCGTACCGAATCTACGGGCTCCAACTTCACGAATCTGATCAGGAAAACGGTTCATAGGGGCCCAAAACGGTAGTTCCGCCAAAAATGGAACCACCACAATCACCATATCCCCCACTACTGTTAATGCTGCAGTATAGCAATCTGTGGTGGAGAGCATACAAGCTTAGGCCCGGCGGAACTTACGCCTAAGCTTGTATGCTGATTGTAATAATTTGATTAACCCTTTCACCCCCAATGTTGCTTATAAGCAACTTCGATGTTTAGCATCGTTTAAAATGACATTTATGCAATAAACTCTTTCAAATACGCATTCTATTGATCAGTTACAGTTCTTAGAATAAGAAAACAACAAAAACATTACTGATGTGTTATGATCTATTAAATTACGACGCATTATTCAAAGTGAAGTCAAGTGAATCGCAGGTGCGGTAGTTTTAGTGCAAAAACAAACAAAAAAATTAAAATATTTAAAAAAAATAAATTGATAAAATAAGTACGCAGTTTTACGCATAAGAAGTGTATTAAAAAATACTATTTAAAACATTTGGTATATATTTAATCGTTACGCTGCTATAATTTTTTGTTTATAGAAGTTGCTTATAAGCAACTTCAGGCAACTGTGGTAATAAAAAATTGAATTTGCAACATGAATAAAGGGTTGTGCGAATCTGATATACAGAAGATCTTGGAGTTCGATTGGGACAAATCGTCTGATGAAGAGTGCGTGGATGATGAATCTGAGTTTTTGGAGGACGGTTTAAAAGATATTTTAGACAAGGGTGAGGAAATTGAAATTGGTATCCTAGAAAGTATCGCCAATCAAGAAAGTATTGAGCCAGAAAACACACAATCGTTTGTTTTTGAAAAAGTGGACTTGTCTAAACTAAAATGGAGAAAGAAACCCTTTGATCTCAATGACGTCACGTGGAAGGGACCTGTAGATAATGTTGACATAGTCAATAAGCCTATACAGTATTTTAACTCGTTTTTTGATGATGCAGTGATCGATCTTATTGTAAAAGAGACCAACTTGTATGCACTTCAAGCGTCCGGCTGTGAACTCAAATGTAATAAAGAAGATATTCGCCGATACATTGGAGTTTTGTTGTATTTGGGTGTAGTCCAGTTGCCCAATTTTAAAATGGCATTGTCTCAAGAGCTGAAGTTGACTGCCATCACCGACGCCATGCCACGGAATAAATTGAGAAAATCAAGAAGTTCCTCCATTTTTCTGATAAGTCAAAGCAGCCTACTAAAAACGATGCGAACTATGACAAGTTATATAAAATACGTCCCCTGTTATCAATGCTCAAGGAGAAATTCAACGATCTACATCAAGAAGAACACCAAAGTATTGATGAGCAAGTAATAGCATATAAAGGTAAGTTCTAATGTTTACATCGTCGACCAAGAATTGCTTTCGTAAATGTGGTAAAATTTTTCAGGAAGATCAGCATTCAAACAATATAATCCTGCTAAGCCCCACAAATGGGGATTAAAAATGTTTACTCGAGCAGGTTCGTCAGGAATTATCTATGATTTTGCGCTATATATTGGCGATGGAACTTGTCCCTCATATGGACTTGGCATATCATCGGACATCGTGTTATATTTAGCATCTGCAGTGCCAAAATTTCAAAATTACAAGCTGTATTTTGACAACTGGTTCACTTCAGTAAGCCTTCTTGTATCTTTGAAGGAAATGGGAATATTTTGCATCGGAACGGTCAGAAAGAATCGAATGGGGAATTGCGAATTAAAATCTGAATCGGATTTGAAAAAGCTTGGCAGAGGATCATATGACATGAAGTGTGAATCCAATCATGGCATAGCCGCAATTCGTTGGCTAGATAATAAGGCTGTACAGTTGTTGTCTACATTTGTTGGAGATGAGCCTATCGGGACATGCAATCGCTGGAACGGGAAAGAAAAAACATTTACTGATGTACCGAGACCGGCAATTGTATCAGAGTATAATCAACACATGGGAGGAGTTGATCTTTCCGATATGCTGATGGAATTGTATAAAGTCAACCATCGTTCCAATAAATGGTACATGAGGATATTTTACTGGGCTTTGGGAACAGCGGTAACCAATTCTTGGCTTCTGTATCGTAGACATCTCAAAATTGTTGAACCAAACGTGAAGCATATGCCTCTTATACGATTCCAGATGGAAATAGCCAATGAACTCCTAAATGCTACTCCTTCGTTTTCGAGTTCTGTCCAAAAGAAAAGAGGACGCCCTAGTGGAAACGCATTGATAAAATGCGGACTAGATTCAGCTCCAGCGTCACCATCTTCCTCCGAGGCATCCAGTTCCAAACGCCGTCAAGTAACTCATGATCCCCCAACTTCTAAGAGATATGACGAAAGCGGTCATTGGATAGTTTGGGGAGAAAAGGGTCGATGCCGCCTATGTAAGACCGGAACACCTCTATCCAAATGTGTGAAATGTGGAATTCACCTATGCTGCAACACACATAAGAATTGTTTTCTATCATATCACACTTAAGGTATTGAACTAGTGAAATAAAAATGATTTTATATAATAAATAACTATGCAACGCTTTGTTTGTATACATTACTTTGTGTTTTTTCTTATCCTCAAAATACTTCCATAACGGCCCAAAGTTGCTTATAAGCAACTTTCTATATCTTTTGATCGGATCAATGTGGGAAGCTAAAACCTTCCAAAATAATTCATTTAGACCTATTATGCCAGGAAACGAAGAAAAAAAATTTTTCTGACAGTTGGTTTAGGTGCGGGGTCGAAAGGGTTAAAATATTCCTCCATTCTTTTGTTTTTTCTAGTTTTAGCCTTTTCGGCTATTTTTCCTTTTCCAGTTAATTAAAAATATTTTTTATTTTTTTCCTTTTGAACCTCAACCAATTTTCATCTCATCAAGGCAATGGGGACAGTCTTAACTTAAATTCCAAAAAGTTTCTCCTTTTAGTTTCATCATTCATCCACTTTTCATTTTTGCCATACTCTTTGCATAGTTTTTAATTCTCGTTCCAACTTTTTACCAATTTTGTCCCTTTGGATGCACCATCCCGCTTAATTCAATATTTATTTGGCAATTTTTTTAGTTTTGTCCTTTTTTCCATTATAGCATCTTTTGGTGTGTTTTTTTGTCCCCTTTTGATTATATATCCTTTGTTCTCTAAGGACTCCTTTAGTGAGTCTGTGCCTTTTATATTGCGACTAAGAAAATAAAAGTCACTGAATGAGTATATTTAGGACTCTTATACTTATACACAATGTTACTGATTTTTATAAATAAAATTTATAAATATCTGTTATCGTTAAAAAAATAAAATAAAAATAATGACACCAAATGCACGTAACAAAAAACTCAATGAATGCATAGAAGAAAAGCCCGCCTTCATTGTAGTGAGAACAAAATTGATAACTCGCTATCTTTCATCTTGAAAAGATAAATACTTTTTTTATAAGCTTAAATCCCTTTCTACTCATTGCATTTTTAATTGGTAGAAATGCATTTCTTTCCCTGTTGCTTTCCAAATTGCGATACCGATAAACCGACATAAACAGCAAATTCCCAAATGTAGTGATATAATTCGTCAACTTCGACACTGAAATTTGTGTTGACGTTTTCGGTGATGACTGTCCGATTTGTTTCGAAAGCACTATATCGGGCGTAAAAGAATAACAAAAAATATCCATCGGTGTTTTTAGTTCTCCTATTTCTGGTGTCAACAATGAGTCCCATCGGAAAGCTACTTCTTTTATGTGAAGCTTCATTGGACAGTTTCTCCAAGTTATCAGCGTAAATTCTTTCACTTCCTTTTTTATACATTCAAGACCTACAAAAATTACCTTTGAAAATTGTCAAAGAAAGTAATGTTTAAAATTCGTGCCTTCCCCAATGAAACCTCCATCAGATGGCATATTTATAGGACCTGTACATCCCAGAAATGGTAAGGGAGATCGGGGTCTTTTTGATGATTTAAATCCAAACAGCGACTACTTTATTTTTGGACACTGTAGCTGTGTCAGCTGCACTTGCATTATTTACATAATTACCTAATAGCTCACCTAAGAAAGGAGCACCTATTTTACATGGTTGGTAATTCGGATCTTCATCACACACGTACGGGCATCGATAGATCGTCTTACGAGTTTTACGCTGGACAAGAATATAAAGGGTGGTTACATTTTAATGGCCGATGTTGAATGTGAACCTCACCTAAACGTCGTTTTTTTCTGCATTTCATTTGATATTTCTCAATTTCAGACTAACTCAATTTGAACCATGACAAGATACACAAGCGAGCAACGCGTTAAAGTTATTCAGGCTTATTAGGAAAATGAAAATACATTTTCGAAGAAAATCATTTTCAGCGATCAGGCACATTTTCACCTCAGTGGATTCGTCAATAAGCAGAATTGCCGCATTTGGGCGAATGATAACACAAGAGTGATTGTCGAAAAAACAATGCACCCACAAAGAGTGACTGATGGTGTGGTAATGAGCTGGCGGCATTTTTGGGCCGTATTTTTTCCAAAAAAGAGGCCGGTCAGGCAGTTACTGTGAATGGTGTTAGCTATCGTAACTTTTCATGGCCCGAATTGGAAGATATGGATGTGGACGATATGTGGTTTCAACAGGACGGTGCCATTTGCTACACAGCTAACGAAACAATGGCTATTTTGGGCGACAAATCAACATTGGCCCTTAAAATTTAACCACCCTTTATATACTTTATTGGGTCTCAGATCAATATTTCAAGGTGCTGCAAACGGAATAACAAATTAGTATACTCCCTGCATAAAAGAAGTGGAGGGTATTGAAATTAATGTAGAACGAATCACAAAGAATAAAAAAAAATCAGCATGCTGTACCTCTTAAGTGGGATAAATATATTTACGTACTAGCCTACAACAAGAATATATAAGGATTTTTAAAATTGGCACAATTTGCTTACAAATGAATTAACTTAGTTATCGAACGCCACTGGTATTTTTGAATTTAAACACCACTGGTATTTTGCAAGAATACATATCCTAAATTAGATTTTCCGTATTTTCGATACTCGGCCAATACGCTTTTTGCATGCATCCATAAATTGAGTAATCGAGGCTTATCGTCGATCGCTTATGTCGATAAGAAAAAAAGAATGCATATTTTGTGCGTTTTTTTGGTACTCGGTTATTAAGCTAGTAAGTGGTCGCAAAGGCAATAACTTTACAACTTTGAAAAAAGCGAGTAACGACGAGGTCACTAAAGGTCATTCCTGAATAACTTTTTCCCAAAAACTAAAACTTTTCAAAACAAACTGTTTATGACGCAAATTGTGATTAGCTTTCTGTAAACAAATTCACCATTTTTAAATTTTTGTAAAATTGTTCAAAGTTGTCGCATTAACGACCCCGTACTCCCTTAACAACCCCGAGCAATAAAGCAATAAGCATATCGCCCTGCCAATTCACATATTAGAAAAGTTTTGTATATTATAAAATTTTAATCAAGTATGTTTTTGTTGAAATTATATTTTTCTCTTCGGTCTTTTCTGGTACTATTGAAGTTACAATAAAATATTCCTTATACAAAATTAAAAATATACAATTCGATGCTAGTCTATATATTTCCAATACAAACCTTTTCCAAACTATTAAAAACACACAAGCAATAATTAGCGGTTCTCAAATGTTTTCCGACAACTTCTTCCAATGTTGTATATGCGTATTGGGACCTAGTTCAATACTCCCGAGACGTAAATTGGAATAACGAAATAAATGTACATATGCATGTACATCTTCGTCCTATGGGGCAGGGTACACAAATAAACATTAGCTTAATATTTTTATCAGATTTATTACGATGTATGTTTATGTAACTCTTAGAAAATACCCTTACAAACTAAAATATTTAAATAGGATAACATGGTGATAATGATGATCAAGTCAAAAATAAGCAAAGCTGTAGCAATTTGTATTAAAACTACGCAGTTTCGTGTTGAAACATAATGTAATCCATTGCGAGAATTTTATCGAACGTACATATTCCAAATGAAATAAACATTGGTGCGATTGTACGACGTTTGCTGCTGTTTGCATATATGCTGGCGTATAATCATAGCACAATAATAAAGGTAGTCGCATCGGCTACAACGAGTTCAACAATTCAAGAACCTTTATTGTAGTATAAAACAAAGTTGTCAAAGTTGCTGGTTGAAATGGTTAGAGAAATTTAAAACACAACTACTCTTCAAATTTGTGAAACTAGACTTGAGAGCTTCGCTTAGAAATACAGCGAAAAAAGTGTAAAATCAGCTAATTAGTGACACTACCTGGATTATTGTGCCATGCGTATAAGACAAAAAAAATATCAATGGAGCAAAACTATCGTCCACTTTATTATGGTAAGTTCGGAGAACTAAAGGAAAAATACATAAAAACGAATCTAGAAAACTGTTCTCGTTGTTAAACTACATTGGTAAAGAAATTAAAGGAAAATCCAATTGTATTGCGATTTCCGAGATATTGGTTGTCGTCGTAACTCTCATCGATTTTCTTGATAAATTAAGTCCACTAAACGGCGAAAGAGGGTTGTTGTTAGTTGCTTAACTCATTGTATTAATTCATCTATGAGGATGTGTGGACCCCTTTTAATAATAATGTAGTATTTTCGTTAAAAATATATATGATGTAAATGTACGTTGTATGTATTTTTAATTTGAAATCAGTTTTCATTCAATAATATAAGCTTGATATATAATAAATTAAATTTTAATATTTACATTAATTCTTTTTTTTAAATCAATATAAGAAACACTTAAAATTCACCTCAGCGTATTTTTTCACATATGTAAGTATTACTTATGGTAATTAATAAAAGTGTTGTTGTTAAACGTTTAATAGTTAACTATAATTTGGTTTGAATTGTTACACTTATTAAAGAGAACTAATGTTGCTAAATGTATAAGCCCTAAACAAACAAACGACAAAAACAAATCAAACCAAATCGACAATTTTCAATAGTGGATAGATAATGAGATGTTGGGAGAGTTGACGGAGAAAAACAGAGCTGATAGGGAGGGAAAACAACACGTTTCGCTTGCTCTTTCGCTACTCGCAATTGGGATTTTAGCTTAATTAAGACAAAACAATAACGAAGACCAAATTATAAGGATCGGAAATAGGAATATAAAAACAATAAATTACAGCTAGCAAAAGATCAAAAAAAAGAACATTTTTTATGATGGCGTACCAAAAAATGCATAACTTCGTCGTTGCCATCTATTCTGTATCACCTTTCGACCAATTGTAATATCATTAACAAGTCCGGAGTTAGTAAAGCTGGAAATCGATCATTTTGTAAATCTAGGTTCAACTTAATATCTGATCTCATATATTTGAATGTGACGGACATTGTTGTAAAATTAATTTAAATGGAATCCCTTTTCTTTTGTCGCTGTCAGTAAACGTTCTTTCATGATGTCTTCAGTTTGGTAATCAGGTAGTTTCAAGTAATGGACACAAGTGTTTACAGATGGATAGCTGCCTTCGCCAGCATCGACTTTACGCACAACCGTCAGGCGGGGATGTAAATTTGCCAAACCGCCAGGAGGTAAACTGCTACAGCCGGTGGTAAATTGGAGAAATGCCTTGCGCTCAGGACCCGTCATACTCATTAATACATTAACGAAGCGTAAGAAACCGGGACTGAAAACCGAAGTGAGTCGAAAATTAAGCAGGGAAATCGGGTTTAATTTCACAGCACTTACCTATCCTTAGAATATCCCAATTTTGGTTCAGTGTAGTTGATAAGATCATCTCTTGTCCATTGTGGATGTTGTTCGCCGCATATCATCATACGCGCTTCGGATGGACTGAACGCTGCTAATTTCTTCAAAGGGAAAACTTCACAAAATCCACTATGGAAGGCATCCAACTGCTTAGCAATTCCGTCTTGTAAACAGAAATTAACTAGAGAATCACAATATTCCTCCAAGTTGGTTATGGTCACATCGATGTCTCCGCCATTTGGTATCAACTCAGCGTATTCATATCCATAAACAGAAGAGCTAGGCAAATAAGTGAACGTCAAGGCTAAATCTTCCAGTTTCACTTCATCTCCATTTCGTGTTTGCAATTTCAGATCTGCAATAGCTAGCTGTCGCTGTTCCCACGAAAGATTCAAATCAGCTTCCAGAGTTTGCTTGCGAGCCAGTAGATCTTGCATTTCTTTGATAAATTCATAGCGTATGGAATCGATTTCGGCAAGGTTTTCATAGGATAGAATGCCATCGTACCACCTGGCCTCGGAACGATAATTCGTACCAAGCAACTTAGAACACGTATCAGCTAACTCGGAATCTTCCGACATTACTGACGAAGCCATCAAGTCTTCAGTGCCGGTAGTAGATCTGGTATGTGTAGTGACACTGGATAGCATTTTGTTGTGACACAATAATTGTAGAAAAGAGTTCGAAAGTGGCAGATCCACCAAGCGCATATCTTGCAATACTTTAGCTATAAAAACTCCCAAAAACCAAAAGTATCTGGACGCGTTTTCGCAAACCTCTGAATCCTGAGGCAACGGTGCAGGGAACAAACCGCTCTCCCGACGATTCACATAGTACCCAATGGGCTTCGGGGTATCTTTTATATATATTGATGATATGTCCTTTTTAACATGTTTACCATCATCGCCATCAGGAGATGTATGTTCATCATCACATAACCACATACATAAGTCAGATCGTTGTAATTCAGATGCCACCTATAATGATGAAATCGAAATTGCATTCATTATACAAATAATCGTAACAATTATAATTACCAGTGCAAAAAATTCCAATGTTGGTCCCAACCCAGTCCCTTCTTCGCCCAAAAATCCCACCTCCAATACGGATTTACGATTGCAATGCATTTTCATTACTTGCATAGCCCATTCCAATAAGTTTTCGTCGCGAGGCACTTTAACGCGTTCATGTTTTAGACGCCCTACTCGGAACTCGTGTTGATCGTCTCGTCGAGGGCTCAAGCCAGGCATACGTTGTCGTTCAATGGTAGCATCCCTTTGTGATTGAAGGCAAACAATACTCCTTGAAGCCCCAAATGCGGTGCAGTTGAAATACAATTGTCGTGTTTCAAAAGGAAACAAGAATGGACAAGATTGGTTAAGGTCCTCACACCATATCGGCAATGAATTGCTTGACAGTACAAGAGGATCCTGGATTTGCTGTTGTAGTTTGTTTGTGATTTTCTTGCTCATGAAAATTTCACTTGTTAGAGTGCCACTACTGCTGCTGGTTGTGTTTGTTTCCATCAAATCGCTAACAGGGTCAATTGTTTCTTGATTCAAAGTATTTAACTGACTCAATAGCTGCAATACGTCCTCCACGGTACAGTTGACATTTTCGGATGTAATGAATTCACCCCTTATGGGTGAATTCGGTGATAAGGTAGATGCGCCGCTTTTTGAGGACACAACTGGCGTGTTGGGTCCCTCATCAGCGTCATCTGCATCTTGGGTTTGTGTAGGCTGGACCTCTCTATAGACGATGGTGTAAGTGGGTTCCCATGCTTTGCGGAATTTATCGGATTTGTTCATTTGTGAAGCTTGTAGAAGTTCCTGCACGGCCCGGAATATAGTCCAGTCGTTGTTGGTTAATTCTATTTCTTCATCTGGAACTCCGCCAATACTAGGTCCTCGTAAGGACAGGGCTAAAACTGGTTGTTGAAGAGGCTCTTGTTCATGTGTTCGCATCGACTCAGTGCTGGTTCCAGGCGCTGGTATTTCCAGTTCTGATGTTTGATTGACATTAGTACGACCAGGTCTTGGATCGAAAGCTGGTATGAGAGCCGAAAATTGACGCTTCAAAACGAATTCGTCATCCCAGGACTTGCGTTTTGTCACACCTGCCAAACGATTTTCTAAAGTTTCATCGTCCATAAATGTCAGCAAATTGCGTGATACCATAACCTGTAGTAAAGTATTTCCAACTTCTTCGTATTCATCTTCGTTTTCCTCATCGTCATTGTCTTCATCCATATCCTCATCATCGTCCATATCCCCTAGTAGGGCTGGGGCTCTACAACTTTCTAGAAAATCTTCTAATGAAACTTGCTCGCTATCGCTAGAGGTCGATGTAAGACTCATAGTCAAAGCCGGATTTATAGAAGCCTGACCTTGTTGTCCAGACGGTGCGTTACCTGCGCCAGAACTTACATTCGATCCAGCTGTGTTAGCTGCATTATTTGACGATAAACTTGGATAACTCTGAGCAGTACTGAGAAGACCCGAATGGAAATTTGAAGATAGAGCAAGTTTTACCAAGCTTGTAACTGAATTGGGCCCTCGTGGGAAAAACGAATTTGATCCTCCGCCGGTATTCTGGTTATTTCGATCGTTCGAATTGGTATTTGAGGAATTCATTATTTGGTTATTTTGCAAGTTAGTACCTTGAGAAGTACGACGGCGGGCCATAGCAGCAAAAGTCTCTAACAAACCAGTATGCGTAGATGTTTCCGATTGCGACTGAGTCTCCGATGCGGACGAAGTGGTAAGATTCGGTACGCTGACGCTCATTTGATTGGAAACAGACACAGAAACTACAGTCTCATTGTTTCCACTGTTTTCCGGCGGTGCCTGGGCATCAGAAATAGCAATAGCATTTGCGCCGACATTTAGTTGTTCTGCATAAACGCCGCTTTCTACTTGTAAATCAGCACTGCAGGTGTTATCAGCAGCCGTCGGATCATCGAGGGCGCTTGGGACATTTGTTGCTCCCGGACACTCAACACTGAGATTACTAGCATTGTCTCCATTATCAGCCCTTGAACCAGGCGACGACTTAACACAAGCGGCTGCCAGTAAATTCGAGCCAGGCAACGACAGAATATCGGATGTGAGGATGTTGTTGGTATTATTACGCAACATATCAACACCGTCACGCATTTTGTCAATCATCTCTAATGCCTCAGATGAAAATTGGGACACTCTTTGACTGGCTGATGAGCCGGACCGCAAATTGACTAAAAGTCCTTTACTTATAGCACTGCCGGCAGCCGAATTGTTTGCATTCATTTTGTTGTTTGCTTCACAAGAAGAAGACGATGAAGTGGATGCTGCTGCGGAAGCTGAAGCGGCGCCAAAATTGCTACCAAAGATTGCTGCTAGGGCATTCTTGCCACTTACAGTTGCAGTGTTATAACCAGATGGCGCACTTGTAATTGTTGCTAAAGCGATGGCAGGGGGATTATCGCTCAATGCTAAGTTTTCAGTAATAGTTGCAAGATCCGAGGCTACGTTAGCGTTAATCGCTTGCATGGAGTTATTTATGGTGGACAGGTCAGTAATGTTGTCGCGTTCTCGAAGTAAAGTGGAAACGGCACCCGACGATATTCCTCCAGCTCCAGTTGAAGCATTCTTGTTTTGCACACTTTGATTTTCATCGGTAGACGCACCTGATCCAGAGCCACTAGCTAGCATCTGCGACTTAACAGACGAAAAGACATCTTCTGTGATAGCCTCTACTGTTTGTTTCCATGCCAAATTATCAGCGGACGCTGCCTGATCTGGAGGTCCTTCAGAATTGCGATTGATCTCTGTGGCTTCTGGCAGCGACGGTGTGGAACTCGACTTTCTGGATGTCAATGATATTCCCTTCTTGGAACTACTCGTTGCAGAATTGGGAGCTATAGCTGCCCCTCCTTCAAACATTGAGACATTATCGCTATTTGCCAACTTCAGGTCATATTTGCCTTCGGCTCCCATGCGATAAGAATTTCTTACTCCGTGGTCCCATTTTACATCTATCCAGCCATTGTGTATTTCACCGGTTACAGTTCCTTCACAGCAACCGTCCTGTTCATCCCACCGCCAATCAACACCACGTACTACTCGGGCCCCCGTGGTGATGTGTTTTAGCTGAGCTCGAATTTGCCTACGTTCGCGACGTATTTTTGCCTCAGCTTCCTTGGAGCCTTTGCCAATGTCCTCGCATACACTCACAACACGTCCGTAGATTTCAAAACCACTCAAACTTAAATAATGCGTTTGTCCAGATGCATTTCGCCCATTTTGTTGCACGCGGATATGTCGAAATCCTTGATTTTCGTCGGGGGCACATACTATCGGCCATGTTGCCGTACTTCCAGGTTCTACTAAACTCTTATCATCGCCATGTGTTACGAGAGTCGTCCAATTAACGCCGTCCTTTGAGGCTTGCAACATCCAGTTGCGTAAAGCAGAACGACCATAGCCGCGAGCATGACGCAAAGTATACGCATTCGGTATTAAATAGACGCCTAAATCAATGGCAAACCAGGCTTTTTTGTTGTCTTTTGTATGACAATTAACTGATATACTGTCACGGGAAAGAATATCCTCCAATTTACCATATGGTAATGTTTTGCCTTCTGAACTGGTGACTTGAACTAGGCTGTATTGAGCAGGATTCACCCACTCGCAGGTTTTACCATTGGAGCCAATATAATAAATAAGGCCCTCTTCATCGAAGTCATAGTTATGCTTGAACACCATACCCTGCTTGTGTTCCTTTAATTTCTTCAAATATAGAAAAGTGCTGCGTTCCATGTCATACCACTGCTTGGCGACCATTTTAAGTAAATATTTCGACAGTTGGCCAACGGTAGCTAATGGCTCCATTTTTAGCGTTCGCCCAGTACGATCAAAGAGCGTCGTCTCGCAAGCAGCTCGTTCCAAGCGAAAACGTAAACGTTTTGTGAGTATCTGTAAACCATAGCCCGGCCCGGGTGCGTCATATAAATAGACTGGCAATTTTTCGGTGCTCTCCAAAACAGCCACCAGTTTCTGGACTAAAATGGATGCGGTATTATTGCCTTTGGCATTATTATCGTTACGATGAATGATACATTGTTTAAATATGGCTACACGTTGTTTTTGCATTTTGTTCATTTTGCTGCGCGATAAACCATTATCCCAATAGTTCTTGGAAAGAACTGCTACTAACGCTTGCACGAGACCAGACGAGTGCATTTCATAGGCACTAACAACGCCATCCTCCTGTAAAAGTTGTGACAACTCATTAAGAGCTTCACGCAACTTATCCTGCCAATTTGGTTGGCCTGGCATCCGCTGTTCTTCAAGGGACACTTCAATTCTTTTCACGATGCTTGTTAACTTGGCCACTGCTCCTCTCGGCACTGCCTGTGCAGCCTTAAAGTATTTGTTGTAAATGTCACGAGCCATATTCTTAACCTGAGTTTTCTGAATTTCCGTTTTAGTTTTGATTTTCTTTTTCTTATTAGTTGACCAGCCAGTGGCAAAATCAGGGCCTAGAGTGGTTTCCGCCGTAAATGTATGTTTCGTACCCCTGTTGCTTTCAAAAATAAAACCTGGTAAATCATCTTGCAATATGGTGACCTGATGTCCTTCAGTGTTGTGTATTTGCAACTGATTTGGTTTTTGCGACTGTAATACCCAGTTGCCAACTACCAGACGAAGAACACTAACAGTTGGTAGAATGGGTTGAGAAGGTGTTCCAGGGCGAACAGCGGAGCGCGCACGTAACAGTTTTTCTAAAAATTCACCGCGGTTTTCTGCAACGAAATAAATTGAATATATTTCAATAACAAACAGAAAATAGTAGCTTGTCTAATATTTAAGAGGCATGTTTGATAAGTATTGTGTTTGTTAACAGAAAAATGAGATTTGTTAGTAACAACAAAAGCTTAGCCTGAAGCCGCCATCATCTTCATTTACATTTGCAATAGCCATGTTTTTTTTTTAATTGGACGAGCTGCTAACACGACATGAGCCATTTTTTTGACATGACATGAGCCATTTTGTTCATCGCTGACTAAAACAAAACACAAATAAAAACGACGATAACTTCGATCATTCAAATAACAATTATTAGATTTATAGCTTCTATAGTGTCTTGTTTTTATCAAGAGCACCGCCTTTTGGTTCCTAGGATCCATGGTTACAAGCCACACTATTCAAAAATTCGTCTCGGTACATGGCCTACATCTCGTATATTTTGAGAAAATATCTTTTAATTAAAAATTCAGGGCTTAAAAACAAAAATGGAATTTTGGTCTAATGATTGGTAAGTTCAATTACTTTTAAGCGAAATACATATGCCCAATGCCGACGATTCAGTAGCAATTAAGTACTTATATGCGAGCAATTGATGAAAGAAGTTTCGAAAACTGCCAATTAAAAATGGAGCTTGTCCGACTCAAATAATTGTGTATCGATGTTGTTTTGTTATTTCTATCGTCAAGATATTCCTGTAAATTTTACTTTAACTCTTAATATTTTGGGGGGTTTGGTAGGGTTAAGAGGCAGTTTATATCATAATTAATGCATGAAGACTTATCCAAAAACAATTATATTTTTGTTTACAAATTTATTCCCAGCATATTTTGAAAAAAAAAAATATCTTTTAAAATCAAAACATGACTTTAAAATATCGATTTTTTCATGATGGGTTAGTTTAAAAATTCCATGTAAAGACATTTTTTCAAAGATTCAGTAATCTTTTCAACGATATGTATCCCATTCCCGAGCACTTAAGCAAACAATTATCAATGTTAAAGTCCCGACTACAGGCGTGTCTGATTAAAAAAAATGCAACATTTATCGTTTTATTACAATTTAAATTATAATAAAAAACTAATTAAAAAGCACTAGAAACTAAGGCTATCGGCCTAGAAAAAATTCAAAATTCAATATAGTTTCTATTTGTAAAAGAGGAATTACTCCACCCGCTAATAAGATCAGGTTTGTTGTTGTTTGTCATAGAGGGAAGGAAAATTCTAGTAGTTGCGCGTACAGTTGGTGTAGGCGCCTTATTAATACTTATTAATACCATAATGGGTGCTGCCGACATGGTCTCTACTCGTTAAACGATCTATATGTGACAGCGCATAGAGAAAGGGACCTAAGGGTACAAAAATCAATTTTCATTTTTTTTCTTTTTTTGATGTGGACAACATCTGAGCATCGAATGAGACCGATCCCATGCCCCAAAAGTGTTCCCTCCCAGAGATATGCGCGTTTTATGAAAGTGAAGTCGACGATTCCAAGCGCAAATAGAAAGGGACCTAATCTTTAAAATGGCTCTCCTAAACAAAACTGGTTTTTAACCTTAGGTCCCTTTCTATTTTGCGCGTCACATATACTTATATACGAAGCATTGCATTATTTTGCATATGCGAGGTATTATTTGCGAAGAGTGGGACAGAAGCGTCTCACTGAAACCATTTCTACCATATTGACCGACTGGCGTTTTTTCAGTACGGGAACATTTTTACTTTCGTTCATACACACACGTATGTTGATGATTCGAAAGTTTCGTTAGTCGATTTTATTTCTGCTTTTAATTGAAGCGGCAGCAAGTTTTATTGTTGAAACAATTTAAAACATCTAAAAACTTTCGACTAAACTTGATTTGTTTCACAATTACAAATTTGGATAAGTGATAAAATTTGCATTAATTTGAGTACTCATACGCAATTTCATCTTTTCTAGTAGTCGCTTCTTTTGGTCCTCAACGGTTTCCACGCCCGAGCCCAAATTTTAGACAGATTTGGAAATAAATTTGGGGCAGCAACCATGCCCCTCGAGGCAATAAATGCATCTTAACTAACAGTCATAATTCAAGCCATAGTCAAATACGGTTGAAGACGCTTAAAGGCAAACTTTTCCTCCTAGTGCGTTTTCGCCCCAATCCCACACAGCTTAAGCGGCAAGCGCTGTAGCGTCGGTAAAGTAAAAGTATCCAAGTTAGAACGAAGCAAAACTCCTGAAATTATATGAGGGCCTTGTCATTCTTACATTGGAGATTTAAACACGTGCAGTGTATGCGAGAAGGATATCGAACCGGTAGAGCACTTTCTCTAACGAGCATAGCATTTGCAAGATCAAAACTATGACATCTTCATCCAGTGCGACAAGCCTAGAGCACATGAGGGAGATGAGGATTAAAATGTCTTTAATTGACTTTTCGAACTTTATATTAACTTAACCTCACGTAATTAAAGTCGCAAGCAGTCAAATCAAATGTATACTTTGCACATACGAGGGCGGTTCGGAAACTTCTTAGCCTAGCACAAAAGCGCGGTATAAAAAGAAAAAAGTTAAGTGTTTTGGAAACTTCCATCTCTGCTATGAACACATGTTAAATTTTGTTTCGATCTGGCAACTCCTTCATATAGAAACAGGTGTTCACAAAAGACGCATCCGCGATTTTTTTACAATGCAAAAATTAGAAATGCGTGGTGTCATTAAATATTTACATAAAAAGGTTTATCGGAACAAGAAATTTATATTGATATGGTGAATGTGTTAGGTGAAAGTGCTTCTTCATATGCAACAGTAAAAAATTGGGTTGCTGAATTTAAACGTGGTCGTACAAGCATTGAAGATGAACCACTTAGTAAACGTTTAAAAACAGCAACAACATCTGAAATTGTAGCCAAAGAGCATGATATGACACTAAATGATCGACGAATAAAAGTGCGTGAAATAGCTAATATCATGGGCATCTCAAATGATCGAGTCCATTTAATTTCGCATGAAGAACTACAGATGAAAAAGCAAGATGGGTGCCGGACTTGTTAACAGTCGACCAAAAACGCAAAAGAATGAACATTTCTCAAGCTTGTTTGGATCGTTTTCAGCGAAATAAGATGGATTTTAAGCGTCGTTTCATAACTGTTGATGAGACATGGATCCACCACTATACTCCAGAGACAAAAGAACAATCCAAACAATGGACTGAAGCTGGAGGAAGTGCCCAAAGAAGGCAAAAACAATTCAATCGGCTGGTAAGGCAATGGCAACGGTTTTTTGGGACTTCAAAGGTATTTTATTGATTAACTATCTGCAAAAGGGTAAAACAATAAATTCAGAGTACTATTGCAACCTTTTAGATCAATTAAATGTACAAATTCGAGAAAAACGTCCTGGCTTACAACACAAAAAAATAATTTTTCATCGAGACAAACTATTTTAATCAAGGGATAGAATTGCTAGATAAGCGTTGGACTAAGTGTATTGAAGTTTCAGGAGATTATATTGAAAAATAAAAATATTTTTGAAAAACTAACTATTCTCTTTCATTGATAGGCTAAGAACTTTCCGAACCGCCCTCGTATGTACATTTTTTCCGTTTCGCTATTTGGTAAAAGAAACATTTATGTATATATATTTGGAAGGATACATTAATTACACAAGGGAACAAAATGTAACTTTTTTTGTGTTGTTTAGAATTCTATAGCATTTTTTACTAATTTGAGGTCGCTGATTTTAAATGTAATCTCCATGTTTCTCCATCAGCTCCAATTTTTATGTTACAGGTACTAATAGTATTTTCAACTTTTTTTCCACAAATTGAAAGTTCAAAAAATCATAAATTATATTTTTAAAGTTCTGTAGCTAAAAAAGTAATGGCTGTTTTACTCAAAAAAAATACACATTTCTTCATGCTCAAAGTTGATCGGTTGGGAGCAAATTGTGCTTTTTATAAGCTTTATTGAATATCATATTAAAGTAGCTTTCGAAAACATGTATGCAAATAAAAATCGATTGAAAATTAAACGAGTTATGCTAAGTTCGGCGATAACAGATTTTTAGCAATTTTTTTGATTCTACCTATAAATAAATAAAACACACATATTCATAAATGTTATTTCTGTATGGAAATCGCGATTTTTGTCAATTCAGATATCTCAGTAAATTGTTGACAAAATCAAAAGTTGTTCACCGATTTCAATGAAATAATGCTCATTTAATTCAAAATAAGTTTTAGGACCAACACTGCAATTTTTGTCGCAGTATTTTTTTATGAATTTTTAAAGAACAAAATTTTTTTTTATAAAATTGTTTTTTTTTTTTCAAATCGTCAACGATATATCTGAAACTACTGGACCAAATTAAAAACAATGTAGGCACGGATTAAAGATATTTTTGTTGACGAGTTTAATTTTTTTTAACTGAATATGGTGAACCGTTTTCAAGTTATTTAAATATTTGTAGTGGAAGTGCCTTAATACGAAAAGTGCAGATTTGGATTCAGCGTTCCAAAGTACCTTAAAAACAACATTCAGTTCTTAAACAACAAATACCAATTCCCTTGTGTTATTGCCAAAATTAACTTTTCAATGTTTGATAATAAAAACCGAGATTTTAAAAGCTCGTCTTATGACTAGCAAAACCCAAAATATTTTTTTTTTAGCCATCGACTTTGTAAACCAGCAATCAGGTTGCTAAGAAAATGCTTCTTTTTGTTTTATAAGTAAGTTCAATAGCCAATGATTTTGGTGAAATTTTTTAGCTGGTTAGTTGAAGAGTTGTAGATTTACCAAACCTCAAGCCACACTGATACGGGCCAAAGATGCTGTCAGCATAACGAGACGATAGAGAGAGAACCTTGCAAAAAAAATTTAAGTAATCTTATACCACCGCACAAGCCGTGCGGTCTCCCTTTTTATGATCAGGACAGTTTTATTTTAACCAAATTATGTAGATGAGTTGGAGAATGCTCTTAACTCCCCTCCATCCCCTCCAACGGCTCAGCCGGCAAATTATAGGCACCTGCAGCCAAATTATTTTGAAGGTGTTCGATTGTATTCTCAGCATTATATTCTTCTATAGCTTTTTGAATTCCTCGTCGTACAATGTGGTCCGTGGGTGCGGTGTTTGGTTCTCTACTTTTCCTTTGGTTGCTGTCGACAATGAGTAAAAAATAAGTTTCCACTGCACACTATGAGCATTGGGCGGAGAAGAGGTTCTTCGTTGCAACTGGGATAGATAGGTTGATAACTCACTTGCTTGCTGTTGCATACACAGCTTGCCGCTAGACTTCGGCATCAACGTAGGTAAAAAAAAACTGCTTTTGTATTTTTTTTAGCTGGTCAGTTGTAGATTAACCAGACCTCAAGCCACACTTTGTCTGTGCATTATAATGTACGGCTTTTGTTACACTTAATCTAGAGCGTACCTTTTCTGTTACTGGATACTGATCCTAATCTACTTATGTTGGCACCTCGGATCGCTCGAACACCTTATACACAGGAAGCTTGCCTTCCAACTTAAACAACACCATCAATTTGATTTTGAGGTTAACAATTCATTGTAATTTTGGTATTTTTTTTTGGGTAGCTTCAACCGATCCATACTTTTTATCAATCTTAAGATTAATGCGTTAGCTCACTACACTAACAGGTTTTTAGAAGCAGGTACCCAAATATACATAAGCAATTCCTGGAGGTTTTATCCACTTAAGATGAAGAATGACCAAGATAAGTAATGAGCTTTGTATGGTTAAAACCAACCTCCATCCCCCTACGTCACCCAGATGTTTTTGAACTTATTATAATTTTTGACATATTTTTTTTAAATGTATTGATTCTATTTGGTCTTAGACTCTTATAATCAAGATCATTTTTAATCAAGATAAGATAGTAATAGTTCGTGTTTCTTTGTTTATTGGAAATCTTAATTTTCTATACAAATTCATCAAGATAACATAACGTTTAAGATAATGCAAAATATTGCCATAAACAATTTTATTTTCGTTTAAAAGTATTAAAAAAAATAATTTTCAAGTTTTAAATATACAGTTTGGGTAAGAACGCTTTGGTTTAAAATGCTTATTTGCATGTTATTAATAGGTATCCATTTAAAAATATGAATAACAATTTTTCAGAAGTTCCAAATTGTTAAGCTTAGCAACCCTGCGAAACTTACCACTTTAGCTATGTCAGTGATTCAAATCGCTCACCCTGTTAAAAATACATACCGGATTTATTTGAAAAAATCGACTTTCATCTCAGCAACTTATACAAAAACTGTTTGATATGAAACAAGTAAAAGTACGGCAAGGCTGAAACTTATGTACCCCCCGCCGTTGAACAAATACCCAAAAATGTGCTGTTTTAAAGAAGAGAGGAGTCAAACAATCATGAGTTTCAAAAAGAGTAAACAGGTATTTTGGGAAATGCAGCGTATTCGAAAATTAATATTCAAGACACTGGAAAAGTTTATTAACAGGAAAAATTCACAGTAGCAAACAAATTAAGGTTGACCCATTAAAAAGTATACCCATCTCAATCGATTATTAAATGTCCACCTATCTCTTATCCGTTCAAACAAATGGAAATTCATTACCGTCTTTTCAGGTTTCTGTAACACGAAATAAACTTTCAAAATTCAATTTTAAAATTTTGAATGTGTTGAAAACCGAACTCTTGTGATTTACAAAAACCCAAAATAAAAAACATTACAAAAAAGCATTGCCATTGCATGTGGCTGTTTCGGATGGTTTCGCTTTAGCGCATCATGTCAACCCGGTTTCTTGAGTCAGAAAACCGTCGGTTTATTTAAAATTCCATTTCCGGTTTTCGAATAATCCGACTTTTTCTGTCCAATAACCGGTTTCTTAAATTCTTCGCAAAAGCATTGCAGTTCGAACAAGACACATAATAATATTTTTCTTTTTTGGCAACTATAAGTACATAATAACTTAAGTCCCGCTACATCACGTTAGGGACAGGGAGGAAACTCCTCTCAAATTAGTAAGCTGCGCACGATATTATTTTTATATTCACTGACCGGGGCCTACATATTTTGATAAATGTCTTATTATATTTACCCATAAACTATGTACATTACAGCTCCTCGACTTGTGTAGAGCCAGAATGTTACAAATGTACCCCTCCACAATTAAAATTTAGCTGGCTGCAGTGTGCTAGATCATTAAAAGTGGAATTTCCCTTTGGTAACATTCTCGATTTTCTACTAATAAAGGAAGTACCAGAACGTGGAATCTAAAATAATTTGTTTTTATGCTCGAGAAATTAATTTTCTAAAACTTCATGAAATTAGAATAAATCGCATATTTTACATATTTCAGGGTTTATTTCTGTGTCTTTTTAAACCATTAGGAATAGTACGTTGGTACCGATCTTTAAAAGTAATAGAGCACAACAGATTTTGTGGTGAACCGTCAATATCCATCTTTTCGTTCGAAAATCTTTCCGAAATCAAAAAAAAGTATAAAATGTAACAAGTGTTAAAGGTATTATGAAAATCGTCTGAAAAAATTTAACAAATGATGTTCTATTTAACATTTTGATGCATATTGTAATTTAGCTTCAATAGGTCCCCAATGGGCTTCGAATTACAAGTCAAAAAAGAAATGAAAAATTAATTAAATTAATTCACTCTTTAAAAATGATAACAACAAATGATCATAACAAACTCCAAAAATGTTAGGACAAAGTCGAAGTGCTGGCACCGCTCTATTATATATGGTCACGTAATTATCCAAACTTATAAAACCTGTGGTATTTCTCAGTTGTACAATGTTACGCCCCAACCGATATAGCGGAGTACGAACAGAAAGGGGAGGTTTACTACAGTCTTACCACAGTGCTTCATTATGTCAGAAGAGGCGATATTGTCATCCTCCTGGTGACTTCAATAGGCAAGTGAGCGACAACACTAGCATGGAATCGATAATGGGCTCCCTCAAAACTGGTTTTATGACCGTGAACGGCGAACTTCTATCAGATCTCTGCCACACAGTCACAGACATTGGTTGTACACTTTTCCCTCACAAGCGGATTCACAAGGTGATGTAGGTATCACCCCAACGCACAACCGAAAATCTAATCGACCACATCGCCATGGGCAAAAATGTGCGTGGGTCTCTGCTGGATGTGCGTAACAAACGTGGTGCGGTGAGGCGTTGCCAAAAAAAAACTATAAAAAGGGCTTATAGAAAAAATTTAATACCAACAAACTAGAAGATCCTGTCATCAGAAGCCTTTTTACCAATATCATCAGGAGGATTATTACTTTGACACCGCATGTCCGGATATCTCGGAAATATCATTCGCGATTTTATCCTCGCAGTTCAGCAATGCCATTGGTCCTGACAACATACCTCCAGAGCTATTAAAAGCGGACTGAACTCCCATTTCCGCTAATATCGGACTTCTGGGATAGCGCAACACTGCCGGTTGAATTCACGGTTCCAAAGAAAGGCAACCTCTCTGATTGCAAAAATTGGAGAGGTAATTAGGTTTAAAGCATGGTAAACAAAACAGTAGCGCACATCATCAATAAGCGACAATCGGATCATGTGTCATGTCACCTAGTATAAGGAACGAGAAGGCTGAACGCATCGATGAATATCGCTCTATTTATGCTTTGGAAACATTTGTAAAACGTCTTTGAACTATCAGTTTGAGTTAATTCTAATATTAGCATATTCCCATCTCTTGCACGTGAACCTCAGAAATAGAGCGGATAGGATCTCTTTATAAAAGTGATACTTTTTGGTTTTTACTACATAAATAAAACTCATATAGCATATTTGTTAATTGGTGAACAAACATTTCAAGAAGTTAATTGTAAAGCCACCGCGTGTTTTAAAACTATCAATTGGAATTAATAAGTTTAACTAAATAATAAAAATTTAAATTTTCTATTAGCAGTACGGGTTCCTTGTATAAGAAAAACGGGTTAAGCAAAAACAACAAAAATGAAAAGATCGGCTTACGCTCGTTTAATTCATCACTCTAGTCTAATGTGTTGTTCTCAAAACAACTGTCCTTCACGGTGCCCCTAACGGCGTCAAAACGCAGCTCTGAGGTGACCAATTGACATCGAGGTGACGGCTGATAACACAAATGTCGTAGGTTGTGTTATGGCGCGCCATTCTGGTGAAACCAAAGATTGTCCAAGCATGTGGCTTCAATCTCTGGCAAAAAAATAATTTACGATGCCTCTGGCATTGTCCTTGTTAATCAGAACATGTTCTGGCCTGACTAGTTAATGCGGCCCCTCAGGGTGTATAGATCAGCAGAGGCGTTAGATTGACCTCGACCCCTCATATATATGTATATATATATATATATATATATATATATATATATATATATATATATATATATATATATATATATATATATATATATATATATATATATATATATATATATATATATATATATATATATATATATTTTGCATGATAATTTGCGATGGAAGGGTATGAGGAGGGCAATATAGCTATAGTAATAAAATGGTTAGTATTTGAATAAAAAAGAATTTAAAAAATAAAGAATATGAATTTCTTGTTTCACCAAAGTTGTTTACATTGACGTCCCTTTTAGGAATTTGTATATTTTTTTTAAATATTTCCCACGCCAATTTTCAGGTGTTGTTTTTTTTTATTATTTTTCTAGTACTTTCTTTCTAGTAGTAATAAAAAGAAAAAACTATAACAAAAAATTTAATACTAAAATTTCTAGAAAACAAAAAAGCATTTTTATTTTAGAAAACATTTAAAATTTAATTTATAAAGTACATAGTTGCAAGATAGTTTTTTTTCAGTCTGATGAGGGATATACAACCGAATGTATTATACATTTTAGTTGGTTTAACTAAGAGTCCGTGTTACCGAAAAGTGAGATGGTGCATGGGACTACCAAAATTCAGTTTATTTTAGGGCTTTCCAAATTGTAAACGTTTTTTGTGACTTTAAGAAAAACAAGTAAAACGTCGTTAACTTCGATCAGGCCACGAAAACTGTGTTATTTTTAACACAAATTGAGGCACCATTGGCCCCTTAAACGATTCCAAACATCATATTACAATAAGCCACCATCGTTAAAATTTTCCTACCTTAATTCATTTGACCACAATCGTGCTCTCAGCAGACATACGAATTTTATGGTGAATATTAAAAAAAACAATTATTTTAATAAATAGGCAACATCTGTAAATTTCCTTTTTAACTATGTCAGGATCGAAAGTACATATAAATTGTTCAGTTTGAAGTCTCCGGGCTTTGGAGGCACGACATGCAGAAAACCCTTATGTATATAAACTTACGATAGCAAAAATACAAAAATAACGATTTTTCCAATAGGGACATAACAATTTCGTATCTTTATCTCAACGCAACTTCAAACATTTTTAATGATCTTTCAGTGTCAACATGTTGACTTCGACATTTTCATCATGGTAAAGTTTGGAAAGCATTAAAATTTACTACAAAAATCTGAAAAATTAGGAAAACCATGTAAATATCTACTTACATCCTTATACATGCGGAGCACTTAAATGAGTGAGATATGCAGGATATAACTCACTGACCAGGACCTGATGTTTATCGCCGGAAAGTGAATTTTAAAGAGAATCTATTGCCTAATTTAGAGTTTAATCACTTACTCGGTTAGTCGTCGGTTTAGTTTGAATCGTGTTTTTCTCGCAGAAATCATGTTCTGTGTGGTCATCAATCCTGTACTGAAGGCCTCACAATAAGTATACAAGTCTTTGGTAGGAACTGTTAGGAACGTTATGAACAAATTGAAGCGAAAATTCCTAATAAAGTGATTTTAAGAAACTCCAAACTTCGATTGCCCGCGCATTTCCTGTGCCTTACTGCACCTCTTTTTTCTTATTACAAACGGCACGTTTCCTAAACAAAACTAACAAATTAAACTGATTAAAAGCAATGCATTTGTACAAAAATTAAGGCAACTATCGCTTCATCTCTCCAGGCAGTACTGAATACCTTTTTGATAAGACATCGCACGTACATTACCAAGCGAGGAGACCATTTGAATTATATTTATTTTAAAGAACCTCTTTGTTATTGTGTCAGTAATGGGATGATCGGATAGTCATAGAGGGAAAGAGGACATTTTATGCGAAAATGTAGTCAGACGGGTGTTAGGGCAAACATTCTGACCTCCAGGATAAGGTTACTAATCTGAAATGAGGACATACCGTTAAAGTACCTATAAAATAGTGGCACGCAAGAAACATACCGCCGATGCTTGAGAGAAATAACAGAGTTGACTGACTACCCTGCTATTTCCGGCATGCCTCAGCGACAACCCTTATAGCCGGTCCAAAGAAGGCCGAATGTAGTTGAATAGGTGTTAGGAATTTAGAAGAAGAAAAGTATTTCTTGCACCGCTTGAAAAATACCATACACTTGAATGATTGCTTTGACGACAAAAAATTTCAGTCGTCTAAAGCGCCGACGATGTGAAGTCCATAAACGTTACTGGCAACATTGGATATTGCGAGAATAAAACGAGCCCTATCACAAATCCCCACGCTGAACCCCTGGGAAGGTCTTCGTTAATGTATGTCTGAAGCACGATAATCCATAGCACTGGGGTAAGCTACAATGCGACTACAAATGCTCCCCTACATAAAATGGAGAGACTAATTTAAGGATCAGCTGTGCGGGCTTTAGCAACCTCTTGGTGATAGGTCCTTCTAAAACTCTGCTACTCTTTGGGTCAAAGCAACTGGTCGATACGCAAGTCACGTGAAGCGTACACTTTACATGCGATTTGGGTGGTAAACTACAGCCATCGCAAAACTTCCCAAAGGGCCGTTCCCAAACAGGCGTGGCTAGAACAACAGTTCTAGGAGTTCCTGACCTCCCGCGGCAGCAGACATTAATCTTTGGTCCGACCTCGTACCACATACATGAATCTTTAATCCGACACCCAATTAAGTACAGGGTGCGGGAATTAAAGTCTTACCATTTTCATCTTGCCAAATATGCCAAGCTATCAGTGCAATCACATTTTTTTGTATGGTAATACTTTGAAACTTTGCAACAGGACTCTGCACCATCGCATAAGGCACTCGTGAATCAGGACTGGTTAATAAACAACATTCTATACTTCATTTAGACTGAACAGTGGCTTTCAAATTTACCGGATGCTAACCATGTACATTTCTTTATTTGGGGTAATTTGGACTCCAAGGTTCTTACAAAAAATACACCAGTATTGACGCAATAAAGAAAGCCCTTCAACGAGAACGGACGCGACTTCCTCAAAATTCATTCGTGCAACTCTTTTTTAAAAGGATCTATCAAATTATCAAAGCTAAAAGGGGATATATTGAAAATTTGAAATAAATTTATATAGTCTATTACGTTTTAAATCGTAGAAAAAAAAATTTCAATAAAAAATACCAACAAAAAAAGTTTTTATCGCACTTTCAATTGGTGACCCTCCAATTCCCGCACCCGGCTTATATGTATTTTATTCATACAGGATCCTGAAAGTTGATATGCTAATGGTCATAAGCTGTTTAGGATTGTAAATGGGAGAAATCGGAACAGGGAGGAAGTTTCCAACTAAGGCACTATAATAAAAGTAGAAGCTTAACGTATTGGATCTCGAATTAAAATTTGTGCTAAAGTGCGAGGAGCAAGCGCTTCACCCCCAATGTGAATTTTTGAACAAAGAAGCATAAATGCATGTAGCTGAAACCCAAATTATAAAAAAAAATTAAAATACGAGGGCTGCTATACATATTTCTGGCCTAATAATGAAAATGCGAATATTTATCATCAAAAATGGTTTTATTGCATTTTATTGCATGCGCTCAAACCAATTGTCGAAACACTTTTTCCACTCCGATTGATACACCTCCAAAACATGGTTTTTGAACGCTTCAACAGCATCTTCTGACGACAAAAATCGTTGACCACGCATTTTTTCTTGATGTGCGGGAATAAAAAGAAGTCATTGGGTGCCAAGTCAGGACTGTACGGCAGATGACCCATCGACGTTTGGCCGGTCAAAAAGGCGCTGGTTTGAGTCGAGGTGTGAGGGCTCGCATTGTTATGGTGCACAGTGATTCGTCTTCTCTTGTACGTTTTTTCGAATTTCTCCGAAGACTTCCGCGATCGTATTTTTTCAATATTTCTCTGCACCAATCGACGAGCCTTTTTTGAGCGATTGTCAAATTATGCGGGATCCAACGAGGACAAACCTGTTCAATGTTCTCTGGCATATTGCCGTTTTAGAACGACCTTCGTCTTTGAGCGAGCGTCGGCCTCGATTGAATTTATTAAACCAGTTTTTCGCAGTGCTATAGGAAGGCGCTTCATCGCCATACAAAGATTTAAGTTCGTCGATACACTCTTGTCGTGATAATCCACGTCGAAAGTTGTAAAAAATGATCGCACGAAAATGTTCACGAGTTAATTCCATTTTTTTTGCCAAATTGATTTGTTCAAGTCACTGTAAACAACACAAATGATGGTCGTACGTCAAAACTTTCTGAGTACGTTTATGCTAAAAAATGTCAAATATTCCAATGGAAATGTCGGATGGCGCCAGAAATATATATAGCAACCCTCGTAATACTATCATAGTTTTAAGTCTGCATTAAAATAATTCCCAACTTATCTTTAAAATATTTATACAAGTCTCAATATATCATGAATCGTAACAAATTTGGCTATTAGAGATCGGATTCATGGTTAAAAAGCCCCAAAAAACGGTCTTTATGTTCAAAAGAAAAGACCACCGGTAAATATTGGCATTCGGTTATTCAAGCCTAAGCGGCCCAAAAAACGGGTCACTTATTCTTAATTCTACAATAGCGTTGTCACGGTGGAGATGCAGAGCTTAACGACATTTTTACTTGTTTTGCATGAATATTTAGGCGCATTTCATGCATCGAAACGCGCGTTACTAGTTATGAGTTCAAAATTAGAAGCAGAGACCTTTTTAGTTGCATTTTTCCTGGATGTAAAAATCCAATACCCAGTGGATATATGCAGTGGATCTGAGTCGATCAAGCCATAAAATGTTACAAATTAATAACTGATCTCATTTGTTGTAATATCCTATATAATATCTCAAACAATGTAAATATGTATATAAAATAAATGTGAATAAAGATGTTTTTATAAATTGAAATTGAATCAAGCCGAATGTGCACTTACGAGGAATTCGGTTTTAGCCCTCGAATGTTGTTTACATTTATCAAATAGGCGACAGCGGTTATCTCTAGATTTGTTCTGCCCATAACTGAGAGTGATTTTTTTACAATTCAAAAAAATTATCTTATTCACTGCGGAATTTGCAGAACTACACTGCATCCGCGGACAATGAAATACAATTTTTCTGGACATTATGTTATTTTTAATAATGACTTATCATTATGTCCACAGACTTTATGTTCTAGGACATGACATGCCACCTTTTAAATCCGATTTATTTTTCTAATTTAATCACTCTCAATGATTTTCTTTCCCAAATGCTAAATCACTGATGTTAGATGTTGATACCATTGCACAAAACGGACAGACATGAAACTAGTTTCATGTGGATAAGCACAGAGAGCAAGAGTAATTGTTATGCTGCTTTCCAAAAATCTCGAATCTACAAAAAGTATTCCCCAAGAACACAAGGCAAAAAACCTAACGCATTTCAAAAGCATTAGCTATAAATGCGAATTGAGCAGCCAAAAAAAGCTTGTCATTTGCATGGCATATGATAAGCTTTTAAAATAGCGTTTTTTAGAATGTTTAATAATAAAAACCGCGTTTTTTAAACTTATTTTGAAACATTTAAATTTGAAGAAACAACCTATCAACATTTACTCAAACGATTTTTGACGCGCGCATATCTAACAAATTTTTAGTTAGTAAAAAAGTTTTATGTTTTTTGATAACATTTTGAATTTATCGCCTCAGTGGTGTTTCAAACGGCTTTCTTCGCAAATAAAACCCTCCTTATATGTCAAAACTTAATAGAAATTTATTGTTACACATACATATACGATTAGAGGATTATTCGAGGCATCCATGAACTGTTGTTTATCGCCAGGAAATGTATTTTCTTTTGTCATTTGACAGTCAGTCTTTAATGAATTTTATTTTTTACAAGAATTTAACTGTTAATAAAACGTGCACGTTTAGCAGTTACTGTCACTTAAAAACAGTATGCATCTTTATATATACATATATAAAGCTGCCCAGAAAAGAATTTGCGCAGCTGCTGACTGCAGTTGTCTGGATGTACATAGTTGTCTTTTGCTGCTAACGTTAACGTAAGCTAATGACAACATTCCACATACATATGAGCTGAGTTATTTATAGGAAACAAAAGCCGAACATTAGCGCTAGCATTCATTTGTGACAAATGTTGAAGATATTAGCTCGGCTAAACAAAACTAATGGTTACCTGACACTTGCCTGCTTTCAATGATTTGATTTGCCAAAAACCAGTCGTCACTGTACTTTTATCGCAGTTATTGAAAGCAGGGGAACTGGGCGGCGTAAAACTAAATTCATAGACAAAAAATAAGCATAATATGCTATGCTGTATATTATACCAAGTTTATACGCACAAATTGTTTTTTGCGATAAATTCGTGTTAGTGCAGCATAAAATGCAAGTGTTATACACAACAACAAAATTATCGAAAAAACACAGCTGAAAATAAGTTGTCTTTTACGCTGACAAAAATATTTTGCGATGACGAAAGTTAGGTATTAAACACAGAAAATAAAAGAATTTGAGGCTTCAATACTCTATTAGAATTTTTATAGTTACGTTTTTATTTAGATCAAAAAACGAATCATAACTCGAATTGAAAATGTGATTAATGTCGACACGAGTTGGAGTTATGATACGTGTTGAGAAAAGGCAGTTGATTGTGTTCTTCATTTGTTCGTTTTTTTGTTGATATTATTGATGTTGTGCAGAGACATATATCTAATATAAATTAATATCAAATAATATCAGTTGACAGCGATAATCAGACGGACAACATTGTTTTGTTAATTGACAACCCCTGAAGATGATTGACGAAGTCAATCGATATATTGGGATAAATAAAAATTAAACAACACATAGAACAAAGAGTTTAAAAAAATGACCTCAAGTCGAAAAATAATTTTATAAAATAACAACACCAAAGGCCAACTATTCACTTACAACATTGCACTTAATATTGTGTTCTTCTACTAAGGGTTTCTGGGTTAATCCGCACTGTAGAATGTTCAAAAACCCGAGAAATCGGGATATCTAGATAATGGACATTTCTGGGAAATTCCGTGACGCGAGTTCCCGGAAAAAACCCTAGTCGCCGGTAAACATTGTCAAGAGTTACAAGCGAAGTCATTTATCAAACATACCTTCCGAAATATATTTTTTATTCACTAGAAGCTATGAAAAAGTGCAAACGATGACGATTTGTCCACAATGTGTTATGTTTAAAGTTAGTAAAATGCAGTAAAGTTTAAGAAATAAATAAATTACATTTTAAGATTTGATGTCAATAATTAATCCAAAAATGTTATATGTATATATATATATAGAACCAAAAATAAATATAACCGATTTATGTAGGGGGAAAATAAACCAAATTAAAAACTCTCACCTTCACTATTCGAAGAATCCATGCCACGTCCCCTTCCTAAGATTGTATAAAGATAGGTATTGCATAGCAGTTAAAATAAATTATAAAAAATTAAAAAAGGAAATAAATTGAGAAACAAACAAAATTAGACCAAAACCAAAATAAAAGATGTAAAAAGAAGTTTCGATCTACACACCAGCTTACACCGTTTTATCGATTTAATTTGTTTTTACCGTCGCTACAAGTGCAGTATGAAGATCTTTATATCGATGGCTTAATTCAAGAGTGTGCCAAAAATTTTAATATATTATCCAGGATACAGCAATCGTGAACTAGACATAAGTCCTGTCAACTATTTCAATTGATTATTCTATCTTGTTTAAATCGTGCTTAAAAATGTGTTTGACACATGACCACAGCTTTAAAAAATTTGATTTTTAGGTAGATAACTTACAAAAGTAATTTAAATCTAAGCTGGGGTAGTTCTGTAAGTAAACAAACGCAATATGAAGACACATTTTTCCTAATTTCATTTTATTTTACAATATACATATATTAGTTGTTGTAGCTGTGTTGGGCTGACAGCCCATGGCCAAAAAAATACTGCTTCGGGTCAATGCGGTACATAGAACCAGCTGTCGTGGGACTGTCAAAACAGATTCGTCACTCAGGCCAGCATTTAATATGATATAAGCAGTGTTCGTTTGACGGCGGGCCGCCGGGGTGTGATGGTTAGCTTGCACGACTATTATACAATTAAACCCATCCTTCATTCAAGGTAAGAACATCTAAAATGTTCAGAGGCGGGCTTCTACCTCGTAAATGGCGACAGCTTTGCGATTAACCTCTAAGCCATAAGAATTTCTTTATTAAATTCTTTTGGTCATGTCCTGGACTCTGAGTATAAAAATTATATTATGCACAGCTAACAAATTTTAGAGAAGTTCTTCCTGGGATGTTGAGAGACTTAAGTAAGCAGGGTTCATTTGAGGTTACTAAATTAGCGTTTGTATCGAAATTATTCGATAAGCAAGCGAGAAAAGAGAAAGAATTCCCAGACCTATTTTTCCAACAAACAGTCTTTATAAAAACATGTATTTTGTTATCTATACTAAAAAGTTTGTATTGGGTCCATGTGCAGGAATATATTTAAATCAAATCTGATAAGTCAAAAACATTTTAACAATGCAAAAGTGTGGAACTAATTGATTTAATATATTTCATTGATTATTTTATTTTAATTTATTGGTTTTTTTGTCTGCTGTTGATGATTTCGCCGATAAAAGCTCTTCTTGTTTAAGAAACATTGTTGCCATATTTTAAACTAACTAGACTATTGCGAAAAAGACTACTGCCTGTTTTCTCAAATGTTTCTCATTCAAAATGCTAATATTATGTAAAACTTTTCCGTTTTACCGTTTTGATCGATTCTGCCAAATTCGGTAAAAAAAATCGTAGTTTGGTCGAAAAAAATGTTCAACGGAAACGTTGGTCCTGTAATTGTTTTTGCGTATTAAGATGTGCATCTTTAAAAAAATGCCACCACCACTCTTTCCAATGCAAAACATTTGCCGTCTTCAGTTCATTTGAACCTACTTCTGATACTACACCAGAAAGGAATTAGCATATTAAATATTTTCCAAAAAAAAGCTTGATAAAAACTTCTCAACAAAAACGATTAGCTTCTTGGTAGATAAGATTTTTCATATAATCCAAACCGAAAAAATAAATAAAAACAAAGTTTAAGTTTTAAAATAACAATGACGATTTAAAAACACCGCCTTAGTGGTGTTTTAAGCGCATTTTCTCTCTTGATGAATTAATCAAGCATAATGATGATAAGAATTTTAATAAAAAAAACTTTGGTAGGGAAATTAAGGAAAGGGATGGAAGTATGCAACATTGAGATTATATAACAAGTAACATTACAAGCACAAACTTCCATGGAGCAAATTTTCAGCTCTGGGATAGCCTTAGGGTTATAGTGAGCATGTCTGCCAAAACACAAACAAATGTAGAGAATTGTAGTCGCGGAGGATGTTGTATATAAGTATATAATCTAGTGGAGCTGCGCTAAAAATGCTCATCAAACCAAACGGACTTTGGACGAATTCATAAAATTTACAAAATATCGTACAAATAAAAAAAAGTTAAAAGGTTAATTTAAATGAGAAAGAAAAAGCAAAGAAAAAAAGTATAAATAATAATACAAATGAATGTTTGAAAAACGTTTTAAGGAAATATTACAGTATGACAAATAAAAGAATGCACCCACAAACGGAGTTCGCAACCACAATTCCAATAAGCATGCCACAAAAAGAAATTAAAAGAACCACCAATACCACATAACTTCCTATCAATATTTTTTTAATTGTGTATACTAAAAACTATAATTCTTATACAAGCTCTAATAAAATACAGGTTCTATTCTATCTTACAGTCTCTAAAAAAATCGGATAAACATCAAACTCATCTCATGTAGATTAGAGCCTTATCTGGAATTGAGCCATCGATATGATCGCATTATATTTACCACAAAATTGTTATTTAACTTAAGAACCAAAGTTTAGTGTCAGTACTAGTTTCTACTATGTTTATAACTTTAGTTTTAGGTAAATATTTCTTTATGTTTCGGTATTAAATCGGGACATAAAGTATGTTAAGCAAAAAAAGACAGACAATTAAATGTGTAAACAAAAATAAACTAGCTTCAAATAAGACAATTATTTACAACAAACAATGTGATAATAAAGTGTAGTTATTATTTTTATTGTGTGTTCTTATATATTTCAATGATTGTGAAGCTTGTCTTTGTGCATATGATACCTGGGCAGACAATTAAAAAACGTAAATACAGAGGTAGAAATTTATAAATTTGTAATATCGTTTTAAGATATATTTATTATTACCAGTCAGTTATGCAAACGCGCATGAAAGGGATAAACAATCAAATTTACAAGTAGAGAAGCGACCCATTTTATGGAGTGTTCGTCAACGATATGTTCTAATAAATGGATTTATCATACCTACGCAGCGGATTTAAGGCAAATCAAAACTGGGTGACAATAGTTGGTGACAGCATTGTCTATGTGTTGCAATTACTGTAGTGCCTATTTGGATACAAATATTAAGGTGATATATAACTTGCCGCAGTCACTCTGGATTGTACCAAATTTTTTCGAACTACGTTAAATTACTTTTCAGTAATCAAGTGGACTGACGGATTTGTTATATTCTGCATTGTCTTTCAACTGTGCAGAATATTAATGAATTCGATGGTATCGACACATGTCGGAAACGTTATCAGTGTTTTCTATCCTATGGTTAACGTACAAAAAAAAACAACCACACTCGTAAGTTGTCTTTTAAATAAGCATATGTATGCAAAGTTTTACATTGCATCGAGATTAATTTCTTACTCGCTAAATCGAACTAGTGTCATTGCTACAAAGAATTTCAACAGAAGGTGAAGCATGTTGAATGTGAAGTTGGCATCAAAACAGATAAATCAGAACGTAGAGCGCGCACTTGCCATCAAAAGACGTCTATGTAAAGAAACATTATTTTTCAAATCAAACACAAATCTATGCTTAATCTGGCAGTTTTTAAAAGTAAAAAGTTCTAAAAAATCAAATTATCAATATTCGATAGCAAACTGACGCTTTGCTTTAAATGACTCATGCTGATGAGAATAAAATGATTCATTAAAGACAGATTTATCTTTTCTTTAAATGTCCTATGGAACATGTAACGATATTAGGTCCAATTTTCTAACTTGTCACTGACACGTTAGGCTCGACAACTGGATTTGAAAGCGCATCTGCAACTTTTTTACAAATTGAAGTTATAAATCTCAACGTCGTGGATGAAATAAACGCGAAAGAGAATATGGCCCTAACTATTGACTATTTTTGAATATTCGTGATTTTACTCTCATATATATTTAATTTGTTTGTCCGCTGTTTTTATTGTAAATTGTTTTTATAAATTACATACCTGAACTATCATTGCCATTTTCCGGACTACCACTGGAATACATGGTAGCCAATTTACCATCAAGAATAAAGCGGAACCAACCATTGGAACCATTCGACAGTTCCAAAGCTGCTGAATCCGACCAAACATATAAGCAATCACGACCACGACAAATACTCCATTCATGCCAATGATAAGCTTTGCCTTGTAAAATTTCTTTAGCGTCCTCCATAGCATCTTCTGCAGAGAAATTGTTTACATAATTATTAAATACGCACGTTTATGGTTAATAAAATGTACCATGAGGTATTTGTTGCTGTGGTCCAGACCCTGCCCCTCCCAATACAACAGCGGTTGCTGATGGTTGCTGTGACAGTTCATCAGTTGTTGCAGTCGGTACTGCAGTGATGGTGGTGTTAGCGTGTTTTATGGTTTCATTCTCATTTTCCGAATCGATTAGGGATTGCACTTTAGAAAAGACTCCTAACCGCGCAAAATGGTCCAGGAATTCGTCTTGAGTCTTGTTCATTAGTTCCTCGATAACTGTAAGAACTACGAGATGACCATCGTCATCGTCCTGTAAATTCGAAAATAATAAGGAATATTTTGAAGAATACTGATTATACTGAATATTCTCAAGGAAAATCAAAAAATAAAACACAATTAACAAAAAGGGTGAGAAAAGTAAGGAACAATATTAAAAGCACAATTTTTTTTTTTAAAATTCTGGTTAGCATTAAATCCAAGGAAAAATAACTAGTTGGTGTGTTAGTTTTTTCATGATCCGAGAACAATGCAATGAATAAAATGCATCGATTTTACCGCACAAAAACGATTGATGTTTTTATTTTAAACTGCAACGCCAGGGCCACTTACTTCCCCCAACAAACCAACAACGTACAGGCCGCTGGCATTCCATTTTTTAAAATAAAGTAGTTTTTAAAATAAAGTAGTTTTTAAAATAAAGTAGTTTTTTGTATATATTAAAAAAACAAAAAAATGGTGTAAGAAAGATTAACACATTTTCAATGATTATAAAGAATCTAATAAATATATATCAGACATAGTCCGTGTATTTCAGACATGTACAGAGAATTAACCGCCACGAGTCGGCACAGCAAAGTTCACAGTAGATGTATCCCCACTTCACCTCCGTGGTGCAGGTTGTTGTTGGTGTTGCAGCGGTGTGTCTGGCTGACAGCCCTGGACCAAAAAATTGCTCTTCGGATCAATCCGGGTCATAGAACCAACTGTCGTGGGATTGATGTAAAAAATATCGAAAAGTTAACCTCGCCGTTCGTGTGAGCTGTCATTTTCCATTGCATTGTTTGCAAAAGTTTTATGAGAGCAAATTAATATTTGCCAAAATGTTAAGTGTTCACATTAGTCTGAATTTTCTTTGAGGTCAAAAATGTTACTTGTCAAATATCAGCTGGCATCTTGTTTTAGCCTAAAAAATATATGTAATTCAGATTGTGACTAGCAAATAATTGGCAGTTTTTGTCAAATATTTGACATACAGAGCATAGCTTTAAAAACGTGGTGTTAGAGAAATAGTAATTTTTCCACATTGTATTTGCATATTTTTTTTGGCAAATTTTGCGAAGTCACAAAAAAAATCAAAATATCGGAAAATCGGAAGAAAGAGGAATATTTAAGGACATTTAAATAGCTCTAATGAGTTTCAAAAATTTCTGCGTTGGTCCAAACATTAACACGTTTTCCCACTACTTATTAAAGTAAAACAAACCACAACATTCAGCATGCCCTTTTATTAACAATTCAATTAGAGGGTGGACTTGATGTCAAACAAATTGATTTTAGCCACGCTCAACATAGCTCGTTACCTAATGCATGGAATTCGCTTAAATTATAACCTATAACAAAATATTTTCATAACATTTACGTACGCGCGTACGCGTACAAGCATTTTCTCAAAGACTTTCGATAAAAATGGCAAAATATAAATCTGGGTGCATGTGCATGTAGTGATAATTAAGTTTTTAGCTTTTCTTGCCTCTAATACCAATATCTTTGATAGTATTCCATGTTTTCTTAGAACTTACTGTATTTAAATCTTGTTTATTTTACTAAAATTTAGAAATTCGTATATTGTTGTTTACATCCCATCGTGTATAACGTTTTCAGAACGTCGGTAGACGCTGATAAACAACAGTATACCTTCGATCATTGCAAGCCACTCAAAACCAAACACAAACAATAACAAATATAGTGGCACAATATTCAGGCTTCTCCTCTATTTAGAGCTAAAAGGTTATTTTAATTCAGTTTACAGATTTAAAGAAATCTTCTTAAGAAGTTAACTACGTTGCATAACTTGGTGATGAAAGGAACTTTATTTATTAAAAAAAAGACAGAAAAAAGCTAAACCCCCTTCACAAAATGCTAATAACACTATGACTAGAAATATATTTATTTTAATTAAAATATATATTTTTTTGTTATACCAATTGCCGATACATCATCTAAACTACAACTTAACTTTGAAATAAAATCAAAAACATTTTAAAATTTCAAAAGGGCTTTTATGTCGCACTTGTACATCTAAAAGGTATTAACGTTAACTTATTAAAATTCCACTTTATGTAAAAACAGCATTTAGATGTCATTTCTACTAACTTTAAATATAAGTATATTCCACAGTTTTCTTCCATTGATTATAAAAAAATATAAGCATGTATCATTTAAAACCATAGGTTTTATTGACATCGACAGCTGTTTCCCGCTCGAAGTCTTGACTCCGAAGTGAGCCGCTTTACGCTTAAACAAAGTTGTGAAATGTAAAAAACGTAAAGCAAATTGAATTGGACAATGATTTTTGGGAGAAAAATCGTCTTTTTTGACGAGGAGCATTTTCATCTCGTCGGCTACGTTAACAAACAAAATTGCCGCATCTTGTCAAGAAGCCAACTCATTCACAGAGAGTGACAGTTTGGTGGGAATGTTTGTTATTTCTTATAATAATATTATACTTGGAAAAATATTTATTTTTGTTTATTGCACTTAAAAATAATTAGTATTTCAATTTTGTGCAATAAGATGCTTCCTAATGCATTCTTATGTAATAAATTTTGTATAAAAGACACGATTTTTTAAAGATTGATTTGTCAGAAATATATATTTTGCATTATTTTTTTAAAAGCCTTCGAAATACAAGTTGTAACCTGTCATCCTGATGAATCCAATAAAATAAAAATCCAACTATAAATAATGGGTGATTAATTTAGAGGTTCCCAACTTTTTTAAAGAAAAAAAACAGAAAATTCAAATTGAATTGAATTGGGAATGTTCATTATCATTTGAAAGAACATTCTTTGGCATTTATTTTTTTAAGATTATGTCTATTAAATGTTGGCCGCGGCTACATCTCATATGGTCCATCCGTTGAGTCCAATTTTCGATGACTCGTTCGAGCATTTCGACAGGTATGGCGTTAATAACACGTGCAACGTTGGCTTCCAGAACCTATATCGTAGCTGATTTGTAAAAAGTCTTACGGTGTGATATCACACGATCTTGGTGACCAATCGAACGGCCCAAAACGTGAAATTATCTGCTCACCGAAGTGTTCTCTCAATAAATCCATTGATCGATGCGATGTGTGGGAAGTGGCGCCGTCTTGTTCAAACCAAATGTCGCCGAGATCACGAGCTTCAATTTCAGGCATCAAATAGTCGGTTATCATGGCACGATAACGGTCGCCGTTACGTTCTCAGCGGCATCATATTTGAAGAAATATGGAACGATGGCCTACAAACCACTTTTCTGGATGAAGTGGCAGCTCTTGAACCTCTTCTGGTTGCTCTTCGTTCCAAATGCGGTTGTTTTGCTTGTTTACATACCTATAGAGCCAGAAATGTTGGACGATGATGTTGACCATAAGTTGAACGAAGTGCACGAAACACCTTCCTCACAGAACGTGCATTTTCGTAATAAAGTTGAACGATTTGTAAACGTTGTTCAGGCGTAAGTCTTTCCATGATGAAATGCCAAACAATACTAAACAAAAGTAACATGACAGCATGACAAGACTCACACGTGATCTGTCAAAAAAGGGCTATTGAAAAAAGTATATCAACTTGGATCACCGTATATAAGTATATCCAAAAATGTGCAAAGAAAAGATTTGTATTTGAAGTTACACGATAATAACATTTTCAAATTTCTTTAATATTGAAGTAATCGCATTTAAGATGAATTAATTAGGGTGATCCATCTAGAGGTGTTTTTCAATAGGGTTTTTTTCACAGACGTGAGTTGTATTAAACTTTTTTTTATTTGTTTTCAGTATTGTTTGACATTTCATCGTGGAAACCCTTATACCGCAACAACGTCTCCTAATTGTGAAACTGTATAATGAAAATGAGCGATCGGTAAGAAACTAGCTTCGGCCAAAATTTTGTTCAGCGATGAGGCCCATTTCTGGCTCAACATCAACGTCAATAAACAAAATTACCACATTTGGGCTGAAGAGCAACCAGAAGAGGTCCAGGAGGTGTCATCATACCCAGAGAAAACCATTGGTCCATGGTGAATCATTGGTCTATATTTTTCCGTAATGCAACCGTGAATGGTGCCCGCTCTCGCGCTATGATATCGGACTTTTTGCTACCTCAAATTGAAGCCCGTAATCTTAACGAAATTTGATTTCAACATGACAGTACCACTTGCCATACAGCTGCTCAAACAATGTATATATTGAAAGGTAATTTCGAAAAGCAAGAAATTTCACGTTTTAGACCGCAGAGTTGGCCGCCTAGATCGTGTTATATCACACGTTTAGACTTTTTGTGTGGAGGCTACGTAAAGTCCAAAGTCTATGCTGACATACCAGCTACTATTTAGATTTTGAAGCCAACATTACGCGTGTCATTAACGCCATACCAGTCGAAATGCTCGAACGAGTCATCCAAAATTGGACCCTCAGAATGGAGGCCAATAAAATTTGGCCTGAGACGTAGTTGCGGCCAACATTTGAAGGAAATTTTATTCAAAAAATAAATGTCATAAAATGTCCTTTCGAATGAAGAATAAAGATTCCATACTTGATTTGAATTTTTGTATTCTTTTTTTATTTTGAAAAAATACCTTTAGATAAATCACCCGATATTTTGTTAAAAAAATAGCTGGCAAATATACGAAAAAGCTTAAAGGGAAATCAAGGGAAAGCTAAAAGGGTAAAAGTCAACAATGTCTGTGATATCTTCCAAAGTTAAGGTTTTTAACATTAACATACTAGCAAAAATCTAGTGGATTGTAATCAGAATAGTTCCATCTCAAAGAAATCAATTAGGACACTTTGAATTTGTTTCTCATTACTCTCGACAAAACTTTTGAAAACAGTTACATTCGACAAAACTTTTGAAGCGATCGCTATTCGATGGAGCGAGTTTTAAACAAACCTTCTGAAACCCTCTCACATATCAAAGTCCTTGTTTCTATTTTTGCCATCATAATGTGTAAAATGTTCGACCTCAGAGCCAATCATTTTGCATCTTGCCAACATATACAATCTACGGCATGAGCTGGAGACAAGTAATGGGGGTCTCCATTCCGAAGGCTGGGTAACCATGGACCTCGACTTTTAAAGATTTTAGACCATTTGTATATCTTCCTTCCTTTTAAAGACTCTTGCACAACACGCCTATCTAAAGAGTAGAACCATTACACAGCTTTGGTAGCTGAACTGAGAAAAATTTAGAGGCAAAGGATTACACGTTAAAAGCATTTCTGGATGTAGAAGGAATATTTAACAATGTTGAAATTAACGCGATAGGAGTATCACTTAGAGACATGACTTGATTAAATGTAATCGTATAATAAACTCATAAATTATAGAAATTAGAATTTTATAGAGAGAGGCACGCCTTAAGGCGGTGATCCATGTTTATAAGGACGTAGGGGCAAGGTCGTGACGGAAAAGTTCCATTCCACGATCTGCGTTGTCATGTCTCGAAACAAGCTATTTAGGTTGGCAAGAAGCTAAAGTAGGCTTGTTCAAACGCAAATATAAGTTAGAGAACTTTGGCAGAGGCCAAATACCACGGTGTGGTTCTTGACCACAAGAAGAGAAACACTGAGGAGAGATATAAGAGGGTTTTAAATACGCATTATGCGTGCAAAAATTCGGTAGGGAAGAGTTGGGATTTCAAACCAAAAATAGTGACCTGGATTTATAGAGCAGTAGTTAGATGAGTAGAGGAAACATGAAAAAAAACACACAAAAAAACAAGGACTTGCTGGCCTATTTTTGGCGACCAAGGCACGTCACAGGCAGCCCTAGATGTAATCCTGCTCTTGGAGCCAATGTAGATTTGGAAGATCTGGAAGATTAATATAGGCAGTTCTTTAGTCTAAGTCACTAACTGCTCACTCTAGATTGTTTAGAGCGATAGATAGTTCTTGTAGTGTTATATCTTTAACTTAAGGGTCGATTTACCTATCACCAGTGGTTCCCTTTACAAAAATACCAACTCGCTTTTCCCTGACGGACCGTTGTAGGATTTGGGGGAATCACTCCAAAGATTTTCAGTCGACCCTGATGGACAAAGATAAATGTTGGTGGTTTTTTGTTGTAGCGGCACATGGTGTCGGGGTGACCGCTGCTCTGAGGTGATCCGGTGAATATAACCGGGTGTCAAAGTAGGAACACGAGCTGGCTTTTATATAAAGACCTTTGTACTCCAGGCCAAGATACTAGCTTTAGACAAAGCAGCACAGTTTATTCGGCAGATTAAACTGCCGAATAACAAAGTCATTAAAGTCTATGTAGATAGTCGGGCGGCTTTGAAGGCTGTACAGTCACTAGGCATCTTTGAACATAGACTCTGCTGGGTTTCCGGACACATAATTGTTGAGAGAAACGAGAGAAACGATGAACTGACTCATCTTGGCTCGTCTAAGGATGCTGTCAGCTTTGCAAAAAAAGCCTATCAGTGGCCTTGATGGGATGTTAGAAATATGTATTCATACCAAGGTCAACATTGCATGGACTAGGAACGTCAAATGTAAAGTTTGCAAGGGCTCTGTTGCCTAAGCTATAAAAAAACAAGTACGAGGTACTTAAAAATAAGAAAAGTGACGACAGGTGGAAGTGATCTAGTATTGCCACCTGTGTAAGGATGAGAAGAAAGTTGAGACAGCAGTACTCTGTCCGAAATAGAATACTGCTTTCTCTGAAACCGATCAAACTTTAGCAGTAGTTTAGGTTAAAAGGACGTTAATCCGTGCCAATCTTAAAATTTGACAAGGGTTCTACTACAGCCGGTACAATACACCGGATTGACCCGGGCAAGGGCTGTCAACATGTTGTTGTTGACAGCCCTTGCCCTTGATGTTGAATACCAAACCATAATTCTATTATTCTACACAGCAAGGCTTTTGTTTTGTTCATGTAAAGTTTAGGCCAACGAGCCCTAGCGATCGTATATTTTGAGGTGCCTTACCATGCATGGTTTAGTGTATATCCTTGTTTCTAGAATCCTGTTTAAGGCACATAGCAAAATTTTTATCAGAAGCATATTCAGACAAACTTAACGTGCCCGTTCATCTGCAACTACGAATACCTCATTCATACGTACGTGTAACTCGAATCGTAAAAGTGGGATACACCCGTATAAACACTTTTAACCACGTATCACAACTCCAACATAACTTACATTTTAAATTTAAGTTTAAGGTTGATGATTCGTGTCAAATTGTCCCATGAACGTTCAATAATTCGTTTTCTACTTTTAATTCTTAACCAGTTTAAATTTAAACTATGGTGACTGAACTTTATTCAAGCCTGTCTGACTGCCCATTTAGAAGTTTATATCTTTATTATTCGACAACTTAGTCTGTAGCAAAAATTGTGCTGCATTGTCGATTGCAAGTATCTCATTCGGGAAAACACTTTATGAAAACAACTTACTTCTATCACTGGTAGGTGATGGAGATCGATCGAAATCGTTTTGTCTAAATTTAATATCCTGTATGTGATGATCGGTTTCATCACATAGTGGATAGTCCCATTTTCATCATTGACCAATTGGTATAGACTGAAATATGTACCGTGAAATGGTTCTCCGACATAGCACACTGCCCTGTCAGGGCTAATAAAACTATGGCATTATTCAGAAACGAGCACTGGGAGTTAGGTAGTCCGAAATTTCTGATGAAGAGATCGCGCTCCAAGAATAACATCTCCTATAGGCTGTGGTAAGTAACTGCGACCAGTACGCTCCTCTCTAAGTCGCAATGACACTCCGCTTACCCTTGTTAAAAATCTACAACAAGTTCTTAATGCAGTATTATGGCTTGGGCTTCCGGTGGCATGTTTCTTATTTCACCCGTTAAGTGCAGCGAGCCTAGAAATATTTTTAGAGCCTTTCATAGCTTGGGTCAGTCCCAGCGTTTTTTTATCCTCATTCTATTTTCTTTAATGGATTGTAAGAAAGTAAGCGGGATACCCTCCGATTTTCGGTGTTATTCGGTCCGATTATGTACTTATGTGTTTAAAAAGAAAGTGCTGATTGCACATAATAAAGGAATGAGATATCAAGTGGAGACGGCATAAATGTTTTTAATTACTTATCAATCGATGCCTACATGTAATGATTCACTGAAACCAAGCGTAGGTTTTCACATGTATACATCAAGACAACATCAGATGCGAGAGGAAGCTGTCAATGAAATGCAATATTCGATCAGTTTTTGTTAAGTTTTTACAATTACCAGTTGATGGGTAACCGGTACTCAGAGTTAGAATACAAAAACAAAACAGTAGAGGAAAACAGGCATACATACATACATACAAGCATTAACAATCGCCATTCAACATATTAACTATCGGATGAATGGATATGTATGTGTTTGTGTTTAAGTCAATGCTCTACACTGTTTCCAACTGGGCAAGAAAACAAAATATGCAATACACTAAGAAATATATAGCCCTAAACAAATTTCGTTACCCTATGCTCAGGTTTTGCTTCCAGGGATATAATGTAGCGCGGATCTGCTGCCTGCCCTGTTGCATATCGAACAGGCTTTAGCATGCCATTGCATGAGGAATACCTTAGCGCTGGCCAACTGTAGCTTATCTATATTTGTAGTAAGTTTCAAAATAAGTACTAGTTTACATAAAATATATTTATAAAGGTACTGAAAACGAATGAAGTAATGTTCAATTTTTGATTTTCCTTTGTTTTCTGAAAACAGCAAGTGTGTGTGTGAAATGAAATTTCTATAGTTTGCGCAACTTACCTCGTTGTCCAGAACACTAGCGACAACTTCTACCAACAATGTTCCCAGATTGCAGCTAGTGCTGATAGCGATTACTGACGTATCTGACGATAATGTGTCAGATTGAGTGTTACATAGTCCCTTCAGTACTAGAGGGTGGGCGTATTGAACCATTTTTTTAATTAAACCCAAACTGGCACGTCGAACACTGCTTAACATTGTTCCCTGAAATGTGCGACAAAACATTGGCAAAAACAGTTTCAAATAAACTGGAGCCATTTCCGGATCTCCGCGGGGTTCGATAGTAGAATTATCGTCTGAGCTATCCTTATTGGCAAGACTATGTCCAGCTGCCATCCATTCACCTGGAGATTGCAGTATAGCAGCAACTTCGCGGTGGCCATCGTCATTGCGTTCTCTAGCTTTGTCTAGAGGAGTTTTTCCATCTTCGTCACGTAAATCGGGATATGCACCATATTTAAGCAAGACTTTTGCTATTCCGGGACGACCAAAGCAAGCTGCATAGTGCAGAGAAGAACTGCGTTGACCCTTATTAACATCCGCACCTTTTTCGCACAAGTATTCAACCATCTCCAAGGTACCGAATGCAGAAGCCCAGTTTAATAGAGTTTGACCAACATCGTCCATACAGTTTACATCTATTCCACCAGACTCAATAGCTTCTTGCAGCGCTTCAGTGTCTTTTGAACGTATGCAATCAATCAATTGACGGTGGGTGCGTTCGACTGTGGAGTCATTACGACGAGCACGAGAAGCCAACTGACCTCCTTGACCACCAGCGGCACCTACACGATTCAGTGCCTGTCGTCCTTCAAAAAGTAATAAGAGCAATAAATCTGCTAATCTCATACAGTCCAAAACACATCTTTCATCGCCTTTAAGCGCACGTTCTATCGCCTCAGGTAGTTGAGAACGTAATAGGTCATGGGTTATTGACGACGATCCACGACATAGAGTTGAAAGCAGGGAAATCGTTGTAGATATCGATTGAGAAGAACGGCTTGAGTCCGTAGTTTGAGATTTTTGAATAGGTGCGACAACGAGAGCAGACAGGGTTTCACCTTGAGTGCCTGATGTAGATGGTCCAACTGCGGTTGGTGTTGACGCACTAGCCACAGCTAAGCTTGTATTGCCCGCAGAACCAGCCGCATTGCTTAAACGTTTGAGTAATTCGTTCACTAGGCCATATTCTGCTAAGGGTGCGGGATCTACCCACTTGCGTGTAAAGCGATCAGCGACGGAGGCAAAACATTTCAATGCTCCATCGGAGACCATGGGATCTTCATGTTGAAGCAATGTACTCAAGCTTTCGACGCAGTTCTGAATACAAGGAGTATTCGGCTCTACCTTCGTACACAAACGAGATACTACAGCCATCGATGAATGCAATGTGTCCTTATGCACTTGCGAACCACAGTCTCGAATGAAAGAAAGCACACAGTTAAGACCACCGCCTTCAAATACTGCGCCGGCTTCTCGTGTACAAATCAATTCCAAAACTTTAATACACTGCTCCGCCAAATCGCGAGATGTTCGAGATGACAAGTCGGCAACTACGAGGCGATTGCAGATGGCTTTAATGGCACCATCAATAGCCACTATGCGACGCGTGCACTCAGCAGATACGTCTAAATAGTAAGTAATAGCACGAGCAGTGACTTCTAAAACATTTTCCGGAGCTAGTTCATCTAGAAATATTTTGCAAAGTGCCGGAAGAAAGGTGCGTGGTGGACAACTATAAAAGAAAAAAAAAATCTTAAAAGATTAGTTCAAATGTGGAGTCAAATTTGTGTACCTCTCAAAACATCGGTCCACATTATCAGACATCAACAACAGCATACACAGTTGCTCTAAAGCAATCAGCTGCATGTCGCGCTCGTCGCCCTGGCCCATAGAGAGCCATTCTAAGAGAGTCTCCGGATCAACGTCCCCCATCTGTATTTAAAAAAAAAGAAAATATGTTTAGATTTTGAAATGAAATTTTTGAAATACATATTTATATGTACATAAAATGAGTATGTCAAAAAGTGTTTTGACAAAACAAATAATTCTTATTTAAGACTGTGTGTGAAATGGAAACTTTTCAACTTCTAGGCTGTTATGGAAAGGACACTTTTTATACGACATTCAAAATATTGAATTTTGGCCGTGGTGAATTATAGCCGTTTATAAGCGAAGGACAGGCGATTTTTAGGTTAAGGAATCTACCATTCTCGACTAAGGCGTCTTTTCTTATTAACAAGTAGTTCTATTTCTCTCAACTACTATTTAGGTTGTTCCAAAACACAATTAAACTCAGACATGCTTATGACGAAATCAAGTTCATCTATACCTAAACGCGTTTGTTTTAGTTGACGTTAGCCTGGGTGCTGAATCATTAACGTTTGGACTGTAGTGAGGAAAATGGACACGGGAATGGTCGAAGCGTGACGGAAAGTATAATGCCGATACTGTCAGAGGATCAGAATGTAAATGGATGCGAATAGACGTTGATTGTATAAAGTTTTTACAATAGCTTTGAAGGACTTCGTATTTGATTCTCCTACGTAAGAAAATACCTTTACCAACGTAAAACATGTAGTTTGGTATATGGAAGTTATATCTGTTTGTTAGACGAATTTCTGAGGAATTGTGACATATTCTGTTTGTGTTTATTAACGCCGTTTGCGTTCTTCTTAAGGAAGGCTACTGAGGATGGCTTAGATTAACTGTTTTTGGTTCCTCATGTATTTTTGCCTCATTCTCATAACCACATTCATGGTTTGGGTAAAATGCTGAATCATTGATTCAAGACCATTCTACTAGTACAGAAATGTGCCTATGAAGCAGAAGATCAGCCTTATAAACTGGATGAACTTCATTTATTTACAATTGCATCCCTAAAGCAAAATAATGTGTCAAATTTTTCAGCTTTTCACGCACACGGGAGGGTCAGGTCAGTTAAAGCAGCCCGAAGTTGTAAGTTTTGTCGATAATTCTATTCTTTTACCAGAAATACACTATGAGAAGGTTTCTAGACGCTGAAGATTTTTTAAACAACGTGAATATATTATCGATCGTAGCCAATTTAAATCATGTTGGCGTACACCGCGGTATAACCCAATGTACGAGCGACATGCATAAAGGCAGCGAGAGACTCGTCACAATTAGGTGTAATATCGCCCATATTTTGGATATTAATGTTAAACAAAATTCTGAGGCACCTGAACAGAGGAGGCACAAGCACAGTTGCTTACGCAGACGACGTTGTGCTGCTGGTCCGGTGCAAGTTATTTTCCACGATTAGTGAAATCATGGGCAAAAAAGAACGGACAAAGGTTAAGTACAAGAAAAACAGCACCACACAGAAAAATTCAGTAAGTACTACTCATTACCATTTGCATTGCCTTCAAAAACAAAAAAGGACTTGCTGATACGAGGGTGGCTATATATATTTCTGGACTAGGCAACACTTAGTGTTGCCTGGCGCCATCTGACACTTCCAATGGAAAGTTTGACATTTTTGGCATAAACGTACTCAGAACGTTTTGATGTACGACCATCATTTGTGTTTTTTACAGTGACTTGAAAATTCAATTTCAAAAAAATCAAAATCAAAAAGCAATCAAAAATTATTGTTATGAGGGATAACTATCATATACTTTAGTATGACCAGCTGTGGATACTGTCTGAACCTACTAACCGATGTTTTCTATGTTCAAATCTCCGCAGAATTTTATTTTTTTTTAGAAAATATCTGAAAAATTACTTTCTTACTCGATCTCGCACTCAAGCCTCTTATTATTGAGCTGTACGTATGCTAGACGGGGATACGACTCTAAACTTTCCAAGAAACGGAACAACACTTAGAAAATAGAAAACTACGCCTGCAGAAAGGAGTTTGGAAAGATATGGGGAATCCAAGCCAAGTTGATCTACTGATTGTAAACAGCCATTATTAGACCAATACCATTGCTGTCTTGCAAAAATCCAGAGATTAACACAGGTGCGATGAGGTCGGTGCAACAAGCAGATCTGGAACCGATGATGGATATACAACCCACGGAGGTTTTTATGCAAAAGTGCAAATCACAGGCATAGCACAATTCATATACGGTTGTAAAATATAACCAAATGACCAAGCATTAGCCGAAAGAGAACAAATGAGCAAAAAGGTCTATCAGCACTTCACAAGAGGCGCAATAGGGCCGAGTGTATCAGCATCTCAAGAATACTACTGCATGAACTGCCTCGACAAAGACGAAGCAGAAGCGTTAGAGTACTTGCATGTGTCTGCCTAAAGTTTCAAGAATCTAGACAATCCCTGTTAGGACAACGATTTTTCGACGACCTTGCAGACTATACAAATGTGCCTTTTAAAAAATTTCTAAATTCACCAAGAAGAACACGCACAAACACTCATATTTATAGTCTCCTCTCCTCATTCTGCATCTGAGACCTAAACTAGCCTACCTTAGCTAATGTGTGTGTGTACCTAAACTCGCCACAGCCAGTAGTAAAAATGATGTCGTTATGATAATATTGTTAAAGAATTGATTCAATTTAAGGCAAACAAATCTGTAGCTAGTTTGGCTAGTGAATTTCAGCTATTATTTAGAGCAATGTTGTCCTCCTCTGCATACTTTCCTTGACGGCTATACACGCGCGTAAATCACATGCATCCAAATTAAAGGAAGACACAAACCAAGTTGAGAAATTTATGGCTAATAGCAAAAAAGATTCGGCACTGTAAAATGTCACCCCATCATTACTAGCTCTTATTGAAGTTACGTAGAATCTGAGAATTTAGAAGCTAAGATTGTCTCAATTTGTTGAATTGAAATCTATACGATAAAACCATGTTAGGTACTCGTACCAACACATCGTACAACTTGTCGACATCCACCACAGACTTTTTGACAAAACAAGGCGACTACTGAATACTCATTCATTTATGTATTTTAAGTTTATTCGTGAATCACTTTAATTAGATATAATAAAATATTTGACATGCAACAACTAACATTGCCATGGTGCTGATAAAGAAATCTTCGTTGAGAATTGGGAATGGTGTACACTATGTAAGTACATATATATACTCGTACACACATCAAAATACACACACATATGTACATACGAATATACTTTTGTTTGGTTGCATAGTCAAATTTACCTTTAGAATACGCCTTTGAGCCGGTTCCCAACAAATTCGTGATCTTAAAATCAAAATCGATTTTATATTTCGGTCTGTAATAGAAATAATGAAAAAGAGGATATTGTTAATTTAAATGCTTTCAATGTAGCTTATATTATATTTTTTAAACCATAAATATCTCCAATGGTAGGACAACTAACACACACCGAGGTTAAACTCCTATTACCACAGAATATTGCACTTACAATTGGGCCACCCTTTGAATAACTTTTACACAGCGTTGTAATTCAGGTATGAGTTTTTGTTGTGTGTGTGATGGAAATTAAGTCTATGAAAGTTAAAGTAACTTTAACATTAGATCGAGGTGATATCTTGATATTGATAGGTGATTTTAACGCTCAACTTGGCGCATACAAACAAACCAGCGTGAAGAGCTTAAAGGGAAAGCATGGATTTGGGCGGCTGATTAGTGGAGACGTGTACAACAAATAATCTGTTTTTGGTGGCACGCTGTTTCCCCATGCAAGGGTACATAAAGCGACGAGTTTCTCTTGACGGAATAACTAGTTACAAACACTAGTTACAGACAATTACTTGTGATATAAGAACAAATTCCGTATAAAGTGGATTTGTGACGAAACCTGGAGACTTTTGCAAAGACGCTTTTAGTGCTGCATGGGTTTTGCCAGCAGCGCAGTACAACTGCTTTACACGCCATCACCACACATACCGATCGCGGCTTTAACCAGAACAAGCCGGAAAACAAGACGGCCCTCGTGGCTCTTGACCTCACCAAGTCCTTCGACACGGTCGATCATGCCACTCTTTTCGAGGAAATCGCATACACGACCCTTTCTCCTAGTTCAGTCGAATGTAGAATTTAGAGACAGAAAGTTGAAGACGGGTAATGTTAATCAAAGAGTTCCACAGGGTGGCGAAATATCTCTAACCTCTACATCGCTAAAATTAATGTGTTGTACGCTGATGATTGCTAGAAACCCAACTGTTACCTTACTGACTTGCCATGCTTCTTCACTGCGAGCAATATAAAAATATCCGCCTTCAAATCATCAGTCACACTGTTTACTGCATGGACCGCAGATGTGCGGTTGTCTCTTAATGTGAATGTCAATGACGTCACAATCCCGACGACAACCAACTACTCCAAAATCCTGGATAAATTCACGAACCATTAATCTCGGTATTGTTTTTCTTCGCTTTTCCCTAATCTTAAAAACCATTTGTTGTCGATTACTTTTTGGGTAATTTCCAAGTTTCATTGCACTATCGACCGAGTTAATTTCATCATCAATTTCCTGCATCCACTTCTCTATGTTCTTTGATGCAATTTCCTCTTTATACGATCTAGGGCAGTGTTTATCATTGCTATTAAATTATGACCAATATCTAAGGATCACGTTTGATTTTGACGATTTCTCAATCGATTGTCGACAATGTTTGTGTGTTCTGTGCCGCACCACCCAATGGTAATCCTTGGATTGTTTGCTTTAGAGGTTGGTAAACCTTGAGTAAGTGAATTTGTTTCAATCTTACCGGTGTTAAAGAATTCATTAACAAATTTGACATCACGTGTTTTTTAAATTTTACCGGTAAAGGAATTCCAAAGTCGTAATCCTTTGACTTTCTCATCTTTTCAAACACACATTTAAATCAAACTTCTGTTGACGCTCCTTAGGTACATGCATGACTACTGCAATGTCAAAAGGTCGTAGGCAATATTCTGTCCTCTTACTAACCCACAAAATGGTGGGTTTCCAAAAACGTAAATGCAATTGTTAAGCATATACAGGGTGGGCCAAAAGTTACCATGGGGTTTACAAATTTAATACCTTTTCGTTTACATATTTTTTTTTTATTTTTTTTAGATTATATGAATAACAATTGGAGAATAATTAATGGAGATATTCACAAAGGAACAAAGAAGCAGAATAATAGAATATTATTATTAAAATCAGCGACCAATTAGGTTCTGTAGGTTCAGGGGTTCTTAAGATCCAAGAGCCATTCATCAACGCCAATTGCACCCATTAGGTGTACAGTATGGTGTGGGATTACAACATCTTCGAGAATGGAGATGGAAGTGCTGTAACCATAAATTAAAAGCGGTATCGGTTTATGATAGACAATTTTTTACGTCCTGCTCTTAAAAACAGACCACACACTGCCCGAGACACAATGACACTTTTAAGTCAAATTTTTCAAGGGCGAATAATTTCTAGAAACTCGGAATTTATTTGGCCAGCAGCCGACTTTTTTCTTATGGGGACAATCCTTCAACTCAAAGCTAACATTGTTGCAGAAATTCGAACGCTACAGCCACAAATTTGGAAAGATGTAATGGAAAATTCTCTAAAACGAGCCCATCACTGCAAAGCAAAAACGGGGGTATTTAATTGGCATTATTTTTCGTACCTAATGTAAAAAAAGTTCTATAAGTATTTTGTTATTATAAAGGGTGTTTTTTATTGAGGTATAGAACTTCGAATTGAAATAAAACACAAGAAAATCGTTTTAATGTCCATCAATTTGGCTTTATTGGAAGGATAATTTTATGCCATTAATGTTTAAATATGATTTCGGGCATGTGGCCGCCGCGGCTGGCTCGAATAAAGCCAATTCTACAGGTCCAATTTTCAACCACTTTTTCGAGCATATGGGGCCGTATGTTGGCAATAACGCCACGAATGTTGGCTTCCACGTCCCCTAACGTTTCTGGTTTGTTGGCGTAGACGAGCGACTTCACATATCCCCAAAGAAAATAATCCAATGGTGTCAAATCACACGATCTTGGTGGCCAATTGACAGGTCCATTCCGCGAAATTTTGCGCTCATCGAATGTTTCCTTCAATAATTCGATTGTGACGTGCGCTGTGTGGCATGTAGCGCCGTCTTGTTGGAACCACAACTCATCCACATTCATGCCATCCAATTCGGGAACAAAATAGTCGGTTATCATGGCTCTATACCGGTCTCCATTAACGGTAACTGACTCTCCAGCATTATTTCGGAAGAAGTATGGCCCAATGACTCCACCAGCCCATAGAGCACACCAAACAGTCAGTTTTTGTGGATGTAATGGCGTCTCAAGGGTCTCATGTGGATTCTCTTCACTCCAAATGCGGCAATTTTGTTGTTGACGTAGCCATTCAACCAAAAATGAGCCTCATCACTGAACAAAATTTTGTGATGAAAATCAGCATCGTTGTTCTTTTGTCAACCTGTTCATGATGAAATGGCAAACCAAACTAAATATTAATCACTTGACAGCTGACAAAATGGCCGCCAGTTAAAAAAGTGATGCCAACTTAAAGTTCTATACCCCAATAAAAAACACCCTTTATAATCTGAGGGAAACAAATTAAGAAGCGAAAAAGTTATTAAAGTTTTTACCCCATGGTAACTTTTGGCCCACCCAGAATCATGCTAGTTCGCATTTCTCGCTCAGTTGTTTCGTTTTGTTGGTCCAAGAACTTTTTTACATCTTGATTAAGCAACTCAGTTCCCTTGTCTGTCCGTAGGCTACAGATTCTGTGGCCGTACGCATTTTCAGCCAGTTTAACAAATACCTTAATCTTTTTCAAAAACGTCTGACTTTCAAAAACGCTTGACACATTAAATAATGCGAAAATAAGCTAAGACATCCTTATAAAAAAGGAAATACGGCGAACCGTACACATACCTTAGCGTGAATAAATTGTCCGGATTTGACAGATTTCTCTTCTCGATTGGATGTTTGTCGCCTATGATGTTTGCCGTACAAACAATCATATTTACCTTTCTGACATTGGCTCCAACTAAAATTGTACTTCAATTTTTTTACACAATTTTACAGATGTGCTTGTTGCTTCAATTTTCACACCTTGATCTTATGCGCGATTCAGCGGAAACAAATAGCTGGCCAATTCTGGCACAAAAACGACATCAAAGCATTTGCCATCTTCCCACTGTTTGCCATTGAAATAACGAATAGAAACGGTTCCCCTCGTCGCTTTTTATAAGTCCTTCAGCGTCCTTTAAATCTCGAATTTCATCATGGTAATTTCTGAACCAATGCCTTTGATTTGTCATGTGATGACTCGCACCCGAATCCAGCAATAATTCTTTGGTATTCTCAGTATTCAACCCATCACAAATATACGCCTGCTTATCTGATGACTTCCTTGGCCGTTCACGGTTCCAGTGACCAATGTTACCATCCTGCGACTGCCGGTTCTATGTACCGGATTGACCCGAAACTCTTCGGCCAGGGGCAGTCCCCTCAACAATATGTTTTTTGTTCGTCCATTTTTCGTCGTGGGAGCAGCACTTCCCGGAATGCCTGCTCCAAATACTGCTGGTCCGAGCCGGGATCGAACAAAACCCCGGACCTTGGATCTGATCGGTTTGTCAGAACCGTATACACCATCGTGCTACGCCTGTAAGGTGTAACCGTTGCATGGAGTGGGTGCACTTCAGGAGCTGTTCAGGTCTGAAACACATCAGGGAGTACAGCGAAGCAGACTTTGTTGCCTCATGCTGTATCAACGAAGTTAGCAGTGGGTCTCTAGATTTGGTGTTATCATCGTCGTCATCATCATTATCCAACTACGAGACTCCCCCGCAGTCGCCCTCGCAACAGCATCAACATATACAGCATCTTACACCACAGATTGCTGTTACCACTCCTGACAGTGCATCAATTTTGCAATTTAATTGCAATGGGCTACGCAACAAAATCAGTGAGGTAATAGAATTTATGAGTCGGAGAAACATTGTGGTCGCTGCGATCCAAGAAACAAAGCTGAATGCCACCTGCAGCCTGCACAGTTGTGAAGAATACAACGTGCTACGTAAGGATCGCACCAGAAGTGGAGGTGGGGGACTTGCTTTCCTGTTACACCATTCTGTGCAGTACAGACCTATTTCGCCTGAGCTTGACTCTAGAGACCCATACTTAATAGAGCTGTACAACGTATACATCCCGCCGGTTGGTTGCTGTGCCCCGCGTTATCTGCCTGACATTAGCAATTTGCTACAAGGCAATAACCGCTTGGTCCTAGGAGACTTTAATGCTCACCACGAACTGTGGCATTCTCTCCTGGACAACGACCAGAGGGGCATAGCTTTGGCAGAGCAAGTTGATAGCTCTACGTTCTGCACAGTGAATGAGGACGCGCCCACGCGGATTATGGGCGTTTGCCATAGCTCGCCAGACATCACTAAGCCACCAACCGCAGCTTTTATAATCTAGCTATTCCGTCGGATGTTCGGGAAGCCGAGGAAAAGTTCCGGGCCATCATTAACGCAGCAGCCGCTCGCTATATCCCTGCTGGTTGAATACCCGAAGTAACCCCTAGCAGAGACAGCGGGACTCGCAGACGATCGTGATGACATTCATCGCTCCAACCCAACTGACCCTAGAATTAGGGATCTCAACTCCGAGATTAGTAGGTTGGTCAACGAATATAAGCGGAACAAATGGCTAGACCACATAAAGCAGTGAAACTTGAGTTCCGGAATTGTTTGTTGTGGAAAACGGTCAAATCACTCTCTAACCCTGTAAGGAGGGATGATCGGACAGCTGTCAAGTTCGGTGATAGAACAGTGGCAGATCCGAAGCGGTGCGCGTGTTATTTTTACAGGGTTTTTATTGAGCACCCAGAGAGTGATAAGGTGAAAATGAGAGTATCCGCGCTCTCCGAATCGAAGAGGCTCCACCACAATTTACCGTTGGCGAAGTTGCCCATGTCATTAGCTCTCCAGTAGCAAAGACGCTTGAAGCACTGCTCCTCCCCAACCTGATCGAACACATTCCTTGTGCTGGTCATCAGCATGGATTCCGCAAGCAGTACAGCTCAACAACTGCTTTACACGCCATCACCACACGTATAAGTCGCGGCCTTAACCAGAACAAGCCTAACTTCAGGACGGCCCTCGTGGCTCTTGACCTTCCAAAAGACTTCGACACGGTCAATCATGCCACTCTGTTCGAGGTCATTGAAGAAACGTCCTTCCGCCCAGTTTTAAACGTTGGGTCGTAAACTATATGTGTGGGCGCCAGTCATATGTAGAATTTAGAGACAGAAAGTCGAAGCCCCGTAGAGTTAAACAAGGAGTTCCCCAGGGTGGAGTTATATCCCCGGCTCTGTTTAACCTCTACCTCTCTAAACTTCCTACACCACCAGACGGTGTTGAAATTGTGTCGTACGCTGACGAATGCACAATTCTGGCGTCAGTCGTTACCTCACTGACTTAGCACATTTATTCACTGCGAGGAATATGAAAATATCCGCCTCCAAATCACCAGCCACACGGTTTATTGCATGGGTCGCAGAGGTGCGGTTGTCCTTCAATGTGAAAGTCGATGACGTCAACATCCCGACTACCAACTACCCCAAAATCCTTGGGGTCACATTGGACAGCCTTTTAAGATCCTCTGCACATGCTACAGCCATCTGCGATAACTCAAAAGTAGGAACAAGGTCTTCAAGTTACTTGTCGGCAGTACTGAGGACAGTTATTTTGCTAACTGTCCTCACTGTGTTGGCGCAACTACTCCTCTAGCTGCCAAACGATCCTCTTTAATCGTTAATCAGACAGGCTTACTCCACCTGAAATCTCCATATTGGCCATTGGGATTTTTTTATGTCTCGATTACAGATTACATGTCTGTCGACAAATTCATTGTCTTGCATCTTTTTTTCTCGATTCTCTTAGCTTCCTCCAAGCTTCCTGCTAGTCTAATCGACGATCTAATTGAAAAACTTTCCAGGCACTTTTACTATCTTTGATAGTGTGTCCTGGGTCCATAACCAGTTCAAAATTGATTTGTATAAGGATTCAGTGTTAAAACAAAAAAAAAAATAAAACACGTCTACTTAGCTTCGAGAAAATGTGAAGAGTAATGAAGTATCTTTTAGCCACTAATTCATTATTGTGCGCCGGCCATGCTTTTAAAACTGTTGCTGACTCCACATTTTCATTACTCTAAACAAGGTCTGCACACACTGTGCAACTCGTAGATATAAAAATTGAAAATCTAACACCAAAATTCACAACATAATGTCAACAATCCCCACATGTTCATATTCATTATATAATATCAACATAATTTTACCATAGCCATAAGACATTTTAACACAAAAAAAAGCTTTAAATGGGTTTTTGTAAAAATGCATTCCTCCCATTTATAAATACTCGGCGATCGTCGGTACGACGCAATGAAAGAAAATTCAGACTTGCCAGAATGCCGCCTTAAGAACATCAACATGTCTTCTGAGGACCATCTTAATAAGTAGATAAAGGCCCATACTGTGCGCAGAAACAAAACAACCGCTATCGCACACTGGAGTCCGTTGTTTCGGTTCAAAGAGAGTATAGGCGCACGTTTGGCGGCAATCCTCCGAGCAGATAGACCATAATGAGACTTCTTAACAATTTTGCCGAGCATGGGACGTTCAACAGAAGATCTCACCATCGAAACCCTTTAGTTCGGACGAAGGAAACAATCGCTGCAGTAGCTGCTGCCATTCAAAACAATCCAAGAGTTTCGACAAGAAGCTTATCTGCTCAAATGGGTATATAAATAAGCAAATAGTCATTACAGTCAATTATGTACAAAGATTTGGACTTATTCCCATAAAAAATTCATTTGGCCAACAAACGAACGCAGCAGACTTCCACTGGAAACCCCGTCACTTGAGCATGTTGAGATAGTTTTTATATCCAAAATTACGCTGACTGAGAATTTCTTTCAGCAAAGTGGTTCAATTCCTCACATAGCCCGGGCGGCTGTTATGACAGAATTGCGACGAAAATTTCCCAATAAGATGATATCCAGAAACTCCACATTCCGTATAAGCACAAGCGGAGTCAATTCTTATAGAGCGCCTTGGACTCCATTCTAAGGTATTTTGTGTTGCTTTTTGAAAGCATCGATCGAAAAGATCAAATTTCACGGTAGCTGATTATTGGTCTCTATCATAATCTCTACATTGTTAATCACTTTACAATGAGATTTTCAATTTATCATTTTCCATCAACTTGGGGTTACATTATGGATACATCGTAAACACTTTTTCTAAAATATGAAAAAAAGCTTTTGTAACTAAAATTATAGTTGGACCCATATCATGGTATAATGAGAAAGGTATTGATTGGCTAATGCTACTCTCGTAGTAATTTAAAATTTTAAATTTAAAATTTGACAAAGACAAATGCTTAAGTTGTAACAATCACCAAACCTTCACAAAAATGTTTTTACTTTTAGAGTCCCTTTTAAATAACTTCGATTGTAAAGAGAACTGTTATCTTGTTGTTGGGCTAGTGGCTTCACCTTGTTTATTGTACTATGCCCCATGTCGTGTTCGAAAAGTGAGTGGCATTATTAAAAATGGAACATAAATGCAAATTTATCAAAGATCCGAGCTACGAGCAAGCAACATAAAGTTTTACGAACACGAAGATTTCAATTAACCGCAAATGTTTTTCCGACTCCTTCCAAGTCACATCTGGGAGCAAAACGATGCAAAATAAATTCTTATGCAACACAACTCAAAGAAACTTGTACTGAAACTTGTAAATTTAGGAAATTCTATCGGTCCATCGGAATTATCACACTAAACCTGGTCTGTTGTGAAACCACATTACGTCAAAGTGGTAATTTCGTTTTCAATGAAAATGTGTTCTCTGCACAAAAATTTTGAAAGTCGGGTGATTAAAACTTGGCCACGATAATGATCTCGAACTCAAATAACTTTCCAGTTTTCTTTAAGTTTAAAGTTTTCTTTAAGTTTAAAGTTTTCTTTAAGTCCGACACAACATGCAATGAACTGTTCTTTTTGGTTATTTCTAGCAAAGTTGGGGCTTTATAGGAAAAAAATATTTTTAACTACAAGTTTGTGAAGCTACTACTTTTTTGTACAATTAATGTTCGCTGCTTGAATCAGCCTCACAATCATTAGTGGTTTTCTCTTCATTTTCGTTGTCATCTGATTTGCATCACGGTGGTTGCCAGAGTCAAAAAATGTTAGAGAAAAAAATATAAAACATTTTTTTTAAATTCAACGAATTGTTTTTAAGATACAAACAGGAACATGTTTATGTAAGCTGTGACATCTTTAGTTTTTGTTTAGGTCACATTGTTGCATGGTGGTTCAGGATATTTTATATAACGACAATATGCTAAAAATCGGTTGATTTTTACTACAGGACCAAATCACAACTGAGATTTCAAAAAAGTCTGTTATTTAAAAACGCCGTTTCCTGTCTATATAACATGAATTCCGAAAGCTACACAGCACGACAACTGATTTACATGCCATCACCGCAATCCTTGTAACCGCAGTGTGGAATTCGGAAAAAAGAAGCCGTAGACTTAAAAAGGGAGTTCCCCAAGGAGGGTCAATATTTCTTGAACTGTTTAATCTCAACAATTCCACAGCCAACTGACGACTGCACAGTTCCTGCTCGGTGACCAGTGACTTGACCAGCTTAACGCATACATCCACGTCTTGATTATTACGCAAGCCAGGATCATTTTTAACGCTTGGCGTTCATACGCTACAGAAGCGTTGGGGTAACCCAACATGCAACAGACACAAACGAATTAACAAACAAGTTGACAAGTTTAGTATACCATCCACACTTCGGTGGAGGATTATTTTTCAAATCCAAGAAAACGTGCGACGAAGACAGTAATCGGGAAAAAATGTCTTTCAATTAGTTCGGAAATGAGATAAAGACCGCTCGAAGATAGTTTGAACGATACGTAGTTGTGTAGTAAAGAAAATTAAAATATGGGAGCAGATAGGGTGGTTTCTTGAGTTTACACAAAAAAAAACAATAAGAAACTTCAATAAGCTATTAAAAGATCAGCCGAAGAAATTTCTGCAGTGGAGCTTACAGTAGGCGAATCGCAGTACAACACGAAAACTTGAATAGAGTTTGCAACTGTTTGCATTATCAGTTGCAATGAATACCTCCGCCCCGTATAGCAGGTGAGGAATAAGCAAAGAGTAAGCCAACATATGTCTTATGATTGTGGGTAAACTGAGGTTACGGCTATACAACTTCTTAAGATTAAAGTTTATTTTTGAACAAATTCGAACAGCATGCATATCAAACTTAAGATAATGATCGATTTTAAACGCCAGAGATGTAAAAGAGTTGGTTAAAGTAACAAAATTATTCTGAACAATATTGTGCTCGACATGATGAGTTCGCAAACTGTGAAATACAGGGTGGAGCGCGGTAATTTGCTTGTTTGCACTGCAGGCTGTGGCGGCACTGTTGGTCGAAGAGAGTGTGCGTGGCTTTTAGTGGCTGACGGGAGATTTGTAGTCGTCTGCCTTTTAGTTGTCATCATGCATTGGACACGTGAGGAGAATCATTTTGTGTTGAAGCGTTTTTTTCAAATGAACACTCAATAATTGCAGTGCAGCGTGCTTTTCGTGTACGATTCGCTGTTCCACTACGCGGACGTGTTCCTGGTCGGCAATCAATTGTAAATTGGGTAACTTCATTGAGAACAGCAGGGAATGTGTCATATGTACGAAGGGGACCTGAGAGAAGGATCACAACTCCACATAACATCGACAGAGTCAGAGCAACAGTACTGCAATCTCCAAAACGAAAAGCTCTGCTCGGAAGTAATCACTTGCTCTTGGAATTTCCAGACTATTTTTCAGTCGGCTCTTGGGGCAATGCAATTAGAGGATACATGGTTCCAACTGGATAGTGCTACTGCACACACAGCGAGGGTTACCATGAATTTTTTGAGGTAAATGTTTCCCGGACGGCTTATCTCTTTGAGGGGTGACGTGAACTGGCCGGCACGCTCACCAGACATTGCCCCATGCGATTTTTTCCCTTGGAGTTACCTAAAGTCGAAGGAGTATATCATCCGTCCCAATACATTGGAAGACCTAGTTAACAATATTGAGGCTGAAATTGGCAGAATACCAGTGAAATTGGCAGAATGCCAGATACACTATTTAAAATCATGTAATTTGAAAATTCCCTTACTGTTCAATATAATTAAAATATAAAATAAATTTTTCTAAGGTTTATAATTTTTTTATTTCATTTCCAAATAAGCAAATTACCGCGCTGTACTACACATTTAGCGTTATCAACATTACTTGCTTACTAAGAGATTTTACACAGAGAGATTTTAATGATATATTCATAGATTTCATCGCTAATAAAAGATTCATCATCTAGATAAAAGACACCATTATCCATTGAGCCTGAAATACAAGAACCAAACAGTTGAATAGCATCAACATATACTCGTATAGCTAAGTCAGCATGCTGAACAAGCGTACGGATATCGTATATATATATAAGTATAACATAAATAACAGTGGGCCCAATGTGGAGGCCTCTGGTAAATCTGCAAAAATGTTGTTTATGTTAAACTACGATTGCTAGAAAGAACAAATTGCGAACGGCCAGACAGATATAAACACACAAGATATAAATTCAATTGGGTCTTAAGTTTGTAACGTAGAATCTAGTGGTCTCCAGATTCGAATGACTTTCTCAAACTAAGGATCGCAAGAATACCAGGGTAACTTCTATCAATTGAGCGTCTGACGTCGTCAGTAAGTTTTATCATCAATGAAGTTGTGCTGTAATGTTTTCTGAAACCTGGTTAACGCGGATCAGAGGACAAGATAAATGATCCAAATGAGCACACAGTTGATCTGAAATCAGCATGTCAAAGGCTTTTGGCAGTGCAGGCTAGATATAGAATGATAGATAATAGCAACAGTTAAGACTTTCTTCCGCAAAGCAGTCACGCTCGCTGTTTTCCAGGCCGAGGGAATCGGTTAGTCATTAAGATGGTAATAAAGAGCCGCAGAATATGATGTTGAAAATTCGGAAACGTAAACTTCACAAAACGAATCGAAATTATATAAATTTTCATTGCATTGGACTTAGTTCAAAATATTTCACTCTACGGTTCTACTTAAAAAATTATTATTTCATTCCATTGCACCAGCCGATCGAAAATGAGCAAGCAGCCGTCAACGGAGAGCCTTCCCGCGCCATGTCCAACATCCAACAAGACCTGGTCACACGTCACACAGTCAACGCAACCATCGATATTTGACGCACTGTTTTTAAAAATCGAATAATCAGCCGAAATTGTGATGTCAATTGGCCGCCTCGGAGCTGTGATTTGAGACCTTTGGATTATTAGCAATGGGATCCATTAAGGATAAATGTGACGCACAGCATCCAGACAATTGACAATTGAACCGTTGAAACATGAAATCGATGTTGACATTGAAGAGATTCGACCCGGAACAATGGAAAATGTACTGAAAAATTGGGTTGATCGGATGAGGTACTGCCGAGCCAATTGTGGTAGTCATATGAATGATATTGTGTTCCATTATTAAATGACCAAGTTCAACCTTTCCAATAAAACCATAAATTTGAAAAAAAAATCAGTACTTTTTGTTTACATCCGATTGAAATTTAAAATTTAAATTTGGCCACACTGAAAATACTGTTTACTCCCTTTAGAATTATTTTCAACGTAAGCCCTATATGCGACGTCTCTGGCGGTTTGCCAGGGTAATTACCTAAATCTTCTCGGGTACATTGTTTCAGTATATTGATCTCAAAAAATTGCACTATTGCAAATATGTATCCTTTGTAGGATAGATCACGGGCGGGCACACGGACAAGCGGGCACGACTAGATCGACTTTGGATTTTACGACGATCAATACTATATAAGGTCTCCGATCAATATATCGAGGTGTAGCAAACGGAATGACGAATTAAAAATACCCTTCGGTATAGAGTATAAAAACAGCAGTATGGATGCGCTAAAGGTAACCATTGTAATGGAATGGCCAAAATACTGCATGATTATATTCATGCAACTCATTTTGAAACCGTAACCGTCAAGGCATCGAAGTCAAGTGAATGGATTCTCAATTTTTTATATTTCAACACATTTTGTAATATACATTAATGAAAAAATAATATTTACACATAAAATATGGTCGTTCAAATAAGTAATACAACAGTTTAATCGAAAACACGAATATGATACTGTATGAGTTCCAAAGGGCTGTAACCCCGGCACAGAGTTGCCGCTACTGCAACAACAACCAGCAGTAAATGCGACTTCTACAAATTACTACATGCCACACCTGCCCCCATAAAGAAACTGGATTTCGTCGTACTCGTGCGTGATCTGAACGCCCTAGTCGGCGCTGATAACACTGTATTTAAGCATATCTTGAGCAGACATGGGTTAGGACTACGAATAGAGAACTAAGTTGGAAGAAAACTTTTATCGGCTAGATATTGACAAATTGCAGTACCACGTTAATTTTTGGAGCGCATTCTCCATTTTTGACAAAGTTTTAAAATAAATGAGGGTTTTTCCAAATAGCACCAAAATGTAGCATGTTTAGTACAACAATAAAGTGGCATAAAAGTATCAAAGTGGCAAAAACGGTGCAATGGTATAACGGCAAAACTGGATTTTCTGATTCAAGACGCAGAATCTCTCGGCCTGCAAATTAACACCAAGAAAACGGAATTCACCTTAACCAGCGACTCAGAAAAAAGCCTTACCATTAACGATGTACCAATTGATCGCAATAACCACCTTTGCTAAAATGAGATATTCCGCAACACAAAGATGAGTATATTTAACTCAAATGTTAAACATATCCTGCTCTACGGATGAGTCGTGGGCGCTCACTGCTGCTGATAATTTGGTGGCCCAACAAGCATATTTATCCAAAACCCACTGCACTAGACAAACGTAACCCCAGTGGACATAAGCTCTGCCAATTTAGCCGTAGCAGCTTGAGAATCCTCACAAAAGATCGAACTAATTACAATTCTTTTGTTATGGCCCAGGGAGAAACTTGGAGTTTAAGAACTAAAATATATAAAGGGTGCTTGGTCAAACGATAATGCACGTTGTTAATTTTGAGTCACGTCAAGCTTTTTTCCCAGCTTAATTTGGCATTTCTTTGTTTCAGTGTTTGACAAATTTAACCACGGAGAGGTACACAAGTGAGCAGCGCGTTAAGATTGTTAAATTCAATGGAAAATTAATGGCCGTGTTATACCACGACATGGACACCATTTGTCTTCTTTCTTTGGGGACATTTAAAAGAAAAAGTGTGCGTCAATAAGCCAACAACAACTCTAAAGCTAAATGATGTGCTAACTCCATTATGTGTCAGAGTAATTAAAAATTTAGAATATCGGTTGTCACCGAAACCGTGGCCAGCATTTGTCCTATATTTTGTGTCACATATAATTGTCACAGATCCTTTTCCATTAAGGACATTACAATTTAATATATTAATAAAACACAGAATATTTAAGATATAGAGTGTAATAAACTTATTGCAGGTGTAGTGTAGTGCAAATGTTACATTTTAAGAATGAAATTCGATTTCCGTTACCACGAGCCCGTGTACACCGATCTATTCTTTGAACCCAATTTTCCACCACTTTCGACCGGAACGTTGGCAATTTCGCGTTGGATGTTGTTTTTAAACTTGTCTAAAGTTGTTGGCTTGTTGGCATATACCAATGACATTATGTGGCCCCATAAAAAGAAGTCCAATGGCGTTAAATCGCAAGAACGAGTTGACCATTCGACCGGACCATTTCTCGAGATAACACACATATATATATATATATATATATATATATATATATATATATATATATATATATATATATATATATATATATATATATATATATATATATATATATATATATATATATATATATATATATATATATATATATATATATATATATATATATATATATATATATATATATATATATATATATATATATATATATATATATATATATATATATATATATATATATATATATATATATATATATATATATATATATATATATATATATATATATATATATATATATATATATATATATATATATATATATGTGTGTGTGTGTGTGTGTGTGCCAATTTCGTGGTTATATATATATTTTGTTTTGAAGTCCTGTTCGTCTATGGGGGAGCTGTTTCGAAATCCAGGTTGAGGAAACGCGTTATTGAACTATTTGAGCTGAATACGTCCACAGAGACCTGGGTCTCAGCTGAGTGGGCTTGGCCGGACAATAAAACAGGTGCAGCATATATATATGTGGTCATGTGGTCCCAGATGGCAGGCGGGACAGATTTCCGGAACGTTAGTATCAATTCGTGCCCAATAAGAATAGAGGCTGCTGCACCATCCAGATCTCAGCTGAGCCAGAAACACGCGCGTCTGCCGAGGAAGTACCTTCTCCTCAGGTGAAATCTCCGGGGGTGGCCCCTAGCACTACATTCACACTGTAGCTGAACACTGATGCGACTTCATCAGCGAGACCTGCCTGATAGTTTCGATGACCTAGAGGTTCTCTCTTGTACCGCGGGACCTCTCTCTATAGATCCTGAAGATCGTACCTAATCTGCCTTGGCGGAGGCATCCTGTCCAAGAGATGGTGTTATGATGACTACTGCGAAAACACCATTGCAGGTATTGCTTAGACAGCTGGAAATTGTTTCTGCGCACTGTAAGGACCTTCGTCTCCTCATGTAGATTATCCTCAGAAGACACAAGGAGACACCCTGTTGATGTTCTGGCAAGTCTGAATTTTCTTCCACAGCGTTGTACTCTCGTTCGCCGACCACACAGGTGCTGCGTAGTTCGCTACAGACCGACCTACCGCTTCGTAAGAGGTCAACAAGGTTTCTTTGTCGGCTCCCTAAGTACTGCTTGTGGACCTTGTTCCTACTTTTGAATTTATCGCAGATAGCTGTGAAAAAGGCTATTATTCAATGTGAAGATTTTGGGGTAGTTGGTAGTCGGGATGTTGACGTCATCGACTTTCACATTGAATCACAACCTCACCTCTGCGGTCCATGCAGTAAACAGTGTGGATGATGATTTGGAGGGGATATTTTCATATTCCTCGCAGTGAAAACGCGTGCTAAGTCAGCGTGGTAATAGTTTATTTTTTTTCGCAAATGTCGCCCACTTTAGGTCCTTCCAGATCCGACAGAATTGTGCAATCATCAGCGTACGACACAATTTCAACGCCGTCTGGGGGGCAGGAATTTTAGAGAGGTAGAGGTTAAACAGAGGCGGGGATATCACTTTACCCTGGGAAACTCCTTGTTTAACTCTACGGGGCTTCGACTTCCTGTGTCTAAATTCTACATATGACTGGCGCCCACACATATAGTTTACGACCCAACGTGTCCTCGAACAGAGTGCCATGATTGACCGTGTCGAAGGCTTTTGTAAGGTCAAGAGCCACGACGACCGTCCTGTCGTTTAGCTTGTTCTGGTTAAGGCCGCGACTTAAACGAGTGGTGATAGCGTGTAAAGCAGTTGTTGTGCTGTGCTGCTGAACCCATGCTGATGATCAGCACAAGGCAAGTGTTCGATCAGGCTGGGGAGGAGCAGTGCCTCAATCGTCTTTGCTATCGGCCCGTACGACTCTGTTATTAATTCGTATACGCTTCTTGTGGGTATTGACCGAATCCTTCCATTTTGTGCAAAAGGAGAATGTTCTTTACGTTTAACACTAATTTCTATATAAGAGGGTGTACAATCCTCGGCTCAATGGTGTTTTTACACACACTACGAATGTGGGTTTTAAATGCCAGATTAGTGGTGAGAACAGAATTTCTATCAGCTTCGCACAGTTAAATATTCAGGTGATCATTTTAAAAACTACGAAAAAAAAGTAATTTTGGCTTTTCAAACCCACTGATGGCACATTTCGTTTCTTAAGCTCAAATTAGTTTTTGGCAATTTCCAGTTAAATCTTATATATTTAAAAAGTTATGCGTTCATTTTGGAACGCGTTTTTTTACATCGAAAGCCAAATACGAGGGCATATCAATAATTCCGTGACTTTTTCAACTTCCCTCTTAATTATATGAAATGCAGCACTACTCCCATAAAGTACCATCTATTAATAGACTACTGTCAAATTAGTTTGTGTTTAACAGCTGTTCAAAACATACAAACTCGTGGATTTTGTTAAAAATGGACAAAGTGAATTTCGATTGCGTATTAAACACTATTTTTTCAATGGTAAAAAAGTGGTTTACTGACATTCGTCGTGGTCGCACAAGCACAAATGTCACTAAACGTTATGGACCAATTGAGGTCAATGCAGCCGAAAATGTCCAGAGACCAAGCAGCAGTCTAAACAATGGGTTTCTCCGGGTGAACCGGCTCCGAAGAAGGATAAGGTTACTTTGTCGGACAATAAGGTGATGACAAAAGTTTTTTGGGATGCATGCGCGATAATCCGTTATGCCAACTTATTGGACCGATTAAACAAGGACTAAAAAAAGGCCCCTATGGCCAAGAAAAAATGCTTTATCATCAAGGCAATGCACAGGTGCACACGTGTACCTCTTTCGCCATATTCTCTGTATTTAGCCCCCAGTGGCTATTTTCTATTTCCAAACCTATAGAAATGGCTCGGTGGGGGTTCCACTCCAACGATAAAATTATTGATCAACCATATACCTATTTTATCCTTGAAAAGTGTTTTATTCAAAAAGTCACGGAACTATTAGTATGCCCTCGCATATCGCAAAAATATTAGCATATATTACGTATGATTTCCGTTCAGTTAGTCGTTTCCTCACTTGGAACTACCCAAATGCAAGAAGAATCTTGAATAAGAAAATAGTCCCTGGACCCATTAAGCCTATTTCAGATATCAAACGGTTTTCACATTTGTGCTAAATTGCATCCGCTTAAAACACCGTGCTTTCTGCGGAACCGAAAGCGAATAATCCAAAATCGGTTTTTGGTAATGCGAAAGTTGAATATGGTGCGAACAAGACGCATATGCGAAAGCAAATATTCGTAAGAACCCTAATTTTAATTTTAACGATTGTGAAAGTCTTGAGATAGTATTTTGGGATTTAAAATGACAGCATAAATTTACATTGAGAATAGATCCATTGTTTACAATGGAAACATATTAGTTCAATTTCAATCAAAAAAAACCCGTTCCGCATTATCTACGAAAACCCCGAAAATTATCCACTAGTAGCCATTCAAAGTACAATTCCAAAGAATTAAAATTATCTTATATGCACTTATTTTATGCTCTTTCGCTATGAATTTTAAAAGTAAATTTGCTTTGTTTTTTAAAAAAAAAACAAAAATTAGCCATCTTCCAACATTCAAAATTCTATTTATTTTTTTGCCAGACAACTGGCTTGTAATACCCCGTTCCAAAGAGTAGTTTATAGATGCGTTGTTGCGTTAGGCAGAGAAGAAAATGCGATAAAACAGAGCTACCAATTATTGGCTTGCGACGACGACCTATACATACGGACATGCTACACACACACGCGACATGGTAAATACGACTCAAACAATGACAACAAAATATGAGAGAAAAATTAATTCAACGTTGACGTACGCAGTAATTAACGAAAATCATCATGCGAACATCGAAAGAAAACGACGAAAACACAACAAACTCAAGTTATTCGTTGTACGAACATATATACACACTCGCTTGTATGAATTGAGGTACATACCTACGTGTGTATTTGTGGCTGATACAAATTGTGTACCAATCATACACGTACCTTTTGGGAATAACAAATGAAGTTATGAATTAATATTGCAGCGAGATACATGCTCAGCATTGTGTTTTGTAAAATATTCACTTAACTTCAATTACAAATTGGCAATTTTATGATGTTTTAAATCGGAATGCTTTAGTGAGTATTGAAGCCGCTTAGTAATCAGTCAACCGATAAAATGATTTGGCATGTCAGAGGGACCGAATGCCGCACCGCTACGACTGACTCTGCCGATCGGAGCGCGTATAGTCCTTTAACTGTTAATTCGTCTCGAATATCTCTTAAGCACCAATGACAACTTGAATGTTTTTTGGTTGAAACAAACAAACTTTCTACAGCCCAGACGACGAACAAGAAAACACAAACAAGACGGAACCTAACAACTAAAACAACAGGGCCCGAAAAAAGGGGGACACCAAACATAAGGCACGAACAGAAAACATAAGAAAGTGTACAAAAATGCAAATGGTCGTTGGTATAAGTATTTGGCCGAGAACGGTGGGTTTCGTGTGGCATTAAACGAACTTGTGGTTGGGGCGGGGGGTATTGTTACATTTGGTATTGTGGTATCACTATTCTTTGGCATTATTGTTCGCCAGTTTCAATAATCAGATTTATTTAAACGAATATCGAATATGATCAAATTATATTGTTTTGACAATATGTTACCACAAGAACACATCATGTTGTGTAACTCAGAGGCGTACATACATTTCGAGTCAAGTGCTGCTCCCGATTTCTCTTTAGCAAGACGAATTATGTCCCCCAGGTTCAGAGAAAACGATAAAAAGTAACCATATTTTATCAATTTTTTCGAATATATTATAAATACATTTTCGTCAGCACTTTTCTGCTTTCGTCACTATTGCAGTAGCTTACCTGAATTTTTTATTGTGTTTGAAACATTTTCTTTGTTAGTTTTTTTTATTTCTTTCGATTCCTCTGCAGAGCAATAACGCAAAAATAAAATGTATAATGGTGTTTTTTTTTCCTTATGTGGAAACTTTAGCGATACTAAATGGTTGAGGCTGTAGAAAAAAATCGATTTTCTATACAAATTATTGAGTATTAGCTGGTATATTTTATATCGAATTTATTGATTTTTCTGGAATCAGGTATATTACACACGTTTTTAAACCCTATAAAGCACGATTACGATTTCACAAAATTTCGAATTGGAAAATTTTTTTTTAGCAGACAAAAATTCTTTATTCACTGACAGGGTTGTAAAAAGTCAGTAGTATTTTTTGTATGGTTGGGTGACACAGAAGAAATAGGTGGGCACAACTAAATTAGTACGGCGCAGCGTTGCGTGTTGAAAAGAAGCAGCACCTAGAAAAGTAAGTTTTTAAAACACGCCAAACCTCTAGTATGACTGACAGACTAATACACGAGGATAACTTATGAAAAAGCCCAGTTGGATTTATATTCAAAAACTGATTCGCAAAGCTGACCAGACTAATTTGTAGATAAAGAATGCGGCTTAAATCTAGTTTTGTAACAACTCTCGCACGGGCACCATTATTAAGCAATCTTGGGTTCGTTAGAAAGCGTATTAAACAACTATTCCAGTGATACACACTTATTTTCGATCTGTTAACTCATTAAGAAGCGGCAGAAACATTTTTAATTTTCACGACTTTTTAGTAAAAATACCTCATGAATGGAAAAATGCCTATTTTTACTTATTATCACATTTTTTGACGTTTTAACGATTCTAGAACAGGAGATAATGCTCTTTATTAAAACAAAAATATTTGAAAAATTCATACGATTTTTTTGCCTATGGCACAATTTTCTATTCAAACCTAATTTATTTCAACATTTTATTACTGTTTTCATGTATTTTTTTTAATGATTTTAATGTTTTTCTTACATCTAAATCCACCCACCAGCAACATTTTCTAGTGTAACAATCTTCTATTTTTTTGGAATTAAGCCCCAGCTGCTTAAAATATTTATTGTTCGGGCTGAGGTGGCCCTCTACCTTCATCGTTGAACAATTTTCGCAATTCCCAAATCTTTTTTATATTCATTTTACTACTCTTTACGTTTCTAACGAGTTTTTTGGAATGAAAATTTCTCCGTTACTAAAAGAAATGCTACCACAGCGTTCAATTTCGTCTACAAATGTTGCCATAATGTTAGAAAATCACGGGATTGAAAATTTCAGATCGGAAAAAGAAATATGTCAATTTTTGTATGGAAATCTAAGCCTTCTTGGCCTAACCTAACAATGGACATACTAAACTTTTTGAAGTTCGATGCGATTAAGTTGATATTTTGTTAGTTGTTGATATAGGAGAAACCCCCTATTTTACATCCTCTTGGGGAAAGCGACATCTATGCATAAGAAAGAGACAAATAAAATTATATGAAATAGGCTTAAAATTTTTACATTTATCAAGGTCCAGTGGGACCCTGGACTCGAATGCCCTTATTTTCATCATTTCTTATAAAGGATGTTTCAAAGTGGGCTTACGAGAAACATTTTATCAAGTATCATTTTTTCCTTTGCTGAAACTGACATTACCGGCTTTGTGTTGTCGACTACATTTCATTGTTTTTTTGCGTTTTATTACGCCAATTTACATGAAAGTGTGTTACTGTCATCATTGAAAACAACTTCATATTTTATATTTATCCTCATTCATTTTATTGTTCATAGTTTTCCTTTTTTAAATTATTGTTTTTAATTTATTTTAAAAATAACAGTTTGTCAACCTTTAAAAAAAATCAATGGAAGACAATAGCCGTGCTCTTTTCAGGTAACTAGCTTAGTTACCTAGTTAGTTAGCAATATGGTATTCTGGCAACATTCAATAACATTTTGAATCAGATGGCAGCATAAGACCAAAAAAGTTTATTTACAAGCAAGAAAAGGAAAAGCAAATTGTGAAAAACCAATTTTGTTACTTCGATAGTTTCTTTAATTTCGTTTAGTACAGCATTAAACATGAACTTTAAATAAGGACAAGTGAGAACCATAATTATTTTATATGTAAAGCCTGGTACTATGATCGTGAAAAACTTAGATACGTATATCACATATGTATATGACTTATAAAAGAGGGTTTGTCCAGATTTTTTTTAATTATCACCGCAATTTCACAGAACTTAATTGTTGAAGTTTGAGATTTTCTTCACATGAAAAGGCGAACTTAGTAGCGGGCTAAAGAGTATAAATTGTTTTAACACTGAATATTTGATACCGACTTATTTATACAAATGTGCTAAAACAATGACTGTGACCTTCTTGAAGATATTATATTCTCTTCCAGCTCAACTTCAGCTCATTTGCAAGATTTAATACAATTTATGGAAATAGTTTTATTGCGCTTTTTCTATTTGTTTTCATATTCTTTCTGTATCAATAACAACAAACATACATATGTTTTTGATTTTGTTATACAAACCGGGTGTATCATAATAGTTTTTTGGTAAAAAAATAAGTCAGGTAACTCTTACTTTTTTCGTTACCGAGTAGCAGCCAATTCGCTTGCTTACCGAGTAACTTCCATACAAATGCTTGTTTAGTAACCTATTCTGGCAATGATATATATATATATATATATATATATATATATATATATATATATATATATATATATATATATATATATATATATATATATATATATATATATATATATATATATATATATATATATATATATATATATTATTGGTTTTCAGTCTACCGAAAAATAAGAAAAACGCAGCTTTAGAAAGAAAGCTTCTGTGTGCTCGGGCGTATATGTATGTACATTATTCATGAAATTGGCAATGTTGCCAGACACAAGTATTTTAAATTTTAACAACGCACAGTGACTGAAAATCGTTTTTCGTTGGCCAAAATTCTGTAACTTTTGAACCGATCAAAATATTTGTTATTTTTTTTTAATGGATAGATATCTAGTTCAGCTTGACTCAGTTTTAATTACATTAAAATTGATTGAGGACTTTTTAAGGAATTTTAGGTCAAAGTTAAATTTTTGATTTTTTTAACTTTTAGAGTGAAATATGGGTTTATTATTTTTTTATTTATTAAAAAATTTAATATTTGGATTTTAATCATAATTATAAATATTTTTTGTAATAATGGAATTTTTTTGATGTTACACTCAAAAATTTTTTAAGACTCAAAAAAAATTAGTAACATCAACTGGAGAATTTGCTATTATTACAGAAAAATTAAAAATTTTTTGCTGTAAAATTTGCGAATTTGTTTGCACTCAATGAATATTTACACTTAAAAAAACGTTAATAATATTATCTAAAAATCTTGCTATTACTGCAGAAAAATTTATTATTTTTTGCTGTCAAATTTGATAATTTAAAAAAACAACTTAAAATAAAAACTGCAATAGATTTTAATAGCAAATGTAACAATGGTTGGTTCTGTTTATTATTATTTTTACTATAAAATCTGTAATCCTTGTTCCTTTTTTCCTGAGCCTCCTTTGATTGTTCTCCAAGTGGCACCAAGTAATATACAATGACATCATCTCCATGGTAAAGGATTTTGTGAACTGTTGCAGACATATTTCTCCATGGGTAGTTGGTTGTATATATTTTGCATAATCTCCAAATTTTCTATAGTCAATTTCGTCATTGCACGCAAGTACTTCTAGGATTATTTTAAATCTGAAAATAAGGCTTTTGTCCACTCCTGTTATTTCAGATGCTGTTTCTAGATCTGAAAAGAATCTTCTTGTGGTATTGCCATCATTTGTATTGCCTGACCCTTGTTTTGGCTGATCTATAATCAATCCAAATTTCCGATATTCATCTTGAACATGTTTCTTTTTTGAACTTCTTAAAATTTTGTTGGTTTCGTTGTTTCTTATTGATCCTGAAGACCCGAAATCCAAATCATAACTGATTTTAAGTATGTGTTCCATAAGTCGTATTGTTGCATGTAGTGGTGATAATCCAAATTCATATGCATCGGTATTATCTAATGATTTTGTCGGGACTTGATTTAGTTGGGTTGATGTTGCTTGGCATATAATGCAGCTGTATGCAGTCTTCGTGTTAGTCAAAGCCTGACCTACTTGTCCATCTATCATTGTCAGCACTAATTGGTAGCTTACTTCAATTTGCTCCCCATCTAACTGTAATTGTAATGGCTGTAGTTTTGCAATTTGGGCTTGATATCACTAACTTCTTTCTTAATGGCGTCATGAGTTTCGTTTTGAATTCAAATTTGATTGGCATGCAGTATTTCGTAGAAGATGGTGTTTTATTTTTCCAAAAATCCATTGTTTGCGTTGTACTTGTCGAAGGCTCTGAATCTTCCAAAATCTTTTTCAATCGCAATGTTACAAATGATACCATGAATATATCTGAGTCCGAAATATTTTCACATACAACTTGTTTGTATTATTTTTGTCCCAAAGTACCATCACATCCCCATTTACTTTGTGTTTCCATATTTCTTTAACTCATTTCCTGTTATTGCTGTAAAGATTGTAGTTGTACCTCTGCCGAAACTGGTGTGATTGTAATAGTGTCCTTTGACAGCAAACAGTCCATTTTAGCAGCGGTTATGTGATGATATGCTGGATACAAATTTGAGCCCTTTAAAATCGCACGCAATCTGAGCTGTTTTGTTAATTTCAAATCCAGAAATAATGCTAATGCCTCCTCATTTGTGAACTGTTTTGTATCGCTCGGAGTTGGTATACTTTTAAGAATCCGTTTTGTTCTCACTGGACTAGCTTTAACAACTTTTTCAATGATATCCACTTTTGTAAATTGGTTCTGTGATAGTAATTGATTATTTTATATTTGTACAACCAATTTCTCGTTAACATCTTTGAGTTTCCGCCTCTTAGATCTATCGCTGCAGATGTCCAATGATTTGCGTAGTCTTCCAGCCTTATCTTGCTTTGCTGTTTCTGCAGCAACAGTAAGTTGGCCTTCTTACCAGTTTGCACTTTTTATACAAAACTATTGTTTACTGTAGATAACTTCTTTGTAGCGTTATTTTAGTGCTTTGAGCGATATTTTAGTGCTTCGGTGCTACACGAATTTAAGTTTAATTTTATTTTAATGTAACTAAAAACATCTTCCTGATTTTTGTTTCTAAAATACTCTTCGACCAGTTCTTTATAACTGAAGCTCTCCATATTTTTCTGAATATTTTTATTTGCCTCTGTTATGTTTTATCACTTGCGAATATACTCGTACGTCCGTACACTTAAAGGATTAACTTATTACTGAGTAAACACTTATCGAATCCGTAATTGTATAGATTTTTAGATACATGATATTCACACATTGATCTTTAATTTCATAACAGGTAGTACTTAAATTGAACAAAACTGAACTTTTACCAAGACCATAATATAAGGTAAAACTAATTAGTATCTCGCCAATATGGGGTTGTTTTTATCTTTAGTGGTTTAATGTTGCTATTATTGACACACTTATAAATTTTTTTATGTATTTGGTTGACCCTAAAATTTGATAACAGGTAAATTTAGAAAGAGATCATATGTCTACTGTAGAACCTATTGTGATAATTTTACGACTTAGCCATAAAATAAATCATTTAATATTGATGACCACCGACCCTGAGAGAGGTTTAACTTTGTCATTTAATAATGATGGCCACCGACCCTGTGTTAACAAGAAAATTGTGTTCAGTGATAACGCTCACTTTTAGCTGAATGGGTACGTTAATAACCAAAATTGTTGCATTTGGAGTAATGAAAACGTACAAGATATTGTTGAGACGCCGTTAGATCCTCAAAATGTCACTGTTTGGTGTGTTCTATGGACAGAGGGAATAATTGGCCCATATTTTTCAATGGGGAACGCAATAGAGCCATGATTAATGACTTTTTCGTGCTTGAATTGGAGGATGTTGATGTGGACGACCTTTGGTTCCTACAAGACGGCAGCCAACAAAACAATCAATAAGTGGTCGAAAAATGGTCTTTTCGGCTGGAATTTATTCGAGCCATCCGCGGCCACTCAAAATCATTTTTAAAACAAAGCTGCAAATAATAAAGCTAAATTCTTGGCCATAAATTTTTACATGCGTTTTATTTTTTCTTAAAACCACACGTCTGAAAAAGCACCCTTTATACAGTAAATTATAAATGGCATCAGCTAACACAAGCACAAAATATAAGTTTGTGAAAGAAACGTTGACAGCTTCGGTTATAAACGCAATGAATAAAGTATAAAATCAGCTGATTGTCAACACTACCAGTATAATTGTGCCATGGTCTAATTTTTATTTTTAATACACAGAAATTCTAAAGTACCTATGTATACTGGATATTACTGATAGGATTATGTAGTTATCATATAGTACAAAAAGTTAGATAGTATTTACACGAACGCTTAACAAAGAATCAAGATGGCCAATAGCTGTACAATTTTAATACCGAATTTTATTCATGCCAATGCTTTGATTACATTACATAATAATGATGCTTAGGAAATGTTCATAGTTCTTAATACATGAATAACATTAAAGCTTGAAAGTGTTAGTGAATCGGATTCAACTTTTTGTTGTAACTAACATCAACTTATTATGTCATAAATTTTACGAATCTGGTCTATAAATGCAGTACGGGAGCCTTGCTAAGGAGCAAATAACGAGCTCAATAAGGACATAACTAACGTCATGATACCGTCAATGAAAAGCGCTACTGTGCCATGTCATGTGGTTTCAACATGAAGGTACCACTAGCCACACAGCACGCGTTACAAACGATTTACTGAAAGGCAAATTCGGTAAACGTGTTATCTCGAGAAATGGTCGGTCAAATTGCCGGCCACCTCGTTTATGCGATTTAACGCTATTTGATTCCTTTTTATGGTGGCCACATCAATTCATTGGTATATGCCAACAACTTTAGACGAGCTCGGAGGCAACATCCAACGCGAAATTGCCAACGTTCTACAACTTAAATATTCTGTGTTTTATTAATAAATAAAATTGTTATGTCCTTAATGAAAAACCCTGTATAAGTATATAGGAACAACAAAGATATCAATTCAAATTATAAGTAGAATGATAGAACACAAAGCACATATATAGAAAAGAAAGGTAAAAAAACAGCTCTAACACGACACATACTAAACATGGGACATACAGCTGATTTGAAAAACGTCAGAATAATTGACAAAGAAAATGGATTTAAGAAAGACACAGTGATACAATACGGAGTTGTAATCAAATAGCTGTGAAATTGAAATTAAGTTGGCTGTTGTATGAGCATTGTTACTGTAAATTATGTGTTTTTAAAATTTACAGTAATGTAGCTAAAAACTCAATATTAAAATACAATAATTTAATTGGTGCTTTTATCTAAATAGATGAATTCCTTGAAAAAGTCAGCAAAAATTGACGAAACATCTAAAAGAAGCAGAAAAAAGGAGGTCACAATAGCTTACTTACACAAAAAATCATTTTCGTTATTTACAATTGCCATTAACCTTTCCCTTTTTTCGCTAAATTTTACTCTGGACGAACCTTCTTACTCACTTACTTGTTTCCGATGAACTAAACGAGCAAATGCAGTAATCAAGGATACACACGAAGTAACAGTTGCGCCATCCACCCAAAACTATAAATAAGTTTGGATATTTCTGCAACGGAACCGACGGGCAACATGGCTACAGACGAAGCAACGGTTGCTTCAACATGACTGAATTGCTGCAACAGTAGCTTCGAGAAAATACATTTTTTTTGCATAATTTTCACTATTTGTATGAAATAAGAATGGTATTGGTTTGTTTTTAATTTTTTTTTATTACACATACAGTGAGCCTTAAAGTATATTTCTAAACTAATTTTATTGGGACTTTTGTTTTTACAAATATGAAACTTATTGGAGGCAAAATACTTTTGAGACTCACTGTATGTATATATTAAACCATCTTGTTATGATGCATACATAATAAATTCATAAATTTACATAAAACAAGGCGTTTTTTTCAAAAATAGCACTACGACGAATTCTTTTGTAAGTCACTATATGCCCAAGCCATCAAAATTGGAGAGCCTAATGTTCATAACGTTCTACAAAAGATTGAAACAATGTTAGCCAAACTAATCGACTCGAATAGCTGTGAAATTGAAATTAAGTTGGCTGTTGTATGAGCATTGTTACTGTAAATTATGTGTTTTTAAAATTTACAGTAATGTAACTAAAAACTCAATATTAAAATACAATAATTTAATTGGTGCTTTTATCTAAATAGATGAATTCCTTGAAAAAGTCAGCAAAAATTGACGAAACATCTAAAAGAAGCATAAAAAAGGAGGTCACAATAGCTTACTTACACAAAAAATCATTTTCGTTATTTACAATTGCCATTAACATTTCCCTTTTTTCGCTAAATTTTACTCTGGACGAACCTTCTAACTCACTTACTTGTTTCCGATGAACTAAACGAGCAAATGCAGTAATCAAGGATACACACGAAGTAACAGTTGCGCCATCCACCCAAAACTATAAATAAGTTTGGATATTTCTGCAACGGAACCGACGGGCAACATGGCTACAGACGAAGCAACGGTTGCTTCAACATGACTGAATTGCTGCAACAGTAGCTTCGAGAAAATACATTTTTTTTGCATAATTTTCACTATTTGTATGAAATAAGAATGGTATTGGTTTGTTTTTAATTTTTTTTTATTACACATACAGTGAGCCTTAAAGTATATTTCTAAACTAATTTTATTGGGACTTTTGTTTTTACAAATATGAAACTTATTGGAGGCAAAATACTTTTGAGACTCACTGTATGTATATATTAAACCATCTTGTTATGATGCATACATAATAAATTCATAAATTTACATAAAACAAGGCGTTTTTTCAAAAATAGCACTACGACGAATTCTTTTGTAAGTCACTATATGCCCAAGCCATCAAAATTGGAGAGCCTAATGTTCATAACGTTCTACAAAAGATTGAAACAATGTTAGCCAAACTAATCGACCTGACAAATACTCTTATGAATATGATGTCAATGCTAATGACTAATCATGCAATTAGACCTTACAATTGCTGTGTGGAATGCCAATGGCATTTTAAATCGTGTTAATGAATTAGAAACATTTCTTAAAAGCTATTCAATTGATATATTGCTTGTATTCGAAACCTATTGCACCTGCAAATCTTTTCTCCGAATAAGAGGATTTATGTAATAATAGTAGCGTTTCAATATACTCTGTTTAGAGTACTTAGCAAGCAATATGATGAAAGCTTTTTCACATAACTTGGAAACAAATTTATCGTTAAAGGCAATTATAACGCGAAACATCCCTAGTGTACAAATGTATTTGTAAAAACAACTACAGTACCTACTGTTTCTAGCGATACTGCTAAAATGCCCGACTTACACGAAAATTGTGTTCATCTAAAACTGACATATACTCATTTAAACACTGGATCGATTCTAACTTAAGTGGAAACGTGTAGTTAAAAACCGGATATGATATAGACGATGCAGCAGAAATCTTTACCAAACTCACACACGAAGCGGCACACGTGTCTACCCTGCAATAATCCTCTAAACATCTTTTAGCTTGTGGATTTTTTCACTATTTAAAAAATAATAACAACAAACCAAAAAATTAAAACTTAAAATCTAAAAAAACATCAGGACGACACCATAGATTACAAACAATTTTATATTTTTTACGATATTATTAACTCAATTCTAAGCCATTTTCTGACCCAATGGAGGTATGCTTAAATTACAATGGTACCAAATCCAAATAAACCATAAAATTCAATTAGTTCAAACAGGCCGATTAGCTTACTCTATATTCTCAAAACTGTTTGAACGACTTTTTTTTTAAAAAAAAAGGCTGATTTCAATTTAAGAAGCTCAGCGCACTATACCCGATCACCAGTTTGTGTTTCGTCAATAAGATAGTCTCTGCAAAATAAATTATACTAATAATCTGCATTTCTGAATGTTAAGCAAGTCTTTGACAAGGTATGGCCCAATGAGCTGTTGTTCAAGTTGGAGAATTTATTACCTTCTCAATTTTTTTGTTATTAAAATCGTATTTGAATGACAATTTACACAATTAAAACTCTGAAATGCGTTCAATAAAATCCGGTGTTCTTCCTGGCTGCCAAAAAATCACCTTCCGATGCATTAAGTGAGCTACAGAAAGAATTGGACTCCACACAAAAATGGTTCAATAAGTTGAACATAAGTCAACTCTGACAAATCAACTCATGTAACATACATACCAAGAAATGACTAGTGACTTGGAGTAAAATGACTATTACTTCCTCTAACGTTTTAAAATATCTAGGCTTGTTGAAAGTATAAAAATACAATCACAAAGAAAATAGCTTTACATAAAAACAAGCAAAATGTACTGGCTGGCTGCTGGGTTCGAAATCAGTTGGAAGATTAAACTAATATTTTGAAACTTGTTTGGACGCATGGAATCTAATTATGGGGTACATCCTCATATTCCAACGTTGATATCATTCACATGTATCAGTTAAAAACTCTGAGATTGATAACTAGCACCACAATGATCTTGGTATTCCTTAAATAACTTATGAAACATAGACATTTAGCACAAACTACCTTAATAGGCTGAGCAACCATTCAAATGTTTTGGCTTTTAATTTATTAGATGATAGCGTTGAAATCAATAGCCATAAAAGAAGGCATATACATACATATTAGATTTTGTTAAATTTTGAATATGTACCTAAAAATTCGATGAAATTTAATTTTATTATTTTAATATAATTTTATTTTCAACAATTTTATTTATGTTAAAAACAAATTGCAAATATACTAATAATAACAAAATTAAAAAAAAATAAATAAAATATAATTGTTTAAAATTATACGTTTAAAATTATTTTACATTTTTTGTAGAATTTGGATTTTGTACACGCACACACCCTAGAGCTGTAAAACTATCGATAGTATCGGTAGAAATGTCATCAGTTGCATATACTTATATGTTAGGACACTGCGAATTTTGGCAAGTAAAATATAAAGAATACTAAATAAAAATTATTTCCTAATTCTAATTTCACAATAGGTAAATCTAAAGTAAAGTTGACGATTCTGCAAGTCATGCCAACGAGATGACAACACAACTTCGACGGTATCTGAAAGAATGGCAAGGCTGGCTCTATAATTTCTGACGGAAGAACAACATTAATTAGTACATAGTTTTTTGCATTGACCCTTTCTTTTTTTAAAGTGTTTACCATTAAAGATCATGTTTACGTTTTTAATCTTTCACTAATGGTCCGTGGGTTTAAAGGGGACTATAGACCATTAATGAAATCTTGACTATCAGTACCTCTTGATTTTAACTTATTTGCAAATAGTATATATATTGTACATTTTGAAAAAAATGGATTTGAACAAGGATTAACCGGCTCAAGACCTCTTGTATCTATATTTAAATAGAGGACAAGTTTTTAACAAAATGGCAAAGTGAAATTGATTTGCATAGCTGCACGATAAATCCTTGTTCAGTGTGTAAAAGCAAAAGACCATAATAAAACAAACGAGCTACAAAATAAATGTTGTAAAAAAAACTCATGTTAAAGAAGCAATGACGATTTGTATGTACCTTACCAATAGCAGAGCAATACTTATAACGGAAAGCTTTTTCAAATTTTAAGGTTTGCCCAACCGAAAGAGGTTCTCCGACCCAAAATTGTTGATATTCTATTCAGTTTTCAAATGTCAATGGATTCCAATTTTTTTTTAGAAATTCCGAAAACAATTTTTTTTTTGTATAATTAACTGTAACAAAAAAAATAATTTTGTTGCTGAGTACAAATGGCTTACGTATTGCCTTTTGCTACCACTCTTGATTTTGCAATTGACTTTAAAAACAAAATATATTTCTTAGATATGCAAAATATTACAAAAGATTAAATAGATATTAATGAAGTAAATGTATTTAAATGCCCTAATTTCTTTTTAGAAATGTGTAATCAAATTACTATAAGATTTTCGTTTTCTTTCTTAATTGAACCCACCCAGATTCAATTAAGAATTGCAAGTAGGCTTCCATTGTGCCCTTCTATTATCCGTTTAATGATGATTAAAAAATTATCTAGATTATATCGCGATATCAGAAATTCAGGTCTCTTGACTTTACACATAAAGGACTTTGATGGGTTTTGGCAAGAATAGCAAAATTTAAAGTTGGAAAGTGAAGAATTTATTTTCCCCATGTTAAGAAAATTTATAATATATATTCTTTTTAATACATTCTAGTGCTAAACCTAAACAAAAATAAAAACGGATTCGAAAATGAGACAGTGTGGCATATTATTGACTTATGCTTAAAAACTACATCTTGTTTTGACTTGGAAGTACATAAACTGTGTTTTAAAAATTCACAACTCTAATATTTAAAAACACGAGACTGCTTTCTTTTCGATAATACTCACTATTTAATAAACAAAAAGGGATTTTTCATTGAAATGCGATTTTATTGATCTTTGCGTTGGCAACACTAACTGGCCTTTATATTTAATAACCCAAGAAAAAGAAAATTAAAGTGTTAATTTATCAAGAGGGTACATCCGCTACTTTTTATGTTCATACAAACGTGAACAAAGTTTGCCGCCAATAGGAAATTTGCGGCGGAACGGTTGTTTTTGATCGGCGGCGGCTTGAATTCTTTATATTTGGGTAACCGGCGGCGGTTTGAACATCGGCTCCCGAGCAATTAAATATAATGTGTTCTTTATAGAAATGTGTAATCAAATTACTATAAGATTTTCGTTTGACAATAAAGTTGTTTTCTTTCTTAATTGAACCCACCTAGATTCAATTAAGAATTGAAGCAACAAGTAACACTTATCTATAATTAATGCGTTTTGCTAATATGACTACAAAATTACTTCAGTTATAAGCATTTCAATTCACCACAAGGATGATATTTATTATTTTGCGTGTTTTCTCATAATATTTCATTTCATTTTCATTTCATTTATTGATATTCAAAAAGTAACCGAGCCTTTAGGCCTTATATAGTTACAAAATTACTTCAGATTTGTTTAAAATATACAAAAAAATTTAAAGTAAGAATAATCTATTTTATATAAATAAGTATTAAGTTAAGCATACGTTTAAATAATGTTTTAATTTTGTAACAAAGGCTCAGCCGATGTAAACCGCGGCTTTGCGAATCCGTTTTCAGACTATGGCACTGATGCTATTCAAATATTCGATACAAGAAATTCACCACGCACACTGCACAATTTCGGAAGGAACAAAATATTTGTATCAAACAGTTCTAGGGTTCTTACGAATGTTTGCATCGTATTTAACATTGGTAAAGAAACAATCTTGGATTATTGGCTTTCTCATAACCAATTTTGGAATATTTGCATTCGCAAATATATTAAAGTATTCGCTTTCTTAATCGAAAAAATAAGACTTCATACGTTACGATATTGAAAAGTAAATAAGAAGCAAAGCTTTTTTTTTAAATACAACTTGGCTTGGATTTCGAAATACTAACATAACTAAATTTCAGTGAATTATATTTCAGATATTTTAGTTTTTCTTTAGGCCCGGTACTAAATTCGCCTTTTCATGTGAGAATAAAATTCTAGGCAAAATCACATTTATGGTTAAATTGAATCGATCGGTATATCAGTGTATTTATTAACCTCAGTGTGGTAAAATGAAAAATATTATTCAAATTTGCAAAAATGTATATTTCATTTATTTGCATTTGCAAACATGTATACTTCAATGTTCACTTTTTATTTAATATTAGCTACCGCTAAAACCACTTTCGTTAGATCCCTGCTCCATACACGGCCATAGTTAAAAATACACTTGCGCATGAGACCTTTGATATTTATATTGGCCATGTTCTATTGGCAACTGGTTAAGCAGGTCGTTAACGCGATAATTTCACACCATTGAGAAGAATATAAAATTGATTTTGTTTACTGAATACTATATACAATATGCGTTAAAACCCGTTTGTTTTGTTTTATTAAATTTTTGAAAAGAAAGTCAAGAAAACCCTTTAGCGAGTTTAAGCGAGCTCGGTAATAACTCGCTTATAGTATTTCTTTAATAAATTTTTGCTGTTAAATACAAATCAAAGGGCTAATGATGCATAAAGCCAATTACTTGTTGTATACAACAAAATTTCAAAAATGTCTCGAAAAGTTTTAAAGTTATCACCTTAGCGACCACTTACACTTTTAATAAGCGAGTTCCAATAAAACACGGCTGCTGTATTAAAACCTATTTTTAAAGCAATGTCCAAATAATTGTTTTTTTAAGTGGGTATAAAAACTTTTTTTTACTAAAGTCTTAAATATTTGCTTAAACATGTTGAATCACTTGATTTAAACTGACTTTTATTTCAAATGTATTGTTGATTTAAGCCTAGTAATCTGCTTGATTTTTGATTTAAAATACTGTAAAAAAACATGAAATGTTTCTGGGAACAATAAAGCAACATCTGATTTTATTTAATGAAACAATGAAATATTAAAATGTTGGTCGGCATTTTTACACATTTTATATTAGCTGTACAAAAACAATCTTAGTCAGAAGTCATATGTGTATATGTGACAGCGCATAGAGAAAGGGATCTAAGGGTAAAAAAAATCAATTTTCACTTTTTTTTTGATGTGGACAACATCTGAGTATCGAATGAGACCGATCCCATTCCCCAAAAGTGTTCCCTCCCTGAGATATGCGCGTTTTATGAAAGTGATGGTACACCAATGATACACATATTTAAATCTTTAAAATGGATCTCCTGAACAAAACTGGTTTTTGCGCGTCACTTATATTGCATTTGTATATAACTTCTTCCGAAAATTTGTTATATGTATCTATTACATGCATCCATAGCAAATCTTCCTATTTTATTCCTCTCTTGCAGATATGGACTAGTTGTTTTATTTTTGTGTCTTCCAACAGTTCTTCCGTGGCAACAACGATGTTTATTAATTCTTAAGCTGCGCTGCAAGCCTTAAAAAAATATAGAAATTTAAATCAAGTGTGCAATCTTTATTGGTAATTTGAAAGGACATTTTATGGCATTCGTTTTGAAAATGAGCGTTCAGTGTGAATCGGGAAGATCCGCTGTTTCCGACCAAAATTTTGTTCAGGCCCATTTCTGGCTCAACGCCAAAGTCAATAAACAAAAAAAGCCGCATTTGGGCTGAAGAGCAACAAGAAGAGGTTCAAGATTTGCCATTATACCCAGAGAAAACCACGGTTTGGTGTGGTTTATGGGCTGGTGGAAACATCCATTGCTCATACAATGGATCTCAGAATGGAAACCCTGAGGCGTAGTTGCGGCCAACATTTGAAGGAAATTATATTCAAAAAATAAATGCCACAAAATGTCATTTCAAATTGCCAATAAAGATTCCACACTTGATTTGAATTTTTATATATTTTTTTTGTTGTGAAAAAATACCTCTAGAGGGATCACCCTATATAATGTTGTTCTCCATATTTATGTAGATATAAATTATATTGACACTGACTTGAGTGTTTTATTTGACAAATTTTAATAATTCAGAAAGACACCATTTGGAACAGTGTACTATTTCATGTTTTTTCACATTATGAATGGAGTACTATCGACTTCGGCAACAATTTTTCGTAGAAGTTGCATTTGATTTTTTTATATGGAGTTTGATTTTGTTTTGTATGAAAAATCGAACAGAGTACTAGGCTTAGGGCAGAATAAATTTTGTTTACCTTTAGATAATTAAACTAAGTTTAACTGTCAAATAAGCCAAAAATCGTACTGTCGACTACTAGCTGCACTACGTATTGTAGCAACCATGTATTCTGGATTGAGTGAACATTTCGATATCGATGCAATAAAATTTGTGTGGAATAAGTGACAACGAGGAGGATTGTACTAATATCTATGAAAATAAAACAAACTCCACATAATCCCAATCATTCGATGTCTTAACATTCTAAGTACGTGTGTAGTTGCAAAATTAAAAAAAAAATAAGTACAAGTACTTGAGTTGATGCTTATTGCTGTTGTGTGGTGAATGGTAGATTTTTGTGTGGCCAAAGAAATAATAAGTATATAAAACAGAAACAAAACAAGAAGAAAAAGAGAATAAAAAGAAATAAGTTGTTTGTCACAAGAGAAATATTTGCATTGTGACTCATTTAATTTCAATATAAACTCATTAATAATACTCTAATACTTAAATAGAACGTCTCTAATATTATTATTCGGTATTAATAAAAATAAAAAAAAAAAACAAAATATTAATAAAAAATTACTCGTCTCAGAAAAGCTAAAAGTGTTTGTGTTCTGTTCGCTGTACTTCCTTCGTGGTCGTTGCAACTTCCCAGTTGGCCAAATCGTCCTAGGCGACATGGAATTAAATTTGTATTCAACGAGTTCAGCGACAAACTCGTGTGTGCGGCGTCTTGGCCGACAACGTGATCAACATGAAGTTGTCGACTGACGACGTACTGGCCGGCAATACCTTGTAGTTTGTCGTGATCGTACTACGGCTGAAATTTAGATTATGGCACACACCCTAGAGAAAAAAGAAAATAATCCATCTCCTTCAAAATGATGCAGGTAGCACAAAAAATAATATTCATAAGGGGAAGGGTATACAAATATAACGCCGCCCACCCACCTCAACAATATGGAACTTATATAAAAGCCACTTATGGGACCCGCTAGACATACATATGTTAATTGTTAATGAAAAGTTATTACCAGTGTGTCAGTAGCAGAGGGCTTTAACATTCCGTATACCCCGATTTGGACTGTCCATTACCGGCCACAACAAAAGGAACAAGTTTTAGTAAATTGCATTTGGACTCTTGCGATTATTAGCTAACATTTTAGTCGCATGTTGTCGAGGTAAGTGGGCGGGATCATTCGATGCGACGCCCACTATAGGCGTCAGTTTCACGATAACTTTTGATTTTCATGTTTTCTGCGTCATCATAAGGGTGCCCCTTGTAAAATGAACTCTATTTTAATAATAACTTAATGCAATACATCAGTTTGCCTCTGTTGTTCAGGGGATTTCAACTTCTCCCCCTTCGGCACAGAATTTAATGGATAGGAAAATCTTCTGAGTAACAATATAAAACAAATCATCACTTGACCATAAGTACATGCATACATGAAAAACGGCGACCGCGGTTGTAGATACCAGACACTGGTGTGTCTTAAGTGACTTCGTATGGCCTTTGTCGTTTGGGATGTCTTAAAGACGCGGCCAACTGGGTTGTCGTATCGCAGTTAAAAGTCAAATTTCACGAGCAGACGCAGCAGAGCAGGAATGTATCTAGTGACAAAATTGTGTGTTGATTTACGACCAAAGTGCACAGAGCAGGCACGCGAATAATATTGCAATAATATAAAATTTTTAAATAATTCTAATACATTTTATCTCGATGCCTTAAAAGACGAGTTTCCGAACAAATCACGAGACGGACATTTATTAGTCAAAGCAAAATTTTAAACAAGTGCAAAAATAACAAAGCTACTTTGCTAATTCCGAAGCGGATGAAAAGTAATAAAAACTCAACCTGACCCGCCGCTGTCACTGTGAGTTCGTTTTTCTTTTTTTTAGTTTTTTTGTTTGTATTCTACTTTGGTGTGTTTCGATCAATCTCTCGACGAAAACAGGCCTAATTTTGCAAACAAATGATAGCTACACTTTAAGGCTTCGCAAAAGCCTGGCCTCGTACAAAAAATTAAAATTAGTTGTGATTTTAAAGACAAAACTTATTTTTCTTCTTTTTATACAATAACAACGTTGACCATCATTGTAGCAGAAGCAAGCAGCAGCAGCAGCCGCCGCAGAAATCGACAAGAGAAAAACTCACACACACAGAACTTGGATTTTGATTTTGGCCACTTACATATATCTGCATCCAGCACCCCTACACCACTCCCTTCTCTCTGGCTGCCAGGCTCGCTCGTCAACGCAATTTCAATAGAACTCCTGTTAGCTTACCACAGAATACTACATTCACCAACAACGACAACCAGAGGCGGACGGCAGAGCAGATTTTTCGATGTGTTTTCTCTGTGTGTGAGTTGTGTATGCGCCGTATTGTGATGGTGTAGATCTCGTAACCGTAACTAACATAAGAATAAGTGAAAAATTGCCAAAAAGAAGATACCTGTTGTTGGTATAGGCGTTACCCATATTTTCGCAAATTTCTTCGTCAACCCAACCAAGGAAAACGACAACGTTTGTTTAGCTGCTGCTGGCAACGGACACGGCTATTTGCGAGAACAACATAATCACTTCCACGGTCTCGCATTCGAGTCGAAGAAAGTCGGTGCTATTTTCTGTGCTAAAATGGCCGAGGCATCAGCCAGTGCGCCCACTGCGGCAGGTGGTTCAAATCAGCAGCAGCCGAATAACAACAGCGCTCCGGCAGCAGTGACGCACACAGATAATCCCAATGCAGAAGTGATTCGTGGACAGATATTCGAAGTTGGTCCACGTTATCGCAACTTGGCCTATATCGGCGAAGGTGCTTACGGTATGGTGGTGTAAGTATTTGCAGTAGTTTGTATGTACATACGTGTAGCTTTGTTATCAACCGATGTGTGTTAAATACATACGTATGTATGTATGTATATGGTGGTGCTTCACAATAATTCTGATAAAAAGACCAATATTTTTAAAACAGTCATTCAATGCACCGGTCGAACAATAACTGAAGGTTACCATTTTAAGTACTTTTGTATTTGAACATATTCACCCTATATCCAACCGTGCTAATTACAAGCCAACTGCTTTACTATTTCATTCATTTTATTTAAAAAAAATCCAAGCCTGAATTGATAATTTCCGAAAACACCTTGAGGCGGCACACATAGGGCAAAAGTAATCATACTAAAAATGCTTCAAGGAATAAAAGGTAGTCTTTTAACGTTATTAGCGAAAAACACTCTCCGCTAAGATTTCCGGGGACGAATTGTATATACTTTACAGCATGGATTCCTGTCCATTATGAAAATTGGACAGGATTTTTGCAGAGGTGGGCTCTGTTCTTGTGTAGGGTAAATTTTTACCTCTTGACCGATCTGATTCACTTTTAATACAAAGCGTTTCAAGGCTGTAGTGCAACCTGTAGTTTGCTTTCCACAGACAGACAGACGGTTATGGATAGATCATCTTAGATCTTTACGACGATTCCGAATATACTTAGTAGGAAAATAAATACTGTTACAACATTGAACACACCCATTTCAAAAGTAGAACTGAACATACCCCGTTAATGTCACATGGGTTTTGAAAGCTACGCTCAATAGCGTTAGTCTGTAACGGGATTTTAAAATTGTTTCAACTTTCATCATGGAGTGGTCAGGTAATGAGAACCGTATCGCTGTAATAGCTCTTTTTAAGTGTGAAATAAAAAAAACGATATTTTCAAAACCCTCCGGCCACTAGGGATTAGCCGCATGTTCGTCTACCTATGTATAAAACTGTTTGAGGAGACTGGAGATGTAAAAGACTGCCACCGGTCGGCCACCCATGCTCTATTCGAACACCGCATGTCATCAAAGCCGTTAAATCAAGAATTCACAGAAATCCGCTCCGAAAACAGAAAATCATGGCCCGTGAGATGAATGTCACGCAAAAGTCCATGAGTCGAATCATTAAAGACTTAGGACTTGGGGCTTTCAAACAACGTAACGGACATTTGTTGACTGCAGCTTTAAAAAAATAGGATTGAAAAATGCAAACGTCTTTTGGTGAAGCACGCTGATAACTTGCACAGAAAAATTTTGTTCGCCGATGAAAACATTTTTACCGTTCAGGAAAAATTTAACAAGCAAAATGATAGAGTGTATGCGCGGTCATCTAAGGAAGCATCTGAACTGATCCCAAGGGTGGAAAAGGGCCATCCCAGCTTCAGTCATGGTTTGGTGGGGTGTCTCTTACGATGCGGTCACTGACCCGCACTTCGGCGAACAATGAGTCAAAACATCGGCCAAAGTTTACCAAGAAACCGTTTTGGAAGCCTCTTAACAATTCCCTGTTCCAAAACCAGCCAGTCCAGATTGGAACCCAATAGATTACAAACTGTGGACGGTTTTAGAGGACAAGTTTTGGATTACAAACTGTGGACGGTTTTTGAGGACAAGTTTTGTCACAAAAGATACCCCAGCATTGGATCTCTTAAGACTGATTTGGTTCGAGCTGTGGCCAATTTTCCAATGGACGAGGTTCGTGCAGCTGTTGACGATTGGCCAGTGCGACTTAAGGCATGTGTGAAGGCAAAAGGCGGACATTTCAAATAAATAGATTCTTTTTGGATACAATATACATCAATTAATATAAGTATATTAAAAACTATTTGGTCCCAAAACATTCAGACCTTTTTATTTTAGAGCATAAAACGTGTGTAACAGTATTTATGTCCCTACCAAGTATATGCATACTTCATGGGCCACTATTTCGCGTTGTTGCAAACGGAATGATATCCTGCTTTCCTAAGCATTGAAGACTAACCAAAGCGACACCAATTCAAAATAAAAAAATCATGCCCAATTACTTCTAATAACTTAAAAATGAATTCTATGCTTTCCAACCTGTCAAAAGTTGTTGAAAATATTCTTAAGCGCTAGTTGTTGAACCATATTAAAAGTGAATCGATGCTGAATGATTGCCAATGTGGGTTTCATTCAGAAGTGGGCAGCATTATCTATTCCTTCTATTAATTGGCCTTACTGAATCAATAATAAAGAAGTCGTATGATTCAAAAATGTTTGTTTTTGTCTCTGGATTTAGAAAAAGCCTTCGAAAGAGTAGATTAATGTTATCATATTTACGTGTTAGAAAGCAGTTTGTGTCAATGCAGTCTCATCGTCTATTTTGCCTGCTATAAGCAGGGTCCTTTAGGGCTCAGTTTTTGGCCCAGTTTTATTTGTTCTGTTTGTTTATAAATGACATTTTCAAATGTTTAGGCAATTAACTATTATTTTGCAGAGAAATCCAGTGTTTGGATGTTTTACAATCCAAGTAATTATGTTTTAAAATTATTAGCGTATGAATGCTCTACATCAAGCTTAGTAATAAAGCTTCCTTAACAAAGGCTATACAGTTTTCATCACCCTCTTTTATCGACTTAGATTTGCTATACAATGGTGCGACTGTAGAATTCGTTCAGAGTATAAAGACTTTGGGAATAGTGCTGGATAACAATTGTTGCATTATGCAGCATATTCGCTGTATTGCTTTATGTATAAGTTTCACACTTGGTCAACTATACATCACAAATTTACTTTTACCTCGTTGGGTGGAAACAAAACTAGTTCATGGCTTAATTATGCCAAATATTTGGTACTGCCTAGAATATATAAAGGAATTACTCCAAGTAATAAGAATATTATAAAGTCAGTGCTTCACAGTTATGCGCTATATTTGTTCTTTTAAACCGTACGCTCACATATCGCCTTTTGAGAATGACTTTTTAGGCTGCTTTTTTGTTGAATATGTGCACATTCGGTTTCTGAAATGGATTTTTTTTACAATACAAACAAAATCAAATCTCCTTTGTTCCTTGCTAACTCGTTTGTATTTAGTCATTCCACTCGAAACACATGGATCGATCATTCCTCGTTTGAGTAGCCCGACTATATAACATTTCCAATTTTTAGTGTTTTGTGTATTAAATGTTAAAAATATTTTGTATTTTCAAGTGTCAACTCCTGAAGATGATTGACGAAGTCAGTCGAAATATTGGGAATTAAAATAATATATAAAAAACACATGTTTCAATTACATGACTTCAAGCCGAAAATAATAGCAAAAGATAAAAGATACAAAAGGTCAACTATCCACAATAAACATTTATATATTTTTTGTTTTATATTGCAATATTCCTAGTAGTTAATGATGTTCAGTTTAACATTATGATGCATTTTGTAATTTAGCTTTAATTGGCTCCCTGTGGGTTTCGAATTACATGTCAATAAAAAAATACAATGACATAAAAAAATCAAATGTACCCTCCACCGCAACTTCACATTAAAGCTCTAAAAAGCCAAACTTTAAAAAAAAAAACCAAATTTGCATCCAAAGCAACATTTGCTTTAATTTGAGTACCCGTACCCAACTAACTGTACAGTTTTAAATATTGTTCACCCGCAAAAATACTGCAGCAAATACTCTTGACCTCCTTGTACTACCCCAGAAACAATTTCTAATCACTGCTTTCTTTTCTGGCCTCTACACCGGAATCTAAGTCATCCCCGTCAGCACTTTCTGTGGTAGTTATCATTTTGGTTTTTAGCATTCGACCGAAATATCCAAGCCAGCATAATCGCTGTATTTTGATGCACTTAACTGCATTAATGTCGAGGATGCCGACATAAATAACCTACTCCGTTTATTTTTGAAAGAGTGAATTAATCCAGAAGCTAATAAGATATGGTATGTTGTTTTTTGTCATACGGGCTAATGTTTGTCCACTCTTTAAAGTCGTATTATTTCATATTCATATCTTCTTTTATTTTGTACTCGTATCATCTCTGGTTTACATCTGTATTTAGTAAAAGGTACATTTTAAGAATTCCCATGTTTTTCTACTTTATACAAATTATTCTTGTTTTTTTAATGTTACACATACAGTTTATCAATAATGTCTTCGTACATCGGTTAATGATTAAATAAAACAAATTACAATTAAGATATAAAATGCAGGTTCGTTAATAAACACGTATTATTAATTTATGTAAAAGTTATTAACAAATAACAAAAAATGTCATTGCTTTAGCCCCAAAAAGTCTTCGTACATGTTAGAACTAACTGTCTAAAAGTCTGTCCTAAGTAGCTATACAAATTTTATTTCTAATATTTTGTTGCGTAATCCCTTTTTTATTAAAACAGCTCAAAGGCGGTCTGGCAATGATTCCACAAGTTTGGTTGCCTCGCTTGACTCAATATTCGCCTATTCCGCCCGAATAATAGTGAAGTATCGAGTTAATATAAGGAGTCCTGATTCCTTTTCAATCCAAACCCACATATTTTCAATAGGATTCAGATCAGGGCTCTATGTTGATGTTTTTATAACATGTCGAGCATTGTACCCCAAGTACATCCTAGCGTCACGGGCCTTGTTCTTTTGGTAAATATTTTGCTAAAAATATAAGTTGTCTGACAGCGCCCAGCACCAAGCTTCAAATTTCCTCCACACTGTAATGATGTATTTGGATATATTACTTTTCTCCAGAACTCGAGGGACGCCATTTTGTATTTTGTACAGGGTCAAAGTCAAAACGCTTTTTACCATTCACTTAATTTACAAATGGTTTTCCTCGTGTTGTTCGAGATCATAAAACTGGCATCAATCACTGCTCTTGTGACTGTTTTGGGATGAACAACTTTTTGTTTCGATTTGAACAGCTCTGTGATCATAATCAGCGCGCTGATGAATGGATCCGTGTTAGTCATATGTTTGTTTAATGAAAATCGTAAACGCTAGCTAAAGTGTAAAGGTAAGCTGAAGTGTACAAAGACTTTATTGCAATCAAGAACCGAATTTCGCAGTATTTCCTTTCATTTTTCATTTCTTTATTGACATGAAACGACAAAGAAATTAAATTACAATATGCATTAAAATGTACAAATACATAGAACATCATAAACTACTAGAAAAAATTCAGTATAAAATAAAAAAATATAAATAAAAATAATCCTAATTTTTCCTAATAAAAGAGAAAAAAAAACTTATGAAGGCATATACTCGTAAGTGGTAATCAAGAAACCAAGAAAAAACATATAAAGAAAAGCATTACTCTGTACTTGAACGAAAATGTTCCATTAAATGTTTACTAAATGTCATGGAAGACAAATTAAACATTTTTAAACTGCTTGGCAAGTTGTTAAATAGTCGGGCTACTCTTACGAGGAATGATCGATCCATAAGCGGTGTTACCAATGGAATAATTAACTGTCTGTTGCGAATTGAGTGACTGAAGACAAATGAATTTGCTAGGAACAAAGGAGATTGAATTTAGTATTTAGTTAATAACTTCCAACCTAATTTTTATAAAGTGTTTGTTGTAGTTGTACGTCTGAAGAAATTTTTTATAAAGACAACTGCGTTGAAAAATTCTACCTTCCACAAATTTCTCATTAACTTGAGGGAAAATAATGGCACAAACCTCTACAAGTCGAAAATTTCTGGGAGACACAGAATTATAAAAAAAAATATGTTTGTATGTTGGTTTATTTTTCATTCAAAATGACTCGCAGAAGCGTTTAAGCGATTTGCTTATAACCAAATTGATTACACACGGTGGAGCGCGGCAATTTGCTCATTTGGGAATAAAATAAAAATATTATGAACCTTAGAAAAATTTATTTTATATTTTAATATTATTGAACAGTAAGGGATTTTTTTAAATTACATTGTTTTAAATAGTGTATCTGGCAAATGTCGACCTTCGCTATCCACACACTGCTGCATTCGTTTTCTGAAGTTTTCATGAACTCTAACTAGCATGTCGATTTGTATTCTGCCAATTTTAGCCTCAATATTATTAACATGGTCTTCCAATGTGTTGGGACGGTTGATATACACCTTCAGGTAAGCCCAAAGGAAAAAACCCAATCTGGTGAGCGTTCCGGCCAGCTCACATCACCCCTCAAGAGATAAGCCGTCCAGGAAACATTTGCCTCAAACTATTTATGGTAAACCTTGCTATGTGTGCAGTGGCACCATCCTGTTGGAACCATGTATTCTCTTATTGCATTGCCTCAGGAGCCGACTTAAAAAAAAGTCTGGAAATGCCAGGAGCAAGTGATTGCTTCCGACCAGAGAGTTTCGTTTCGGAGATTGCAGTACTGCTGCTCTAACTCTCTCGATGTTTTGTGGTGTTGTAATCCTTCTCTCAGGTCAACTTCGTACACATGACACATTCCCTGCTGTTCTCAATGAAATTGGATAACTTCTCGTAAACGAAAAGCATGCTGCACTGAAATGATCGAGTGCGTATTTGAAAAATACGCTTCAACACAAAATGACCTCTCCTCACGTGTTCAATGCATGATGGCAACTGAAAGGCAGACGAATACAAATTATCGCGCTCCACCCTGTAAATGTATACATACTGTTAAAACATACTTCCCGGATGTGGGGTGTGGCTGCTTGTAACTGCCCATTTTAAGTCCTTTATTGCTCAAATTAAGTGAGTGATGCTCGACCTATATCCATTCCTTGTGAAATGTGACCAAATCGACTATAAAACTCGACTATTCGATTAATTAAGTACAAGGAAGTCGACTTTGATTTTTTTTTTAATTTTTTTCACCAAATTTCTATTTGAATGATGATTTATGGAACCCTTATATAATATTTTATAAATGCAAACTTTTTAAATAATACACGGCATTCATAGAAAGGCTTCTTAATTACGGAAAATGTAAATAAATAAAATAAATAAATACTAGTTGAATGTCCTAGAAATATACATAAAAAAACCTGGTCAAATTGTTTCCATTAGCTTTTAAAAATCACCAGTGGGAATTTCTTTCAAGCCGGGCCAAATATGCCTAGTGCACTGTACTCTAATAATACAACTAATACAATTTCTGAGTTTTTATACTCTTGCCGTAATCGGTAGTACGCTATATATCAATTGGTACCAAACGCTTTTTAGACCCTATATTTGTTTTAACCAAATCCGTTTCATAGCATTCAAATTGATTTTAAATTTAGCATATTTTTTCAAAACTGTCTATAGAATTGAAGGAAATGCGGCACTTGCCCCAATTTTTGTATTCATGTAATATTCCTTATACAATTAACGCAATCTTGATAGCAATCAGTAAATAACAATAAAATTATAGGATATGACAGAAAAAAGATCCGTATCCTACCCCTTTTGATAACTCCTACACAAGTTTGCAATGTCTTTAACCCACTAGTACTTCTGGCCCATATGCTTTTTCGAATTTCTTATAAAAAACTTTTCTAAATCCCATGTTTTATCCTTCTTTCTTGAAATTAGGGTTCTTAAATTAACGACAAAAAATGAGAAACCTAGCCACGCATCTTGAGTGATATCTTAGAAAAGCTCTTAAAATAAACCAACTATCGGTGAGGGTGTATGTTAGTCGACTTAACCAACTGGAATTCTCTCCCCTGTTTTTAACAGCAGTTAGAGGACCCATAGAATGGGACCAAATGGGGCGGCATTAACCGAAGAAACTGGAGCGATTGTCTCCCACATAGTAAATGTCTGTCAAACCTGTGCTGGTCTCGTCTGTACCAACTTTAAGAATGGTCGGATTCAATATGTGACTCAACGAGTTTCGTACAAAAATGAAGAGGGCCCATTTCTATGGGTGCTAAACGGGACAATATACTTCTTAGACTCACGAAACGGGACCCACTAATAAAAGCCAACTCCGAACGACGAATGCTTTTATAGTAAGGTGAGGCTAGTCACTGGTTAATAAATGCTATACAAATATATGGGTAATAAATGAGGCTGTAGCCAATTACCATACGCCCTCCTTTTAGAACACTGTCCCTCCTTAAAAAACTAAATTTGTCCTCCTTTTGATACTTATATTTCTTGTAGTATAATTCACAATTCTTTAGAAAATGCAAATTCTTAAAAATACGTTTTTGACATTTCCCAGCTGTAATTTACATTGAAAAACTCGAGATTAAGGTTGGCTGGCTTCTTAAACGTATATTTACAATGTATCAATACAGTACGTATTAAAGCTGAGTTTATACATTAGGCGTGTTCTTTTCAGGTGACTTAACAAGCATTTGTAGGGAAGTTACTCAGTAAGCAAACGAGTTGGCCGCTACTCGGTAACGAAACGAGTTAGAGTTACCTGACTTTAACAAAAAAATATTATCACACACCCGGCTGGTATAACAAAATCAAAAACATATGTTTTTTGTTACTGAGAAAACAAATATTTCCATAAATTGACCTAATACAGTTTATGGAAATATTTTTATCGCGAATGAACTGAAGATGATGAGCTGGAAGAGAATATAATGTCTTCAAGAAGGTCGCAGTCGTTGTTGTAGCACATCTGTATAAATAACTCTAGTATCTGTATCTAATATTCAGTGTTAAAACAATTTATACTCTCATCCCGCTACAAAGATCGCCTTTTCATGTAAAGAAATCTCAAACGTTATTTATGAGTTATTTTCTAAGCGATGTAATGGGTTATCCACCTAGAGGTATTTTTTCAGAACAAAAAAAATATAAAAATTCAAATCAAGTGTGCTATCTTTATTGGTAATTTGAAAGGACATTTTACGGCAGTTATTTTTTAAAAATAATTACCTTTAAATGTTGGCAACTGTATTATGGAAATGAGCGTTCGGTGAGAAACGGGAAGATCCGTTGTTGTTCAGTGATGAGGCCCATTTCTGGCTCAGCGACAACATATTAACTTTGTCAACATTTTCAGGAAAGGAAAGGAAAAAATGTAAAAAACTGATATTTTAGCAATTTTGAAGCACAAGATGCCGAAGACACAAACTTACATGTTTAATTCTTAGCCAAAATAAACATGGGACCATCATTTCTTGACGAAGTTCCAAAACCCGCACACGAGAAGCAGTAAAGATTTTATTTTTAAATGTTTTATAAGAACTGTAGAACTGTTTCTAAACATATGATTTAAATTAAAAGTTTTTGTTATTGAATGACTAGGCTATTGCGGTTTTGTGTCCTGTCTAAGTTATGAACGCCTAAAATACCACGAAAATTAACCTTTTTTTTAAAAAAAAATCTAACATGTATATGCATGTAAAAAGTACTTGACTTGACCCTTTTCCTAACAAAGTTATATTATATTGGTGATCATAAGAAAATGTGTCCTTCACAGGTTCTGAACGCTCTTTGTAGATGCCCAAAATGCCCTCTTTTTTGGCACAAATGTCCTCCTTTCAGAAAATTTTTTATGGTAACCTTGTTTCCTAAAGACGAAGTCATATTAAAAGACAACTTTGACAGAAATAACACTCACGCAAGTGGGTCACATAAAAGCTATCATTATGCCTTAGACCTCTTACAGGTGTATTAAAGCCAATAAGGCTACGAATTTCAGAGCAATCTACAAGACCACAAATAGTAAGTTTGTGTAAAAACAATATAGAACACGTTGAACGACGATTAACTAATATTTCAAGATGTATTAGCCTGCATCTAGCTTCATACGACGGAAAAGGGCTGGAAAAAGGCACAGTAAATAAGACAAATTTTTATAATTTTTTTTGTAGTCTCTTAACAGGATTGCAACGAGTTGCATAATACGGAGCCCAAACAATGGGACCATATTCAAGTTGCGACCTCACGATAGTTAGTCGTACATACAATAACTATCGGGTATATGGATTAGGACTCTTTACAATTTCTTTTTTTTAATTGAAATTTAGCTTAGCCTCGAAAATAGAACCTAAATCTAGAACGTTGCGAACTGTTTGGAGTTGTTGATTGTTAATAAAGTAAACTGAATTAGTTAACATAGTACGCCGTCCATACGGAAGATGAAATCATTTTGAAATATTCAACGGTAATTAATTAATACTTAGTATATTGGAAATGAGCTTAATATCATCAGCATAAATTAAGAATTTTGAAAGCAGCAAGCACGAAATTATGTCATTTATAAATAAAATGAACAAAAGAGGACCTAAAATATTACCCTGCGGAATGCCAGACTTAGCTACTGTGGGGACCAGGTTTAGCCGAATTAATAGGAACAAAACAATGCCTAGGATAAAGGTATGAGCCAAGCCAACTTAAATATGAAGAATGGAAAACAATTTTAGCAAGTGTCAGTTAAGAATGTTGCAGAAATCAAAATAAACCTTAGATACGGTGAAATCCTAATTCAAAAAGAAGATTCATACAAGAAGTTTAGAAATCGTAGAACGGGTTTTAATGAAGCCATGAACTTTGAAATACATAAATGTTCCAAAAGTTTTAAAACATTAGTTAATTTTAAAATAGGCCATTCATTTCGAATGTCACCATTATGTTCTGATTTATGAATTGGAGTAATTGAAGAGATTTTCCAGCGGTCGTTTGAATGTCAGCTTGTTGAAGGTTGCATGTTAAGAAATTAGACTGCTCGTGCAACTTAATTCAGAAAAACATAGAAGATGGGAAATCACTACGATTATTTTTTGATTTTAAAGAATTTAGCGTTATTATAAACTTTACCTTCAGAGCTTGACATGTATTGCTTATAAAGGAATTTACTAGACAAATTAAACTTCCTCATATACGGTCATGCAGCCTCTTACTCTCTACTGTATTTGTGGACTTAAAGACTTCGAAACACTTGTTTCCAAATTCTTAATCCTTTTTAAACCTGGGGTATGCCAAGGCAATTTAATTCTATTTGGCTTAAGACGGGGGACATTGGACTGAATAGCATCTCTAATAAAAACATTCACGCCAAAATGTTTCCTTAATAATATTCCTCCAGTCAATTCCTTTATTAAGTTGTTTAATTAAATCAAAATTGCACGCATTACTATTAAAGCAGATATTGTCAACATATACAAAACCGTAAAATTAATATTCAAAATAATTGGAACATGATGAATAACCGAAGAAGTAAATGGATTTTCAATAGAAAATTTAAGATTATTTGTGATAAAAAAAAACATCTAATAGCTTATTAAGAGCATTGTAATAAAACATTGATTTGATTAAGAGCTAAACTTTGAACAATGTCGATAAAATGTTTCTCAATTGCCGAATTAACAGCATGATCCAATTTATTCTACTTAAAATAAAATCACGGACACCATTAAACGGAATCAAATCAGCTATATTCATAACATCGCCATCATACAGAATCTGGTGACTACATGGCGGGACATACGAGGCAATAAGAAATAACCTAATAATCAAAGTTTAGATGTCAAATATGAACCGATCTCAATGATAGTTTGAATGGAATTTTGGTAAAATAATCGAGGTATAAGCACTAGCACAACAACAAATAAACAATTCGCTTTACTGTCAGTCACTTGAAATGATTATAGTGAATGTTTGATATATAAATAAAGCTGTTTAAACTTAAAGAATTGGCTTTGTTAAATTCTTAATTTAAAAGTTTAAAATTCTACGAGAAAAAATTGTAAATCAATAAACTGCTAACAGCCGTTTTTAAATTGTTTCACGTAGTACTGTAAATTTTAAATTTGATAATGACAATTGTTGAAGTATTTCGGCAACAATTAAATTGTGTCCTTTGTACATTTTTTATTAATTACTAGTAGAAAACATGAAACAAATTGTATTGTTTTTGAAGAATATAAGCGCTGCATCATACGGAAAGCCTGTTAATGGGCGTTTTATTTGGACTTAAGCCCCACTGGCCGACTACCAGCCACTACAATCATTAATATACTTATAGTTACTCAGAAAACAATGCATTTGTAATAATCGGGGATAAGGCACAACGGCAAAGATTTCGAATCTAAGGACACCCACAAACATTGACATATGTATGTAATTTAATTTCTAATTAAAACTTATTTAACGATTTTAGACGTATGCCTATGATTAGAAGGTCTCCTACCTAGCAAAAACTCTCATTACCAAGTAACATTGCCGGTAAATTGAAATCAAAGTCTTCATTGCTAATTATTCGGATGCTTTTCAAACTACTTTAACATGGTAATGACATTGGAGGAAAGAACTTCTTTGTAAGCATAACTGAGCTTGAAATTTTAAAAAATTATTGAAATAAATAAAAATTTACTTCTTCGGGAATTTGAACATAGAAAACTTCGGTTGTTAGGTGCAGACACTAGCCGCTGCGCAACAGCCGGTCATGCTTTTCTCTCAACAGCCCCCCATAAAAATAATTTAAAATTTACGATGTGGTCTGCGTGGGAGTAAGATTGAGAAAGCGAACAGAAGAACGAAATTGTGGTCAGGGATTGGGCTTAAATAAAACTACATCCGCACAACAAACTAATAAGTACTAATTTATTATTATTAGGAAGTACTTACATTTATTTAAAAATAATGCAGTAGTAAGTGAGAGGTCATTACCAGGTAATGCAAATAGTACTTACTGAGTTTTCCACCCTTTCAAATTAAAAAAAAATACGATGGGTTCTGATAGCCGCCGTTGCTTCTACTTTTGATAAACCTTGTATAAAATAATTCTCTTTTCAATCATCATAATGTAAAATATAAATTTCATGTCATACATTCTCTTGATATTTCTATTATGTAATCTATATTTCCCATTTTCCTTTTCAGATCCGCTTACGATACACTAACAAATACCAAAGTGGCAATTAAGAAAATATCCCCGTTCGAACATCAGACATATTGTCAGCGTACATTGCGCGAGATCAAAATTCTAACTCGTTTTAAGCATGAAAATGTAAGTAAAATTATCATAAGGTCATGTGCACCATAGGTTTTCCCACAATAAGGTCTAACAATTCGAAACAAACAGACCGAATGTTCAGAAATTGCACAGTTAAAGAACTCCAAAACATAGAGAACATTGAATTTACTTGTTTTACTAGGAGATGTGATAACGACGTACAGGGAAGAGAGGGCCACTGTGCTTCGTTATGTTATAAAAAAAAAACAAAAATGAGAAATTGGATCTGAACCTAGGGGTAGGTAGAAAATGTGTTGAAACTCTTGGAGTAGGTAGGAAATCTCTTGAATCTTTGAGATTACAAAGGATTCAGAGAAAGTGAGCGGCCAATCGATTAGAGATGGATTAGAGTAACTTACATTTTCGAAAAATATGCGCGTGTATTTACTTTAAGATGCTGTTGCGCAAATAATCGCCAAAAACCGTTAGATATTGCCGATGAAAAACTTCTTTTTGATCCGACTACACGTGAATTGATTTTTTTTTGCCAAATGCAGCCATCTATTTAGAATGTTGTTAAGAAAATGATAGAAATGATGATAAGTTGTGCAAAATAATCGATTGACCCAGTAATAGATGAGGACAAGCGGTCAAATTTCCAGTAGGCTTAACTACTTGGAACCACCTGGAATGCCACTACACCTCTTACAATTAACAGTTGGTTCGCCGTTGATGCATATTCGCAACTAATTCAATTAAATCGTACAATGAAACAAATCTTTCTGCTAAGGAACGAAGTCGTAGTCACAATCATCAGAATAAATTAAGCGTACAAAACTCTGCAGATCTACCATCTTGCAGGATGATAGTTTTTTCAGATCTCCAAGAAAGTACTTCCGCAGGTAAATACTTTGTTTTTACCTGCTCCCCTGCCTCAATCTCCTCCAACGGATACGCACGAGAACTCCGACATCACTTTTGTTATTTTCAAGCAGGATTTGGTTTTAGTTTTTGTCTAGTTTAGTCTAGTGGTGTTTTTGGTTAAGCCTCAATAACTTAGAACGAACCGCAATTCTTAACAAAAATTTTAAATATAAAGCATATCTAAAAAAAACACTGCTGTACTCGATTCTCGAGTCATTTTTCTAAAATTATATTTAAGGAATCCTATTTAATTGCCTTTACTATTGCGGTTATTACGGCTATCCAGTATTCGTTAACGTGGCATAACCAATAATACCACTAATATTTATAGTTATTAATCATAAAAAATTCCAAAAATATATGTATTTTTTTAAGCCGAAATCTATTCTTATTTCTGATTTTGAATTAGAAATAAATTTTGTCTTTGAATTTCGATATATTTATATATATATTTACGATATATTTATTCTATCCGAAATAAAAAAGATAGAAATAAATATTAATTTTATTTACGATTTCAAAACAAAATATTTATTTTATTTTTAATGTGTGGAGAAAAATATAATAAATTAATTTATTATTATCATAAAGTTTAATAGTAAGGGCTCTTGCAAGCGTGACAACGCACATTGACACACCAAACATTCCGCTTTGCCAAAATAATGTTCTGAAAATAAATATTTAATTAATATTGTTTATCAAACATATTGGTAGGGATACATTTTACTCTGTGACAACATAATTTTTAAACAACAAGCGATAACACAACCTGTCTTGTTGAATGCTCAAGCGAGACTGATTAATGTTGTTTGATTCTCTGCAATATGAGTGAACCACTGATGGAATTCATAAAATATTAAATTGTAGCAAAATTATAACATAATTGTACTAAAGCTAACCCAATTGTACCAAAATTAATTTTAATATTCGACAGACTTGATTCCAACAACAAGATAAGCCAATTACAATCTGGATCACAAGGGACCCATATTAAAAACTTTTAATTGAAACTATTCTTTATCTGACTAACACTCAGGTGATGTCCTCTGTATTATGTCGGTTAGAGGAAGTAAAGTTTGGGGGCATTTTTTTGAGTCTGTTAATATCGTAAGTGACTCGAAACATCTCTGTGTATTTAACAGACGAAAAGCACAGTTGATGAACGAAAGCATTGTGCGATCTAACTGTAGGACAATCGAGACGATCTAGTCAAATACGAGCTAACACTCCGATTTAGAGAGTTAGACTACTTATCTTAGAGGAGAACATCCCTTTAAAATATATATGAAATATTGATTCGCAAACTAATTCCGCCGTTGCACTTTGAAAACAAAAGATTTTGCTATTCTGATAGTCTGGAGAAGAGTCAGCACCTGCTTGAGCAATCCCACGACAGCCGGTTCTATGGAACGGATTGACCCGAAGAGCAAGGGCTGTTACCACGGCACACAGTTTCCACCACAACAGCAACCTAATTGAGAAATACCATAGGCCTTTTTTTTGGCTAAAACTAGCATCGTTTCAATGTGGAACATATGGCCATAAGTATATGCGGATACTAAAAGATATTTCAGCGAAGCCGTTTTTGTGGATTTCCACAAACGCAATACCAGTGGTCGAATTTTAAACTTTAAAATGTCCCTTTTAAATCCAAAATGTATCAGTTTAGAAAATTTAATTTAGCGCATTCGCTCTCATGTGACATCTTTTGGAAGAAAGGTGGAATCTTATGCACTCTCTACATTGAAATATGTATGTACAATTCTATCGTATGGATTACGCCCATTGGGAATCTGGTGCGGGATAAGCTATTGTGTCTTTAAAACAATCATTGTCTATAAATGTATCAATCTTATTGGTCGAGAAGTTATAAAACGAGTGGAGAAAATGATACCGATAGATGCCTGAAAATTATAAACACTGGTTTCTAGTTTTCCCGCTAATGTCAGTGACATACAGACCGGGGGCAGACCGTTTATTCAAACGGTTGGTGTGGCCTGTTTGTCAATTAAAGGTGGACCTAGGAAATTGACTGTCATTCCAGCAAGAAAGACGGTCTTTATTTCTCGGTTTGCCCCAGACACCACAACTGACGAAATTGAATATTATATAAAGTCGAAGTTGGATGGTAACCTTGACATGAATATTTTTAAATTTAAACCATCTTCTAATCATTTATGTTCATTCAAGATAAATGTGTCAGAATACATCTTCTCTAAGGTTGTTGACCCTGCCATTTGGCCAGATAGGGCGCTAGTCAAGGAATTTGTGCAAAGAAATAGCAGAAGAGAATAATCAAACTTCGCCAAATTGCCAGCTAAGTCTCAAAACTCTTCAAAAAACTAGAAAAGGTACATGGCATAGCTTATCAAAATGTAAGAGGTTAAAATACTAAATTAAGCCGCTTATTTGTTGATATCTATGACTTTGATTTTGATATTGTTGTTTTTTCTGAGACATGGCTAAAAAGTGATATTTTGACGTGTGGTTTTCAAGAAGAAATAAAACGCATATAATTTAATGTAATGGCCAAGAATTTAGCTTTATTATAAATAAAAGGGTTTGCCACTTTGAGCGGATTTTGTTTAGAAATCTATTTAAATTTGTACGAGTATGAAAATTTATTTTCCAATCATAATTGTCAAACAATCGGAGTAATCATTAAATTAATCTGATGTGATAAGTTCTGTGATGGTTATTCTATGATGGGTACAGTGACACGTTCGGTACCTAGCCTTTTTGATCAGTCTCGTGATATAGCACATGCTATTTGAGTAGTGTTAATTGTTCCTCCAATGACAAAGCCATGTAAAAGTTCTCCTTTCTTTTTATATAGTTGGGTCAGAACTGGAACCGGTCCCCATTCATGAGGAACCTGTCATGTGACTGGCTATGTTCCGGTCTAATTTCCCGTAGGGATGTTTTCCATCAGTGGTGTGCACATGTACGTTAGAAATGATAAAACAGAAAGGCGCGGCGCCCTCAATATGCCTATCCCTGTATATGTTTCTAATAATTTGTTTTAGTCACAAAAAGAGGTTCTTGCAGAGTTGTCAACATCCTTAGACAAGCCAAAACGAGCCAGTTCAAATGTTATTCGGAAATTTCACTTATTTTATACTTATTCTGACTTGATTGATTGCTCTGGATGAATCTCAAATATTTTAAAGGCATATGTTTTAAACCTCGACATACGTTGCCAGTACAATAAAATAAATCTTTTTTGCATTTCTTATTCGGCGAAAGCGCATCATATATTTACGCTATACACATAGTTTACACGGCAATTAAAAACATGGTTAAATATATTTAAAGTTAAAATAATAGGTCGTCTTTTTAGATTATTTTAAAAACAAAAAGTCGACTTTCCAAATTTTACTTTTTTACACCCAAAAGTCGATTAATCGATATGCCGAAAGTCGACTTATAGAACCCTAGTGCGAACACGACCTATAGATATTTTTTTTTAACTGCTCTGACGGACAATTTACCACAAAATAGATGAAATGCACGATAAGTTTGAAGAACATAACCATTATTTTGATAGAAAATGTTAGCAATTTGCAATCGTTGCTCTCATGTAAGTCAATCCGTGATGAAATGGCAAACCAAAATTAAAACCAACTACCAGCATCTACCAGCATTGTTACCAACTTTAACTTTTACTATGCATTATAAAGTAGTAATTAAATATGCTGCTAGGGAGCATATATTTAATTATAAACATAATCTTAAATTTAATTTGTAATTTCATTGCGTATACGTATTTTTTCTGCTTCACGGTACGGTACCTCTCGACTGCATAGCAGGAAATGTATTAGAAAATTAAACTAAGTGGCCCAAGGAGACATATCCTTCGCAGTTCCACGATAAAATGGCACTGCAGGCAATGGCTTAAGAGGACCCTGCGTAGAACCTTTTAGAAGGTAAAGTACTACGGATTAGAGCGACTAAATACTTAAATGGGGCAAGAGGACACCGCGCAGTTCCGCGATTTAAATATCACTGTGGGCTTTAAGCCAAGGGAACCGAACTGGAACATGAGAATATCTGGAGTTCATTTCTCCACTTCTTAGCCCAGATGCTTTTAATCGCCAGCTATCACTTTATAGATGAAACAAAATTAAAAATGTTGGCGACATTCGCCTAAACCTAGTTTTTTACGCACGTAATTGTAAAAACTGTGATAGAATGTACATGTCTAGAATTGCACACGGGAAAATCGTATTAAAGAGCGTTTTATGTGTTTTACTTTAACGAACTGCTTTTAGTCTTAAAGAATAAAAAACATTTCTTACTTTCGGAGCGACAAAAAGGAAATTGTGCCTGATACATAGCTACAATCGATACATTTGCTTTTGGAGAAAGAGTATACGAGTATCTATGCATAACTATACATACTATGCGCAATAAAGTAAATACATATCGCACTTGTTAAACATTATGCCAAATACAGCGAAATCGCTGTAGTTTACTGGGCCCGACATGTTGAAAAAGTATAACTGCGGTAGCTCAAAGGCAGTGTATAACATTGTCACAGGTGACGAATCATGGATCTATGCATATGAGCCCGAAACAAAACAGCAATCGACCGTATGGATCTTTCAAGACGAGTCAAATCCAACAAAGGTGTTCGTGGAAGAAGTACATCGAAGCAAATGATTGCGTTTTTTTCAGTATAACCGGCCATGTTGCCACAGTGCCTTTAGCGGAACGTGGGACGGTTATACAACCATCTGTTTGCCAACAGTGTTCGCAATGAGGAAAGATAATAAGAGAAGACGGATCATTTTGCATCACGACAATGCGAACTCTCACACATTAGCTGAAACGATGAGCTATTTGACCACTCAAGATGTCGAATTGATGGGCCATCCACCGTACAGCCCTGATTTAACACCCAATGACTTCCTATTCCCTAGCATCAAGAGAAAAAAATGCGTGTTCAACGTTTTTTATAGCCCGAAGCAGCTGTTGAAGCGTTCAAAAATCATGTTATGGACGTGTCTCAATCGGAGTGGAATAAGTGTTTCGAAAATTGGTTTGTGCGCATGCAAAAGTGTATTGATCTTGAAGGAGAATATCTTAAACAATAAAACCATTTCCAATGATAAGTTATTGTGTTTTTTTGCCGGACCCGAAATATAATTAGCAACCCTCGTAGTTGTTCCTAAATGGCATGTTGAGGAAAGTTAATAGGTTGCTTGCCAAATTCCAGGTTTTTTTCATGAGCTATACAGGGACGTTTTGATCAACTCATAATCATATTACTTACTTATATTACTAGTAGACACTAGGTTGTAGTTTAATTCCAATTTTAACATAAATTGCTTACTCTAATCCGGTTGCAATCACCCAAGAAAATAATGTTAAAGATTAAAATAATGTTTTAAATTGTATCTTGTTGCAGATAATCGATATACGTGATATTTTACGAGTCGACAGCATAGAACAAATGCGTGATGTATATATTGTACAGTGTTTAATGGAGACTGATCTATATAAATTACTTAAAACTCAGGTAAGTTGAAAATTGATTAACTTAAAATGCGCACGATGTGGCAAAACTACAGATTTTCTTTCAATTTATATTTTTAACAGAGGCTAAGCAATGATCACATCTGCTATTTCCTGTATCAAATATTGCGTGGTCTGAAGTACATACACTCAGCTAATGTATTGCATAGAGATTTGAAACCGAGCAATTTACTGTTGAATACAACGTGCGATCTTAAGGTAATTTTAAATTTATTCAAAACATACGCATATTAACTAAGTTCTTCTATTTCAGATATGCGATTTTGGCTTGGCACGCGTTGCAGACCCAGAACATGATCACACCGGCTTTTTAACGGAGTACGTCGCCACTCGCTGGTATCGTGCTCCCGAAATTATGCTCAACTCCAAAGGCTATACGAAATCAATAGATATTTGGTCGGTGGGATGTATTTTAGCTGAAATGCTTAGCAATCGGCCCATATTTCCCGGCAAGCATTATCTAGATCAGTTGAATCATATTCTGGGCGTACTGGGTTCTCCCTCCAAAGAGGATCTAGAATGCATCATTAACGAAAAGGTGAGCTTTTGAACCATTAATGTATGTACATACACATATTTATGTGTATGTAGGCATGCGCACTACACACATATCTTTTGACAAATATTTTTGTTTGATTTTTCAAAGGCACGAAACTACTTGGAGTCATTACCATTCAAACCGAAAGTGCCATGGCCACGACTATTCCCAAATGCTGATGATTTGGCATTGGATCTGTTGGGCAAAATGTTAACATTTAATCCACATAATAGAATACCAGTAGAAGAAGCTTTAGCGCATCCTTATTTGGAACAGTATTATGACCCAGGAGACGAGGTAATTTTGCATGTATTTATTGGATAAATTAGAATTATGTAGAGCATTGACCAATCAACTATAGTTCTTTAGTTGCTAAAGGCGTAAAATTTAGCTTATATATTTTTACGCGATTAAGTGTAACAGTTTTTAATTGAAAAAATACACGACATATTTGTTGAGCGGCTGGTCTCAAATGAATGTATCTATCGCGAAATTGCAATGAACATATTGAGTTATGAATAGGGTTATATAAATCGACGTTCGCTTTTATAATACTTTGTATACCAATCTAATTATACTTAACAAAATGGATGTTCTCAATCTTAAAAGGGGTTTGGTCTCAAACACGTCTCAAAGAAACGACGGTTAAATCGAACTATGCTTATAGTAAATGGCTCTATGCGGTTCGAAAAATTTTGCCTAGATTTGTCATGCAAATAACTGGGGCTATACGATTTTCTTTTTATATCGAACAAATTCGAAATCTTTTCTTGCAAAATGTCACTAAAACTTCTACGTTTATAACGATCTCAACAATTCCCTTCTTATTTAAAACAACTCAAAGTAACTCTTACTATTAGCAGTTGTTGCATTTTAAATGCCAGTACCAAGTTGTCTGTTAAATTTCCACATAATTTTTTTCTCGTTTGGTTTTTTTACTCATGAAGACAAATATTTAATAGAAAACTTTACACCGACCATACCGCCAATTGAGAACGGGCTTTTTTACCTCATCGATAGGCTCTAAATTTGCCCAGAGTTTAAGAATAATTTCATTTGATTTGTGAGAAAATTTCACTATAATTTGGTACCCATATGTCAGAGTTGCGGATTTTTGGACACGTTATCTAAATTTAGCTATATCGTAAAAATAATTACATTTTTGGCTTCCTGAGAAAAGTTTACTGCTATTTGATAACAAAATTTATTACGCCAATAACGAACTAAATTATACGGGCCCTTCGTAGTTTGCTGGACTTTGTCTTTCCACTGGAACTTTGGTTGGCCCCTACTGCGCGCCCACAATCCCGCCGTTGAACATTTGCAGTGCTGGAGCTTTTTCATCCAGCCGCACACCAGTATAAAAAACACAATAAGGCTTTTCCTATCCTTTTTACCTCCTTAACAAACATATTTACGAGTATTGAAAAGATATTTAACAAATTAAATTTAAAAATACAACATAACTACGCAGGATAACGAGATATTGTGTTTACTGAAGCTTTGAATGATTTCAATTAATATATTAGGTTCTAAGCAGTCTAATAGTGTTGTTAATGGTTTGTTTATTATTTATTTATTTATTTACATTTTCCGTAATTAAGAAGCCGTTCGGCCGATAAAGCGAAAAGCACATGCTGGATCATGATGACAGTATTCGCGTTGTACGATGTTTGTGTGATTAAAATAGTGTTGGGTATTAACAGGGCTTCTCCAACTCTAAGCATTATGCATTGTGGTCTTGTATATTGGAAAGTTAAGGATTGTGTTGGCTTAAGAAACTTCCATTGTTCTGCCATTCTAGTTGGAAGTGATTTATTATAACTTGTGGTGAGCATGGTACCTCAGTTATTACCGGTTATTTGGTAACTTCTTTTGCAGCTTTGTCAGCAAACTCATTTCCAATGATTCCTATGTATGTGTTATGGGATCCAAAGAACCACCAGCGTTCTTACAATGTTTGGATTCCATAACACTCTAAAATAATTTGTGCAGCCCGTCATTATAGTCTGTAATAGATTGGGGAAAAACAAACATAATGAAGAACATTTTATTCGAATAAATATAACCAAGTATCTTCCATTCCTGAAATATTTGCAGCATTTATAATTATATTATTCGCACAACATGTCCTTACCTGCAAAATCGTTGTAGTACCGCTCACGGTTTATTTATTTATGGTTATTTATGTAATTAAATCTTCTCCTTGAAAGCCCTACAATAAGTTCACAAATCTTAAATTCTAACATATATAAGATAATTGTGTCTGCCCAATGGTTTGATAATGGAATACTGGGTGTGACATCATAGTATAAGCTGTAGGCTGTTTTAGCCTTTAAATTCTATTGTAGTTTAAATTTGGAATGCTTGTTAATTAATCAGTCGAGCTGAAATAGCCTTAACTTTATTTGTGTCTTTTAAGCCTCAAGATGTCTTCACTAAGTAAGCCTTCGGTCTACTCGATATTTGGCACAACAAAGGGGTCCGTGCATAGATTCTACGAAGATGCTTTCTCTCAAACACTCGCAGCATCGCTTCACCCGCAGGCGTGAGTACCCACGTTTCAGCGGCATATAAAAGTACTCGTACAGACATTTTAATTGAGTGTTGGAGTGTTGCTTTGGTTCGTCGAGGGAAGTCTTCACTGTTTAGGCTTTAATACTGCTCTGAAGATGATGACTCGGCATCGTTTAAGTAGTTTTGTTTTACAGTCACAGACCGTACAGTTTTCCCCATGATGTATATGTCATCTGTCTATGTGATTTTTTTCTGAAGTTTTGTGCTGCAGAATGTTAAACAGGTAGTTCGACAGAATGTCACCTTGCCGTGGCCTCGATTTTATTGGGTTGTCGCGGACGTTTTAATAATCGATAATGTGCTGGTTTGCGCAATTTGTATTTTGCTCGGATCTTTTCAAAGATTTGGCGAAGTGTAAAGATCTGGACAGTTATGGATTTACCAGACCTAAGGCCACACTGATACAGACCAATAATGTCGTTGACGTGAAACTTCTGTCGTTCACATAATACGATCGGGAGCACCTTGCAAGCAATTTGTCGTGAACTTATTTCACATGTGAAGTCCCATTTTATAGAAGGTACTTGTCGCTAAAAATTCCACTTCAACTTTGGACAAAGCTTAAAGATGTAAATTTTAATGTAATTTTTTAACATTACCTTTTATTAACATGTAGAGATTTGGAGTGGCAACAAACTTTCCACAACCTCTTGTTGGTCCGGGACTGCCCAACAAATGATTTGTAAGCACTTTTTGGTCGTGCCTCCGCCAGTTTCCAATACCAAAGATCTTCACATCATCTTACATCGGAAACTCGGTTTTCCCTGTCACGTGGAAGTTATAGTCTAAGGCCCTTCCGGCTGGACTGTTTGTTCCATTCGACCGACATGTCCAAGCCATCGCAATTTCATTATTTTGATGCGCCTAACAACATTCATGTCGTCATACATCTTACGTTTCGCACGTTACAGACATGTTGTAACGAAAATTCGCTAAAATGAAGAAATATGTACTATTTCTAACTTGTTACATTTGCTAACAGAAAACTTTCTCGGCACGTACACAATTACTGCCACCTAGTACACTGTCCTTTTGGGGATTTGTTATACTCACCTAATTCATTCATTTCCCGAAGGAATCATACACCCCACAGATAAAGTCTGAATTTTGTTGCATAGTGTAATCTTCAAATATGCGATTCACACAGAAAATCCCAATTTTTTTTCTCTCGTTTCTTCTTCTCCGTATTGCAAATATATGTACATCGAAAACAGTGTCAATTCAAATTAAAGAAAACGTTCTTTGTAACTAAAACTACAAAACTGCAATTACACACTCTTCTGCCGGTACTTAGAACCGGCTGTCGTGGGATTGGCCGAGGTAGCATCTGGTGCAATCTCCGGGAGATGTTCCCCAATCACGAAATTAACGATATAGCTGGATACTACAGCTGCGACTTCACTAACGTGAATGTCGTTCAGACCTTCGACGATCTAAAGACTCTCGTGTATCGCTGGACCACTCTCTCTCTAGATAATAAAGGTTGTCGTTGTTGTAACAACAATATATTTATTTTGAAGGCTTGTTCGTCTATGGGGGATCTGCTTCGATATCCAGGTGAAGGAAACGCGCCATTTGAACTGGATGCGTCCACAGAGACCTGGGGGTCAGCTGAGTGGGCTTGGCCGGGCAATTGAAGAGGTGCAGTACATCATGTGGTCCCTGATGGCAGGCGGGACAGATGTCCGGAACGTTAGCATCAATTCGTGCCCAGTAAGAATTGAGGCGGCTACACCATCTAGATTTCACCTGCGCCAGAACCACGCGCGTCTGCCGAGGTAGTACCTTCTCCTCAGGTGAAATCTCCGGGGAGTGTTCCCCTAGCACTACATTCACACGGTAGCTGGATACTGCTGCTGCGACATCATCGGCGTGAATGTTGGTCAAACCTGCCTGATAGTTTCGATGATCTAAAGGTTCCCTCTTATTCCGCTGGACCTCTCTCTCTAGATCATGAAGATCGTACCTGATCTGCCTGGGTGGAGGCATCCTGTTCAAGAGATGGTGGTTAGGATGACTGCTGCGAAAACACCCTAGCAGGTATTGCTTAGACAACAGGAAATTGTGTCTGCGAACGGTAAGGACCTTCGTCTCCTCATGTAGATGGTCCTCAGAGGACATAAGAAGACACCGTGTTGATGTTCTAAGGGCGGCATTCTGGCACGTCTGAATTTTCTTCCACTGCGTCGTACTCACGTTCGCCGACCATACAGGTGCTGCGTAGTTTGCGCTACAGACCGACCTATCGCTTTGTAAGAGGTCAACAAGGTTTCTTTGTCGGCTCCCCAAGTACTGCCGGCAAGTTGTTCCTACTTACAGGGTTAGAGAGTGATTTGACCGTTGTCCACAACTTACCAATTCTGGAACTCAAGTTGCACTGCTTTAAGTGGTCTAGTCATTTCTTCCGCTTATATTCGTTGACCAACCTACTGATCTCGGAGTTGAGATCCCTAATTCTAGGGTCAGTAGGGTGGGAGCGACGAATGTCATCACGCTCGTCTGCGAGTCCGCTGCCTCTGCTGGGAAGTTTGGTCGTACTTCGGGTATTCGACCAGCAGGGATATGGCGAGCGGCTGCTGCGTTAATGATGGCCCGGAACTTTTTCTCGGCTACCCGAACGTCCGACGGAATAGCTAGATTATTAAATCTGCGGTTGGTGGCTTCTCTGAAGGCCTCCCAATCAGCCTTTTTTTGATTGAGAAACGTACGGCGTTCAGAGGTTATGAAATCGGGTGGTCTATTTATGGAGATAATTATGGGAAGGTGATCCGATCCTAGGGAGATGACGGGTTGCCAGGTGACGTCGTTGATCAGGCCAGGCGATGCCAAAGTGATGTCTTGCGAACTATGTCAATCGCCCGTAATCCGCGTGGGGGCGTCCTCATTCACTGTGCAGAACGTAGAGCTATCAACTTGCTCTGCCAAAGCTATGCCCCTCTGGTCGTTGTCTAGGAGAGATTGCCACAGTTCGTGGTGAGCATTAAAGTCTCCTAGGACCAAGCGGTTATTGCCTTGTAGCAAATTGATAATATCTGGCAGATAACGCGGGGCACAGCTACCAACCGGCGGGATGTATACATTCCATGTATGGGTCTCTAGAGTCAGTATGAGTCATCGCGCTCATCTGCGATTCCCGCTGCTCTGCTCTGTGTCTCGGATATTCGAACAGCAGGAATATGGCGAGTGGCTGCTGCATTGATGATGGTCCGGAACTTTGTCTCAGCTACCTGAACATTCGTGAGATTGCGCATCCCAATCAGTCTTCGGTTAATTGAGATACATACGGCGTTAAGAGATTATGAAGTCGAATGGCTTGTTGATGACTCGAGATCTTGTTTACCACTTGGATTAGGAATGGAATTCTTTATTTCTTGCCGAGACAAACTGTGATCCCTTTTAGGGACTCAAAATCGTTACCATTTAGTGTGTCCGCATCTGTTTAACACACTCGATATAATCTTAGGCCTAATCGTTATCCGTGTCCTTCCAATAGCCAATCTTCTTTATTTGATTGAATTATTTATTTTGCATGACTAAATATGTAATTTCAAACCATGTAAAATCTTCTCTTCAAAATCCAGTAGCCGATCGGATCCACTTTAAGCCCATTGTGTAGAATATGTAGAATTATGCGTGCACAGCCTACTGATTTGAGCAAAGTATCCCATTGTTGCCAATGGGACTTCCTCCTTCCCTTCGATCAAGATTTTCATATCTTAAGAATCAGGGTGTTTATACAATTTTATTTAAATAATTCTCTTACCGAGAAGGTATTTAAATTGAAAACTTTATAAAAAAAAAGTCGACACAAAAAGTTGTACAAAAAATGCAAAACTACTTGATTTAAAACTTTAAAGTTAAATCAAGCTAATGTGAAACAAGTACTTGTGGCACCACCAGAGTTATCGAAATCTATACATATACTTAAAGGCTAAGCTAGCATATCATGTCCTACAGTAATTGTTATGTTCGATGGTTGTTGACCTATCGCAGCGATGACAGTTATAAGGTAGCGACTTCTTGTGATCTGCAAAAACATCTCTGCGGCGTTAATTTGCTTTAGCCCTATCTACTTTCCATTCTATATTTATTATTTTCAGAAAATGTCATCTTATTGATTTTTTATTTTTATATTTCAGCCTGTTGCAGAGGTGCCCTTCCGTATCGGCATGGAACTGGACGATCTTCCAAGAGAAACATTAAAAACTCTTATCTTTGAAGAAACACTTAAGTTCAAAGAACAACCCGATCAACAGGCTGTGTAAAGTTCAAACCATCGATTAGCTACAAGGAAGCCCAATGGAATGGACATTTGGGGAAGAAGAGCATATATGAAGTAAACCAACAAACAAACAAACAAAAAGTAACCTGCATTTTTATCATTTAAATACGTTTTAGTGATTATAATTTGAAAAACATAATCACCACCATTACTTCTACTTGTGTCATTGTCGTTACGGTTTGATTCAGCATTCAACCCACTCCCCTAGCCCCGATCCCACAAAAGAAATGAAGAAGAATATAAAAAACAACACGAAGAACCATTGCGGATAATTGAAATGTACAATTGATGCTGCCACCACGTGCGTGCTCCAATTATCTGATGTTGATGCTACTGATGATGTTTCAACTAAAAAGTGATTCACCATCATTGTGATCTTAAACATACATACATATATAATATATATAAAAAAACATTGCAAACATATATACATATATTAATTGTACTTCCTTTCCATCGCCGTATTCAACACTTTCGTATTCTTATAAATCTTTTTAAATATTACGATTATTATTACATACATATACATATTATTATTATTTCTATTCAACTTTTTAACAAACCATAAGATACAAAAAGTATTTCTTCCTTTTATTTTATCTCGGGTTAATAATGTTCAATAATTCTGTGAGTGTAGTTAAATCAAATATGAAAAACTTATTAATTATTATTATTATTATTGTCTTCATAACTAAAACAAAAAACGAGAAAGAAAACAATTTATTAAAAAAACACACACACATACACACAAAATGAAAGTGCACACAATTTGTATTTTTAGCATTTTGAAGATTGAAGCAAAATATAATTACAATAATACTAAAGTATGAAAACTCAGTTTTTAATGTGTTGAACGAAAGTTGAGCAAATGAAAGATCCACATATACATACATACACACACTTATACATACATACATAAATAGCATACAATTAATTGTATTTTAAATATTAAACCAAAACGTTTTTAAAAACTTTTTTTCGTTCTTCATATTGTTCGATGACAAGCTAATATACATAAGTATTGTAACAACACAACACAGCAGCAACAATTAACAATTATGATCGTGAGCGTTTAAATGTCTTAAACATGTTTTTGTCTCTGTTTTCAAGAGACCATGAGTAGTTATCTTTCCCCATTTAATTTTAATAGTATGTAATCGGTTACGTGGCTTACTTTACCTTTGGCCACCTAAACCCTTCTATCACATTAAAATATTTTCCATTTCAAAATACAGTGAGTCACATTGAATCAAGACAATTTCCGCCATTTACTTGTGTGCCGATATGTTGCGTCCATTTTACTGGACCAACAAACTACTCAATCCTGTATTATTCAGAACAGTTCGTTTCAAATGGTTTTTCTAGTTTTTTGTTTAAGTAAACTGCATCAAAGCGAAAATTTCCATAATCTACTCCAACATATTCGTGCATTCATTCGTCTCTATAGTATTTCGAAGTTGTTTTTTGAAAAACCCTAAGTGTATGGAAACATGTTAAACGAGTGACGAACGAAAAAGCATGTATGTTTAAAAAAAAACTATTTGGATTTCTTTTAAATAAAACTATAGTTGTGGTATAAAATCGTTACTAATAAATCGATCTCAAACTATCATTGTATTCTTCATTGGCTTTAACGCGTTGCAAATATGAAAGGGAAAATCAACCGCAATAGAAGATTAAACTTTAAACATGAATGCGGTCGCCAAAATCATTCATGACAATTTTATACGAAGAGAATGCAACGGCTGCAAATCAAACGTCATTTGTTAACTAAAAGTGCCTCCTGTACTTAATTCTGGAAAAAAATGCCGTTTTAGTAACGGTTTTAAATTGCTAAAAATTCTCGCATTCCTGCCGAATATACTTACTTGTACTTCGGGAGTAAGATCACGGATGTCTGATACAACAGACACCATGAGAGTAACGCTAGAACACCAATACAAAATCCACATTCCGACGATGTTCGAGTGAGACAATACAATTAGGTTTATTAAATAAAAAAAACATATTTTTTGCTCCAAACAGTCTTGCAAATTTAAGTTAGGAATCGGGAAGTAAAAAATCAGCAAAATTTCCGACGCATCCCGAAATCCAAACCTTTTTTACGGTGAACCACTGTATACGACAATAAGGAAGAGTATAAACTTCCCGAAGACTTCTTAAACCATTAAATTCAGTCTTTATTATTCACCCCTACTCTGTAAGACGTCGTCGACAGCTAACGTCGACGCCTTGTGTCGCCGTGTTAATTTTGGCACCTCTGAAGTCGTGTCGACAGCAGACGACGAGTACTTGGTACTCGCTAAGGCGTTTATACAACCATGTTGAGTCGACTCGACTTACTTTTGGGCGTTACGATTTTTCTGCACGCCTTGTGACGCCTTGATACAAACAATTGTGTTTTTATTGATTTGTAAGTTGGTGGAAAGTCAAAATGGAGAAAAAATTAAAAATTACAAATGGAACACAATTTGATTGTTTAATAAAAGAACTTGGGAAAACCACAAGCCTTGCGAAAGGGTTCAGCAGAGGCTCTCTTCCATCCAATTTTAAAAAAAATTGGGAGGATATTACTACAAAACTGAATGCTTTTGGTCCTCCGGCAAGAGACAGTGATGGTTGGCAGAAGGTAAGGAATAACAGTATATGTACACAAATAATTAAACTTTCTTTGTTTTGTTTTAGGTTTGGAGAGATCTAAAATTCAAATCTAAAAAGAAAGTAGCCTTCAACAAGGCAGAATGCAATGCAACAGGTGGAGGCAGATACCAGCAGATGCAACTTTCCCCGTTGGAAGAAGCAGTTGCGAGTATAATGAAATTTGACAGCCAATTCACTCCTGATGGCTTTGTGTGTGGCGCCAAAAAAGACCAGGGATTTTCTGTGGTAGAGGGTGAGGAGGAGATTCGCTCAACACCAGCGTCTACACTTCGGTCTTCAAATGTTGAAGCCGAAGAATATTTTCCCACAGAAGAGTCATTCACCCACCATCAGCCTGGCAACATAAGTGCATGTGAGGAAGAGTGGTTGGTCGAGCGCGTTGAAGATGAAGAAAACATCTGCCCGCCGGAGTCATCTAGTGGTGTAATACATTTTACCAAACAAATAGAAGAAAATTTTCTTTACTCGTTAGGGATTACACTTTTTGGTGGTAAATTATCGATACGCAGGCGTCACTGGCCGCGACGTCTTACAAAGTACCAATTTTGCATTCATGTGACAACGCCGACGTCAACGAGTGACAACGACTCTGAGACGACGACGCCTTTGGCGACGACTTACAGAGTAGGGGTGATTATTGGTAAAATGTATTGGTTATGGTTGCCAGGCAGACTGTACAGCTGTTAAAATAAACCCGCCAAGTGTTTTTTTTACAGTAGTCTGGCAACGTTTACTTCGGCTGCAAATCAAACGACTTATACGGGAGTCTCATTTAAATAACTAAGAACTACCCTTTGCGTAAAATCAACAAAGCAATCTACAAAACCCTATAGGTGTGTTCTTTTCAGGTTACTAAAGTAGATTTTTTATGGAAGTTACTCGGTTAGCAAGCGAGTTGGTCTCAACTCACTAATGCACCAAGTAATAGCGACCACACATATTTTTTTAACAAAAAATCAGATATAACACACCCTGCTTTTTAAAAACATATGTTTTTTGTCATGTATGTATACAAAAACATAATCATAGAAGATTACTCAGCGGCAAATTTGTTTTGGCTTCTTCTGCACGAGATGATATAACTGAAACTTAAAATAAACTTAATCTTTTAAAGACATTTTACATATTTTTACAAACGAATAGCAATTACTTCATACTTCACATATTTTCAAAAAAAATATGCGACCACAGAAAGAATGGAAACTAGGAAGTTAAAACTGGTTTGATGTGCATGTAAGTGATTAGCTAAATCCGGACTTAAAAAGCAGACAACCCACAAATGTTCTATTTGTAGAAACATTATTTCGCATTTTTCTTTCGATCTGATTCCTTAGGGAGTTGTTGGATTCTCATCTAACATATTTTATCTAGCGGTGAAAACCTGCAAAAAATCTTTCTGATTTCTGTACTTTCTGTTTGTTACTTTGACCGAACTGCAGTCAGATCAATTAACAAGCGTAAATGATGTGACTAAAAGGAATTTCTGGAAAATTGTTCCATTTATTGCGGGCCAAAAAATTATTGCCCATAAGTGCAGTGAATGCAGTAGCGGTTATCACACCGCTTTGGCAAATAGAGTCCGGAGAACCTACACTTTGCTCCACATCGCAAAGTGATTTAGAAACAAAACTCGAGGTAAGAATTCTGGTGTTTTCAATTGTGACGAATTCTTCAACAAGACGTCAAACGATAGGTTGTACTAGTCATATTTTCTAGCCCTAAAAAGTTTCAATCAACGGAGACGAATAGGTGGTTGGATCAAAACGATCATTAATTCGGTGTACGGCCCTAAAGTTTTTGTGGGAAATCCACAATCGTCCCTTTCTGTCAGACCGGATTCATGCTGCTGGTATAAAAATAGTGAAGTTTCAACAGGAAAACAACAACAAAAGTTCTATTCGCTAAATCTTCTGGCACAACGCCAACTTTTCCACATTGGAGATTATTCAGCGCTTATGGAATTCCTGTATCAATAGTCTTAAATATCCTTACCATAATTTTCTTTAAATCCTTATTTCTTACCCTAGAAAACTATAAAGATTTCAAATTCCATCTATTTAGCGTAACGAAATTATGGATTTTCAGCACTAGTTCCAAACGGAACATCATCAATTAAGCAAAGCATGTTCTTCGAGGCCTCGACGTTCATCAATTAGAACTTGTGGATGGTGGTGAGTCAAATCTATTATTTAAGCGTTTGTGAAAACAGGGAAACCCCTTCAATCGAATTTGAAACCTTTTTTTCTAAGATTCATTCAACGAATCTGTTAGGTTATCGCTGTTAAATACCTTAAATACTTTGTAAATAGTCTTATTAGGGGAGTACGCATTTGCCTCGCAATATGTACTTATAATCAAGTCAAAAGGAACAACAATTTAAATGATCTCACCTCTAAGTTTAACCATTCTACTTTTAAAATGCTTACTTCGCTAGTAAAGACGTGTTCCCTTTAACTTAAGGGCAAGATTTTTTATTTCCTTTTCATAATCCAAAATATTTTTTAAGTTACCTAATAATTTTTCTTTACCTAATTTCCTGTGTATTGCATTAGTCATTTGTTGAAAACGTTAAGTAAAAGAGTTACCTCCTTGCGATTCTCATTTCTAACCCTTGTGTCACTTACTTAGTGAATATTAACCCTTGCTCGGTAAGAAGTTTTATGTTTTATCGACTCAAACCAACATAATGATCTGGTTGTTAGTGTAGACATTGCTTTTGTTGCCTTTAGTTTATTCTCTTACGAGGATGATGTAGAAATTGAGTGAGTGATATTGAGTTTTGGGGATTTAGAAAATATTGATGTCACTAAAACTATGGTAAGGCATCGGGTCAAGAGACAATTCATTACACAGCAGCTAGGAATCGTTGACAGCTATATTTTTATAATTATGTAAACTTAGCCACTTGGGTCTTCTTTTTTCTGGGATAATCTCAGCTATTTAGTCTCAGTTTTTAAATTATGTATATTGTTAAAACGGGAGTCTATAATAATTTTGTTTATGCCCAGTCTACTTCGTTCCCGAAAAAAAACCAAACAACCATAATTTCATCTTTTGGTTTATATCATTATACCCTATAGTCTTATTCTAATTGAGGAATGGTAAGAAGTAAGTAATTGAATTGACCTTCACTCAGCTTACTCGATGAAGCTCATTTCTGGCTGAGTGGTTTTGACAATAAACAAAATATGCATTATTGGAGAGCAACAAACCCACAAGTGCTTCAAGAGACACAATTGCATCCGCAAAAAATTACTGTGTGGTTTGGTTTTCATGCCGAAGGTCTGTCGTCGATGAAAACAATCGTCATATTACCGTCATTGGAGAGCGTTATCGTGCCATGTTAGAAAAGTATTTTTGGCCAAAATTGAATGAGATGGAAATCGCCAATATGTGGTTTCAACAAGACGGAGTCAATAGCCACACAGCACGCGTTACGATCGATTTACTGAAAGGCACATTGGTCGTGTTAAACGCCATTGGATTTCTTTTGTCAAGTCATTGGTCTGTAACATCAAGCCAACAACTTAGACGAGCTCAGAGGTAAAATCCAACGCGAAATTGCCAACGTTCCGGTCGAAATGTGATCAAGAGTATTGGAAAATTGGGTCCAAAGAATAGATCGCTTTACACGGGCTCGTGGTGGTCACATGACCGAAATCGAATTTCATTCTTAAAATGTATCATTTGCACTACACCTGCAATAAATCTAAACTTTATATCTTATATATTCTGTGTTTTATTAATACGATTATTATGTCCCTAATGGAAAACCCTCTATATTTAAATAGAAGACAATTTTTTTTTAACAAAATTGCAAAGGGACATTGATTTTCGTGGCAGCACACTGCTTTTATCGTGTTTTCGGGTCCGTGACGACCTTCATTAGAAAGCTTCGCAGCGAATGTTGAAGGGAAAGCTGAACGCTTTAAGACCAAACGTATGAGAATTACTGTTGTAAATATCACTTTTCAAGTTTTCCTTATACAATTGCTTGATTCTTGATTCGATTCCTACGATTCTCTCAGTCGTATTTCTATTCTCACGCGCTCGTATTGTATGTCATCTTGGAAAGGTTATACAAAAAAACATTTTTTATTACCTACTAAAAAACAGTTTAAAATAAAAGTTGTGAAAAAATCAAAAAATTGTCATTTGGGGACTTTGAAAATGATTTTTTGATATCGAAAAATCGATGGCACAATATCGACAAATTTTTGTCACCCCAAATCGGCACCCCAATGCACATATTAAGACCCTTTAAGAATTGTGCCTTATTTTCTAAATCCATATGTCCGTTTTAAAGGGCCTATGGGAACGGTTCCTTACTTTAGTGAAATATGCCAATTTTAATATTTCCTGCAGCAATTAAGCAGAGCTTTGTCCCGTATTTGATTAGAACGATAGATGGAAATATGGACAGACATGGCTCAATAAAATCGGACGGTGATTTTATGTGGGTCGTTATAATAAACATATGTAAACATGGGGCTCCTCCGTTCTTCAGCCCATCTATCGTTGTAATCACCGCAAATATTAATCAATCTTAATGTAACTTTCAGCAAGAACGAATCCATTAAAATTGGTTATATAACACGCAGGCCCAGAATGGTTTGATCGACCAATAACTTACTTTGGTGATATTGGGCCTTATTGGCTCATGGTTTTGTTTAGCACCCATACCTAGTTTCCAATACCTAATACTACTAAAATTAAACCATGTAGGTCTTTGATTTACTACAGACCTCATGTAAATTCCCCTCATGCACATGACGCTTTGCACTATACATATATATTCATAAAGACCTTACACGGAGATAGCTCACGAGTAACGGCTTCTAAACATGGTAAAATAGGACCATATCCTTCAATGTTTTGATAAAGTCCCCACTACAAGAAGTGATATTTAATTCGATCAAATTCGGCACACAAGTGACGCGTATTCGGTAAACCACCGAAGTGTATACATAATTTGTCGACGAACCATTTTTCGTAACAGCTCGAATTGTTCGTCGGAGACTTTTTGAACTAAATGTTCTTTATGTATGATTGAACGTCGAAAAATTCTAAGACGATCTTACCATATCCGCCCGCCTGTGAGTACGTTTAAAACACGATAGCATAAATCCATAGGCTGTTTGGGATCCCTTTAATGAACTAGAGGTACATACATACATCCGAAAAAAGAACTATTTATTAAGTATTTTCCCAACGGCGAAGGGTATACTTATATAAGATTCGGCCTTAACCAAAATAATAACGTCTTTACTTCTTGTAATTTTAATTTGATCTAGTTTAGAACAGCTTTGTATTATAGCTACTATCTTTGGGACTATAGCAGAACTAGCAATGCTGTTGTCTATTGCGCATATAAATGGGAGTCTGTAGCTGGTTCAAGTTTAGTTCGGGCTAGCTCAGAGTTTGTAAAGCAAAAGCGGGGTTTAGTGCAGAATTACGAATTGACATATTTTCTACAACCGCAAACAATGTGAGTATTTCAAGATATTTCAAAAATCGTCATCTGAAATGCCCAACGGTGTAGCGCCCGAAAAATTCATTACTTGATTGAATCCAGTAGTCATGGCCAAACTATGCTCCCATGTCCATAAAAAGTAGTAACCCATGGTTCAATAAAAGAGGTAGTGTAATGCAGTCATCTGCAATATTTTCTCGTAAAAATTTAAACTTTTAAATTTGACAAAGGCAAAATCAAATAAACATTCAAACTAATCATCAAGCATTCACTAAAATGTATTTTTATCATTTTATTTCAGGGGAACTGTTTATTTGTACAGAAAACTCTTTATTTGTTGCTGTGCTAGTGACTATACCCCTTTTATTGTACCATGGAAGGATGTGTTATGCTATCGGCCGACTTACAATTTTTCTCGTAGTACAGTCTCGCGGAAACGTGAACATTCTAAAACATGAACGATACAAAAACATGAGCACCATATTGTCAAATTTGATAGCCATATCTCTGTCTATTGGACTACAAATTTTAGTTTTTCTTTTAAATATTTTTTTTGTACCATGAAGTAACCCACGTTCTTTGAAATTGAAATAACATTTTTTTTTGTCTTGAGCAAAAACTATTGCTGGTTTCGCCTATGCCGATCGATAACAGTTTTCGCAGTTGCGTCCAAAAATCTATTACAATTTGTATGGTAATTGAAAATTTAAAATTACATAATTACGTTGGCAAGTGTCATGATACGATAAACAAGGTAGAGTTATCTCATCAGCTGAGTTACAATTTTTTCTCGTAGAAATTTAAACTGTCAAATTTGACAAAGGCAATTCTTGAAGTTTGATAGGCTAAATTTCTGTATCAAACATTCACAATAATCGATAAGCATTCACAAAAATGTGTTTTTGACAAGTGACTTTGACAGTTTAGCGAACTGTTTTTTGTTGTTGTTGGGCTAGTGACTATACCTCGTTTATTGTACCATGCATGGTAAGTGCGAATGTCGTACTTGACAGATGCTCTTTCATATATTAGGTTTATTTTTCTTATTAATCAGTTAACATTGACGATTTTCTTTAAATGTTGTGAAAACTTCTTAGAAAATGTTAATAAGTGAAGTGTTAAAAACTTAAAAGAATCATTAAAACAGCATCAGAAATAAAATCGTTAAAAGAAAAAAATCGGATGTATCGAGGAAATTAGGAAAGACGGACAAATAGAAAGATTATTTTTAAGGGATGGTAAAAAAAAATTAAACCGGAATGCCAAAGAGGATCACAATTCATGAAGAGGTGCTACTACATTTTTCCGGGGTTCGTGCGCACAAGTTGGGTTCGATGAAAAATTTAACAGACGAACTTTTACAAATTTTAATAGTTCAAATATGATAATATCGTTTGTTTTGCCTAATTTTGATGATAAACCCATCTCGTGCGCATGCACACCGATTTGGATATCGATATTTTTCGTCGTCGTCGTTTTTAAGTCAACGTCACCCCGTGTCGTCGTCGACGTCACATCAACGACGGCTCGTCGACAACACCTTTTTTTTTATCGATAATGTAAAAAAACAAAAAAACTTTTTCGTATTTTAGAAGAGAAATTCATTAATCAGGCACAAGTGTCGAAAAAAGACACTGTTAAAGAACTTGCATAATGTTATTTCTTCAAAAAGTTTAAAAGTTAATTTCGACTTTATAGAACAGCCTTTACGCATGTGCATGACTTAAACTTGGGACCTGTGATGCCTTTGAGAGCACAATTTGTGTTAAGTGGATACAATTTTAAACGCACTTTAAAGAAAATAACTGCAGCTTGCATATTAAACATTTATTAGTATATTGCTAAAACAATTTACAAAAAATATTGTACTTTCTTAATCTAACAGATTCGCCACAGCTTCCTCCAGATTTGCTGAGTGGAAATTGATTTCATCTCCGCACCAGTGGCTCACCAAGTATCCTTGTTGGCAGTTACTTTTTAGCGTTGATAAATATCCAGAAGTTAATGTTATGTTCTTTAATGCACAGTTTAAGTTCGCGCCAACCCTCACTAGTTAATGTCGGACCATGACCACTTAAAAATTTTCTTTAATACACAATCATTTTTTTAAAATTACTGTTTCTAACAAAGAAATTTGTTGATATGTTTGTTTTTTTTCTTTAAACACTTAAAAATTATTTCAAGTCGGCGTCAAAAACGGTGGCGAGATCCATGACATCCGGTTTTATGGACGGGCCCAAAGCAGCAATTCTTCGAACAAGGGCTGTCACCCCGGCACACAGTTGCCGTTCAACAGCAACAACGGCAAAGCAGGAGTCGTCTCAGCACAATGTCGACGTCACACTTGCTTTCGGATTACCAAATATGTGACAGTAGTAATCGAAAATTGATGACAACGCCTTCTGGAATGCGTCGAAAAAGACAACGGTAATAGGGCTGATAATTTTTCATATTTTTAAACTTTTCTTTCATCGACCTTGGTACAAGGAGATCGATTTGAAGCGAGACAAATCCAACTTATCAACAGATTAATGACAAACCACACCTATACTGCCGTCCTAAGAAAGAAAGTCACATGCGCCATAGCTCCAAAATTGAGTTAACGGCAGATTTGGAGCTCTGAATGAGTTTCTGATTTTTTTGTTGAACAAAAAAGACCCATTTTCAACTGTAAAAGGCTGAAAAACAAAAAAGCAAAATGATCACATTTACCACTTCCAGCGTGTTTTGTAGTCAAAAGAGCTAAATATCTCAAGACTACTAAAATGGAGATGTGACTTTCTTTCTGAGGACACCGGATTGGTAGCAACCAATCTGGCCTATGTGATACCTGCCTCATTAAAGAAGATGATTAACATCTGATTTTTGATTGTATCAAATTTGCCAAACTCAAGCGTAATTTAAGTTTTTTGAATGTCACAACGAAGCATCTGCAAATATTGCGGGAATTATGTTCATAAAAGAATCGAAGATTAATATATGAAATTCTTTAATCATGTCTGCTATTTATGCATCGCCATACTGTCTGTACTGTCATCGTTTTTAATTATTTTAAAATAATTTAATCATCACTATCATCGTTTTTTTTTATCATCATCATCATTTTTTCATCTGCATGTTATATGTTCATCATCTTTTATCCTTTGATTTATCAAATACTCGTATGTTTCTTGTTTTTGACTCATCGACACCATTCTAGGAACAAAGCATCAGATTTTATAACAGCAGCACCATCATTTTGCACATTTCCTTCTAGAAGTGATTTCTACTGGATCTACATATCTACAAGCGTTTAAACGACAGTTGACAGAACTACCCGAATAAAACCTGGCATATAGGACAGGCCACGAGAAGTGTGACATAATGGGTCAGGGGTCAAAATATAAAAAAAGGATTCATACTTTTTTGCTTATTTTCTATACGCGATTCGCCAGAACAACAACAAAAATTAAATTATTCCCAGATATTGCAAGCAAAAGACAATAACAACAATGAGCGAAGCGTCGAAAACAGAAAGAAACAAATAATTTATATAATTGACGTAGATGTAAACAAAACATAAATAAAAAAGAACAACAAAGTGAAACAGTTGTAAACATGGCATTTCGGATTTAGTCGCAAAGGTTGTCACACTAAAAATGGCGTATCTCAGAAACTACTTGAGAATAATTTTCTATCTGTTTCTAAAAAAGAGTTTAATGTCCTAAATCTCACAAATGATTGATTATTTTTCTGGCTGGTGATCTTTATTTAAAATGCGATTGTTTTATTTAAACTACATTTCCGCAAATTTTTTTTCGTGTAGGCTATTTTCTTATTCTTATTTTTTTTCCTTAATTGTTCTTAAACAAATTAAAAATAAATTTTGAATAATACTAAATTTCTAAAATATTTAATATTGAAATTGCCACAACTTTTATTTTTTGTACTTTTTATACATTGACATACCCTTTCGATATTTGAACCACAGGTCAAAATCCCTGACCCACTATGCCACTCTTCTCATGGCCTGACCCATATTAGACTTAGTGCTTCACCATTTCCATCAAAATCAAAAAAAAATTCAAATACAAATACATTTTTGCGGGTTACGGAAAATGTAGACAATACGATCAAATCACTTATACAAAATCAGTCAATGTTTCATCGAAAATGAATAATTTTCTCTCACCTGTTAGGTCTAAGGTAAGCTGGAGAGAATGTAGATTTTCGACTCTATTTTAAGTCGCGTCGTAGAGTATTTTCGCTTTGATAAGTAGATGATACTCAACACGATATCGTTCTAAAAATATATCCTACATTGAAGGTAATAAATAACTAGACGCGCATACGTATATGATTTTTCTGATACTTTTATCAGATTAAAAAATTAGGATATTGGAAAAGAAATTCAACCCGGTGCTTTACGTCCCATTCGCATGTTCAATGATAAACACATTCACAGAATTTCTGCTTAACATCTATTACGATTTGTATGAAAATGAATAGCGGAAATCTGGTAAAAGTAAATACCAAAAGGATTTCCACCGGATTCCACTCTAATCGGATTTCGGCGGTCAAATCCCTTATCAACTAATTTAGATTTCGAACGAAATCCGATGAGCGTGGATGTCATTTGCATAATGCACAAAACGCAATTTGAAATGCAGCATATGAGTTCTATTATTATTTTTTGGAGTTTGGTAAACATGTAAACATTTCTTTAAATGTAAAGAAAATTGATTCCAATCAGTTAATTGAATGTTAAATCAACATTTTTGTTAACAAGACAACAAACAAAGCAATTACGGGGTTCAATGGATTTCTTGTCGCTGGTCGCCTACAGAACCTTTCAGATTAAAGGATAAAATTTCCGCAAACCGTCAGTTAAATTTGTACACAGCATGACCTATTATAATATTACAAGTGCCTAATAATAAAAGTGCCTTTCTAGAAAAGATACGTAATAAAATTATTGTATTTCGAGCTTCGTATATGAGTATTGTATCCTTAATATTGTAAATTTACTTTTTTCGTTTGTGCAATTAAATCTTATTTTATATTTCGTTTAAATCCGTTTGTTTTAACTAATTACAATTTTTGGGAAGAAAGTTAATCAAGAAAAACCTTAAGCGAGCTTGGTTATTACTCGTTTTTCGTATTTCTTTAATAACTTTTTTTCTACACATTACAAATTGTTTAATCAAACGGTTTATGGTGGATAAATCCAATCAGTTCATGTGTACAAAGAAATTTCAAAAAATGTTCGTAAAGTTTTTAAGTTATCGCTTAGCGACCACTTACTGGTTTACTAAGCGAGTGCCAATAGAATACGCCTATTAATATTTTATCGCTCTATCACAAGCTATACGAATTGACAACATTTATCTTAAAATCCGTCTACATGCCTGGGTGGCATCCAGGGAAATTGGTGAGTCTGATGCTTTTTGTGAATGTTTAAAACAGTAACATCTCCATTTAACTGAATGTTTTTACCCCAACTATTTGTATTCTTAACTAGTACTGTGCAGAATTTAATTTAAAAAAATACTAATTGTATAAATAGTTCCTTATTGGGTTACCCTAATATAATTGTGTTAAAATGATTTGAATTAATGAATTGATTTCATTGACATTGTTTTTTCGCGCTGATGGCATATTTACATGTAATGCCAACGTACTCAGTAATCACTATCGATCTTACTTCCTTCAATCCTCACCTTAGTTTTTTATTCTTTATTTTTATATTTATTATTTATTCAAAAATTATGCTTCTGAAACATTTTTAATCGAAGTTACCCTGATGCATTCCTATATTCGTCCAAAAAACAAATACGAGTACTACATTTGATGGATTTGATATTGGCTTATTTTTTCGATAAATTCTCGTATATACGTACATACATATGTACAACGATAAAGAGCCGACTCGAAACCTCTCATTGTGGTTTTCATTTTTGTTTTGCCGAAAATTTTAAAAAACGTCTTGCTTTTAAACAAAGACGATAAATTATCGACGATGGACGAAATGAGCTTTTATGTTTGAGAAGCACAACAATCATTTTGGGGGTTGGGGGCTGTTTTTCTTAGGGTTTTCTGTGTTCGTTTGCCTTTTTTGAATTCTTGTGATTGTGACCAAACAAAAGTGGTTCAATAAACCGAGAATTTGTGCGTTTCTGAGTACTGTTTTTCTACGATATAGCAAAGAAGAAGCATTTGTCGATATCGATTCAAATTTCTGAATCATATGAGAATTTCTCAATAAAAAGAGCCGACCCGAAACCTTGCAGACTGGCCTGTAACATTACACAGTATGACAGAGAAAAATACCTGGGAAATGATATTATTTTTCTTGTAGATCTTGCTGAGTACAACGAAAAACGCGTTTTGAAATTTCCCAAACACCTCCAAAATCTGGGGAATAAACTGCGGCCTTCGGATGGTGTATACAATTTTAAAAAATTTAAATAAAATTAAAATTTTTTGTAATTTTTTAACATTGGATTTTAAAAAATACTGTGTATTTTCCTGTAAACTAATTTTTTTTTAAATTGTTTATAATTTTTTAACTTTGGATGCGATTTTACACAGAATTTTTTTAAAGGAACCGAACAATTTTTGAACTGAATAATAAAGAAAGTGTTCTGAATAATACAATTCGGTGTCATTTTTAAAAATCCGTTAGAAACTGATTGAGTTATTCAACTTTTTTAAAACAACATTTTTTGAAAAAATACAATTATTGGCAATACTACTTAGAAGTTTTTGTTTTACCGTTTTTTTATTGAATATCTCAGTATCCCGTTTGTCATGTAAACATATTGTTTTAGTTTTTCTTCATTTCTTTTGTTTGATTTATCACTTCTTGTTCCCTCGAAACTGTATTAATAAAAAAGTTAGAAATTTGATAACAATCGATTGTAATTAAGCAAAATAAAATGTGTGATAAACGGAATAACTTTTGTTACATTTGTGGCCTATTTACGGATATCCGTCATAGGCGTGATTTTAAAAAAAAAATATTGCTGTGTTGGAAGTATGCAACAAAGTCTTCAATCGTTCTTAAAAATTTAGTCGCTGATATAAGCCAGAATTTGTTTGTGAAAATTGCTGTGCAACATTAAAAAAATACAAAGATCAACCTTCAATTTCTTTGCCCTTGGCACCACCAGCTCTGGCATAAACCAGATGATTGCTACTTTTGTGAAACAAATATTTCAGGGCACACTTTTAAAACCCGCAAAAATGAAAAGTACGCAAAAGTTGTTAGTGTTACAAAGCCGATATCTGGTAATGATATGTGGTTTTGAAGCTGAAAAATATTTGGTGGAAGAAGAGTACCTTCCATCCAAATCAACAACAGAGCGACATTTTGTTCAAATGCACATTTCTGCGATCTCGTTCGCGATTTAAGATTGTCAAAAAGGACAGGCTGAAATCCTTGGGTCACGATTAAGGCAGTGGAATTTGGTGGAAGAAGATTTTCGTGTAAATTTCTGACGAAGAAGTGACCGGACATTGTTATTTGAAGAAAGTTTTAAGACTGGTGAAAATGACAGTAATCTCATATATTGCGCTGATGTACCCAAACCATTTTCGGCATTAAGTCACAATTATAAGGCAGACGAATGGCGACTTTTAATTGACGGTTCATGTAAAAGTACGTATTCATCAAACATAATGATTTTTTATAGATTTAAATTTTTTTATATAAAATTTGTAAAACTATTTCTAGGCGTGAAAGCTGTTTTACTGCATAACAAAAATCTGTTACCATCTGTTCCAATCGCATATGTGACTAGTACAAAAGAAACGTATGAAGTTATGAACCAAATACTGCGATTCGTCAACTATGACTTGCATAACGGAATGTCGTCGCTGAAGGCTTTGACAATTTAATTTGGTATCCAAGGTGGTTACACAAAATATCCATGTTATCTTTGTTATCCCATTGTTCGTGCACCAAATCGCTACGATCGTAAGGTATGGCCATCTATCTCGTGACACATATCTAATAGGCAGGAAAAACGTTTTAAACGCCCCATTAGTTACAGCTGATAAGGTTGTTCTGCCACCACTGCATCTAAAGTTAGGATACATGAAACAATTTGTAATTTTTTTTTTTGCTATCTTAGAGCGGTGTTCCCAAAATTAAGCGAAGCCAAAATTAAAGAAAGTATTAATTTCTTCACATATCTAATATTTGTTATCGCATTTATCAGTTCTGATGAATTTCAGATGAGAATTTTATCAACAAGCTCAGTTCCGCTGAAAAACGCGTTGTTGTCACATAGTGCAACAAAACAAGAGTTTTGTTGCACTATGTGACAACTTTCTTGGTAATCACAGTAGCGACAACTATGTCGCGATTGTTGATGACTTTTTGAGTGCGTATGGTGAAATGGGCTGCAACATGTCAATTAAAATTCATTTCCTCCATTCACATCTAGACTTCCTCCCAGAAAACCTGGGCCAGTTCAGTGACGAGCAAGACGAACACTTTCATCAAGAAATAATTACAATTGAAAAACGTTTTGAAGGAAAAGATCTATTTAAATGTAGAAGCAAGAGGTCTGGAGCCGCTTAATCCCTGTTTAAAGTGTAAAAGCAACAGACCGAAATAAAAGAAACGAGTTAAACATACGTACTCGCACATGCACGGCACGGCACACAAGTTGACATAGTCAACTAACTCTTTTTACAACACACACACACGTTGTAAAAGAAATCTATTGATGGCTCTCGATGTGGAGTCTTTTTAGAGGTGGCAAGAGTGAGTTGTATTTTCGTGGGCAATTGTGTGAAGAAAACTTGAAAAATAAGGTTACAACAGTAGTTCTCATTCGTTTGGGGAGAGCCTGGCCTTATAGAGTTCGGTTTTACTTTCAACAATTGCAGTAAAGCATTCTGAAGAGGGTTGTCACGGACCCGAAATCATGATAAAAGCAGTGTGCATCCACGAAAATCAATGTCACTTTGCCATTTAGTTAAAAACTTGTCTTCTACGAGTATATAAATTTAGAAGCAAGAGGTCTTGAGCCGATTAATCGCTGTTCAATACATAAAATAAAAATGATTTCCGAATATTGCAGCCGAAAAACTTAAAATCGGTTGATATTCAACCAAGTAACTGGCATATAAGTGCGTAAGATCCGAAAAACCGGGTTTTTACCCGTAACGCCAGATTTTGGAGGTGGTTTGGGAAATTTCAAAACCGGTTTCTTGTTGTATTCAGCAAGATTTACAAGGAAAATAATATCACTTCCCAGTTATTTTGACTTCGTTCTTTTTTGTTACTCTGCTTATCAGTAAAATCCAAGTTTTTAATACGGGGTGTTTTCTTGTGATCTTTTTGGCAGCTGTTGGTTTGCCATTTTATACGGAAAACAAACTATTCCGAAACAACATTTGCAAATCAAAGTGAATGGGCCGAAAACGAGATAGCCATCGATACTGATTTTTACAAAATAATTTTGTTCATCGATGAAGCTCTCTTTTGGTCGAATGGGTACGTTAATAACCAAAATTGTCGCATTTGGAGTAATGAACATTCACAAGCCATTGATGAGACGCCGTTACATCCTCAAAAAGTCACTGTTTGGTGTGCTCCATGAGCAGAGGGAATCATTGGTCCACATTTCTTCAAAAATGAAGCTTAAGAGTCATTATTAATGACTTTTTAGTGCCTGAATTAGAGGATGTTGACCACTATTGGTTCCAACAAGACGGCGCTATATGCCAAGCAGCCAATGAAACAATCAATTTATTGAAGGAAACTTTAGGTGAGCGCATTATCTCGCGTCGAAGTCCTGTGGCGTGGCCTCCAAGATTTTAAAAATATAAGGTTGTTGTCCATTCGAGGATGTTTGAAGAAAAATTCGCTTTGTAGGCTTCTTAATATTCCCGGTACCCTTATGCAAATTTCTAGCAAATCGGGATAACTAAATTACATATATTCCCTGGAAATCCCGGGCAGAAAATTTCCTTGCCCGTTTCAAGAACACGAAAACACCTGAGTACAAGAACATTTATTTCGTAACGAAGAACTATAATTTAGGAATGTACAAAATATTGCTGAGAGAAAATTTAAATAGATTTCAACCTATATTAACCAACAAGGAACTAAGTACATACCTTAGCCTATACGATGATCCATTTCTGAATGTTTTATTGCTTTCATTTCGAAAAGGTTCGGATAAATATCGAAAAATTTTAGTTTTTTTTGCTAGATACACACGAGGCTACCGTTGCAGCAATACGGCCATGTTAAAGCAAACGGAGCTTTGTGTGTTGCTGTATTGTCAAGTGTTTTGAGAACAAAAAAATTGCTGCAACAAGTTGCTCTCCACGGTTGCCTTGTGTGCACCTAGCTTTCCAATAACCAGCTGAAAAAGTGTGCTAGTTAAAAAAAATCGACAAAGGAAGTTAAACTAAATCGACTACGCCAAATTAAGTTGTTGGCACCGTCACAGGTGTTAGTATTTAAATTCCATTCCAAGTATATGTGGGATTTAATAAAGCAGTGCTTTTTTGTCCAATTACGCATAATTACCTATTATCCTAAATATAAAATAAAGTGCTTACACTTTTAACATTTTCAATACATCGATAAAAAATTAATGCGTAGACGATAATCGGGTATTAGAAGAAATGAAATTACAAATTGTAACAAGTCCCGCCAATCTAAAGAACGTTGCTGTTGTTATCATTTGTTGTTTTTATTTTTAAAAGACTGAGTTAATCCAGAAGTCGATAAGATCAGCATTGTGTTGTTTGTCACAGAGGGAAGGAAAAGTATGTACGTCAGCGAAGTTAAAGGAAACACATCACCGTCTGGTAGACGCACGTTGGTTTTGTTTACAGAAAACTATAAGTACAGGGTGGGCGACTTAACATATTTAATTTGTTTCGGCTGTCAAATTTCTGGTTTTATTGGAAAGGTTAAACTTTGTCATTTAATAATCGAACACAATATCATTGTCATAGCTACCACGAACCGGCTCGACAGTACCTCATCCGATCAACCTAACTTTTTAGTACATTGTCCACTGTTTTGGGTCGAATCTCTTTAATGGCAACTTTAATTGCCTTTGAGTGCTTTTGCGAAACAGTTACCCCTAATGGCTCTCCGCAGAAAATAATCCAAAGGGCTCAAATCACAGCTCCGAGATGGCCAATTGACATCACAATTTTGGCTGATTATTAGATATTCAAAAACAGTGCTTAAAATATCGATGGTTGCGTGGGCTGGATGATATGTGGACCCGTCTTGTTGAAACAAAATTTTATTGAGCGTGGCGCGGTAAAGTTCACAGTTGACGGTAGCGGCGGCTCCTTGCTTATTTTCAAAGAATGATGCCGCCAGCCCAAATTCCCCGCCAAACAGTGACTCGTTGAGGATGTATTGGCTTCTCTTGTTAGACACGTGTGGGTTCCCTGAACCCTATATGCGGCAATTTTGCTTATTGACATAGTCGCCGAGATGGAAATGAGTTTTATCTGAAACACGATTTTTTGGTAAAATTCTTCATCACCTGCCAAACTATCTTCAGTCCATTCGAAAACGCATCGGATGGTGTTCCATTGTTAAATGACAAAGTTCAGCCTTTCCAATAAAATCAGAAATTTCAATGAATTATTTGTACATTTTTTTTACAGCCGATTCAAATTTAAAATTGTAAATGGAAAAATATTATTCCAGAATGACCTTTAGCGAGCTCGTTTATTACTCGCTTATATCATTCCTTGAATTACGATTTTTGTATAAACTCTAAGTTTACACATGTCAATGATTTATGGTGCATAGAGTTGTTCAGGTCTTGTATACACAGAAACTTCTAAAATTGTTGTTCAAAGTTATCGTCTAAGCGACTACTGACTCGCTTAATAAACGACCAGCAAAAAGCAGTTTTTACTCTTCAAGAAAAATAGAAGTTAAAAAAAGATTGATGGTCTACGAAACCATTTTCAGAAATAAGAACTCTTTTTCCCATTACAAAAATGCTTTTCATTTAGTATTACGGAAAATATTATTATATTGTGGTTTGAGACATTTCATTACGACAACAACAAAAAAGCTACACTTGGAAGGACTTTCTTTAAAGCAGAACTAGTTTCCAACTGGAAAAAATAACCAGAACTCGACTTTCTATCTAGCCTATCTTTAGCCCGATTTCAAACAGCAAAGCCCTTCAGTACATGACGTTTAGAGGAAAACAATAGTTTGCTGTACCCTTTAAGTATTTCATACTAATCTTCTTGCTAACGTTCCTGGTCAGAATCGACACTCTCAAAGCAATGCCCGGCCTCGAATTTGCACTCAGACTTAAGATGGATCAAAATAGTTTTTAATAATTTTCCAGTTCCGATTATTTGAAGAGAAGATATTTCTAATGTAGTTTATTTGATCTGTGATCAGTGTGCAATATAATTATTTTACTCAGAACTCTCGATCAGCGTTCTTTCAAGACGGCTCCGAACGGGTGCGTACACCACATATCACAACGCGTTGGCAGGCCCATAATAAAAAAAACAACTTAAGTGATATCGGCATACGAGTGTACATAAGTTTCTTATTCTGTTTGTACAAAATTCTAACTTGTAATCTGCGAAATTTTGGACTTATCATCTGAAAGTCAAGATTCACAAGATCTGTTAACATCTTTAATCTAAAATTTCGCACACAAGATAATTAAATATATTGCCACAGATATTCAGCCCAGGCACGACTTTCTTAGAAAACAAAATAAGTGGATATTGATTTTAAAAGACTATAAAAAACACTCACCGGCCAATAATTTATGCCATTAAGTCAAAGGCTAATTAAAATGGCTTGAGAAATTAAACACATTTCTTCATTCATTTGTATGCAGCGACCAAGTTCAACGACTTACAATTGAAGAAATAACTCCATCAAATTATTCCATTTTGTATTTTTATTTATCTGAAATCGGTAGTAAGTTAAAGACGGGGTCATTTCGAGCCGACATTTTCCCTATATTTCAACGATCGGGGTTTTTCGGGCGCTCCTTAATACAGTAGCAGTTGTAATTACAGTCGAAATTACTAATATGGTCTTAGTATATAAGTCCTGTTCGTCTATGAATGATCTGCTTCGACATCCAGGTGAAGACACCGAGCCAGTTGAACTGGATGCGTCCACAGACAATTGAAAAGGTGCAGCACGTCATGTGGTCCCTGATGGCAAGCGAGACAAATGTCCGGGACGTTGGCATCAATTCGCGCCAAATACAAATTGAGGCGGCTGCACATCTGCCGAGGTAGAATCTTCTCTACTGTTAAAATCTCCGGGAAGTTCCCCAAGCAACACATTCACGCTATAGCTGGACATTGCCGGTGTGACTTCATCAGCGTAAATGCAGTTCAGACCAGCCTTGATGATCTCAAGGCCGTCTTTTGTATCGCTAGACTTCTCTCTCTCTCTAGATTATGATAGTCATACCTTGTACTGGTTACTGCTAAGACCACAAGAACCCTCGTCTCCTCATGAAGTTGGTCCTCAGAAGACATGTGGAGACAACTTGTGTCGATGTTCTCAGGAAGGCATTCTGGTAGGTCTGGAATTTCTTCAACTTTCAACGCAGATAGCTGTAGCATGTGCAAAGGATCGAAAAAAGCTGTCCAATGTGACCCCAAGGATTTTAGGGTAGTTGGTAGTCAGAATTTTGATATATGTTATGTGATCTATAGTCAACCTTGGTGAAATTGTACTCTATCGTTTTATATAGGTCCCTTCTAATATGACGCCCTGCCGCTGTTTATGCCAGATATAAAATCCGCCCTTGCAAAAATCAGCCCTACCAAATCTTGACCATATTTGTTCATCTTTTGATATAGCCTCCGCAATTTGGGGTATATAGGTCCTTTCCAATTTGGGGTCCTGTCTCTCTAATCCTTACCCTGGTGAAATAAGTTCATGTCCGCTTATATTTTCATATACTTGTAGTCCCATTGATAAATGGTTCGACATAGTGGGCCTGTCCAACTTTTGTATTTTTTCTAGTGTTTGAAAATAGATTTTTATCAAAATTGCTTAAGACCACAGTCGGCTATAACGTCGGTCCCTTGAATGTCGTCGTTATAAGCGGTTTCGACTGTACCAACATTTAAGCATACAGCGGGTTGCTGTGCTTACAACAGGGGCGTGGCACAAGCACCCATATATTCGAATAACGCATCGAATTTCTACTAAAAAGTCATTATTTTGCACATTCGTAATGTTTTTCAATTGGACCAAATTTTTGTGTAGACCGAGTTTGTTTTTCACCTAGTTTTAAGTTTTAAAACTTTTATGTACTTTTTTGAAAATATGCAACGTTAGCATATTTTGTTTTCGCATGTTTGTACTAAAAATTGTACTATGCGGAGAACGTGAGACCCTAACCCTCGCACAATTAGCAGAAGCACTCCCAAACGGCTGCATACAAATGATCAAATTGTGCCTTACCTAAAAATTTTATATTTTATGCACCTATTACTCTTCTTCCTACCGAAAAAAAACATTCGCACAAAAAAAATATTTTTACAGATAACTAGTAGTGAAAATCTTTTTTCTATAAAGTGAAAACGGTGACGTTGAATCGAAACATAGACGAGACAATCCGAAACAATATCAAATTCCGCGAAAATGACATGATTTTTTTTTAAAAAAATAAATTATTTTTCAATATTTCTTAGCAGGCAAGTACATTGTAACAAATATTCCAACATATCAAGCCCTTACCGCAAAAGACGTAAGCTCTATTTTTTTCGAAACTCGTTTTTTAACGGAATTCGATAGAAAATTGTACAACATTCTTAATCCCAAATTTTTTAAATAAAATATTTATACTTACAAAGATGTAGAAAATTCAATTCTATCGGAATGCTCCATATAAATTAGAAAAAAACCTCATCTATGGCGCTTACTTCTTTTTTTGTGGTTAGGGCTCCATTTTTGGTAACCCTTAGTAGCCGTAGCAACATTTTTTAAAATCCAGCATAAAAGAATTGCGCTGATAGAAGTCGAAATTTGTACAAAAAATCTGCAAATGTACAAGTTTTTGTCCATATTTCTTTATTTATACAAAATCATACAACAGGCCCTTTTTCTAAAACATTGTAAAAATGTATGGAAACTTTTCTTATTGAGAGTTAAAAAATCTCCATTGCAAAATCCTTATACTGCCGCACAAAAACCTTCAAAAATAATGAGATACACAGAGAAAAGCAGATCCTTTCCGTTTATGAAAGTTATATGAAATGCTAAGTATTCACTATCCCCTACGAATAAGGATGGAAACCTATACGTAAATGTATTGCAAGAGGAAATGCATAACGATGAAAAATGTATTACAAATTAATGATAATTTTACGTAAAACGATTTTGGTTTAATTTTATACTAGATAATATATTTTAAGTCTGAGATAAGAGGGTTCTCTGACATTTCACAGCCCTATGTAAACTTTACGAATAAAGGCACATTGAAGCTTTTTTTCTCACGCTGCGTATTTTAATACCCTCCGCCGAAGTATACTAAAGTTGTCATTTCGTTTGCAATACCATAAAAAATAGTGATCTGATACTCTATAAAGTATATATATATATATATATATATATATATATATATATATATATATATATATATATATATATATATATATATATATATATATATATATATATATATATATATATATATATATATATATATATATATATATATATATATATATATATATATATATATATATATATATATATATATATATATATATATATATATATATATATATATATATATATATATATATATATATATATATATATATATATATATATATATATATATATATATATATATATATATATATATATATATATATATAAGGTATATATATTATTTATCGTCCTAGAATTCTAAGAAGATATGACCGTCCATCCTTGTGGTACGGTAGCGGTTAAACGAATCAACCTGGGGTCCTGAAATTTTGCATGACGATGGATTATGGTCATAAGCTGTTTGAGAATGTAAATAGGCGAAATCAGGGGTAAAAGGTTTCCCTTTAAGGGACTAAAGGTACGAGTACCTTCTTAGTAACTACTCTTCTTGAGTCTTTTCTTTACAAATCATACTTTTTTGTGAACGTACAATGCATGGTACAATAAACAAGGTATAGTCATTAGCCCAACAACAACATAGTTCGCTAGAAGATTGTCAAAGTCACTTGGAAGAGAACTTCAAAAATACATTTTTGTGAATGTTTGATCATAATCCTGAATGCTGGATAAACAATTTTTCCTTAACAAACGCCATTGTCAAATTTCAAAATTGACAATTTAAATTCCTACGAGAAAAAATTAAAATCAGCTGTTAGCATAACTCTACCTCTTTTATTGTACCAGGGTAAAATGGTTAGAAAGGGTACTGCTAGTATAGACGCACTACATACATACCTCAAAACTAGCACAGTTGTTGGTCGGTTTGGGTAATGTGGCCTGAAAATCGACTCGCATGGTCAAAAGGGCGATCAATATTTAGGACCCAAAAAACTGTCTTATTTTGAGCTTTAGAGCGTAGCAACGGCGGAGGGTATATTATTTTAGGTTCGGACTGGCAACACGTAACGACGTTTTTGCTTGTTTAACTTTCGGCGATCCAAAATGCATTGACATAAATGTACAAAACGTAAAACTAATGAACGGTAGGGCTTTTAATTGCCGACAATGAAACATCAGTTACTTTTTGTGCCTTTTCAAACCAAATTTTTATGGTTTTCAAACTGCCGGAGGTTAAGAAAAACGCAGCGTACATATAGCCTAGTAGTCACCTCAAACGAAGTTTTCGTCCAGTATTCACCTAAAACGAAAAGTTCGCTCCCATTAGATATACATGTAGCAAAGCAAACATAGTTTTCCTTTGGTATATTCCGTTTGCAATTTTCTGTTCTACATTTTTCCGTGTCGTGACTGTTGACTAAAATACGTATGTATGTCGTCAACAACATTATTACTCAACATTTCAATCAACAATTTTAATTGTATTTTTTCCTCTATTTTATTATAAAATTTAAGTCGAGTTCAGTTAATTATAAATCCGAGCGAGCACCTCCTCTCTGTTCCAAAAGATTCTCGAGTTACATCGATGCACTTATACGTCCCCCACTTACACGCACAATTGTTCGAACATGTGTTTGACCATCTGCAAATCTAAGTCAAGCATACATCAGCATTGATACGAGAATGTTTGATCGATGCTGATGTGTTGTTCGACGACTTGCAGCCGAAGCGAATTATGTATGTATAAATGTAGAAAATATGTATATTTTTTATTTGCATAATTAGAAGCCAAATTTCGGTTTGCCTGCTTTAATTCGTTTGTAAATCGCTCTCTCTCTCCTTGGACCGTCAAGCAGGAAACATCGTTTAAGTATCCTAAATATCTTATATTGTAAATTTTCTTGCAGCTGTAAATAAGTAAACCTAAAACAATTTTCTTTCCTTTTTCTAAATTCTTGAAACCTATTTATTCTGAATAATTTCTTGAACATGGCAATAGCTAGACTACTCGGTAAGCAAGCGAGTTGGCCTTAGCTCGCTAATGAAACAAGTAAGAGTTACCACACTTATTTTTCTAATAAAAAGTTCAACACGATACACCCTAGTTTATACTTATAGTCTCTTTTTTAACTTAAAGCAGAAATACGTTCTGCGATTCCGAAAAACTTCCGAATTCTAGAAGACTACTGAATTCTGTAACAAGTTGTTACCAACGTCAAAACGCCATAAGAAACTACAATTCAGTAAGAATTCTAAACGATGAGACGGCAAAGGGTCGGAATGCTATTTAAATGCCAACTCGAAATTCTTAATGAAAATAAATTCCAATTCAACATTTCGAGCTTCCCGGTTCGGTCAGAGAAAGCGCCAACCACACCAAGTATTTTTTAGTAACGAAGTCGGTTTTGGCTTCGGATTTGGATGTATTTGCAAAGCGAATACATCCGAATTAATTTTAATTAATTTTAATTCCAGGTGCCATGATACAATAAACAAGGTAGAGTTATGCTATCAGCTGATTTACCATTTTTTCTCGTAGAAATGTAAACAATTAAATTTGAAATTTGGCAAAGGGAATTCTTAAAGTTTGAAAGACTAAATTTTATGTATCAAACATTCACAAAAGTTGTCAAGAATTCACCAAAAATTATTTTTGGCATTTTCTTTTAACTGACTGACAGTTTAGAGAACTGTTTCTTTGTTGTTGGGCTAGTGACTATACCTCATTTATTGTATCATGAATGGTGCTCAGGTGACGGAATTCGCAACTGTTACAGGGATGTTTATCACTAGCAATGTAGTTTTTTTTTCGCCACCTGCAACGAAAATTAATGTTCTGATAACACTGTGGAACATTTTTGGGGTTATTGTCTGGGGGGTGAGAAATTCCAAGTCAGGGTGATGGTACTAGGTCAGTATATTAAAACCCTCAAAGGTTTTTACCTTTTACATTTTTTCCTTATCTTGATGTTTTTTCGCTTAGTTGTAAAATGTTGGCAAAAACGTAGTTTGATATAACTTAAGAACGACTAAATCGATTTTGCTGAAATAAATTGAGAAAAATTAATAATTACATTTTCTTTAATCCATTAATATACTGTTTCTCTACCAAATCAACATTTTTGCAATTAGAAATAAATTAATGAAGAAAATTTTTTTTTTTAATCATATAAATCCCAAACGGAAAAACGTGAAGAGTCTTATAACTTTCACGTAAAGTCACATAACCTATAAACAAAATGCGACATAGATCATAGAAATCGATTAACGCGTTCTGCTTTTATTTGCAATTAAGTAACTTCACTTAACCCTTTGAGGGTTTTAATATACTGACCTAGTACCATCACCCTGACTTGGAATTTCTCACACCCCAGATTGGCTGTTGTACTGTGTAATTGTTTGCTCAAGGAATATTTGACATTTGCAAATAAAAAAATATCAAATGCGCATTTTCACAAGAAACATCGAACTTAGTACCAGAATAAGAGCAAAATAATCAATAAATTAAATGAAGCACATCGTACCTTTATCGTGTCACTTGAGCTGATAGCTCAATCGATTCATATGAGTACAAGTAGCATTTGTATGGCAGGTAAGAAGTTCGGATAACTGCAAATTTGTGGCAAATTAGTGATTTTCACTTACGTGCCACACGAGTCGTGCTAATGATAATGCGGTAGCTTAGTCAAAACTACTGTACTAATAAAATTGCTGGAAAAACAATTCTTTTGAATCATCTTACTTACAAAGTATATATGAAATATATACTTTGTAAGTAACTTACTTACAAAGTATATATGAAGTATATCGAAATTTAAATATTAAAGGGTAGAATCAATGTCAGATTGCCAAAAACTTTAGAAGATCGTGTGTGCAACCCGAAAAAGATATGTTTTACAGGGAAGACCGCGAAAAAGTTCTTCTAAAGAGGATAACATTCAGTTATTGTCATCTCGGGACTCTTTTATGTTTAAACTATGAGTTGTAATTTCGACTAGGACTGTGAGCAGCCGATAAGTGGAAAACATTAATTTTAGAAGATCTTCCCGAAAGGTCCAGAGGTAAATAAAAAAACTACACCGGCGAAATCGCATATTAAAAAACAGAGAATCAAAAACATTTTTATTAGTAATAATGATTATAAATCATGGGTAAGGCGACCTAATCAGCTATTTTGCAACACATACCGTTAACAATGTAGCAATAAGCAATCCCAGTATTGGCAGTGTTCCTGATTGACCCGAAACAAGCACTCTTCTGCCATGGGGCAGTAACCTCAACAATATGTATTTTTGTTTGTCCATTTTTTCGTCGTGGGAGCAGCACTTTCCGGATATTACTGGTCCGAAACCGGGATCGAACAAAACCCCGAACCTTGGATCTACTTGGTTTGTACACCAACGTGCAACATCTGTAAGGCGTAATCGTTGCATGAAGTAAGTGCACTTCAGGGGCTGTTCAAGTCTGAACGACATCAGGGAGTATAGCGAAACGGACTTTGTTGCCTGTCTCAAAGGAAGACTGATTGGAATGCATATATAGAAGCTACTAACCACAGCTTTTGCGATTACCCATTTTCTCAGATGTTCAGACAGCCGAGAAGAAGTTCCGGGCCATCAAAGCAGAAGCCGCTCGCCATATTCCTGGTGGTCGAATACCAGAGATAAAACCAAATTTACCAGCAGAGACAGAGGGAATCGCTGATGAGCTTAATGAGATTCGTCGCTCCGATCCTACTGACTCTGAGATCAGTAGGCTAGTCAACGAATACAAGCGAAACAAATCACTTTAAATTGTGGACAGCGGTCAAATCGATCTTAACCCTGGATGAAAGCACCTTCCATGTGCTGATCATCCACATGGGCCGATTAAAATATACATGCTTTATTTTATTGTATGCCGATGTTAAAAGTTTATGCCTTTAAAAATGTTCCAGATTCATTCAGAGCAATTAATCAAGTCGATAAGTAACTAACAATGATTTTAAAGGCGAATTGATAAACTCCGAAATCAGAAATTCTAGAATACCTATTGATAGCCATTTACCCAATGTTGATGTGACCGAAGATATTGTGCCCACGAAGAGGACAACAGATGAGGGTTCCCTGACAAGAGTGTAAGCACTAGGCTCGAAAAATGCCATAATGATGGCAGTATATATATATATATATATATATATATATATATATATATATATATATATATATATATATATATATATATATATATATATATATATATATAGATAGATATATATATATATCTATATATATATATATATATATATATATATATATATATATATATATATATATATATATATATATATATAGATAGATATATATATATATCTATATATATATATATATATATATATATATATATATATATATATATATATACTAAGGTTCCTTATATCTTGCTGGTATTTCCGCCGACATTGTTTTAGTGAATGCAACCAGCAGCATTGTCATATCCTCGTTCATCACCAATCCCGACTTTGCCGACTCCTTTTCTATACTACCAATGAGAGCGTACAGTTCTCCCCATGATGTCTATGCCATCTGCACGCGATGCGTATGCTCTGAGATGGTGTTATTATGGTCCCTATATTTAACTCCGTGTCGTTTGCTTTACGCTTTTCTCGGGATTCGGCACAATATAAATATCTGGTCAGTAGATTTACCAAGCCAAAAGCCACAGGTCAATGACGTTGTTGATGAGAGGCTTGAGTCGTTCACATAATACGCTCGCGAGAACCTTGTAAGTAATTTGTAGTAGGCTCATCCTCTTCAGCCTTAAACAACTCAGCCGGTAAAGCCTATTTAGGTGCTCGATCGCTGTCTTGACTTCTTCTAGGCTGGGTAATTGGCACTCTACGCGTTCTTTAGCGATTTGCACTGGGTCGTCTTCTCAACAGAATGTTTAGGCGTCAATAGGTTGCAAAACTGTTCTCTCAACATACTCATTGCACTTGCCATATCCTTTGAGTTCATACCATTAATTAGACCCTCAGCCTGTTGTTTAACTTTTTAAAAGAATTTTCGAGCATTATTTTTACTCTTGTAGATATATCGCAATCTCCTCAATAACGTAATGATTAGCGAATTAATACAGACTATGTTGGTTTAAATTGGCCAAAAAATCATATTTATGGCAAAAGGTATGGACCGATCGTTTTAAAATTTAAACAGAATGAATTCAATGAGAGGCCTATTATTATAGACTATGTTGTGTTCAAAATGAACAAACTGATCTGAATGCGAATCTGCACGCGGGACAGAAGTGGCAACGATTGTCATTTTTTTTCGCTATTTTTGCAAAAAATGGGTACTTGCTTTCCATCGTTCTCCATGTTGGATTATTTTTGTTAAACGACAAACAGGCGGTGACTTCAGATATTTCTTCAATTGTATTAGAACACCACTGCCATCATTATGGCATTTTTCGAGCCTAGTGCTTACACTCTTGTCAAGGAATATATATATATATATATATATATATATATATATATATATATATATATATATATATATATATATATATATATATATATATATATATATATATATATATATATATATATATATATATATATATATATATATATATTCCTTGACAAGAGTGTAAGCACTAGGCTCGAAAAATGCCATAATGATGGCAGTGGTGTTCTAATACAATTGAAGAAATATATATATATATATATATATATATATATATATATATATATATATATATATATATATATATATATATATATATATATATATATATATATATATATATATATATATATATATATATATATATATATATATATATATATATATATATATATATATATTTATATATATATATACTATAAACTATATAGCAACCTGCCTTTACGATTTGTTTCGCGTGATATGATGTACGCTATGTCCTCGCTGATGGTTGAACGTAATATAGTGTAGGGGTCATGTACAGTTCCTGTTTGTCACGAATACTAGAAGTCGGTGGTGCATTTGTACACCATTGGGGGCCATCTTTAGAAAAGTAGTAGTTCTCATTTGATGCGCTGCATTATTTTCTTCCTCTGCTTCATCGGCGTCGTTAATATCTTCATTTATGTCTACGTGTCCTCCAGTTTGAGCATTCGACTCTTCAGCGGGTTGGTGTGTGCAGTCGTTATCAACCTCACCTTCGTGACCAAGTGCACCTTCATCATTCATATAGTCTGCAAATCTGATATCAACTGCACGCCTTTCATCCGCACTCATTTGCTGGTAACGTGTACTACGACGTACAACCATTTCAGCAATGTCTAAATTACTTTCATCTGCCATTTTTATTTTTTTTCTTTTTATTTTATTTGCAATACAATTTCACACACGATATTACTGTTCACTGTCTAAACGTTGTATGATTTGGTTTACGAAACTGGAACCTCTTATATTTTTTTTTAAATAACCAACACTCAGGGGATGCCCCCTATATATGCGGTGCATTGCGTTGGCGAGTGGAAAATAAAAAGTCGGAGAGGGAAAGAGGGAGTAATGTTTATTGACACTAGCCTTGAACTTCTGGATGTCGCAATTAGTGGGAAATACATTTGCCGGAAGTCGATTCCACATACGGACTGTACGAGCGAAAAACGAATTTGATCTGTAGTGTATAGTGCGGTCAACTGGCCAATCGATAACAAACGGGTGTGAATTCCTAGAAAGTCGCGTATCCCTGCCGAACATCCTCACGTCAGGAATAAGGCGACGGATGTCTGATGAACACACACCATGAAAGTAACGATAGAACAGCGTCACGCAACCCACTTTCCGACGATGCTCAAGGGAAACAATAGAGTTGGATACCCTACTGTCACCTATCAGCACCATCGCTCTCCTTTGAACACGGTCAAGTAGCTCCAATGATGATTTTGGAGCACCTGCCCATATATGGGAGTTGTATTCCATCTTTGGCCTGATGTAAGTTGTATAGATATTGAAAAGATCAGAAGGAGTGAAATATTTCTTGCACCGCTTTAAAAAGCCTATGCACTTGAGTGCTTCTTTCGACACTTCGAATACATGTCTCGCCCAACGAGCGTCACATTGTATTTTCATGCCCAGAACATCGAGAGCTTCTGATTGTTCAATATCCGTTCCATCGAGAGAGATTGATGATATTGTTGGGTCAGCGAATCGCTTGTGAGACAACAAGCAGCACTGTGTCTTACGTGCATTAAAATCTACTCTATTCACTCGACCCCATTCGGAAATGGCCAGTAGATCACGGCCAAGTGTCTCATCCATAATTCGCCTTTTGTCTTCAATATCTTGAAGGCTCGGCCTACGGTCGAATGAATATGAATGACAGAGGTTACTATCATCTGCGAAAGAGTAGATTGGATTCACGGTCTGACCCAATAGATCGTCAATGAAAATAAGAAACAAAGAGGGAGAAAGGACAGAGCCCTGTGGTACACCTGCGGTCAGCCTATGTGTGTTGGATGAGAACCCATATACAACAACTCTAATAGTGCGATCTCTAAGAAAGCTCGATATAAACCGAGCAAACGTATTACCGACACCAAAAGCACCGTGCCAGACTCTATCAAAGGCCTTGGAGATATCTAGAGCCACGACCTTACTCTCACCAAACTGGTGGATAGACCGACTCCAACGCTCCGACAAGAACGCCAACAGGTCTCCCGTAGAGCGGTTTCTACGGCAAAATAAAAAGAAAACAAAAAGTAATGAGAATTCAAAGAACACGTAAGTGATGCGTTCAAACAATAAAGAAAAGTATAATGATGCCAAAAGAATGTGCATTTACTAGTCATTTCATAAAAATTCAGTGCAATTTCCCTACGGACCTTGTAACACGTCCACGTACTAAATTCAAACCTCAATAAAAACTAAACTATTGGTCGGATTGCCTTGATTTTTTTTTAAACGATTGTCCACAAAATTCTCTTGTCCTGGCCGAAATAGGAGTAATTTCAGTTTAAAAGGAAGCCTTGAGAAAGCATAATGAAAATACAATCTTACAAGTAAAGTAAGTCTTCTTCGCCAACTTTCTGTAAAAAGGATGCATACCAGTCAATCGATGGAGGGACACATCACTGCATTCTTGAATATTGTGGACATTTTGAAGGATTTAAGTGAGGAACTTGAAGAACCAAAAGCATTGTGTTTTTGCTTGAAAGCTTACCAGAGGAATATAATTCGTTGGTTTCATCATTGGAAATGCGACCTGAGACCGATCTTACAATGGATCTTATAAAGGATAAGCTGCTCCAAGAATTGAAGCGAACGTCTATCTGTGAGCAAGAAGCTGACGTGGCGTTCAAAATTTAAAAGAAGTTTAAACCCAAATGTTTTTTGTGCGGTAAGACAGGTCATTTGAAGAAAAACTGTCCTATCAAGAAATCAATCGGAAATCGTGCCAATATAGCGAAAAATGGAGAAAATAAAAATCTTTGTCGGGCTGTGAGCAAGAAGCTGAGTGATTATGCTGCTACTTGCCACATGTCTTGTGTACTAACTGGTGAGTGTCAATTGGTTTGTCAGGACAATGAGATTTGTGTCCGTGATGTTTGGAATTGGACGGAAACTTGCTGTCTGTGAAAAGTTGACCGCTGAAGGTTTCCAAGTGAAATTTGATGCAAACTTCTGTTCAATTTCAATGAATAGGACAGCGACACGGATTTGAGAATAATTTATATGTACTTAATCAAAGTTACAAAGCAAATAAATTGTGTGAAGTCAAATCAGCTTGCATTCACATTTGGCATCGCCGCTTAGGACATAGAAATATTCAAGCTATTTTAACAAGCGTCAGTTAAGGTTTGCTGGCTGGAGGGAATATAAGAAAATGTTCCGTTTCATCCGCATGTGAGGTATAACTTTAATCAAAGCAAGTCAGAAACCCATTTCCAAAAGTTTCAGAATTAAGATTGAAAGCCATTTTAGAATTAATTCACGCTGACTGGCCGGTGACACAATCGATCGAAAATTTACAAGTGGTTTTAGTGTTCAAACTTGGTGATGCTACTACTCGTATAAGCTATGCAAGCGTAGCTTAAAGCAGACAAATGTGACCTTATCATCCACTAGCGCGGAATTAGTTGCCTTACCTGAAGCATCTAAAGAAATATTATGGATTTTGCAGTTACTAAAGAAATTTGGAACTAAAATATCTAATTCTGTAATGTTTGAAGATAATCAAAACTGTCTCAAGATTCTCCAAGAAGTAAACATAAATCCAAGAAACATGCATATTGATGTAAAATACATTTTTGTACGAGACTTGCTTGTTGCATGCAAAGCAAATTATCTACGAATATTGTCCAACAGATATTATGTTGGCAGATTTATTCACTAGACCTTTATTAAAAGGTAAAATTTGTAATTTTAGAGAAGTTATTGGATTATGTCATTACGTTCGTTAATTATTTGTGTTTATATAAAACAACGTACAATATTTGTTTTATTGAGAAGGGGTGTTAATGTACAATATCGTACACTACTAAATATTGTACTTTGAACATTATTACTTTGTTTTGTAAAAACATAGTAAACAGTTGTACTCGTATAACTGTTGATCAATGAAAAATATTAAAAATATTATTTCAGTACGATTCAGAATTCCGTTAAATAAATACCATTGCGTATATATACTTATATATATATCCAATACTTTTGGCTGTTAAGATGTCTGATATTAATTCGTTTTTATGCTCAGTATTTCGATCGACAAATCTGGAGTAAATCGCATGTATACTTAAATAAACCAAGAGGTGTAACGCGAGATTTACTATATGTGACCCGGTCTATGAAAAGGTGGCTTATGAGTCAAAAAATAAATTGCGAGAAACAGCTGTTAAAGATAAACAATGCATTTCTTCAGTTTCCTAGTAGTGGAAGTCATTTTGAGTCATAAGCCACTTTTTCATAGGCCGGGTCACATAAATCTCGCGTTACACCTCTTGGTTTATTTAAGTATACATGCGATTTACTCCAGATTTGTCGATCGAAATACTGAGCACAAAAACGAATTAATATCAGACATCTATAACAGCCAAAAGTATTGGTATATATACGCACATTTATTACTCTGTTAAAATATCTTTTAGTTCTAGATTCATAGTAATTTCCTATACAATGACGCAACATCTTTCGTTCCAAAATTTCCTTTTTACCAATTACTTTAGGAGAGACGATAACCCCCATTGGAAAGCCATACAATAGGGAAGTTCTTATGCTGAGAGTTTTTGAAAATAGAAAATCATGCATAAAAATACTGTACAAGTAAGTGCTCAGTGAGAATATCGAGCTCTTCTAGCATTGCAAAGCGGTTCTGTTTTATAAATATTGTCCTATGAAAATTTAGCTTCAAGTTTTCAGCTGAATCATTCAACCTTGGTCGATTACTTCGTCTTTGCCCCAATTGATCTTGCGGAGTGGAGATTCCCAAATCCATGGCTCTAACCTGTTTTTTCATTGAAACAGTGTCACCAACAATTTCCCTGTTCGAATCGTGCGGACCTTTAACATTTTCTTCCCTTTGTATTCAATAGCCTTTCATTTTTCTTGTTTTGTTCCACTGTCATACAAACGGTGCTATTCCTCGTAGATTTTTCATAGAAAAAACTGTGTATTGCAGTAATTACTGCATATACAACACAAAGGAAGACGTATTAGTAGAAACCATGGAAATATACAAACAAAAGACAAGGACAATCTGACTACCTGTGTACCACAACACAAAGAACCGCCACAATTATAATACCTGGCATCTATATGTATATGTGACGCGCAAAATAGAAAGGGACCTAAGGTTAAAAGCCAGTTTTGTTCAGGAGAGCCGTTTTAAAGATTAGGTCCCTTTCTATTTGCGCTTAGAATCGTCGACTTCACTTTCATAAAACGCGCATATCTCTGGGAGGGGACACTTTTGGGGCATGCGATCGGTCTCATTCGATGCTCAGATGTTGTCCACATCAAAAAGACAAAAAAAATGAAAATTGGTTTTTTTACCCTTGGGTCCCTTTCTCTATGCGCTGTCACATATACTGACAACAACGATCAAGAACCAGAAACATACAAAGATCCACAGCCTTCTACTTCTGGAGCTTTTGCTACTTCAAACATACAAATTGAAAGTGATAGTGATGATGATTAAGCGGATCCAAATAAGATATAATACTTTTAAATAAAAAATGTGTTTTTGTAATAAAAAAATAATTTTTCCAATAAAAAACTAAATTTTTCCATAAAAATTGCATTTTGTGATAGTAACTTTCGGAAAATAATAAAATGTAATGAAATATGTTTTACAATGAAGTCAACATCAAAAATTGATTTTTCAACCTAAAAATAGTAAATACTCGTACTCCATTTTTTCTATGAAAATCAACAAGAAATATCAGCATTTGCATAACAGCGCCATTTAGCGTGAGTTTTTGGTAAAAATAAATATCAAAAATGAATTCCTCGACCCCAAAAGAGTAACCACTACCTTCCAGGATAATAAAAATAATTGTTTTTGTATACATTTATCTTTATTTGCAATATATTTACTTATACAAGAAAATATTTAGCAAATCTAATAGCTACTATAATAAATAACAGAAGGGTTAAGCTCCATTAAACTTAAGAAAATTATATTTTATTTTTAATTTTTGACTTCCGGTTTAAACTTTAAATATTATTTATAAAGGCAGGAGAATAATACTAATAGTTCTGTATGAAAGCGAAATCTAATATGTGGTGCCTTTTCAGTCTTCTTACTTCGTTACTATCATTTAATACGCTTATAGCTACAACATTAGGGTGTAAACGTAATCTGTTTAGGTTCTATGCACTAAAGCGTTTTATTTCATATTTAATTATCGGGACATCAAGATCAGTGTGAATAATGTTGTTGTTAACGTAACAAAGAGCTTCTGAGATGAGTCTAAGGGTTTTTGATTGATATCTTTGTAATATTTCAACGTTCGAATAGTTGGATCCCATAGGTCCACACTGGCTTTAGAACGGTTTTGTAAAGGATAGCCTTGTTCTGCAGGCTATGCTCTGATTTTGGGTCTAGAAACCAGTACATTTTCTTCGTTTTCAAATTTAATTGTTGTCTTTTGACTGAATATGCTTTTTTCTAATTTAGTCTTCTATCAAAATGAAGACCTATTATTTCACACTGGAAGCTGAAGGGATTGTTACCCCATTTAATTTCGGCGAAGGGTACTCTTCTTTTCGCAAAGTAAAAGTAACATGCGTAGATTATTCAGCGTTTACTTTAATATTCCACTTGTTGAACCATATTTCAGTTTCATCTAACTGTTTTTGAATAATACTTGAGGGACAATCACTGGTGGCTAGTATTGCCGTATCATCTGCGTTCGTAGCAATTGTAACGTCGCCAGAAATAGGCATGTCAGAGGTAAATATCGTGTACTACACTGGACCTGAAACACTTCCTTGTGTGATTCCAGAATTTATAGCACCAATTATTGATTCGTCGTTGTTAATGTTAATATAAAAACTTCTTCCGGTTAGGTATGATTTTAAGAAAAGCTAAAATGGCGTGGGCAGGATACGTTTTAATTTAAATAATAAGCTCTAATGCCAGACTCTATCAAAAGCTTGCATTATGTCAAGAAATACCAGACTATCCCGAATAGTTTGTGCAACCCTGTGGCATTACTCTGGTGTACCATGCATTTGTCGAAGTCCAAATTGATGGTCAGGCAGTATTTTGTTAATTTGCAGTATCGGCAGCATTCTCTTCAAAAAAAGGCTTTCACATTATTTTGAGAAGGCTGGTAGAAGCCTTATAGGTCTTTCGGGCTTTCCTGGTTTTGGAACCATAATAATTTTGGCAGATTTCCACTGTGTAGGAAAATGCGAAAGTCTTATGATGGAATTAAAGATAAGGGTAAGATAAACGAATCCCTTTTTGGCAAAGACTGAATAAAAATAAAGTAAAATGCTTAATAGGTCGTCTCATTTGACACGTAACATTAAGAAAGTCGTGTAAATGTTGTTTCTAAATATGTTTCAATTGCGTCGGCTTTGCTTTTGTCCGAGCTACACCATTCGCCGTTTCTGTTTTGATAGGAACATTTCTCCTTTTGGGTCGTTTAAGGTACATTGTTTATTGTTATTGTTTCAAGGACCATAAGTAGTTACCGATTGAAATATTTTTATCGTCTTCAGACGAATTTTTAGTACCAATTTTTATTGAAATATTTAAGTTTGTATAAAGTGTGTTCGTTTACTTTCCCAGTAAAAATTTGCAAGTTTCTACTTTTGAGAGCGTAATGCCAATTTTACTCTCTTTATTAATATTTGCAAGAAAAATAAACGAACAGCTTCCAGTAAAAATTTGCAATGAAACATCTGATTTTGTTTACTGTTTGCATTACATTTCGCTTTATTTTGAATTTTTAAGTGTTAAGTTTTGTAATTTGTAAAAAAATGAGCAAAAGAAAACTTTTTTCTTTCTAATTTCAGTGATTAACATATATATTTAATAAAATAAAAAAATTTCCAATTTGTACTTACCTATTCTGTTGTTTATTTATACTTTTATTTGTTTACATCAAACAGCTGATTTCAAGCATCTGTTCCATCTTGCAAATTTTGTTTGGCTAAAATTTCTCCAACCAAAATTTGCAAGCTCTCTAACATCTAACTGTCAAAATTGTCTCTTTTTGGCTCTCATATACTGGACTTTTTAGGTAAACGAACACGATCTAGTAAAAATTTGCACAAATTTATACAAATAAAGTAAACGAACATATGTACTTATTATTTTTTATCCAGTTTTGGTACATTTGTATGTTTGTTTCAGATATAAATATTTTTTTGGAGTCTCACTTCTTTAGCAGTGTTTGGTCTTGTAATTTATTATTATTGAACTATGATCAGAATTAAGATCATCGCACGCAATTATGCGTAGTAAAGATGGAGGTATGCCTACAAAGTCTAGTACTTTCTTTACATCTGTCGGTCAGTCGGGCTTCCATTCCATTTGCATTGTGATATGCAGTTGTATAGTTCCCTTCCCTTTGGATTAATTAATCGTGAACCCCACCATAAGTGTTTTGCATTCCAAGTTTATCAAAGAAATTGAAATATTGTTGATGACTTACAGTAAACCTAGGAGGGAAGTAAACAGCATATATCGAAACGATCGTGTGTCACATACAATTTTAATACCGGCTGCTTGTAAATATGTTCGGCGATTTCATATTTGATAGTATTAGATTTTACTGTAGCAGCAGCCCCACCATGTGCCCTGTCGCCTGGTTAGCAGTAATTATATCGTAGCCTTTTATATGAAGATATGTTTTACACGTCATATGAGTTTTCGATACAAGAAAGATATCTATGAAATTATCATGAAGAAACAATAATACTTCATTTATGTGATTTGAAATACTATTTGCATTCTATGCTCCAGTTACTAAGTCTTTTTGTATAATATAGACATTAATTAACATCTTCACATTCATTAACGTATTAGTCACTTCAATTTGGTCAGATAGCATTGCTTCTATTTTGCTCAAAATATTGCTTTCTGAGGGCTGGCCACCCTTGACAATCTGGTAATAAGTCTATGTATTTCTTTGTTTGGTACTCTCGTATTGGCTTTGATCTGGATTATTGTTTGTACTCGTAAATCAAATCGTTGATGATTTAGTTTAGTGATTTAGTCGATAGTGACTAAAGCATTATCAATTGAACGAATATTGTAAACATATTTGTAGTTTTCATTTGGATCTAAATCTACAAAGAACATTGACAACGGCTGCTTAGTAATTCGACTAATGACATTACTTACACTTCTTACTTGATGTTCCGAATATATTAAATGTGCTTTAGTGTCAGGTATTGGGGTAGAATGATGGATACCTTTAACTCCTACGGTATATGCCATATCTGCCTTAAGCTGAGTGATACAAATGTTACTAGTTTCAATGTATTTTATAATTTTTCGATAGGCCTCAATTGTTTTAATCATCAAACGTATCTGGCCATTTCTTTGCCTAAACTACTTATTATTTGTATTATATTCTACAGCAGGAATTAAAAGGGGATGGGCCTCAGGCTTTGGTTGAGTGTTGTTTTCGTCATTTTCCTCATCAACAGTAAGAGCATTGTAACGATTTTGGGTTGTTGTAGAATCATCATGATGTGGTCGCTTTTGAATAAAACCAGTAGCTGACCTCGACGTCTTTCTCTTTTTTGCAATGCCAGTTTGAATTATCGTCTTCACCTGATTCACTGAGATGCACACCATCGTTGTGCGTGCTGTTGTCGTTGTCCAAGAAGCAAGCATTGCACGCACGCGCACTCTGTTAGTTTTTTTTTTCTTTCTTTTTGTTTTACTTATCCGTTTGTTGGCATAATAAGCATTTTTGCTTTATGATTGTTGGTGTATTTTTTGTTTTAAAGTTCGAATATTTGAGATTATGGTTTAGCACAGCAGTACGTCTTACATCGATCGCGTACAAACAACTACTATACAAAATAAATAAGCATTACTTTTTCAAATTTTCAATGATCTTTTCATCTACTTTAAATGCGTGTAAAACAAATCTCTCACTGAACTAAAAAAACCCCTTGAAGGTTTTGTTATGGTCAATAGGTCTGTCTGCGTAATTTTCTAGTAGCAAATGCTCAGTAACTTTTTTTGGGAGAGTAAGAACAATTTTAATCTGTCGGTTGAAAATATCTCAAAAAGTACGCAGACAGCATCCAGTGAAATCTTGCAAGAAAACAGCTGATCGGTGTGTAAACATCGGTGTGTAAACGGTTCTGCCATCTCCAATCCACTTTCATCACGGTCGCACTGTTTTTTTTTGCAAGTTTCTAGCATGAAGAAAAATGTTTTGTTTATTATAATTTAATATAAACGTTAAAAATCAACACAATTTAATTACTTACCGCTGCCATTGTTAAATTTCAATTTTTATTTCACAAAAATTATTTCATTCAAACAGAAAATAAAAACAGCTGTTTAAACTAGTTGCAAAATCTTGCAAGCAGAAATTTCTCCAGCAACAAGTTCTCTAACTTCAAACTGTCAAAAAATTCTCTTTTTGGCTCTCTCGCTGCAAGAGATTTGGAGTACGCAGACAACATTTTGCACAAAATGCTGCAAAATATGTATACGCAGATAGACCTAATAAGTCTGTCCGTTTACTTTCCCAGTAAAAATTTGCAAGTTTCTACTTTTGAGAGCGTAATGCCAATTTTACTCTCCTTATTAAAATTTGCAATAGAAGTAAACGAACTGCTTTTAGCAAAAATTTGCAATGAAACAGCTGATTTTGTTTACTGTTTGCATTACATTTCATTTAATTTTCAATTTAAGTGTTAAGATTTGTAATAAAAAAATGAGCAAAAGAAATCTTCTTTCTTTCTAATTTCAGTGATTAATGACATATATTAAATAAAATAGAAAAATATTCCAATTTTTACTTACCTGTTGTAAATTTATTTATACTTTTATTTGTTTATGTACATAAAACAGCTGATTTCAAGCATCTGTACTATCTTGCAAATTTTGGTTGGCTAAAATTATTCCAACCAAAATTTGCAAGCTCGCTTACTTCTAACTGTCAAAATTTTCTCTCTTTGGCTCCCATTTCTGGGCTTTTTGGGTAAACGATCCAGTAAAAATTTTCACAAATTTGCAAGTAAACGAACACATTTAATGTATACATACATACTTTCATTTGCAGTTGGTTTTATTCCATTCGTATTTTGGTTGTTGCACTGTGTTATTGTTGGAATTATTTTCACATTTGTCGAGAGGTGTATTCTTGGAAGGCTTCATTCCCTCCATTAAATTAGAATCCATTGCAAAACAACGTTTGGGTGTTCAAAAATCCAATAAAAGATAAAAAAAAAATTCCCAGCAAATACTTTTTTCGACAATAAAAACCGGTCTACTTTGTTCCAAATTCAATGTCAGACTCCACTTAACTGCACTGAATAGTGTCATTTGTGTGGGAGGTACTAGAAGGGGAGCGGCTAGGAATCCAATTATTTGTCACCGAGTTTATCTTATAATTGTGGTCTTAAGTATTGGTTTGGGCTAGATCGTATGGTAGGAACCAAAATGGGGCGTGTCAACCCCTTATTGTCAACCCCTTATTGATATGCAACTATAAAGCCGTAATGAAAATTATTACGACGTTTCAATTTAAGCTAATTTCACGCACTGGATGACAAGTTATGTTGATCTTAGTCTACACCGAACAAAAATCATTTTTGTGTGAAGTACTAGAGGGGACGTGGCTAGGAATCCAACTATTTGTCACTAAGTTAAGCTTATAACCCTGTTCTTAAGTATTGTTTTAGGGTTAGATCGAGTGAATAGGATTCAATATATTTGAAGGATTCCAAAAAAAAGAAGAAGTTATAGAAAAATATTACGACGTAAAATATTTAAAAACGATTGGCTTATAAAGTCTTTAAACGTATTTGGTCAAAGCATATGAAGGCTCAGAAATGCTTTTTCAATGCGTTTTGGTCCGTACCAAATGATATATACCCTCTTAGCCAGTAGAGTGGGAGTATAATAATATCGAAATCTATTAGAAATATAAATGTGGCCTGATCGCCTAAAGACAAGAGTGCAAGAATCTTTTTCGAAAGGGGGTACACTTGGCTTCTAGGTGTACTAGGCCAGGATTTCCTGACCATTCCCGATTGGGGTCGAGTGAATACAGTTGAGTTTAACGCTCGTAAGACATAGTGCTGATTGTTGTCACACATTCGCTTCATTGAATCGACAGTGTCGTCATTAGCTATCGATAATATGGTTGTTGAACAATCAGATGCTCTTGATGTTCTGGGCATGAAAAAACAATGTGACGCTCTTTGGGCGAGCCATGTATAAGTATTCCAAGTGTCGTAAGAAACACTCAAGTGTATAGGCTTCCTAAAGCGGTGCAAGAAATATTTCACTCCTGGTTTTTTCATTTCATTTCTTTATTGACATGTAATTCGAAGCCCACTGGGGCCTATTAAAGCTAAATTACAATATGCATCAAAATGTTAAATAGAACATCATAAACTACTAGAGAAAATTCAGTATAAAATCAAATAAATAATATAAGTTAAAAAAATCCTAATATTTCCTAATAAAAGAGAGAAAAAAACCTGATGAAAGCATATAAGTGATAATCAAGAAACCGAAGAAAAAAAAAACATATGAATAAAAGCATTACTCTGTACTTGAACGAAAATGTTCCATTAAATGTTTACGAAATGTCATGGAAGACAAATTAAACGTTTTTAAACTGCTTGGCAAAATGTTAAATAGTCGGGCTACTCTTACGAGGAATGATCGATCCATAAGCGGTGTTACCTTTGGAATAATTAACTGTCTGTTGCGAATTGAGTGACTGAAAACAAATGAATTAGCTAGGAACAAAGGAGATTGAAGTTTGTATATAGCAACCGAAGGTGCACAAATTCCACAAAGGAACAGCCTAAAAAGTCATTCACAAACGGCGATATGTGAGCATACGGTTTAACAGAATATACATAGCGCATACCTCTATGAAGCACTGTCTTTATAATATTCATATTACTTTGAGTAGTTCCTGTATATACCTCTGGGCAGTACAAAATATTTGGCATAATTAAGCCATGAACCAGTTTTGTTTTTACCCAACGAGGTAAAACTAAATTGGTGTTGTATAGTTGACGAAGTGTGAAACTAATACGTGAAGCAATACTGCGAATATGCTGCTCAAAGCAACATTTGTTATCCAGTAGTATTCCCAAACACGTAATACTCTGAACGAATTCTATAGACGTACCATTGTATTGCAAATCTAGGTTGATAGAAGATGATGATGAAAACAGTATTGCCTTTGTTTAAGAAGGATTAATACTAAGCTTGTTAGAGGACATCCATACGCTCAATAATTTTAAAACATAATTAGTTTTTGCTTGTAAAACATCCAAATACTGGATTTCTCCGCAAAATAATAGCTGAACATCATCAGCAAAAGAGTATGGTGTACACCAATCGCCTACACTTTTAAAAAGGTCATAAATAAACAGCACAAACAAAATTGGACCAAGAACAGAGCCCTGAGGGACCCCACTCCTAACAGACAAAACAGACGATGCGACTCCATTGACACGAACAAACTGCTTTCTACCACATAAATAAAAAAGCATTAAACTACAGGCACTTTTCCCAAGTCCATAATCTTTATGCATTTTATTTATCAAAATTCCATAATCTACCCTATCGAAGGCTTTTTCTAAATCCAAAGACAAAACCATACACATTTTTTGATCATGAGTATTCGTCCTTATTGAGTCAGTAAGGCCAATTAAAAGAGCAGAGGTACTACTGTCGTTCCGGAAACCACATTGGCAATCATTAAGCAGCGATTTACTCTCAATATGGTCTAACAACTGCCGCTTAAGAATATTTTCCACAACTTTTGACAGGATGGGAAGCAAAGAAATGGGTCTTAAGTTGTCAGTAGAATTCGAGCTTGACTTCTTTTGAATTGGTGTCACTATGGCTACTTTCCAATCATTAGGAAAGCAGGAAGTCATTATTATAGTGTTCACTAAATGAAGAAAGTGATTTGATATAAACGGAAATACTACTTTAAGAAATTTAAGAGATATCTCATCACAACCAGAGGCGTTAGACTTGATTGACATAAAAGCCTGTATCAAGTCATTAGAGGAGACGTTATAAAAAGAAAACCCATCTTCCCCAATAATTTGGTTAAAAAAAACTACTATCAGTCGAACTAGTCAGTTGATTATTAATAAATAATGTGTTTAATTCCACTACGTCAACGTTGGCCATCTCTGGTGATGAAACATCTTTTAACAGTCCATTATTTCGAAGACGGTTCCATAGGGTCTTAGAACTATTGCTACCGGCAAAAAGAGCGGCATGAGCTTCCCTTTTAATTCTTCTAATAACTTTTTTGGCTTTATTTCTAGCTCTACAAAAGATTTTCCAATTTTCATCACCTCCACTCTCAAGAAAAGCTTTATAGGCCAGATCCCGTATGGAGCAGTGATACACTATCTGTGGCGAAGAAAACCATTCATCACTTATGTAATTCAACCGTTTCCTCCTTATGGGGAAAATAGAATGAACAGAAGCCAACCCTGACATGATTTCTTCCAATTGCAAATTAACATCTGTGGTGTTGTAGATATTGGAGAAATTTAAAACGGAAAATGCGTTACACAACTCATTTTGATCAAAAACATTGTAATCTACGAATTCTACAAATTGCACAGTGCGCTGCTCTGGAAAATGTACAGTAGTATATAAAAAGGCATGACGAGATATAGCGGGACATATGTATTGTCCCGACGAAACCAAGTGTTCAGGGTGAGATAGCAAAAAAAACGACGTTGATTGATGAACTACATCAAAATGCGTTGGACTTGAGTTGTGATGTACATGCACACCCAACCTTCCACAAACATCTCTAACAATATTAGAGCACGATAAATTAAACAAACATCAGGCCTGAGATGGAATACAACTCCCATATAAGGGCAGGTGCTTCAAAATCATCCTTGGAGCTACTTGATCATGTTCAAAGAGAGCGTTGGTGCTGATAGGTGACAGTAGGCTGATATCCAACTCTATTGTCTCCCTGAAACACCGTCGGAATGTGGGTTGCGTGTCGCTGTTCTATCGTTACTTTCATGGTGTGTGTTCACCTGACATCCGTCGACCGAATCCTGTTATCGATTGGGCGGTTCACCGCAAAATTCACTACAGATCGAATTCGTTTTTCGTCCGTAATGTCTGCATGCGAAGGCGACTTCCGGCAAATGTATTTCCCATTAATTACGACATCCAGCAATTCAAGACAAATGTCAATAAACTTTAATCCCTCTTTTCACTCTCTGCTCCCTTATGTTCCAATCAGCAACGCAATGCACTGCACGTAAAGGGAGAAAACAGCTTAGTTTGGCCAATTAAAAAAAAATACTGTGAGATATGTTGAGATTACTCGAAATCCAAATTTCTCCATAATGGCAGGTGGTGTAGAAATTTGGAAACCAGATTCGATCTCAAAAAATTCCATTTGATTTGATCCTAGCAAATGAAAAATTTGTTGCTAAGTTTTAGTTCGATATTGTTAATTAACGTCATTCAATTGAGATAACATTACATTTTATAAGTATAAAAATGTTAATTAAATAATATAATTATTAGAGTCCTTAAATTTATTTCCATTATTACTGTGTGCAACTCTTGGGGTAGTTTTGGACTTAAATTGACAGCCTAAATTTACGTTAGGAATACATTTAAATTAAATTTTTTACGCTGAAATAGGTTCTTAGTCTATAAAACTTCATAGTGAACCAAAAGAAAATATTCTAGAAAGTGTCTGCTACTTTTAAAACGATTGCGATGCGGATTAGGGACCGTTTGGATTTTATTCGCCATTCGCGGCTATGACACCAATAAATGCATTGCCGATTTCAAATAGAGCATACGCAACACTATTTTCTACGCTTTGTCAGTCTGTGTGAAACACAAATCTCCACTTTAGCCGGTTCTATGCACAAAATCGACAGGATTCAGCAATACTTCTGGCAGGGTCCGTCACCCCGGTGCGGTGTGTCGCTGCAACAACTGCTAAGAATCGTTTTGTAGTACGAGTACTGGAAAAAGGATGTTAAAGGCCTATATTCGTTATTTTTTATCGTGACATAACATGTAATTACTTGTATGCTGTTAAACATTTAAATATCGATGATTATTATTTGATAATGTCTTTTGATATAAATATTGGTCCTGTGATTAGTACAAACTCTCATATAAACTCCATTTTACGTACGTTTGATGGTAAATTAAATGTGGCTCATTTAAATTGCCAAAGTATGAAACCTTCTCATAATAGTACTAAATTTAATGAAATTAAGTCAATTTTGTCTGGCTCTTGTTTTCATGCTATTGGTATTTCTGAGACATGGCTGAAATCAGATGTTCCTGCACGTGCAGTTTATATTCCGGGGTTTAAATTCTACAGAAACGACCGTAGAGGCTCAAGAGGAGGTGGAGTTGGAATTTATGTCTTTAATAAACTTAGGCATAAAGTCGTGTTTAAAACTTCTGTTTTGGGGAAATGTGAGTCTCTTTTTCTTGAATTGTATAGTGGTTGTGCTAAAGTTTTATTTGGTGTTGTCTACTTACCTCCTCAGGGTGACCTTGCGGCTTTTGAAGAATTACACTATGATATTTTCCTGAAATATTCCAATGTAATAGTTGTAGGAGATTTCAATAGTAATATGTTCAATACATCAAGGGCAATATTACTTCGTTCGATGGGTACAAGATTGAATCTATCAGTTTTACACAATTCTAGACCTACACACTTTGATGTTACTCATAGAACATCATCACTAATAGACTTTATGTTGGTTAGTAATAATTTGATGACACATTATACTAATCAGGTTCAATGTCCTTCTATATCCCATCATGCACTCATTTTTGCATCAATTGATATCAATTTGAATCTCTTAGAGGAATATGTGGAGTATCACGATTATAAGAACATTGATTTAGACGGGTTATTGCGTTATTTATCTAATTTTGATTCGTTTTCGTTTTTTACTGCTGTTGGTGTTGATAATAAGTTTTCAATCATTTCTTCTCTTTTTGTAGAGCTTTATGCTTTCGTTCCTGTGGTTAGAAGAAAAATACGCTCAAGAAATGATTGTTAAAGTATATAAAGTCGAGGGATGTTTTGTTATCGCAGTCTTTAAGGGATTTAGCATATAGTGCATATCAAATTGATAGCAGCCACGAGAGATGGAAAATTTTTTGTAAGTATCGCAACAAGGTAAAATCTACCATTCGTAGAGAAAGAAGAAAGCATTATATGCGATATTTCAATCATATAAATACTGACGGGTTTTGGCGCATTCTTAGGGGGGCAGGCTGCATAGGAAGAGATGATATATGTTATGATGGTGATGTTGAGACTATTAATGACTTTTTTGCTCGTAGTGTGACATCTGCCGTTCAAACGTATGTTGACTATGGGCCTTTTGATGATGATGGCTTCAGGGTTTCTTTTTCTTGTGTCAGTATTGATGATGTTTCAGAGGCTGTGGGGAAGGTAAGATCTAAGTCTGTCGGTATCGATAAAGTCTCTATTGAGTTTTTGAGGATTAATATTTCCCTACATATCTGATCTAATTTTACATCTTTTCAATTTTATTTTGACTACCTCTGTATATCCTACAGCTTGGAAGACAGCACGAGTAGTACCAATACCGAAATCAACAAGTATTTCTGGCCCCGACGACTTAAGGCCCATATCGATTCTACCTGTTTTATCAAAAGTTTTTGAATATATTTTAAAGAACCAGATATTGCTCTGTTCTAGGGGTAAAATCTTTGATTCGCAGTATGCTTTTCGTGAAGGGCATAGCACTACATCCTTACTTTTGCACCTTACAGACACCATACGTAATAATATGAATCACAATGAATTAAGTGTCTTAGTGTCTTTAGATTTGTCGAAAGCATTTAATTCAATTTGCCATGGTACTTTGATTGAAAAACTTCGAAATCATTTTAATTTTTCGAGCTCGGCTTGTAGACTTGTAATGTCCTACCTAAGTCACAGATCTCAGTTTGTGGATATGAATGGTATTGAATCTAGTGTTCTTGCTCTGATGTCTGGTGTACCGCAAGGTTCGGTTTTAGGACCTCTTCTATTTATAATGTATATAAACGACTTTTCTGCGTGTCTGGAGTCATACATGTGCAGCATATTTCTATATGCAGATGATGTTTTACTTCTATTCAGTGGTGATCGGGATAGTTGTCAATCTTTAGAAGGAAAAATTAACTTTTGTCTAAATCAGACTTTACGATGGACTTCTCGTAATTCTTTGTTGATTAATCCCTTAAAAACGAAAGCAATTATGTTTGGTACTCTTGGTTTTGACATGGACATATTTGTGGGGCAAGTCAGAGTTGATTTTGTTGATCGTCATAAATGTTTAGGTCTTATAATTGATAGCAAACTTAATTTTGGACATCATATTGACTCTGTCCATTGTAGAATTTATGGTATTTTGCGCAGGTTGTATTCGACTAATATTTATTTGCCGCCATGGGTTAAATGTAGGCTTGCCCATGCACTTTTAATGCCACAAATTTTGTATGGACTAGAGGTAGTGTCGGGTACAGTCGAATATAATTTGCTTAAACTAAGGCGTATTATGAACACTGTTACTCGGTTTGTATATAATGTTCATAGGCGTGAACATGTATCTGCGTTTGTTAGAAGATTTTTAGGAGTGTCATTTACTGAATACGTTAATCATAGGATTTTATTTCAGTTCTATAAGGTTATTAAAAGGGTGTGCCTGTTCCACTGTGCAGTTCGTTCAATTTTTCGCACTCTAGTAGGAATACTCAAATCGTTATACCTAGAATTTTTAATTCTATATTTGAAAAGTCTTTTGTTGTTCGGGTAGCCAGGTGCTGGAATCAATTGCCTATTGAACTGCGAGTTTTTTCTCACTCTAATAATGCATTTCGTCTTAAACTCTTTGATTACTTTATATCAGTTACACCTTAATTCATAATTTTATTTTTATTTCCATGGATATAAAACATGTTTGCCAACAACTTGACTAAGGTTCGTTTGTACAAATCTGGACTATATTTCTATTTTTGTTGTTGTTCTACTTAATGTAAATATGGCTGGGGAGCCAATCGCGTTAAATTACAATTGTATTTAATTATACATTTTTATTATTAAAATTTATTCTAGTTTTTAAGTTTTTCTATTTGGGAATGTTTTTCTAAGTAATACGGGTTTTTTGGCCCTGTGGGCTTTTGTATTACTATATGAATTAATAAAATAAAATAAATAAATAAATATCACTCCATGCTCGGCCAAGTGTTCTGCCTATTACACAAATCGAACAAGCTTAAATTTCAGCTAAGAAGTGCTTGCCTTCAGAGTGGCAATTTTACCTGGTATGCAAATACTTTGATATTTTTTGATTGATATTCAAAAAAAAGTAATTGACCATCTTTAAAGATATCAAATTGTACATACTTTGTGTCAAATTCATTTTTCTTCAACAAAAATATCGTTTGCATTTTTGCTACTTTGTATGGGGGCTATAGCGAAACATTTACCGATTTGGCCCACTTTCAACCCTAAATGGGCCTAATCAAAAAGTCTGTTTCATACCTATGTAGCTTCAGCAGCCATACCCCCAAAAAGTGTAATTTTTACTGAAAACCTTTTTCTCTGAATGCATTTGGTCCATTATAAATCCCAAACAACTTAAACCAACAAAACATTTCTCTGCATAGTTCGGACTTTCTAGGTTGTTTATTGAGACCGCTGTCGTGGCTTTAACAGACGCACTGACGAACGGACGGTCGGTCGGACATCGCTAGAGCGTCTTAGAATTTGCACTGATCATAAAGGGTGGTTAAATTTTAAGGGCCGATGTTTAATGTGAACCACGCCTTAACGTCAAGTTTTTTTCTGCATTTCATTTGATATTTCTCAATTTCAGACTTACTCAATTTGAACCATAGAAAGATACACAAGCGAGCAACGCGTTTAAGTAAGGCAACAGTGGATGATCAATTTTCGAAGAAAATCATCTTCAGTGATGAGGCACATTTTTACCTCAATGGATTCGTCAATAAGCAGAATTGCCGCATTTGGGTGAATGATAATCCAAGAGTGATTGTCGAAAAAACAATGCACCTACAAAGAGTGACTATTTGGTGCGGTTTATGGGCCGTATTTTTTCCAAAATGAGGCCGGCCAGGCAGTTACTGTGAATGGTGTTCGCTATCGTGAAATGATAACGAACTTTTTATGACCCGAATTGGAAGATATGGATGTGGACGATATGTGGTTTCAACAGGACGGTGCCACTATGCCATACAGCTAACAAAACAATGGCTTTTTAGTGCGACAAATTCAATGGCCGTGTTATCTCACATCGTGGCGATGTTAATTGGCTGCCAAGATCATGTGATTTGACACCGTTGGACTTCTTTCTTTGGGGTTATTTGAAAGAAAAGGTGTACGTCAACAATTCAAGAGCTAAGGGGAGAGATAATTCGGCACATTAACGGCATAGAACCTCAATTATGCCTCAGCGTCATCGAAACTTTGGACCATCGGATGGAGGTATGCCGCCGACGTCGCGGCGTCCATTTAGCCGATAGCTTGTTCCATACATTATCATAATAAAGCGAAATAACAAGAATTTGCTAAATAATTTGTGTTTTATTCAAAATCAACATCGGCCCTTAATATTTAACCATCCTTTATGTACTTCACAGGGTATCAGATCAATATTTTGAGTTACAACAAACGAAATGCCAAATTTGGTACACCCCCATCCTATTATGGAGCATATAAAAAGGCCTATGTGAAAATCGCGCCTTAAACACTATACTTATATGTATATCACGGATATATACGAATCGACTGCAATTACTAATTTTCGAAAATGAATAAATGCGTTTTTTTTGGCTCTCCTGTAAAAACGCGTAGGCCTTCTGCTGGGAACACCGGCGATATACTCGTGGATTCAGTCATACCAATTATACAGTGCTGGCCATAACAAGTGCTACTAAAACGAGTATTTTACGAAAGTTGTCAAATGCAATTGCAATACTACCAAAAAAGTTTTGTCCGTAAAAAAGTGATATCTAGTGGCAATGATGGATTGACATCGGCAAGGCACTGAACCTTTCAAGTAGTCAATAAAACGTACAGGAGCTGCATTTCATCTTTATCTTTAAAATTCCGAAACAAAACTTGAAAACTAGTCTCTTTCTCACGATTGATTTACTGACTGATGGGATTTAGATTCGGCGCTTGTGGTGACCATTTTATTATCGAAAATCGTGTTGAGCAAATCCCCAGTGATGCTTTGACAAGGCGTCTACGAAGAGTTCGAGCAGAAAATGATTTTTGGATGCTTAAAACAATTTTGCCGAAGTCGCAAACGGATATTTTCTGGCTGCTGGACTATCTATCATATTATACGTCCGATGAGTTAATTTACGCTGTCAACCTCGCGTAATTTTCCAGCAATAATTTGTCAAACTGAGCTTTTTGCACATTATGCTTTTTGAGTCCTCCCAGAAATATTCTATCAGAATAATTACATACAATTTGTAATATCATTATTTAAAAAAAATAAAGTTATTCAAAATCTATTTATTTTAATGAGTTAATTTAATTTTCCCCCAAAAATAGTCAACTATTATGTGCAGAAGGTAAAGATGCCGATATATAAAAAATAAGCTAAGTTGCATTTGTTTTTTCCAGGCCGATATTTAATTAATTGATAAAAAAAAGACAAAAGTATGGCATCATTATAACACAATCGATTTTTTATACATATATTATTCTTAAGAATGCTATTGACGAAAATATGGGTATTACTGAAGTGATTTGGAGAACAAGTACCTAAATTACAGAAGATTATAACCTTAGAGAATAGTGGGTGCATTTGTTATGGCCACCGCTGTTGACGTTATACCTCCTTAATGTAGATATTTTTAATATCGAAATCCATTGGTTGTGATATACATATTTAATAAAAAAGGGATCAAAATTTTTGGAAATTAAATAAAACATATTACAAAATAACACCAACACTGTATTAGCATATATATGACCTCAAGGCAGACAATATAGATAAAAAATTAAATTAAAATAAGAAGCATCATTTCCATGATATACTACTCGTATTATCGATACAGGTTATACAAATAATATCGAGCCGTTTTCGATTCGATATATATGAAAACTTAGAACATATGTATGTAGTGTCTATTCGGCTATATTTCTAAATCTATATAGATAAGAAGTTCTTCAAAGCTTCGAATAAATTTCGATTCGAAAGAACTTTAGTATTTTTGACACCATAGAATCGAAATCTTATACAGTTGCCACTTTTTATACCTTGTTTCGATTTTTATACTCAATTTCGGTTCGATTTCGATTCTACAATTTCTCAATTTTCGAGTCTTCGAAATTCAAATTCGAAAAGATTACGATGAATACTTAAGATCACTTTTCTGTTTTTACAATCTTTGAAAAAATATCGAAAGGTTACGCTACTTTGACTCGAGAGCAAAGAAAATTTAAAGCATTTTCTAAATAATTGTTTTCATTGAAAAATTTAAATTTGTGGACTTTTGCTATTCTTTTTTCTTCAAAAATTGCTTTATTAATACAGGGCGTCCGCCGAAAAGGTATACTTCTTTCATTTGCCGCCTTTTTGTAAACATTAGGGTTGACAGTTCATATTCGGAATTCGTGAAGTAGGAAATTTATTATGGAAAAATATTCGATAAATCGTTAAACATCAAAATCAATCATCGATTACTGTGACGATGAGAAAGTTACGTGAAATTTTTAGGAGAAACAGCGTGCCAACAAAACGCACTATTTATTCTTTTTATTATTTATTATTATAATGATTTCGAAGAAAGAGGGCCTGTAGCTGATAAGCCCAAGTATGGACCACAACGTACTGCAAGATCGGCTGAAAACATTACTGCTGCTTAAGAAAGTGTTCAAAACAATCCATCAACCTCAGTTCGACGCCGTGCTGAATGTAACGAAAAATGTGCTCAAAAGGGCTCGCATTTGTGAGGCTAACAGAGGCGGACATTTATCTGATATTGTATTCCATACATAATTGCCGACATGAAATAAAACATTTATCAATATAAGATCCATTTTCATTCATTTAATCAAAAATTATAAACCCTGTATAAGTAATGTCTTGATACAATCGATTTCTTTTATATATTAGGATAATAAGTGGACTAAGTTGCAGCTCTTATTTTACTTATTAAAACAGAAAATAGATGTATTCCTCCGTAACTCAATTCTGATTTTGTCTACCTCAAAATAGCTAAACCTGAATCGACGTAGAATCTCTAATTTAGCCAATTAAACGATGCCTTTATGTCTCGAAATAAACTACCAATCGTGATCATTGATCTCAACGATGTCGTATCCAACTTTGAAGAAATTAACTGATATCAGTCCATGTTCTTACATTAATGGTTGGAAGGAGATTATGTTGAAAAATAAATAATAATTCCAAAAAAACGGTTCTTTTTATGTTAGGACAGTTACTTTTGCGGTCGACCTCGTATGTTATCGATATAGGTGAAATGCCGCTAAAAATTCCAGTCGATTTCGATAACAACTAAACCTTAGAACTTATGTGGGATCTAATTTGGTTAAGTTTCTGAATCGTTAAAAACAAGAAATCCAATTTTTGTCGACATCAAATCGAAAATGTACACAATTTCGACTCTTTATAGCTCTGTAAAGAACACAGGAGTTGATTCCGACACATTTTGTCAACTGGGAAAAGCTCGATAGAAAGGTGGTCTCAAAGCCGACTATGAACTAAGCATAAGTTTTATTTAGACCAATGATACATACGAAAACAAATATTTAAAGTATAAATGGCTTTAAACTTAATTTATGCCAAAAATGCAAATATTTCATTGACGAATTACGAAACAGACAAGAGAAATGGGGCCAAGAGATACAAGTAATTGCCCCGATAATCGTCAGCGAGTTGCGGGCACAGTCGATAGAAGTGCTAGGGCACCCATATACTTATTTTTGATACCCCAGGTGATGTAAGTACAAAAGATTAGAAGCGATTATTTCTGTTAAACACATTTATTATTAAACAATAAAATCCATTCATCCTTAAAAACATAAATTTCTTACACAGCATTTAAAATGTAAATTTGTAATAAATTTTTTAGTTTTGCATCTTCGTTTAAGACTCATATGGACCGAGTGTAAAAAGTGATTGTAACTTAATATATTTTAAAAATAGATTAATAATACGAATAAAATATTTTTAATACACACGTGATAATGATGATAATATAGCGTTGTGGTATATATGGAGGAGAAGAAATATACAAAAAGGACATTTCCCAAATAATCTGGCAAAGAAAAAGAAAGTTGTTGCATACTTTGTACCAGATTTCGGACACGTTGCAAATGAATGACAAAATGATAATATAAAATGTTGCTCCGCTTTGTTTATTTTTTCAGTATAGGTATAAAACTAGTAATCACTCTGTGTATTGGTATGCCCATCTTCTTATATATACATCATTTCGGCCATCGACGACATCTTCTTGGGGATGTGTACGAATGTATCAAAATAACTGGCCAATTCATCTATAGTCACGTCATCGGATGGTGCAGTTGCAGCAGCAGTGTTGCTGGCCTGTTGAGAGCATGATGTATGGTGTGATACAGCGGGCACTGCGTGTTCAGGCGATAAATTCGTTGATAGTCCACTGCGTTGCGAATTTGATGGAGGCTGTGTCAATGCATTCAACTGATGCGGGTCGTCGACATTTAACTCACTGACACAGCCTCCACTTCCACTTTTTGTCTTTGTCCTGCTTGGTACCTGTTGTTTCTGATATGTCCTGTGGTTGCGTAATTTGCTACTGCTGTGTGTTTGTTGTGTTTGCATTGTTGTGAAATTCTTGGAACTCCTGTTACACAAACTCATCTGATTTAAACGGCCGCTGAAGTCGACATCTTCCGTTAGGAGGTTTCGACACTCTTCGATTAAATCACGAAAATCGCTCATGCCCTTTGAACCAACCAAAGCACAGACCTCATTACCTTGATTGTTGAAATCAAAACCTTGAGCTCCTGCGCATATTACATCTGATGACAGCAGCTTTCGCCGTACGTTGCTCTGAGGATGCAAGCACGTTTGCAAAGCTTTTAAAACCGGTTCTCGCAATAGAAGTTTGCGACTGCCAGTCGATGATGTATATTTCTTGAGCGACTGCTTAAGCACTCCACTGGTTGTACGTAAAGAATCTATCGGGTCCACAGTAGTGTCCGCTGAATGTTTCAGCTCATCTAGCAGGACGCTTTCCGAAGCACGTCTAGTGCGACATCTACATCTTGCAAGTAGTGGTGTAATAGACGAGGATGCCAAGCGCTGAACATCAGCCGCTGCCTGAGTACTAACCGACTTAACATCGCCTCCGAAGAAAGGGTTCAGAGCCAATGGAAGATTGTAATCTTGGTGGAGCTTGTCTTGTGGCATAATTATTGAATTCGGAGTTATTTGCAATTTATCCAATTCTTCTGGCAATTCCTCTTCAGTAGCTGCCATGTTCGTGCTCTTTAGTATGCTCCTTTTCTGTAGCTTTTGCCAATCTTCGAACAACACAATAATTTTTTATCTCGACGACGCGTTCTAGGCGTCCTTGAAAATTGAATTGTATACAGTATACAGGAATGGTAGGAATAGAATTTAGTTTCTAGTTTCGATATTAGCTTCCTCAAGTCATACTCTTAAGCTTTAATTGGAGCACTGAACAACTAAGGTCGTGAACAATTCTTGGAAATAGCCCTTTAATCGATTTTAATAACAAATAACAAGTAATTTGGTATTTTATTCAATGATTATTTTTTCTATTTTTTATGACTTTTATTTTTAACACAGATTCTTCTTTCATTGTTTATATGATATACAGGGTTGTACTCATAAACAGATGCCAAGCGAGGATATCGGCGGTGTTTTAATCAGCGTCGACCGCAACTGAGATTGTTGCCAACCTAAATGAAACTGTTATCTCTACATAGAGTTCAGAATGGCGCGACATGACAAAGAGCACCGCTATGACAATAGTGCCTTCCACGCGACAGCCGCTAGTCCATTCACTCCGAAGCTTTTTTGTCGCTGTCACTTTTCGGTAATGCCTCATTCGCATATACAATTGAAATCCATGTACAAGGGACATCATCTCGAATTCTATTACAATTTGTATGGATATTGACTGCCGATATCCAATGAATCATATAATGCTAATTTATTTTTATTATCCTGGAAAGTTGTGGTACCTTACTGTTTTTAGGTTCGAGGAATTAATTTTCGATATTGATTTTTACCCAAAATTCACGCTAGATGGCACGGCACTGTCACACAGACAGTGCAATTTCTTGTAGATTTTCATAGAAAAAACGGAGTATTTACTATTAACTTTTGATGTTGGCTTCATTGTAAAAAATATTTCTAATGATTTAACGAAGTACATATTATTATTTTCAGTAAGTAACTATTGCAAAAAACAAATTTTTATGGAAAAAATTGAGTTTTTTCTGGGAAAAAATTATTTTTTTTATTACAAAAACACCTTTTTTATTTAAATGCATTAGCAATTAATTGATTGAATTGAAGTAGCAATTAATTGATTTTGATCCAAAGAATTATGAAAACCATTATTTTTCATCAATCTTCTGATGTCTGGACCAATAAACATACCTGAAAAATTATTGTAAACTTATTTTTGAAGCCATTATCAACAATGGATTTTTCAGCCTACAAAAAAGTATTTACACCGTTTTTTCAATGAAAACCTACAAGAAATAGCACCCTTTGTATCACAGTGCCATCTAGCGTGGGGTTTAAGTAAAAATATATGCATCGAGCCCAAAAAACAGTAAGATACCACAACTTTACAAGATATACAAATAAATGTGCATTATTCCCAAATCTCCAACTTCAATGGCGCGTAAAAAAATCTCGCACTGAGCTAATGAAAAGCCTTGAGGGGTTTGTAATGCATAATGTCAACTTTCATTTGCAATTGGTCTCATCCCATTTGCATTCGGAAAGTTCGGTATTGTATCACTGTGTTATCAATCTTTTTATGTGAATTGTGCTTTAATGTATCACAATGAATAAGAAAGACATAAAGAATTGATTGTAAAATGTTTAATTTGACAATGTTATTGCCATGGTAAAGTTATAATTTATAATTGTACCATTGTTATTGCAGTGTGCGCTGCACCTCTGGTGTGGCTTTTTACCGTGTCGCTTTTGTATGAATGCTTCCACAAGACCGTAAGTAAGTAGGTTTTGACATTTATGTTTGCGGTGTTGCTTCAGTCTAACAGAACTAAAACCAATTTTTTTACTGACAAAAGGTATATACGGGTCAAACAGAAAGCAGCAGCAAACATATGTATTTGTAGCTGGCAAAAAAAATTATGTGGAGCTAATTAATCCATTATGATACTTATTTGAATCCGACCTTTTTTAACAGCAAATACACTTCAATTGTGTCGATGGATAATTTAAGTATTAGGTTAAGTCTCGATAACTAAGACTGGATAGCAAAACCACAACAGTTTAGCTAATTTTGTTCGTGTCTTAAGGAAAAGTCTAGATGTACTAAACTATTCCAAATATTTAGAAAAACAATTTAAGTCAGCTATTTTAATACTTAGCCTGTAAGAAACGACTTCAGCACGACTTTTCCTCATGGAAGATAAACTGTAGAAGATGGACGAAATTATAGACTATAAACTCCAGAAGATGCACGAAATGTGTTTTTACGACAAATCCAAAAACAAAAGATGGGTATCAATCATTTTGCAAATGCTGTTTTTGAGTTTGAAGTGTGCGAATTTAGTGTTTTGTGTGGTAAGTGTAATTTTTTAGCGTGCTCGTGATAAACTATAGAAAATAAACAAAATGCTTCTTCCTTGCAATATCGCAGAAAAGCAGCAATTCAGTAAAGATGCACACCAAACTGTTTGTGTGTGAATTTGTTCCAATTTACACTTTTTAGCATTTACCGAGAATTGGTGCGCTACTGAAGAGCTGTTTTTCTACGATACTGCAAAGAAGAAGCACCGTCAATAATTGATCTCTTTGAAATTTCTTACTTTGTTGATGTCAATAAAGCTGTTTTCAGATTAAACTGCTCACATTGTTTTAAGTGTTTACTTGAGAAAATCGGTGACGAAACCGAGGTTGGCAGCCGCTATCGTTAAAAACCGTTATCCCTATCCTAACCTTAACAAAAATTGTCGCCGAAAGTCTATTATTACTAAATTATCGTACCAAATTTTTCACATATTAATTCCATTTTTATCACACTAAACTCGCGCTCAAATGACAAAAGTTCTTAGAAAAGAGTTAATAAAAAATGTCAAACTTTCCAATGGAAGTTCTAGTTTGCATCTGGCAACACTAGTATTGCCAGCACATGAAATATAAATATCAGCCCTTGCAAACGTATTGAATATTTACATGACTAGAAATCATTCATAATCCCACATAGCTTTTGTCCATACGTCATCATCACGAAAAAATTTTCTAGAAAAGTCAATCCGGCTGTTTTATTTGCTATGCAGTAACTAGCGTGCACGACTATCATACATGTAAACCCAGGTTCAACTCCTTATAAGAACATCAAACAAACTAAAATTCCCTTAGGAGTTTTTCATTTATCCCAACAAAGCAAAAATTTAGTGTAGAGCAGTGTGTAACAAGCAGCCGTTGTTCATTTTCAAATAACTTTTTTTAATCATATTCATTGAAATACCCTTAAAAATGACTGCAACATTTGCTTTTTACCAATATTAAATTTCGTTTGCTTTGCTACAAGTATTTCTTATGGGAGCGAAAATTTCGTTTTAGGTGAATACTAGGCTTAAGAGATTTATCTCTTAGCCACGTAAAATCTTTTCTATGAAATGCATAAGCCGCTCGGAGTCGGCGTTAAACAGTAGTCTCCGGTCAGTGAATATAAGAATGGTGCACAGTTCACTGATTTGACAAAAGCTTCCCCCAGTTTCTTAATAGGATGTTGTGGTACTTACGTAAGTATCGTAGCTATTTTCGGTCGTATTAACTATTTAAGCGTCATGCGACTAGACAAATAAAACAAGACGCACTTAACATATATTTTAGTAACAGGAAATACTGAACAATATTAAATATAGTTATGTTGATAACATATGGTGCTCAAGACTTTATACTGTTCGCAGATACTTACTAAATAGCATGGCTTGTAATTTTTTTCCCGTCGCATCTACAATGATTTAAAAAAAATTAAAAATGATTAGTAAAACAGCGGTAATAAGACCTTATTTTCCATAACAAGAAATGCATTTTATTCAGTACCGCGAAAATAATTTTGTGGACTAAGAGTTTTCATTTGCTGTTTCACCTTTTAGTCAATATTTTGTTAAATAAAATATACGTTCCGATATATGCTGCAGCATATATCGGAATCTAGATGTCACATTTTACATCTAGATGTCACATTTTACATCCAATCTTGATGAAGGTTTTGTGGACAAAGAATAGACGTTATTGAAATTGCAGGAAATCAGTTAAGATTTGGATATAGCTTCCACACATATGTTTGACCAATTTTATGTGTATAGATCTACAAGCCACATAAAACATCAAATCATGATAAAATTTGACGCAGTTTATAAACATCAATCAGTTACCAGCCAATGGGTGATACTGTCCACGTTTTTATCAAGCCCCAGTAGAAAGGTTCATCTCCGATTTTACATACAACCGCTATAGAACACCTATTTAAATTCCGATTATGATCACATTTTTTTGCACAGTTTTGGAACAATTTGGGACATAAAGGTGCAATTATTGATAAATTCCCCATACAGATAGTTTGGGACCCGGATATATGGGTATCAAATAACAGAAAATTGTTCTCACAGGCCACATATAAAATTATTTTTGCAGTTTGGGAAAAATTAGCTGACAGGTCCAAAAATCCGGCCCATTTCAACATTGATTTATGGGTACCAAAAACAATCAAATTTTCTTTATTTTGTTCGGTGGAATGCTGGCAACTCCCGTCTTAAGTTTATAGCCGCTGGTTAAATCAAATTGGTTGTCAGTGGTCTGATGATGGTGAAGGAGCGTTTACAGAAACTGCAGTCACGCCTGCTTCAAACTGAAAGTCTTTTTCGACTTATCGATTAATCCACTTTTGGGTATAAAAGAATTCAAGGTCGGTAAATCGACCTTTTTCTCTTGCAGCACTTATTGCTATCCAAATTTCTCTAAAAATGATTTTTTAGAGATTTTTTTTAATTAAATGATGAGGACATGTGGTTTTATGTATATAACATGCGGTTTTATGTACACATATTAAATGGTGAGGACATGTGGTTCTATGTATATTAATCGCCTGCTTTAAAAAATAATATTTGTTTTAAAAGTTTTTAAAAATTTAAAAACGAATAATGTACACAAACTACTTAAAATTCCTGATGTAGACTAGTTTATAATCACACTTACTTTTGTAAATAAAAGTTTTTTATACAAAGAAAATTTGTTTTTCAAAAATACTGCATTTTCATTTTCCTAAGAAAAAAATTTAATTTAATTTTACACTAAAATGTCGACTTTTTATGCAAAAATGTCGACTTTAATCGATTTTTTTTATACTTAAATGTCCTGAAGTTGGCTTTAAGTCTTATAGCCTAGATTGACGACAGCGTTAAAGTACATTAACAGACTTAATGCAAATAAGCTTGTGCATTGACTCCTCCCAAACTACATTAACTCTGTCGTAAATGCCCACAATCAAACTGCATTCAGGTATTTTAAATTGGCAACAGTGTCACAATTTATAAAAAATTAACACAATCTGGAGCTGGATAGCCACATATTACAACCTACTCTGACCAAATTTTGTACAGAACGTAATGAGCTAATAGTCCATGTTTTGGGATAACCCTGCATAAAGGTTCTTATAGATACGTGTCCTGTCGGTAAAACCATTGCATGGTACGTTGGATCACATCGTCCAATGTACCATGCAAAGGTCTTGACACATTTGACATCTGATTTTCGTCAAATTTAGTATAGTGAAAGATCTATTATCAAGCTGAGTAATATTGGAAAATATAGGTTCACGTTTTCATGTAGCCCCCACATAAAGGTAAATGCCGAGGCCCGGTCTACAAGTAACATAATATATCCGACCTCGCTCAAATTTAGAATAAGGCGTTATGAGCGAGTTAAACCAAACCTTTGAAGCTCGACCACATTGGTCTATGTTTTAAAACAGCCCTGCCGCCATTTATTTACATGCTTGCTATTTCTATTCTTTTCAAAAAAAATTTTTGTTAGTTTAAGCATTTATTGAAAAATGTATCACATGAGTTGCGAGGAAACATGGTACTTTTCCAAGTCAAAAAGTATCAATAAGGACCAAAGTATGAATCTTATCATCCTTGGTTGGTAGCGCATGTACAGTTTCTACATTGTGTGCCAATTTCAGCAAAAATAATTGTAGCATTATTTGTTGTTTTTTTGCCAACAGCATAGCTGCTAATCGTTATTTCTTTCGTTTATCCATATAATATCGAACTAAATGACAAAAAACAAATAGTTGACAGTTGTTTACAATCAAACAGCTGTTTACTAAATGCAGTTAATGCGTCATAAGCAATAACCGGCGGAGCGATGACTTTAAATACTTGTACGCATTATTTCAGCCCAAAAGATAATTGTTTGATTTTTTTATATTTTAAGAAAAAAGTTTCTTTTGGATTGAAAAAACAGTACGCGAATGTTCAAGCCTCCGCCAGTTGTCCACATTTTTGAAGATACCGCCGCCGCCGATAATTTTCGGTCGGCTTCAAACACTGCTGCTGACCATATCTCACATAAGGGTTATAGAGTCTAAGTCAAAAGCTGATTTTCGACTGAAATCTAAAATAAAATAAAGTTGCTTTCAACTAATCGCCTTTTTTTGTCAACTAATCGACTTTTATTTCGATATTCCTCTTCGAGAATAAAATCACTTTTAAACAAAGAATATAACGCCATGTCCACACTACATCGCGAATTACCTAATTCGCTCTCTAAATTACTTATGCCATGCCCACCCTGTCCGAATTACCCTGTGCAGTATCTACATTATTTTAATAGTGGCTAAACAAAAATTGTGTCAAGGAAGGAGACGTTGATGCTGTTGGCTAGCTACAAAGCCAGAAAGGACGAATTTGGCCGTTTCCGGCGAAAAATAACTGTCTACCAACCTGTTTAAGAAGACATGATTTGTCAATAAAATGTTATCAAAACAAGACACTTAAGATATGACAAAATTCGTTTTCCACAGTTTGCTTTGACTTTTTTGTTTGTGAAACAAACTTTTGTTGAGCTTATGCTGCCATCTGATTTAAGATGTTGTTGAATGTTGTTATACTGCTATTGCTAATTGCTAACTAAATAGATAACTAATAACTAAGCTAGTTACCTGAAAAGAACACGGCTATAACAATTCCTCTTTTTTATCAATCTATAGAACTGAATATCTCTTTTTTTTAATTTGGCTATAAGCTCTAAAGGAAATTAACAAATTTTTCCAATATATCATGGATATATACATTGCTTTTGGTTTTTGCGGTGAATATAATAAGAGCGAGTAAATGGGAGCAGAGCAGTATTTTTAATTTTTTTCTTTGACAGCAGCTTCGATATTTCCAAATAAAATTTAGAGAAGGTAACGATATCTTCGTAATTCAAATGGTAATTCAAAATATATTAACATCAAACAGCGTAATTCGCTCTCAGAATTTTGTATAGTGAATTACGTAATTCGCAATGTAATTGGGCGTTGAACTACGTAAAAGAGCGCGAATTACTAAAAAAATACTGTAGTGTAAACGCCATATTAATTATGGACGAAATGATTCTTTTTTACAAAATCAGTAACAAAAAACTCTCGGTTTATTTTTCCATTTTTGTTCGTTCACAATCGCAATAACGTAAAAAGTCTAAATTAAAAAACAAAAACACTAAATTCACACATTTTAAACAAAAACAAAACTAGTTTCTTCCATCTTCTATACAAAGACGAAAAATTGTAGAAGATGGGCGATATGCTTCTTCTTTGCAATATCGTAGAAAAACAGCTCTCAGTAACTCACAACTTCTCGGTATTTTTATCCACTCTCGTTTGATTACAATCACAAAAACTCAAAAAAGGCAAATCAAAACACAATAAAACACTGAGAACTCTAAATTCGCACACTTAAAGTACAAATAACAGCTCTCCCAAAATGATGATATCGTAAAAGCTCATTTCGTCCATCTTCTACAAATTATCGTCTTTGATCATACCATTTTAAGTTTTTGCAAAAAAAGCTCACAAATCGACAATCGACTGTTAGAACCCTACCTTGTCATAGAAATCTCATATAATTTTACATTTTCCACATATTGGGAAAGAAGAAGAGACCCTAAATCCACTTGTTAATGTTGACTTATCGGTGTAAGAGCGCAATTTACATCACAAAAAAGGGGAAATCTTCGTCTGGAAATCCAAACGAGCTAAAAAAAACAAGCGAACGACGACAAACGTAAAAGCGCAAAGATAACAAGTACAAGTTCCGAAGTATGAAGTGAGAAGTGACTAATAAATAGTTAATACTTTCCAACATTGAAGAAAACAAGGCGTCGAGTAAGAAACGAGTAAGGACAACCGTGTTTGGATAAAAGTTTTCTCAGCTTCTTGTTTTTCATAATAACACCGACATATCTATTACGCAGTGTGACAAATTTCTTTTAGTTGTGTGTTATTATAGCGTCAGAATTTGCTTGTAAATCATCATCACTCTTACCCATTAAACCTACTGTCTCTGCTACCCTTGCTTTAACCACTGTCTTCGCTATGTTGTAGTAATGGGCCATGTTTGTGAGACTAATCGCGGTTCAAGGAAATCATGGCACCTGCCCACATTTGTCTTGTATCCGGATTCCGTATATAGCCCGGTCACGGTTTACATGCTATCCCCCCTCATTGTTATACTATTTTGTTTTGAAATTTGCTTTATTTAGTCTTTAATTTCTTCTATCCCCTTTTAGTCTATCCACATCCAAGCTTTCCCAAAGAAATCCTTGTGCGATGGCGACGGACGGTGGCGTACTTTCGAAATTTGCTGTTATTAATAAATCGACAAAAATCCGTCTTCATTATAGCGCTGACGTGCCCATCGAAAAGGACGTTGATAGAGACGGTAGCAGTGACGAAATCACTGTAGACGTTGGAACATTGCTAAAGATTTTCAAACAGAAATCGACAACATCGGTCGGTACTAAAATCTACTGTACAATACAAGTGCTTGATCATGTTTATCATCATGCGATCTATGAGAACCTCTATGAATGTCCCCAGAGCAGCTTGACTCGTGTGGATGAGAATATTTGGCCGTATGTGATCAGTATTGTGGAACCGGAAGAACGTTTTCGCATGATAAAGGACACGAATCATTGCAAATGGGTTTCTTCCTTGAAAATTAATAATTTTGTGAGCGTATCTGGCGAGATGTTTTCGATTGCAAGTAAACGCTTCGATTGCATAATCCGATACATTGGACCAGTGACTGAATTACATCAATTCGGTTACTTCTTTGGATTGGAAATACTGGTAGGCATATAAATTGATCGTCTCGAATGTGTATTATAATACAATAGACCCTGTATCTAGGAATGTTCTAATCGCGTGTATTAGTTTCTAAAATTGCAAACGTTTTAAAAATGCATCGAATTATGTTATGGTATCATTAAATTCTATTGTTTTTCGGAGCGTATTTCTTGACCTATGCCCGAAGTAGGATAATAACAATAATATACTGGAGTTGTAAACAATATTAACCTAGATGCTTTATTCAATAATTGATGCGTTTTTAAAACTTGTTTATATTCTTGTGCGTATTTGCCATCTCGCGTGCGTATTGCGCAAAAAGGTGCTAAGAAAAAATTGCTTAAAAAAATGTGATTTGGTTTATATTTTGACCACTTGTTGAGATAAAAAGCATTTTAGTCACTTTAGTTTTTAACAAATTAAGTTTTGCTACATCTCATCGATTTGTTTAATTTTTTCTAGAAATATTTACAGCATCGAATACAAAAATGCTATCAGATACGTTACCCTTCGTTCCCTTTAAAACTTACCGATCGCAATGATTTAAATATTAAACTTCATCCTGAAATCCAGTCCCTGTTGATACTTACATACTTACGTAACTCAACATCGCATGTAGAAGCAGGGGAAACTTCTCTCAAATCAGTGCACGATTCAACCTGCTGTTTAACGCCGGCATCGAACGGCTAATGCATTTTATAAAGAAGTGTTTACATGACTTAGAGATAAATTCGTTAGCTGCTCTTAGCCGGGGTTAAAATATTCTATTATTGTTTGGGTCGGATTTACAAAGAAATTCGTAAACCTATTTTTGTGTTAACATCAAAATCATATAACTCCTGAAGAAATACTAATACGGCGTTCTTTAAGTAATTTTATTACTCCACATGTTCAGAAAGTAGTTTTAATTTGTTTATTATAACCCAAAAAACCATTGCTAAGAAAATATAACAAGCACATCTACAGAAGTTAATCGCATTTTAGAAACCTGTTCAAATAATTTGTTGACAGTGTTTCGTCTCGTCTTGATAGCGGACATTCCTTAAGATTATGTGATACACAAAGACTTGTCGCACATCTTAAAGCACTTGCCCCTCAGACGAGCAAGTGTTTTGCGTTGCGTTATATTTTAATTATCGTGGTAGCGCAGCCCGTTCATATTCGTGTTCTGTTATTTGAAAAAACATTCAGAATTTTGCCATTCTTGTAGAAGATTGACATTCTAACTGGATCTAGGTGTGGGTCATAACTGAAGGAAAACAGGGCATAACGACCAGTTACAGTAATTTAGTAGCTGCTCCAGCTGTGCATTAACTTCCTCTTACCCCAATATGTGACGGAATCCATAGAATAGGAATGGGGTTTGAAAAAATGAAATTGCCTTTTTTGTTGTGTAGTATAGCGGTCTTCAATTTCATTTGTGAGGAATAATCTATTGGGATCTTATGGAACTTAATAAGTTCATTTTTGAATATACCCGAAAGTTTCGGATTTCCGAATTTCTGCGCAAGTTGTTAGGCCATTGTTGAATGATTCGTCCGTATAGATTTCAATATCAGGTGAAACTTTGGGAATTGGTTGTTCTATCGATGTGAATTAGTTGTTTTAATTGCAGGTTTTGATGGTAGAGGCATGTCGAATCCTTAAAAACTAAGATAATCCTTTTATATAGCGCTTAATTAGTCCAAAAAAAATTGTGCAGACCATCATTTGAATCCGTAATCGAACTTGAGGCTATTCAAACTGTTTTTTGGAGCAAAAATAAGAAATATAAATGTTATATGACCTGGATTCGACTCTTGTAAAGATTACACAGTACAACAGCCAACCTGGGGGTGAGAAATTCCAAGTCAGGGTGATGGTTCGTATGTGCCAGTTTTTTTTATGACCTTTTACATTTTTTCCTTATCTTGATGTTTTTTCGCTTAGTTGACATAACTCGAGTACGACTAGCTCGATTTTGCTGAAATAAATTGAGAAAAATTAATAATTACATTTTCTTTAATCTATTAATATACTGTTTCTCTACCAAATCAACATTTTTGCAATTAGAAATAAATTTATGAAAAAATTTTTGCCAAAAAAAAATTTTTTTTTTTTTTTAAAACACAAATCCCAAACGGAAAAACGTGTAGAGTCTTATAACTTTCACGTAAAGTCACATAACCTATTAACAAAATGCGACATAGATCATAGAAATCGATTAACGCGTTCTGCTTTTATTTACAATTAAGTGAAGTTACTTATTGAAACACAACAACAACAAAAACTGTTAAGAAGCTAAAATAATAAAATAATAAAAAAAATAATACTGACCTAGTACCATCACCCTGATTTCTCACCCCCCAGACAATAACCCCAAAAATGTTCCACAGTGTTATCGGCGTCGCTCCTTGGAGATCCGAAGCAGTTCTAAAACAATATTGTGAAAGCTGTGTTTATTTGGCTAATATTTGCCTTCTAAGTCTATCCGAAAATTTTTAACCCGTGAAGTATTGTACCATACACTAGAGATCGATATATGTCTATTGCAGTTTCAATATGTGGCAATTTTTTCTAAGAACACATAAGTTTAGAAGTTGTTGATGTTGCCAATTTGATGTGTTAGTATTAGGTTGTGCTCATCCCATAGCATTTTTTTTTCGAAAACGTGATTCCAATAATGCAAATCTTGTTGATGCTCTGCAATAGGGCACTCCCAAGTCTAACGTTCTGTGCTTTGTAATTTCGTCTTCCTCATGCGGGAAGTAGTGCTGATTTGCATTCTGGCATTATCGTTTCTCGCACTGTTGCTCAGCTTTGGATAATATTATTAAAAAACTAAATTCAATGATCACTTTATCAGGTGTTCCAGAAGTAATTGCGAGTATGTTTTCTGCATATATGCCTACGTATTCACTTCCAGGAAGATTTTCAATGGATCTGGCTATCGATTGAAAAAGATCCTTCTAGTGTGAAATGTGATGATTTGTCCTCTACCTTCCTATAACATAGAAACGATTAGAGTAAATAAATAATATCCGGTAGAGTATTCCAATTCAACAATTCTTTCAAAATAAAGGTGGACAAAACACAATCGAATAGCTTTTTCGATGTCTGCTGAAAAAGCGGTGCTGAGTTTCTGTAAAGGCAAATTTCTACGTAGAATACACTCCAACTGATGACAAATACTATGCATCCGTGTGAAGGTAAAAAAGCTTGTTGTTTGTCAGAAATGTGTTGTTTGCAGCTCCTGTAAACTTCTTGACGCAGGGCTTTTCTCAAAAATTGTCGATAGGACTGCTAAAAGAGAAATTGGACGATATCCTTCTAAAGTGTTTATGTTTTTACCAGGCTTTGTTATTAGAGATAGCAAGGGAACTTTCCAGCCATTTGGGATATAACTGTTTTTATAATGTTACTGTGTAGTACGAGTATGATAAGCCGTTTCTTTAATACCACACTAGTATTTTAACCATTGAATATGTAATTCTCTCTAGACCTGGTGTTGTTCCATTTACCTTGCTTAAGGCTCGGTGAATTTCATGTACACTTACATAAATCTTATATAAATTCACGTACACTTACAAAATATGGATCATTATTATTGTCATTAACGGCAGCATTCATTCTGTTTTCGTGTTGATTTAAAGCTGTATTGAAGCTTTTTGAACTCCAGTTACGAGTATTAGCGAATTTGTGGACTTTTTTTAATGTTATCTTTTTCGATATTTTATTTACTCTAAACCATAATGTTCTTATATCCAACATCGGGTTTAAAGAGTTGCGAATTGTAGTCCGAGTTGTCTTTTAACAGTTTTGGGCTCTCGTTTGACTGATGCACATATTCTTCTATAATTAATAGCATGTTGAAATGCTCAACTTCTTTTACACAGGAATTAATCCAAACAAGAAAACATTTGTTTTTTGTCTTGGAGCATTGTCGATGGAGTCTCCTTAGTTGATTTTTCTAATAATTTTTTTAATCTGCGCTGCTTCTCTATTTATATTACAACAACTTGTATAATTTTTATAACATTGGTTATTTTTGATGCATATGCAGTCCAATTCGCATTTTTTCTGAATTTATTATTTTTTTTTTTACTATTTTTGTTATTTTATATACTTATATTTACCGAATACTCGACCAAATTCTAATATCAAATGCAATACGAATTACACGTGCAACAAAAGATTGAAAAACTTAAACGAGTTCAAGAAAATTTTATTGCCATTGATACGAGGACAGATCACGAACCACCTGTTAAAAGACTACTGTCAAATTTTTGAGAGAGTTCCGTAATTTAATTTGTGTTTAACAGCTGTTCAAAACATACAACCTTGTTGATTGATTTAAAAATGAAAAAAGTTAAATTTGAGTCCCTATTAAACATTATTTTTTGCGTAAAAAACCGCCAGTCAAACCAAGGAAAAGCTTGATAAATACTATGGGGACGCTGCGCCATCGATTTCAATGGTAAAAAAGTGGTTTAATGACTTTCGTTGTGGCCGCACAAGTACAGATGACGCTGAACGTGCTGGACGGCCAATTTAGGTCAACACACCCGAAAATGTCGAAAGGCCGATCGAATATTAATGAGATTATTGATGCCATACGAATTTCATGTGGCAGTGTGGTTTCGATTTTCATGATCAGTTGGGTTAAAAAAGCTGTATGCAAGATGCGTGCCGCACTATTTCATTAAGATAATGCACGGGTGCACACGTGTGCAGTCTCAATGGTAAAATTGCATGAATTGGGTTACGAATTGGTACCTTATCCGCCCTATACTCCGGATTTATCCCCCAGTGACTATTTCCTATTTGCAAACCTAAAGAAATGTCTCTGTGGAAAGAGATTCAGCTCCAACGATGAAATTATTGATCTAACAAATGCCTATTTTATGGACCTCGAAAAATCCTATTTTTGGAAGGGGAAATTTGAGGAAACGTTGGACTAAGTGTATTGAGATAAAAGGAGATTATGTTGAAAAATATTTTTCTTTTGCAAAAAAAAAACTGTTTTATTCGAAAATTCACGGAATTATTGATCTGCCCTTGTATTTTGTCGCTTGCGGCAAGTAAGACGGCAAAAATGGAAGAAATGGTTGCCATCCATTTGTTGAATCACGTTATTGTGTAATTTGTATTTTTAGGGTTTTTATTAGAAAAATTATTCCGTTTTTTATTTAAAGAATACTCAATTAAAAAGAAACAATTGTAGTGTACAACAGTTTTATTACGAGTATTTATAAAAAGTTTATTTTTAGCCCAGGCCGAACGTTATTTAACTCAATCGTCGAGACGCTATTAAAGCGTAAAAATGCTACGTTTTTGGGTCTCTTTCAGCCCATGCTCATCCCTAATCTCAGTCAAAACTTTAAAGTTAATTTATTTTTGTATTGGTAGGAACATTTGCTTTGAGTACTCACATTGACTTCGAACCGGAGATTAGTTTCGATCGCGATTTTTTGGGCCACATGAGCCAAAAAGTCCAGCAACTATACCATTTGTTGAGGTATAAAGTGCGTACCAACTAAGAGTTTACATTTTTTCATTGTCTGTACACAAGACATTAGGATTTGTTAAACAAATACTCAAAAAAGTGTACTTTTAACCGAAGTACCTTTAGTTCCTTAAGGGGAAACATTTTTCCTCTGGGCCGATTTCACCCATTTACAACCCCAAACTGCTTATGACAATAATCCTGTAAAAACATAATAATCACCCTGATTATGTAAGGCGTAGTTGTGTCGTATTTTAGACGTTTTTTAAAAATGGTATTATGTATGGCGAAAACGACAAAAATACGACTCTGAAATAAAATCTATTACAAATATTGGTATTATGTATGTCGTAATAAAATGTCAAATTGGGCATTTATTGGCGTTTAAGTGTTTGTGCCCGACAGCTCTGTCGACAGACTGTTTCATAATATTAAAAAAACTTTAATTATTGTTTTACCCTGTGTTTTTTCAATCTGTTACAAAATCTTTGCTGTCGAAAATTTTACATAATACCAAAAAATTTAAAAAACGACTACGACTACGCCTGCTGTCGGAAAACGACTACGCCTTACATAATCAGGGTGATTAATCGTGTCAATTATGTATGTATATATATATATATATATATATATATATATATATATATATATATATATATATATATATATATATATATATATATATATATATATATATATATATATATATATATATATATATATATATATATATATATATATATATATATATATATATATATATATATATATATATATATATATATATATATATATATATATATATATATATATATATATATATATATATATATATATATATATATATATATATATATATATATATAAGTACTTTATAGGGTCTACGATCAATATTTCCTAGTGTTGCAAACGAAGCGACAAATTTAATATACCATTCACTCTTCGGTAGAGAAGATCATAATAAATAATAAGATAAGGATTATTTTTCGAACACAACGTTTTTTTTGCATAGAAACTATTGTTATCATACCATGTCAAAATCGAAAAATGTTTTACTTTTTGAAATGACAATACGATTTTCGTTAAACATTTTTCTTAATTTCAACCAACAAGAGCATACAATTTTTAAAATAATGTACATAAATACAGTCTGTGGTACAGGGTATTATCGCAGTGCTGATCTCATTGTTGCCAATTATTAAAAAAATGAATTGGTTTATTTATTTTTGGGATATTTTAGTCAATTTGTTTAAAAAAACGTTCTTAGAGACGCTGGGTAACAGTGACCATATTCGCCTGCAGTTATAATTGATATATGTATATATAAGGTACAATTTTGTATGGTATCTACAAAAAGTGTAAAGGTAATGAGAACATATCAAAAATAGTGATTTTGATAGGTTGACTCAGTCCTTGTGCCTCATTACATACATAACTCTGAACAAATGCAGCCGCCTAGCTTTAAAATTGCGTCCAGTAGTTTGTACTCCTCAGACAGACAGACGGACAGGTATACTGAGTAGGGATATAATACTGTTGTAGGGACATAATGATGTTGGGGTATCTTTTGTGACAAACCTTGTCCTCTAAAACCGTCCTCAATTTGTAATCCAATGGGTTCAAATCTGGACTGCCTGAGGGCCATTCTTCAGAGGAAATGAACGCTGGCAAATTGTTTCGAAGCCAGGCCTGAGACGTTTTAGCTTTATGGGCCGGCGCAAATTCCTGCTGGAAAGTCCATGGCTGGTTTTGGAACAGGGTATTGTTAAGAGGCTTCACAACAGCTTCCAAAACGGTTTCTTGGTAAACTTTGGCCGATGTTTTGACTCCTTGGGCGATGACCCTTATCCACCCTTGGGATCAGTTCAGATGCTTCCTTAGATGACCGCGCATACACTCTATCATTTTGCTTGTTAAATTTTTCCTGAACGGTAAACATTTTTTCATCGGTGAACAAAATTTTTCTGTTCAAGTTATCAGCGTGCTTCACCAAAAGACGTTTGCATTTTTCAATCCTATTTTTTTTAAAGCTGCAGTCAATAAATCTCTGGTACGTCGTTTGAAAGTCCCAAGTCTTTTTTAATGATTTGGCTCATGAACTTTTGCGTGACATTCATCTCACGGGCCATGATTTTCTGTTTTCGGAGCGGATTTCTGTGAATTCTTGATTTAACGGCTTTGATGACATGCGGTGTTCGAATAGAGCATGGGTGGCCGACCGGTGGCGGTCTTTTACATCTCCAGTCTCCTCAAACAGTTTTACGCATCGGTAGACGAACATGAGGCTAATCCCTAGTGGCCGGAGGGTTTTGAAAATATCGCTTTTTTCATTTCACACTTAAAAAGAGCTATTACAGCGATACGGTTCTCATTATCTGACCACTCCATGATGAAAGTTGAAACAATTTTAAAATCCCGTTACAGACTAACGCTATTGAGGTTAGCTTTCAAAACCCATATGACATTAACGGGGTATGTTTAGTTCTACTATTAAAATGGGTGTGTTTAATGTTTTAGATTTTTACGACGATTCACAATATATGCTTTATGGGGCCTGCAAACGGAATGACAGCACCTTGACGTGTACCAGCTGCTAAACATTGTAAAGGCGAACAAAGCGCTTTTATTTAATCTTTACCTTCAATTTCTTGTTTGGTTTTACGTTTAATTCTAATCATAAGATCGGTTCACACATTACCCAAGTTTAATTTTGAATATAAATATTACATAACCTAAATGTTTTTCTAACAAGGCAAATTAAACAAATATGTATTGGGTGGAATTGTATAGGGGCATGGGCAGCTTTAAACATGTTTCCATAGTATTTTAATGTACGTCTGTGGTAATCAATGAGGCTGAGAAAGACTTTTCAAGAAAGACTTTGAAATCTGTAGCAATCTGTTGGAGCGATCTATTTCGTAGCGATCTAACGCGTAGCAAGAACATCTTTTCTGGTACTTTTCGTAACAACTGTTCTGATTGCCTTTTTTATAGTTTTCGGTCTTTTTTCTAATTTTGGTTACTCAACCCGTAATAGTCATTGACAATCTATTGAAAACAACGTTGCTGTCATTATTTTTCGTTTCGTATTTTGGAGAAAATGTTAGTTAGTTTTTAAGTTAAGTTTGAGGTAATTGAATTCGATGATCGTACAGAGATCTATTCTTTGGGCGAAATTTTCCACCACTCTTGCACACATTTCGACCGAAACGTTGACAATTTCGTGTTGGATGTTGCCTCTGAGCTCTTCAAAAGTTGTTGGGTTGTTGACATAGACCAATGGCTTGTGTGGCCCCATAAAAAGAAATCCAATGGCGTTCGACCGGACCATTTCACGAGATAACACTTTCACCAAATATACCTTTCAGTAAATTGGCTAGTGGTTATTCAGGCCAAAAATAATTTTCTAACAAGGCACGATAGCGTTCTCCATTGACGGTAACATGACAATTGTTTTCATCGACGAAAAAATACGGCCCAAGAAACCTTCGGCATGAAAACCACACCACATAGTCATTTGTTGCGGAGGCAATTGTGTCTCTTGAAGCACATGTGGGTGTGTTGCTGTCCAATAACGCATATTTTGTTTATTAACATAAACACTCAGCCAGAAATGAGCTTCATCGCTGAAGATGATTTTTCGATGAAGTTCTGGATTTCCGCGAAACTTTGGCAGAGCCACCGACTCAGTATTTCGCTAGTTATTTTTAATGATTTCCAAACTTTGTTCGTAAGTGAACTTTACCATGATGAAAATGTTGACTTCGACTTACGTTTTGGCACTGAAAGATCATATAAAATATTTGAGGCTGCGCTGACATAAAGGCACGAAATTGTCATGTCCCTTTTAAAAAACCCGTTGCTACCCCAGGTCTTGAGGGACTGGCTTCTACACAAAAGGTGCTCCACTGTCTGTCTCATCCTGACAATGGCAGTATTCGACCATTCCCTCCTGCCATTTTCTAGTCATCTCTATGTCATTACAATGTCTCGCCAGGACTCACGCGAGCACTTGTTATTTTCAAGCAGGGTTTTGGTTCTGTTCTTGACTGCTTTAGTCCACAGTGCCATAGTAACATTACATTTGTCCTAGTCCATGCTAAGTTAGCCTTGGTATGAGTCGATGATAAGGGCACAGGGAATTTTACAAAGTTGTGCTGCTCTGCAAAATCCTTAGACAAACCAAGACGCGCCGGTCCAGCTGTCATCTCGTTTTCTTCGACATTTCGGTTTTCGGGAACCCAACAATTCTTTTTCAACTTCAATAGTTTGGATTTTACCAGGGGTGACAGTGGAATACACTACGAGTACAACTATCATTCAGTCGAAATGAATCGAGTATTTGAATATCCTTAAATCCCTGCAAATTGTCCCATGCTGCTTAACTGGGCGGCACACCTCCATCCGATGGTTCAAATTTCCGATGACGCTGAGGCATAATTGAGGTTCTATGCCGTTAATGTGCCGAATTATCTCATCCTTTAGCTCTTGACTTGTTGCTAGCTTATCGACGTACACCTGTTCTTTCAATAACCCCAAAGAATGAAGTACAACGGTGCCAAATCACATGGTCTTGGCGGCCAATTAACATCGCCACGACGTGAGATAACACGGCCAATGAATTTGTCGCGCAAAAGAGCCATTGCTTCGTTAGCTGTGTGGCAAGTGACACCGTCCTGTTGAAACCACATATCGTCCACATCCATATCTTCCAATTCGGGTCATAAAAAGTGCGTTATCATTTTACAATAGCGAACACCATTCACAGTAACTGCCTGACCGGCCTCATTTTGGAAAAAATACGGCCCGATGATGCCGCCAGCCCATAAACTGCACCAAAAAGTCACTCTTTGTGGGTGCATTGTTTTTTCGACAATCACTCCTAGATAATAATTCGCCAAAATGCGACAATTTTGCTTATTGACGAATCCACTGAGGTGAAAATGTTCCTTATCACTTAAGATGATTTTCTTCGAAAATTGATCATCCATTCACTGTTGCCCGAATCCTGAATAACTTTAACGCGTTGCTCGCTTGTGTATCTTTCCATGGTTCAAATTGAGTTAGTCTGAAATTGAGAAATATCAAATGAAATGCAGAAAAAAATTACGTTTAGGTGTGGTTCACATTCAACATCGGCACTTAAAAATTAACCACCCTTTATGCGCGGCAATAGTTTGGTGGACTTCAATGACTAAAATGTGCAACATTAAAAAACTAGAAAGGTGCAGCGAAGCTGTTGTCTGGGTTTTGGCGGAGCATTTTGCACTACTTCTACTAGGGCAGTGAAAGTAATACTAAGCATAATCCCAATTGATATTTAGTTTCGTGGCGGCCATCACAGCAAAAGGATTGATGGTAGTAGCATTCGCCTACTACCATCCTAGTAACGTTAACGGCCCTCGCACTACTAGAGTGAGTTACAGAGCACATTTCGGAAAGAGCTAGTTTCCCACCCCAAACAGAAATCCAAAGCAGAGAGCCCGTTCAGTTGAGTTTCTTATTTTAAATAAATCTAGCATCCTGCTACATCGACTGCTCGAAGCCGGACAACAAAACTGGAGCGATATTCAATCAGAGATTGCGGCCATCAAGGAATGCGTGCGATGTTTCAACTCAAATAAAAAATACGACAAAGTAAAGTGATCTAGGCACTGTCTTCAACGACAGTCAAGTTACGAACGCTCCTGGTTTGTAAAGAAGAAATAGCCAACTGGAACGGTCATCATTGACGGCAACGAAAAAGCGGACGAACTTGAAAAGAAAGGCTCAACTATTCCGTTTTTAAGCAATAAGTGGGCCCAGGTCACTCACAAAGCGTTACGGAACGAAACACACAAAGTCACCAAAACGCTTTGGGGATAACCCAAATGAAAGAAGAACAAAGAATAGTTTAGTTTTACATTCAAATCGGCTACAGAACGACACACACAAAATCACCAAAACGCTTTGGCAAGACCCAAATGAAAGAAGAAGCTTACCAAAGAATGTTTTAGTTTCACATTCAAATTGGCTACTGATAATTGTCTTCAGTCATTTATATTACTCTACTAAACTACAACAATAACAAAAATCAATTGCACGACTAAATATTAATTAATTCTATTAGAGACGTTTAAATCCCTCACACTTTACAAGAAAAGCAATAGTATTGTTCCATTATCCTATATCCATTTGGAAATTTGCAAAATTTCACCAGCAGTATGGTAAGCTAAGAGCACGGATACTTCAAGTTTTCGGACAGTTAAAATTCAAGGTCAGTTACTCCATTGTTAATATTTAACCACTAGAGTTTGAATTCCATGCTACACCTCGAAGACAGAAAATAATAAATTTTTCTGAACGGATTCAATTTTATCTGAATGAGTAAGGACTCTATATTATACTTTGATTCCTTATTTCTTGTCATATTTATGTGATTCACAAAATTATTTCTTTTTATACATAAGAATTCAAAGATCCAAAAAATGCTTACTTCGCCTACATTACTTTATAATCTCCTAAAAATATATATTTAGAATAGATTTACCTCTAAAGCAAGACATACATTTACTCTGGCTTGGTTTTAAATCAATCTTGGTAAACCGACACCATTCACAAAATCCATTGTGGTGGAGTTAAAGTGAATATCGGTTAAGGTTAAACAATTTCATATCATCAGCAACATCAACATTTTGCTGCATAGTTGAACGATTATTAATAAGAACAGGGAATGAAGGACCAAAATGACTTCCTTGCGGTACATCCGAAGTAACGAAAATGATTTTATTTTGACGTTTCCAAAGAAAATGCGCTGCTCACGTGAAGTAAGATATGCATAAACAAAATTCAACAGGCTATTAGCAAACCCTATACGGCATAATTTTATCATTTGATAAGTAAGAACATCTGCAGAACAAAAGCAAAAAGTTAAGCTGTGGGCTTCCACTCCGTTAATTTATATCTACAGTGAGTCACAGCGAAAATTGCCCACCTATATGAATTTATTTGTTTTATTGAAAAAAGCAAGTTCTTGCAAATATGTAGTTTAAGTTCTTCTATTAGTTTTTGGCTTAGTTTTTGCCATTCTTCGAGTAATTCATTCTTAAGATGGTCCTTGCAAGAAATGTGGTGTTTACGAATTTCTATTTCAAGTTTATGCCACAAATTTTCTATAATATTCAAGTCCGGAGATAAAGCAACCACTCCTTCATAGCATAAGCCGTTTGATTCGTTGTCTTGGTAAAAATGAAAAGAGCTTCCAATAGCATGTTTTTCTGCGCTCTGCTTAAAATTATCTTTTAACTTATAATGTTTTTGAATAAAACCCATTTAAATTTCCCATTGATTGTTTACAATAAACCGCAGCAGATATTTAAGTCTGCACATTTCGGAATAATAAAGGTCTATTATTTTTCTTTAGTCATTCATTTATATGCCACTAATCTTATGTAGTCATTTTTTCGATGGACTTTTTTTTAGCCAGGACCTGTTTTTGTACAGCGTGGAGAGCGGTCATTTGCTTATTTAGGAATGAAATAAAATAAAATTATGAACCCTAGAAAAATTTATTTTATATTTTAATTATATTGAACAGCAAGGGGATTTTTAAATTACATGGTTTTAAATAGTGTAGCTATAAGTGTAGCTATCCACACACTGCTCCATACGTTTTCTGAAGTCTTCGTGAACTCTAACTCAAACAAGCATGTCGACTGGTATTCTGTCAATTTCAGCCTTAATATTGTTAATCAGGTCTTCCAAGGTGTTGGGACGGGTGATGTACACCTTCGACTTCAGTTAACCTTAATGGAAAAAATCGCATGTTCTGGCTAAGGCCGCGACTTATACGTGTGATGGTGGCGAGTAAACCAGTTACTATGCTGTGCTGCTTGCGGAACCCATGCTGATGATCAGCACATGGAAGGTGTTCGATCAGGCTGGGGAGGAGCAAACGTCTTTGCTACTGGGTAAAGCATGGAGATCGGCCTGCACGATTTTACTTTGCTTGAGTCTTTGCATGGCTTCTGTAGCGGTACCACTCTGCCCACTAAGTGAGTGTCTAACGACAGATTGAGCACTTAGGTCATGTACTCTACTCCCGAAGTATTCAAGTGCATCAACACCAGTATTAAGATTCCATTCGGACCCAGCGCCTTTGTAACTTTGCGCTGCGGATGATATGGGCAACATCGCCAACGGTAAATTGTGGTGGTGCCTTTTCGACTCTGAGAGCGCGGATACGACGCAATACTCTCCTTTTAGCCTTATCACTCTTTGGGTGCTGAATAAAAAGGCGGTTCTGTCACCGAACGTGACGGCTGTCCGTTCGTCCTTTCTTCCATGGTTAGAGGCCGATTTGACCGGAACCTAAGTTGCACTGCTTCAAGAGAGCCATTTGTTCCGCTTATATTCGTTGGCCAACCTACGGATCTCAGAGTTGAGATCCCTTATTTTAGGGTCAGTAGTGTTGGAGCGACGAATGTCATCACGCTCGTCTGCGAGTCCCGCTGCCTCTGCTGGGAGATTTGGTCTATCTCGGGTATTGGACCAGCAGGAATATGGCGAGCGGCTGCTGCATTGATGATGGCCCGTAACTTCTCGGATACCCGAACATCGGAGGGAATAAGTAGATTGTAATTGCAATTAATAATTATTAAAGCTGCGGTTGGTGGCTTCTCTGAAGGCATTCCAACCGGTCCTTTTTTGATTGAGATATGTATCAAGAGATTATGAAGTCGGATAATCTGTTAATGGAGAGATCCTAATGAGATGAAGGGTTGCCATGTTACGTCGTTGATCAGGCCAGGCGATGCGAGCTATGGGAATTTCATATTATACGCGTGGGGGCGTCCTCATTCACTGTGCAGAACGTAGATCTAGAACGTATAACGTAAATCGTTGCATAGGAGAGATCGCCACAGTTCGGGGTGAGCATTAAAGTCTCCTAGAACCAAGCGGTTATTGCCTTGCAGCAGATTGCTAATTGCTGTTATTGCTTGCTGAAGTGAGCCGTCTTCGCGCAGCCAATGGCCAATTTGATTTCCTCTACCACTTACAAGTTATATTGATCTTATATCTAATATGTGTTTCTAGTATACCATAGTATCTATCTAGAATTTGTATCATTTTAACTTAAGTTTAAATGTCCTGAGGCCAGCCCATTTTACATTTGATTTTATTTATGAACATAGTTCACGATTGTTTGTAAGCCGTCTCCGCTTACTCAGCAATTCACATAGTATATGTTTATTGAAATAGGAGTAGGACTGATGAATCAAGTTCGCAAGAACAGATTCGCTCTATTTAAGGAGATATTCACATAAACCATTATTTTCGGTTTTTTTAATAAAAGGAAATATAACTGCTTTATTTGTTAACCGAAAACTTGAGCGCGGTGTTTAGAGGAGAAATTGATTAAGGCAAAACTTTTTGAATTTTTGTTACAAAAAGTTATGTTGAGCTGCCTAAATTTTTTGGACTCTTTGCCTAAAACTTCAAAACCACTTCGCCGACAAACACCAAACTTGGACCATATGGACATACCTTAGTTTGTCAGAAGGTCTTTCTTATGTTTGGGCCCAATAGGTGGTGCTGCCGCCAAATAATTCGAATTTTTTGATTTTAACTGAAATCGTATCAAAACCCATTTAGTGGCAGCAGACTTGAGGTAATGACGAACAACTATGCGTATATGAGCTTCGGAGGTGATACATATGTGTCAAGTCTTAAAGACAGATTTAATTTGCAGTTTTCACAATGACTATTTAAGAATTCATAAATTTACGCAATTATGTACATCGATTTAAACCATGAAACTATTTAGTGACTATTTTTATTAATGTGACTGTGGGTGTTAAATTTTAGCATTTTAACACCCACAAGATATACACCAGCTAATGTGTACGCCTCGATTAGAGTAATGCCAAGCTTCAATATAAGTAAGAGCTATCTGCAGTTGTTTAGTCATCGAAGACCAAAAGACCAAAGTGCACCGTAGAATATTAGTAGTTAAAATATTGCTTTGAATATTAACATTTTGTTGTGCGTGTTTAGGGCAGAGTTTATATTTAAAAGAGGATACATCAATCTAGCAACCTTGTTACTTTTATCGATCACGTAAGTGATATGACTTTTAAAATTAAATTTGGGATCAAAGACAACGCCTAACTGTTTTACTTTATTTTCCCACGGGACATCATGTGAATAGTAGATATTTTAGATATTTATATTGATATATAGTAGTTATTAAATTCTCAAGTTTTAGTAACGAATGATCAAGCATTTTCTATATCGTTTCACTTTTCTTCTCTCGTGTTTTAGAATATTTTTTCAATGTCATACTAATCTGTGATAAGATGTTGGTTTAAGAGATGGGCAAATGTCATTCGTGTCATTGTTTGGTTTAAATATTAAACCTTTTTCTTGTTCAAAATGTTCATTAATTTAGGATACGATACAGCAAGATCCCACTTTTTTAAGTAATTTGTATTCATTACAATTAATTTCATAAATTTGTCTGTAGTGTTTATTACAAACTACTAGCGTATTGACGTCAACTAAGAGAGATCTTCACTTTAAAAAATCTTCAAACCATTAAATTTCAATCCTTGTTCAAACCATTAATTTTCAAACCTTGTTCATTTAATTCGCTCAATTCCATGCCCCAAAAAAGTTTTGCCTTACACTAGGATAGGCGTCGTATAAGTCTTTGTAACTGAGCGAAGAAAATCTGCTTTATATATTCGTTTAATTTTTATTTTCTCAAAACATTGGTTACGAACATTCTCTATGGGTTTAAAGACAAAAAATTTCCCTTAGCTTAATTTCTTTAACAAAACAATGTAGAGGCGAGTTCTTTCCATTACAATGTGTATCTCGGTTTCATTTGTCCTGCCATAATTTATTTTCGAGCGTTTTTCATAATTGATTCCCTAAACCAAAAACCAAAAAAAAAAATAGAATATCAGTCAAAACCCGTAATATCGTTACCTCTATTGCAAATAGTGTGGATTACGGCTGTTGTGTTTTGAAAATGTTTAAATGATGGTTTTACTATTTCTTAAAAAAACGTTTTATTTTGGACATTTAAGCCTAACATTATATTATTATAGACCTTAATGTGATAACAACTAGCCATTTAACTACACTTATTTTTTGTAGTATTTGAAGTTCTCATTTCAACTCATTTTACGTTATTTTTTCAAATATTTTTACAGAACACTCGAATTTAATTGCCTTCACTTTTCGGTTAACAACAAGAATAAGCAAACAATTAAGAAATATTGTCAAAAAAACACGCTTTTTGACTTCTATGTGAACATAAAAGCAGTTCAGACACTCTTGGTGAAATCCAAACCGTTTAAGAGTTACAGAGCATCACGAAATACCTTCGAAAATCGGTCGGTAAGGCACTGTTGGGTTCCCTGATACGGTAATGTTGAAGGAAACAATGTAGCTGTTGTAGCTGAACGGGCAGCAAAAACCCCAACCTGTACCCTTAATGGGCTGTCAGGCAAATGTTAAGCAAACATAAGGTTGATCGGGCTCTGTGAACTTAATTGGGTAGGAACAAAACTAAAACTACGCTAGAAAACAACAACAGTGACAGTAGTGCGCTCGTAGGAATTGTCGGATGCTACCACTTGTGTGTGGGTGAATTTAATGCGAATTTTTAGGGTTATATGCTTAGAATAAAAGTCGACTTTTCGACTAAAACTAAAAATTATAAGTTTTATAAGTAATATAAGTTTTTTGACTGCTGCGAAAATAATCTCTCAAACGGGACAGGAATGGCAACGATAGACAAAGTTTTGTTTCGCTACTTTTGCAATACTTATAAATGGGTTCTTGCATTCCATTGTTATCGTATAATTATTGGATTAGGGTTTGTTTTACGACAAGCAGGCGTTGTCCTTAGATAGTGGTTGTTATTGTATTGGAACACCATTGTCATTGATATGGCCTCTTTCGCGCCTTGTGCTTTCACTCTTGTCAAGGAACCCCTTCTTCGTTTGCCTTGGAACCCACAATCTCTTTGGTCACATCAACATCGGGTAAATGGGTATCAAAAGTTATTCGAGAATTTCTGATTTCAGTGTTTATCAGTTCGCTTTAAAAAATAAACTTGTTACAGAGCTTAATATTTTTTCAGTGTCAGTATACTTACCGAATCTGGAGCATTTTTGAAAGCATTCGTTTTTAACCTCGGCATACGTTGCCACAACAATAAAATAAAATTTATATGTATATATTTTGCGATCGGCAAAAATAAATGAAAGCGCATCAGAAATTTACGCAATAAGCATTCTTTGGATGACAATTCAAATATTTGAAGTTAAAATAAAAACTCGAAAAAGAGGACATGACAAAGTTGTACCCGAATAACCATTTACAACTGCTTACGAATAGTAGTTTTTAAGGTTGTTTAAGAAAGTAGATTTTAAGTACACAGAAGCACTAAGTGAATGAATAATAAAGTTATATTCTTGTCTAACCGCCGAACCAAATTTTTTTTACTCTGACGGAACAACAAAAGTCGACTCTTAGACTTTTTTAAAAACAAAAAGTCGACTTACTGACTTCCATTTTTTATACCTAAAGTCGAATAATCAGTTAGTCGACAATCGAAATATAGAACCCCATGATGTATAGATGCCCGTTCCTTCAGAAAACACTTCGTTGCTACCTAGGAAGAGCTTTCATGAAGTTCTGAAAATGGCTTGATATGCATATTGGCCATTGCGTGTATGTACCGCGTGCAAATTTCAAGCTTGACACGGTTATAAGTTCTTCTGCCTAAGTTTTGTCCCTTTCCAATGAATACACGCAATACTTTTACTTGGTTATGGTCCAGGAAAAAATTGTTGAGGAAAAAAGTTGAAAACAATAAAAGAAATCCGAAAAATCCTGTGAAATTGCAAGTCATTTTTTAATTATTTATTTTATTTGTTTCAATTTATTTCTATTGTCAAATTGTTTACCAAGACAATATGATGCACACTAACCTGTGGAACTGTTGTGTTTTAAATTCGCAAAAATTGATCTCATTGCAATGGCGCATCCAAATCATCAGCCACACTGACGCATGGACGCAGAGGTGCGGACTACCAACTACACCAAAATCCTTGGGGCCACATTGGACAGCCTTTTTCGATCCTCTGCACATGCTACAGCTATCTGCGATAAGCTCGAAAGAAGAAACAAAGTCCTTAAGTCACTTGCCGGCAAAACTTGGGGAGCCGACAAAGAACCTTGTTGACTTCTTACAAAGCGGTATGTCGGTCTGTAGCGAACTACGCAGCATCTGTATGGTCGGCGAACGTGAGTACGACGCAGTGGAAGAAAATTCAGATTTGCTAGAATGCCACGCTGATAACATCAACAGGGTGTCTTCTTATGTCTTCTTATGTACATGAGAAGACAAAGGTTCGTGCGTACCGTGCGCAGCACAATTTCCTGCTGTCTAAGCAATACCTGCTAGGGTGTTTTCGCAGTAGTCGTTCTAACCACCATCTATTGGACAGGATGCCTCCGCCCAGTCAGATCAGGTACGACCTTCATGATCTAGAGAGAGAGAGGTCCAGCGATACAAGAAAGAGCCTTTAGGTCATCGAATTATCAGGCAGGTCTGAAAAACATTCACGCTGATGAAGTTGCAGCAGCAGTATCCAGCTAACGTGTGCATCTAATGCTAGGCAGACGCGCGTGGTCAGCTTAGCTGAGATCTGGATGGAGCAGCCGCCTCAATTCTTATTGGGCTCGAATTAATGCTAACGTTCCGGACATTTGTCCCGCCTGTCATCAGGGACCACATGACGTGCTGCACCTCTTCAATTGTCCGGCCAAGCCCACTCAGCTGACCCCCAGTTCTCTGTGCACGCATCCAGTTCAAATGGCGCGTTTCCTCCATATATCGAAGCAGCTCCTCTATAGACGAACAGGACTTCAAAATATAATGTATTGTTGTTACAACAACAACAGAAGGAAAAATGTAGGTCGCAGAACTAGCGCTGCTACAAATCTAGACATTTCAAATCTAACCAAGCTGCAGACAGTGCGAAATAGGTTGTTACAAAAAAGTTAAGTAGGTCCAGAAAGAGAAAATGGAAACGGAACCATTATGCAGCATCAGCTGTCAGCGCAAACCAATAGTCTCACAATGTATGAATGAAAAACTGCAAGAAAACAAAAAAAAATATTTTCAATACTCATCGAGCTGCATTTGACTATACTAGTACGACTATTGACTATAGTATAGACCCATTCGTTGCAATAGGGTCCTTGAGTGTTCTGTGCTCACATTGTAATACATTAAAGTACAGGAATGAATCCTCTGGATTGTGTTGAGCAAGCGGGGGGCCAAGTGAAATTGGCCCCATTAGTCCCGCCTCTAGAATTATTGCGTTCATTGCTTTCAGGAACAGATTACATACATTTCCCTACCCACATTTAACAATATAATAATTGTCAACGTTTGGGATTGCAAGACTGGGATTACACTCTCGATGCTTTGATTTCGTCCAATTCTTTCCAAATCCTATCATTGTTTTCGATATTCATCTCAATATGCTTTCCTTCGAAATCGCTTGATTTGTGGATGCATTATGCGTACTACAACATCAAATCCTGATTTCCAATTCACCGAATTAATTTTTAACGGGGCATTGGTATTAAATGACATTAATCAAGAGCTCGAACAATCTATATATATATATATATATATATATATATATATATATATATATATATATATATATATATATATATATATATATATATATATATATATATATATATATATATATATATATATATATATATATATATATATATATATATATATATATATAAGACAGTTTGTACGAACGTCCCACTGTAGAATCTGTAACAAAAATATGCGTACGATACTATCATGAGGAATGTACAGGACGAAGTTGGTGGAATTTTCTGCTTGGATGCTCCCGGTGGAACTGGAAAAACTTTTTTGACATCATTCATTCTGACATCGATTTGCTCGCAGAGTGGAATTGATCTCGCACTTGCTGCATCAGGTATTGTAGCAACGTCATTGGAAGGAGGTCGAACAGTGCATTCAGACTTAAGTTGTCATATTATTTGTATAAGTACATCAAAGAACATTATATGTGAATATTGTGCCATATATAGTGATATATCGGCCACAAAAAACGTTGATATTAACGCATTGAATTTCAATATTCAAAGTGAAATTTCTGGCGAATTGATAACGTATAAATCAATGGATTCTGTTACTTACCAGGACAATGTAATTAATTATCCAACAGAGTTTTTGAACTCGCTGGATTTGCCAGGGTTGACGCCTTACAATCTCCAATTGAAAGTCGGATCGGTATTCATAATGTTGCGCAATATTAACCAACCACGACTTTGTAATGGCACCCGTCTCGTGGTGAAAAACTTATAAACAACATAATCGAAGCAACAATTCTCAAAGGAAAGTTTAAAGGCGAAGATTTTTTGATACCACGCATCACAATTAAACCCACTGTGATGCAATTTAAACGCTTGCACCTACACAAATCATAACTTCAGCCATTAGGTGCTTGCGGCATTAGCCTTGAAAATCCCTGCTTCTCGCATGGCCAACTGTGTGATGCCTGTTCCCGTGTCGGAAAACCATAGGCTTTCTTCGTTTACGCACCAAACAACAAATAACCCGATAGCTTATTACAATTATTTTTAAATCTGGACAGGACAGCGTCTGTTGGGACAGCTAGTAAATAATAAAAAAAATAACAATCCTTACGACAGGACGGTCCTCGTGGCTCCTGTCCTTACCTAGGCCTTCGATAAGGTCAATCATGCCACTCTGTTCGAGGGCATCGAAGAAACGTCTCTTCCGCTTAGTTTAAAACGCAGCTGCAGTATAGCGAAAGCGTGAACATCCCCAGGAGATTTCACCAGAGGAGAATACGCAATCTCGGCAGATGCTCGTGGTTCCGGCTCAGCTGAGATCTGGCTGATGCAGAAGCCTTAATTCGTATTGGGCGCGCATTGACCTTCCACCAAAGGGTGGAGTTTTTTTTATTGAGTACCCAGAGAGCGATAAGGCGAAAAGGAGAGTATTGCGTCCTATCTATCTGCGCACTCCGAAGTCAAAGAGGGAACACCTCAACTTACGGCTGGCGTAGTTGCCAATGTCATCCTCAACGAAAAGACATCGAAGGCGTTGAGTACAGGCGAAGTCTTAATGCTGATGTTCAAGCACTTGAATACCATGGGAGTACATTAGATAGCCAAAGTGTTCAACCTGTCGCGCAGACTGATCTTCTTGCTTTCTACCTTCCATTGATCTACCTTGTCTGAACGGCAGGGTGACCAGATCTATAAAAGTGTTGCAGCTAAATCAGCATTAAAATAATGCTAAAAAATGCTAAAAAAAATATTAAAATGCCGAAAAATAATGCTAAATTAAAAAACGTGTTTTTTTTATAAAAATTATCACTCTAAAGCTTTTATTTTTTTTAAATTTTGTATTCAATGTTGCCTTAAAAATATATTTCGTTAGAATAAAACAATGTCAAGTAATACATGGTTGAATATGTATTGTTGAGCCATGGCAAACAACAAAAAAAACAATTTATTGAATAAAAATGAAACATAGAGTCTTACATACTCGTACATAAAAGAAAAAAGTGACCATTCAATTTAATATCACATTGGTTTGTACATACATACATACATATGTATATGTGACAGCGCGTAGAAAAGGGACCTAAGGGTAAAAAAAATCAATTTTCATTTTTTTCTTTTTTTGTTGTGGACACCATCTGAGCATCGAATGAGACCGATCCCATGCCCAAAAGTGTTCCCTCCCAGAGATATGCGCGTTTTATATAAGCGCAAATAGAAAGGGACCTTCACTTTAAAATGGCTCTCCTGAACAAAACTTTTCATCAACTTTTCACATTTTTTTTGATGTGGACAACATCTGAGCATCGAATGAGACCGATCCCATGCCCCAAAAGTGTTCCCTCCCAGAGATATGCGCATTTTATGAAAGTAAAGTCGACGATTCTAAGCGCAAATAGAAAGGGACCTAATCTTTAAAATGGCTCTCCTGAACAAAACTGGCTTTTATCCTTAGGTCCCTTTCAATTTTGCGCGTCACATATGTACATTTATATAAAAAAAATAACAAAAATTTAAATCTTTATTTAATAGCATTTCAGTACATTTTTAAATATCATTTGTTTACAAATGATAAATTTTAATTATAAACTAAATACATTATCAAATGAATATTCTTCCTCAACTTCCGTCGGTCGAAATATCATTATCATACGAGTACATGTTTTTATCACATGTTTTTATGAGATCGTTGGTAATTTTTAAACATTCGCAACATTTATTTAACCTTTTCAATCCGCATCTAATGTAAAGAAGTTAATTCATAGTATTCAATATGATTCTATTTCTAATTTTGGTTTTTATAAGGTTCATGCCACTGAAAACTCTTTCAACTTCTGCGTTACTAAATGGTAAAACTAGAAACTTCATAACAAAAGAAGACAATTCCTTGAACGGGGTTTCATTTAAAGCATTTTTTTATTCGTATACACTTATCCAGAAATCAATTGTTGAGTTTTTGTTTGCCCATTCATATGTACTTAGCTTTTGCCATGGCTTTTTTAAAATAGTAATTTCGTCCACTGTGAAATCTTCCATTTGTTGTTCAAATATTAACTGAGCTCTAAACTTTCGGCAAGTAACTCTTATTTCATTTTCTTCTTCACAATTGATTACATCTTTCTTTGATTTTAAAAGTTCTTCAAAGTTGTAATTAATGCATGGTGTTGGAACAAAAAAAATATTCTAAACGCGAATTTAAGGGATTAAAAGTGTCAGATTTTAAAGCAATTTGATAGGAAAGGTCTTTCAAAAGAACATATCGTTCTGAGAGCAACATATTAGGGTCAGCATTATTACTTTCAAACATATTATTTACTTTTTGTACATCTGACATCAAAGGTTTCAAAAACTTCAGATATGTTTGTCAGTGTACAATTTTTTTTAAAATTTTGGCTTGATGACATGATTCTACCGTTGCGGCAATTTCAAAATGAGTTTTCAACTCTAGCCATTGACTTTCTATGCGATTTACAGCTGATTCAATTGACAACCATGTAGTGTCACAAGCTCTTACCAATTTTAATAATCATTAATCGCAGCGTAAATGCTTTTATAACCAAATACCTAATTTCAAGAGGTAGCGTTTAAGATGCTGAAGACACTGAAAGCTGAATCGCCATGGTTATATGTATAAATATGTAGTCAAGTAAAAATTATTGAGTTTTTTTATAACAAAAAGTACCAAAATATTTGAATTTTTAAATAGAATAATGCTAAATTAATAATTGCTATAAGCTAAGAAAAATGCGAAATGCTAAATGAAAATTTTGCGGCTAAATACAATAAAAAATGCTAAATTTAGCTGCAAAAATGCTAAAACGGTAACACTGCTGAACGAACACCGAACAACAACAACGACAAAAATGATGAAAAGGTAAAGCTTGAAAAATGCAAAACTTATTAAAAATGTGGATTAACTTATATCGGATTCGGATTACGACACTGATTTTTTTATTGAAATTGTGATACAAAAATTATGAATTGACTAATACACTTTGTACACACATAATAGAACAATCGAAAATGTTAACAATTACGCGCTCGAAAAGATTGCTTTAAATTTGTTAAAAATATAAAAATATACATTAAGTTCATAGGATGGGTGTTTCATAGACGTACGACATATATAGAAAATTGTCTTGTCGGAATTATGCATCTTAAAGGTTTGAAGCAGTTAGAACAAGAGGATCGAGAAAAACTTAATCGATTGAATAGATAGGTGGGTTCACGGGTAATTAGTACTATGTGGAGTGCGATCAGACAGCGATACTATGGAAGGCAATTAAATTGCATGCCATAAAGTTGTTTTGCATTAAATGACGCGTTCCAACTTTATAAACAAATTGCGCGATGTCAATAGTTACATGATTTAATAAATATAAAAGTATATGGGCAGCATCACAATTTGCAAAAAGTTCACAACAACTTGGAACGAAAGTATAATCGAAGTACAACTTCCGCATTGTTCGGTCTGACTGACAATAAAAGAAAAGTTACTGTTGATCGTGGTTACTGCGTTCTTCTTACGCTCGATCTAGAGAAGGCATACAACTTGGAATTGTCTCTTCTACTACACATTAAAATCAGAATAGTTCATGCAATTGTTATGCCAATATTTCTGTGTTGTATTGAAGTTTACTCTGGAGCAGTGGTTCAGGTCATGGATAAGATTCGTCGAACATTCAATCGTGTAGTGCGGTTTTTATATTCCCTTAATAATCGGCAGCACGTTTCGGAGTACATTGATAGGTTTACTTCACTTCTATAAGTTGTATAAACTTCAGACACTAATCTTTGTAGTGTTTTTAGTTTTTTCAGTTTGGAAGGTCCAGAAGAAATCCACAGCTTAAAATTCCCCGATTGAATTCTGATTTAGGTCGATTATTTCACGAGAGAGTTGCTCATATTTTTAATAGTTTGCCTGTCTCACTCAGATCATTTAATTACTCTTGCCATACTTATAAGAAAAAAAAGTTCAACATGTGCAACATAATGATTTGTAAATAAATAAAAAAAAGTGTTTTCTACGGGTATTGCTTTTTTGTTTTGAACAATTAGTATTGGCTAGTAGTCTAAGTGTGTTTTACTTTCATGCTGTTGTTACACTACGAAACTTATCTAGTAGTCTTTCATGAATACCCTTTTCTTTGAGTAATTTGGGATATATTTTTTTTATTTTAATGTATACTTAACTTAAGACTTATTTATATTAAATTGTTAATCTAACTTCTAAGTTTTTTTTGTATATTTTAAATAAGTCTGAAGTAATTTTGTAACTATATAAGGGCTAAAGGCTCGGTTGAATATCAATAAATGAAAAAATAAATAAAATTTAAAGTAGGACTTTAGGAATGTTAGCCGGAGCGAAATACTGTATAGACAACAATGTGCGCAACATACCATACATTTGACCTTTTGTAATTTCCTTATATTTATTCCATTACAAATTATTACTAAAAGTCACACCCAAGTTCTTTGCCGAATTAACGTATTCTATAACACTACCATTGAACGTCAGACTGGGCAGTAATGGCTTTTTAAGTCCGCTTCTTGATATGGATATACATTTAGTTTTACTCGGATTGAGTTTCAAACCATTATTAGTGGATGTTTTGTAAATTCAAATTTCTTGTGCTAACGCAGGTGTTGGTATTAGTAATTTTGCATGGGAAACAAACCTGGACAGTGTTAGCATAAATGTCAATGTCGCAACAATGAGGTATTGTCGCAGTCATTACCATATAGTGAAAATAGCAGGGGACCAAGAACTGAGCCCCGTGGAAAGCCCCGGCTTAAATTAAAAACCCTGATGGTGAATCACCTACGCCAACTGCTTGAGTCCTATCGGTCACACGTTGAATAGGATCCAATTATAGCAATCGCATCATCGCTAAAATTGAAAAGTTTATCTAATTTTGTGGTCAGAATTGAATGATTCACAGAATACAATTCTTTTGAATGGTCCAAAAGAATTAGGAAACTTAAATAATTGTGATCTATATTGTCTCGTATATTCTCAACTACGTTCAAAAGAGCAGTCATAGTATTTTTGAAGTCTCTGCAACAATTAGTGTCTTCAGAGTACTGGAGTGAAAAGTTATATGTTAGGAAAATATTGCCATGTCTGGAGAATATTGGCGCGGACAGTTGGTCACAGACAGAAGATAGTTATTAAGCGAATGTATAGGGTGATCCATCTAGAGGTATTTTTTTCAGAATAAAAAAAATATTAAAGTTCAAATCAAGTGTAGAATCTTTATTGGTAATTTGAAAGGACATTTTATGGCATTTATTTTTTGAAAATAATTAGCTTCAAATGTTGGCAACTGTATTATTACCAAAATTTTGTTCAGTGATGATGCCCATTTCTGGCTCAAGAGCAAAGTCAGTAAACAAAATTGAGGTTCAAGAGGTGGCATTATACCCAGAGAAACCACGGTTTGGTGCGGTTTATAAGCTGGTGGAATCATCGGTGCATATTTTTCAAAAATGATGATGGCCGGAACGTAACCGTGAATAGTGCTCGCTATCGCGCCATGATATCGATAGCCTGTTAGCACGATATAAGTTAATTATTATCCAGATTTACAAATTATCTGGCAAATCTTTTTTGAAACAAATTTCTGTCACACAGATGACGACGTTATTGGAATTGTTAAATAAAAAGCGAAACTCTTCCTAAACAAGCTCTGCGCATTCTAAGTCCTTAGAACACCGATTACCATTACTGGATGTTACATTCACATAGAATAAAACAAACTTTAGAACCTTTCTTTTTTGCCCTTGAAATTGTGAAAATGAATAAGAAATAAAAACATATATGTAAGTTGTGAAGACGTATGAGTTTGAATAGTGGCATAGAAAAATAACTGTAAGCAAGAAATAATTCCCGGGGTGGTGAAAATTACTGAAATCATAAAATAACGAACAAGTTTACTCGGCTCTTTAATTGTTCCATTACGAATGGGTTCGTAGGAGTTAGGCTTCTTCAGTTGGACTATTTATTCCACGGATTATTTCAATTGCTATGCTGACTTCAATATTTTATGGCTAAGTGGCGTAACATTTTCATTCATATAAAAAATCCTGCATCATTAGCCGACTGGCTTGACGCAAGGTGAGTTATGTTCTATTGACAAAGTTTGTAGGTTGCAATAGATTTTAAAAAAAGTTTCTACTGAATGGTGGTAGTAGCCGTACAACAATAATCCCATCGGAAAGATCTCCAATGTGTTTTATATTATTAACGCGATATATTGTCTTTGGGATAATATTTGTCATATTTAAACTTTTACAAATGTTAGCGAAAAATATATTATGATCCTCATGATCATATTTCGGTATGCCTGTTACACGAACATCATTGGCAACTACAGAGTTTTTTGGTTGCAGAATTCTACTTAGTAGGGACATAAATAATGTTACAACATTGAACACACCCATTTCAATAGTAGAACTGAACATACCCCGTTAATGTTATATGGGTTTTGAAATTGTTTCAACTTTTATCATGGAGTGATCAGATAATAAGAACCGTATCGCTGTAATAGCGCTTTTCAAGTGTGAAATGGAAAAAAGCGATATTTTCAAAACACTCCGGCCACTTGGTATTAGCCGCATGTTCGTCTACCGATGCATAAAACTGTTTGAGGAGACTGGAGATGTAAAAGACCGCCACCGGTCGGGCCGCCCACGCTCTGTTCGAACACCGCATGTCATCAAAGCCGTTAAATCAAGAATTCACAGAAATCCGCTCCGAAAACAGAAAATCATGGCTCGTGAGATGAATATCACTTGGGGCTTTCAAACGACGTAACGGACATTTATTGACTGCAGCTTTAAAAAAAATAGGATTGAAAAATGCAAACGTTTTTTGGTGAAGCACGCTGATAACTTGCACAGAAAAATTTTGTTCACCGATGAAAAAATTTTTATCGCTCAAGAAAAATTTAACAAGCAAAATAATAGAGTGAATGCGCGGTCATCTAAGAAAGCATCTGAACTGATCCCAAGATTGGAAAAGGGTCATCACACAGCTTCAGTCATGGTTTGGTGGGGTGTCTCTCACGATGGGGTCACTGACCTGCATTTCTGCGAACAAGGAGTCAAAACATCGGCCAAAGTTTACCAAGAAACCGTTATGGAAGCTGTTCCAGCAGGATTCTGCGCCGGCCCCTAAGGCTAAAACGTCCCAGGCCTGGCTTCGAAACAATTTGCCAGCGTTCATTTCCTCTGAAGAATGGCCCTCCAGATTTGAGCCCATTGGATTACAAATTGTGGGCGGTTTTAGAGGACAAGTTTTGTCACAAAAGATACCCCAACATTGGATCTCTTAAGACTGCTTTGGTTCGAGCTGTGGCCAATTTACCAACGGACGAGGTTCGTGCAGCTATTGACGATTGGCCAGTGCGTCTTACGGCGTGTGTAAAGGCAAAAGGGGGATATTTCGAATAAGTAGATTCTTTTTGGATTCAATATACATCAATAAATATATAAAAAAATATTTGGTCCAAAAACATTCAGTACTTTTTATTTTACAGCATAAAACGTGTGTACCAGTATTTATGTCCCTACTAAGTATAGTTAATTTCATTGGTAGCTTTTTTTTTAAATGAAAAACTTCTGAAACCACTGTGTCGAATTCATCTGTTTTTTCCTTGATAATCTTTATTTCTTCGTTTGCACATGTGAGACTCATATATAAGTATTTTAGAAATTTCTTTTGTTTCATTAAAATTCCAAAAAAAAAAAACAAGTAATACGTGATTAAGTTCGGACACAACTGTGAAATAACCGTTAAAAATGATCAATTTCTTTGGTCGCTTGACCCTATGAGTCTGAATCAAATTCCAACCAAAGTAAACTCCACATTTAGATTCGATTTTAAGGCCACATGGGCCAAAAACCTCCATCAACTACGCCATTTTCAAATTCAAAATTATGATTTGTTGAGAAAATACTCAAAAAATTAAGTTTTTCGAGATACTTTTTGCTCCTAAAAGGGAAAATGGGGTGCTCTTTACAATTTCGAACAGCTTACTACCATAAGCCATCGTCGTGGAAAGTTCAAAGACATACGGACGCAGTTTAAGAACAAAAAAGATACGCAGCTACAAGGCGTTACTTTGTCATATTAGATCTGGACTTAGTCTTTAAGGGTAAAAAATAAAAGTTAAAAAAATTGCGGAATCCCGGAATTTCTAGAGGGGAAAATCCCAAGATTCAAACCCTATACAGTACGCAAGAGAATGGGTTAACTCGGACAACTCCATTTAAGTTGTTTTCACAACAAAAGCAGTGAAAGGGGATACATGATTCGAACCGGTCCAATTTAATACATTTCTACTTGCGCTTAATATGTAAAAAAATTGCCATACTTATGCAACAAATTGCAAGACATGCTCTTACGAAAAACTTTTTCTTTTCAGGATTTGGAAAGCGGTTACTCGCCACAATCTGAAAAAATACCGTTTTCGCATTCTTATGTGCATTGTGAGCCATCCTTGTCAATTTTTGCAACAGCCAATTGGATTTTTTCTATATCAAAAGAAATACAAAAGAAAATTTCCACACGTGATTTCTTTACTGGAACTTTGGAGCGGTTTAAATCGGCCATCGGTCCAACAACTAGTGCAGTGGCTGCCAGCAGCAACAGCAGTACTTCATCGCTGAAACGGGAAAAAAAAACCAAGGCCAAAGTCAAGGAGCCAACATCCCAGTTTTATGACAATATAGGCGATACAACAGTTTCAAAAGCGAATGAAATGGATCCTAAGAACGACCTTTTAAACATGCAACCAGCAGACAGCGATGAATTCAAACAGACCGTGGAGAATTATGAAAAAAGTTTAGAACGTCGTAGCACCAATACGGTACAGACGCAAACTCAGCCACAGTCGGGGATACTGAAAAAAAAGGGCAAGGACCAAGCAAAACCGACGCCAATGAATATTGTTATCATCGATAACGACGATATTGATATGTCTACACGGCTTGAAGGTGATGTAATTGTAGTCGATAAGCCACGCCAGGATGTTGATCTCGCTGAGTTGTTAGGAAATGATTGGCCAAAAACAGCTGGAGATGCTGCAGCAATACTTAACAAACCAAAATTGCAAAACACTTCCTTAACACGACAATCATCAGCTGACACTGCTGGCAGTGGCGCTGTTGGCAGTAATGGCATTAGTAGCACCAGCACTCAAACAAAGCATAATCGTAACAAGTCATCAAATCCATTATTGTATTTAGGTACATCTGCGACTGGTGCTGGTGGTAGTAATACAAACAAATTAAATGATTTTAAAGGTGGATCGAACAAACATGTTGATAAGAAACTTCAAAGTAAGTATAAGAGCGACATCTGAAAGCTACCATAAGGTCAAGGGATATAACGTAGACTAGATGTCATAGGTAAAATTTGCAGGTCTTTTCCTGTATTCCCCGTGTTTGATTTTAGCTGCGAAGCTATACACTTGGTGGCATTCTCATAGTGTCCTATTGTTACCACCAAACCGATTCTTTCGTGGAGCGTGAATAAGAGTGAACTCATCCCAAAAGAAATCGAGGCGGAAGGTCAGTTTATGATGGAAAACCCTCCTAGAAAGAGGGGCGGGGATGGGGCGATTTTTTAAAGTAATAACAGCCATTAAATTCAGAAAAAGTGAACAATTATTTTAAAAAATAGAGCGATTTTAAAGTTGTTTTCCTTGAATTAAAAGGAGGATAAGGCTTGTCCATAGCAGAAGGCCAGTCACGCTGCAAGATGTTTTGATTAATAAAACTAGGCGCTGGATCTGTAAGACTTTTCTCATATAAAAAGGGTTGTAAAAAATGCTATTTTGGCACAGACATTTTTTAAACTTCCGGGGACTGGGATCAACAGCAGAAGAGTCACACTGAAACAAGTTCAAATAAGAAAAGTGCAGTTTACGAAAAAAAATCCTCAATAAAATAGGTCTAGCGACCGAATCGTATCCGATCCGTAAAGTAAGCCAACATTTAGACTAGTAAGATTACTACCTTTCATGTAAGTCGCTCATTGTCGAGGTGAGTGGGCGCTACACATTTTTTGGATGCCACTTTGTGCACCATTCCTTTTTTTCATGTTGATTTGCGTGTTCCTTCCATCATTCTCAAGGGGATGATTATTTCTTCTTAAACGTCAAATTGAAATATTCCTCCACAACGAATTGTTACATTTTAGATAAACCATTGATCTCCATTGTAATACCAGGAAATAACGCCATGCTGGTCGTTTTATTTTTGTTCAAACTTCAAACATTTTTCAAATGCTATTTTGTCATAGACTTTTTTTAATCTTATTCTCTAAATATGTTCATACTGAGAAACCTCTGCTTGTTGACTGCCGCTATTGTCCGCAGTTGTCCAAAATTCACATAATCATGTAGTAACGATTCCGGCAGACTTAAACGTAAATAAAAAAAAAACAGAACTATGTGTGACTGACTAACAACATATCCAACGAGGAAGGGAGAGAGAGAGAACAGTATTGAAATGCTTATTTTTAGAAACTCTTGTGTTTGGGAAATTCTCTAGTGATGTTGAAATATTCAAATAAAATGCATCCCAATGTGACCACACACACATTATTGTGAAGTATTCGTTCGACGATACTTGTCTATTCTGAACATAATGTTGATCAGTGTTGGCATTTAGGAATCTGCTGTTTGCTCCAAAGTTATGGCCAAATGTTCCTAAATAGCGGTAATTGTGGCAACCGTTAACAACGTAGTATCACATTAGGTAAAACAACGGGTGTTATATCTCAAATCAATGAGCTGTATGCGAAAAAATAGCATCATCAATGGTAGCCATGACGTGATGGCTACTTTGTATTTAGTAAATCTAACTTAAAATCATGTAACATTTTTTAGCGGACGAGTGTCCACCCTCTAAAATCCGGCTACTTTACGGCAATATAAGTATAAAAACTTCAACAATATAAACACTTCCCTATAAAATTCATTAGCTGTTCGAAAACGGCATTGAGCAGTAGGCACCGGTCACTGAGTATAAGAATTGAATCGTTTACAGCTCACTGATTTGGCAGAAGGTCTCGTTTATTTCTTAATGGGAATGTACGAGTATGTAACGGTCGGGGCATCCTGATCCAGATTACTACTTCTCATATGCAAAATCAAAGCAACGATTAGAAAATATTTATGGATTGATTAATAAGTATACCTTAGAGGCGGGGCGGGCGCACACAAAAATGGAATTGAAAAGTCGTCCCCCACCTACCAAGCGGTGTTGTGTTCGCTATATCTTCGGGACTTTCTATCCAATTTGCCGAACAGTAACAAAACTGATCTAATGAGCTTGTGGAGTATTTCCCCATTTCAAAATAAGGTCTGACTTTATGTTTGAGAGTGAAATATTCAAGCGAATCAGACCAGTGTTTTTTTTGCTATTTGTCAAATGGGTTAGGAAGTAAAGTCAGCGAAGATTTATTTTTAGATAACCGGATAATTTCTTAACTAAACGTGTCATGTATTTAAAAACATTTTTTTGAAAATCAAATATCTAGATCATATTGCGTGACAGATACGCGAGTAATCACATTTAATTTTTCTTAATTGGTTAATAAAAAAAACCCGAAAGAATCTACTTGTTTTCTTGGGTGATGAAATAAAAATCGTAGAAAATCTTTAAAAAGAACGTTTAAAATGAAACCGAATTTTTAATAAAAATCCGTAAACGCGCTTTTTTTAAATTTAGTCGTGCGGTAATAGGGCCTGTCGATCCATACATATTTTGATAAATCTCCCATAAAACATTAAAATTGTTATAATACATTTAAGATTATGATTGTTATGATAATTTATGCACATAAACTGTTCTAGTACTTAGCCTCAATAACTATCAAGTATAAGGCTTTATAAGGGCTAATACAAAATCTATTGCTGTGGTGTTGGAGTTTGGGAAATTAGACCTGAGTCAGCGAAGGAGTCAACAAATATGTTTAGATTATTGTCAATCGGACGAGACATCTTTCAAGTATATCAAATTCGGTTTACCTTTCTTGGATACTGTAAAAGTTTCAGTTTTTAAAGGTTTTTGATGTGAAGCTAGTGCCAATCGTAACAGTGCATATCCTTTGATGATTTCCTGCCCCACAGTAGAATACTGTTCGACTTTCAAGACGATCGGCATTACACTATTGGCATAACAGCGCATTTAAGAATCGGGGCGTGGAACCGCATTCTATCAAAAATGTTTTTCGTAATATTAATTTTTAGTTTTATGGTGTGTGTGATGTATCACCAATAGAAGTATTCTATTTTAAGCCCAGTCATACAGCTAAAATCTGCGAGATTTTCAATATGATCAGTTTAGTAGTTTAGGGTCTTATAACCAGCAACCAGCTTTTATATACATACGAGGGCGACCGCAAGACTAACTGGCCTGGCAAATTTTCTGTTTTACTAGCAACTTTTTTTTGTTTTTTAAAAGCAATCTTTTATAAGCCATCTGTCAAAATTTCCGAAATATTTAATGATTATTTTCTTTGTTACAGGTGATTGAAGTAAACAAGTTTTATAAATTTTGAAAAATGGAAAATAAAGAGTTTCGTGCGGTAATTAAACACATTTATATGAAAGGTTATACGCCACAATTAATCAAAGATGAATTGGATTCTGTTCATGGTGATAATGCACCATCATACTCCACCGTAAAATCCTGGGTTCAACAATTTAAAATGGGTCGTTCAAGTACGGAAAACATTAGAAAAATATTTAATGAAGTGACTAAAGATAGACGAATAAAACTCTGAGAACTTGCTGATATTATTAAAATACACGCAAAACAAGTTTGGAGTATTTTACATGATGAACTCCACATGAAAAAGCTATCCGCTAGATAAACCAATTCCGAGGAGCTTTTAGCGATTTATCAGCGTAATCCAATAGAGTTCTTGCGCCGATTCATAACTGTTGATGAAACATGGATCCATGACTACATCCCAGAATGCAAAGAACAGTCAAAACAATGGATAGAAGCTGGTAAAAGTGGTCCCAAGAAGGCGAAAACTGTTAAGACAGCAGAAAAAGTAATGTCCACAGTATTTTGGGATGCAAGGGGTATAATATTTATTGATTATCTTGAGAAAGGAAAAACTATAAATAGTGAATATTATTGTGCATTATTGGATCGGTTGAGTGAAGAAATCAAAATAAAACGACCGCATTTAGAAAAAAAAAGTTCTTTTTCATAAAGATAATGCTCCTTCACACACTAACTCAACAAAAACTGGCCGAATTACGATTTGAAATTGCTCCGCATTCACAATATAGTCCAGATTTAGCTCATTCTGATTATTTCTAGTTTCCAAATTTAAAAAAAATTCTCGGTGGCAAAAAATTTTCGTCCAATAGCGAGGTTATTGCTGAAACTGAGGCATATTTTGAAAGTCTTAAAAAATCTTATTTTTCGGATGGAATTAAAAAACTTGAAAAACGTTTGATGAAGTGTATTGAGTTGGAAGGAGATTATGTTGAAAAATAAATAATAATAATTCCAAAAAAACGGTTCTTTTTATGTTAGGCCAGTTACTTTTGCGGTCGCCCTCGTATATATAAATCTCTCTGTCCCTGATTTTTATTATAAGAATCGTTTTTTATACGCAAGTCAAGCCCGTTAGTTTTGATAATTAAAAATTTTACTGATCGACTTTCTAAGCCAATTTATAAATTTTCTTCTGACCGTCTTTCCATCTTTTCCTGAAAACAAAGTGCGGGTCGCAAATTAAACCGATCTCGATGAAATTTTGCATATTATTTTATTTTCAGCTAATGAAGGTCGTTATTGAATTTGGAAGGAATCGGTACAAGGTCTGATATTGCCCATACAAATGCACCTCCCCATTTGGGGTGTAGCCGACCGAACTGCTGCAAATTTCAATAGTTTTCAATGAAATTTGGTTTGTGGCTTTACACGGGTTTGGCACTGATGAAAAAAAACCAGAACAGTCCAAATTATAATATAGACCCAATGTACCTTTCAATTGGGGCCTAACCGACTTAACAGCTGCAAATTAAATCAAATTTCAACAAGATTTATTGAAAATTTTCCGTTTTGTGGTCGAACCGATTTAAGGCCGAAAAATTGTATCAGATTACAATAATATTTGATGTGTGACACTAAAAAGCTATACAATTTGCTTAGATCGGTCCATGGTTTTATTTTGCTCTCATCCCGATTTTAGATCTAACTTAGCGGAAAATTTTACAAGTGAGCATTATATGTACATACATTTATCTATCTTACATGAAGGAAACCAACAATGCAGAGATATTATATCGGATGAGTGTTGTGGATATCATGAAGTCGAGAAAAGTTCTGCAATAAGATGTATGCACATATTAGGCACATTCTTTAACGGTTTTCTGTTTAGAGAAAGTTAAAAGTATGACGAAAAATTTCGTCGTAGCCTAAAACTAATTTGAATACTCGTATTTGAAATAAAGGGTGGTCAACCCATAATGCCCGTTGTTAGTTGCGAGTCACAACTTAACGTCAAGCTTTCTGCCCAACTTACCTTAACATTTTTTTGTTTCAGTGTTTGACAAATTAAACCATGGAAAAGTACAGAGCTTAGTACCGCCTTAATATTCTTGAAGCAGTTGACAGCGATAATCAGACGGACGACTTTGTTTTTCTTAACTGACAATCGAAATAGTATTGGGAAAAATAAAAAGTAAACCAAACATATAAGATCGAGTTCAAGTACATGACCTCAAGCCGAAAAATAATTTTAAAAGATTATTGTTGAAGCCATTTACGAAGACGGGCGTTCAATTCAAAATGCATTTCATGCACTTGGTGAGTTTTTTTGGTCGACCAATTGTATCCCCAATCGAGAGAATCGTGCGCGGGTCTGTAGAAAATGTGAAAACACCTGTGCATGCTCGCCCAGTTCGTTCTGTAATCAGGCCGCACTTCATCGAAACAGCAGCTACCGTGATTAGTCTTCACTATTGCTAGACGATAGCGGCCTTCTTGTGGCCCGAAATTGAGGATATGGACCTAGACGATATGTGGTTCCAACAAGATGGTGCCACTTGGCACACAGCCAACTAAACGTTAGCTCCTTCGTGCGTAAGAAATGAGATTAAGCGTGTGTGCCATCATTTGCCATCACTTGTGAAGCTACACATAGGAAATTCACCTTGTGTGTTGCTGCATTAATAGAGCATAATATAGAATAGAAATCCAACTGAACCGATTATTCACTATTTCGGGTTTGGCTTTCTGGCGAGTTTCATGAGTGTATTGCGTGTTGTTCATTTTTATATGTACATATGGATGTGTATTCCTGTTCCCTTCAACATGACATTTTGCACTTTAGTTATTTGTTTGGATTGCAGCGGCTTGCACGTCAGTTCGTCCGGACGATTGTTTCGCGAAAAGTGTTTTCGATATATTGAGTGGAGAATAGTTGCGCGGACGAAATGGAAATAGGTCGTGCATCGACTGGCACTCCCAGTGAGGCATCATTGTATTACAACATACCATTGACCGTTTTAGAGTTTTTCACTACATCTCCGATCGGAAGTCCCATTGAATACGGTTCATATTTGTCAGGTTATACATACATACATTAATACATGCTTTTGCTTGAGCTTACAAGACGCCTATAAAGTACGTTTTTTTATATACCCACTCATGTTGTCTCCTGTCCACTACATTCATTCACTGCAGAACCACTGAAGAAATCTTCCCGAAATAGTAGTCGTCCTTCACAGAAATGTTTTGAAAATAATGATAGAACAGAAAAACAACCATTATATGCTAATACCCCAACTGATGGTCTGATTGATACAGATGTCTACGATCCACCCGGATTGCTTCCAGCTGTATTGGATGACGATTTTTCTTCACCACTGCAGGAGGTTCCCGATACTGGCCTGGGCGTTGGTTCAGTGGTAGAAGTCAATGTTCCCGAAGTCAGTGGGCAGTTGCACGGCGTTATACGTTGGATTGGTGTACCGCCAGGCGTAAAGGTTATTATGGTTGGCGTCGAGTTGGAAGACGATTACATCGATAAACAGCTCCTAACAACCGATGGTGGCTTTAATGGCATTTCGTAAGTTTTTATACACATTCGTCATCTTTGTGCACATATGTACATATTTTCTCAGTCATTCAATATGATGTATCCTTTCAGTCTCTTCAAATGTCCCGCGGGACGTGGTTTGTTTATTGCGTGCGACCAGTGTTGCAGTGATCGGCGTTTTACAGTAGAAGAAGGTGCAGTTGCCAACGATATCAGTGTGGTGAACAACAACTACAAAGCTAAGCAAATGAATGGCATACAAGATGATCAACAGACGTTCGGCCACATGGAATGTCCGATTGTGCCAGGAGCAATAGCACCGATAAGTACGTATATTAAATGAAAACATGTAAAAGATCCCATATAGCTGTAGAAATTTACAGAGTCAAAATCGTACATTTTCATTAGAATAGAAAGCTTTCAGTAAAGTTCAAAAAAGTTCTTAATGTCTTTTATGCTAAATACAGACAGGGCTACCGTTGCAGCAACCCAGCCATTTTGAGTACATGTGGCTTCGAGTGTAGTTGTGTTGCCACACCAACTTGCTCTCGACGGTTGCTGCGTGTGTATCCTATTGAATTCATTAATTTTTTTGAACTGCCATAAACTTCCATGTACATATTTAAGTTAAGTTAAGTTTATATACGATCTAATATGTAGAGTGTTGTTAACTAGAAAACAATATTTACAACACTTTCCCTTGTTTGAAAGTTAACAAAGATTTATACAACTACATAAATATTTTAACCGAATTTTTGCTAAAGGTTTTGTCATCATTACTGTAACTTTCTCAGTGGATACCTGAGAAACTTGCAATTGACCCTCGTTGACTTTCTCTCTGATAAAAAAATGTTTAATTGTTATGTGTTTAGAATGTCTATGCAATTCCGGGTTTGGAGCTATACGTATAGCAGCAGTGTTGTCTATTTGAATGACCGGTATCTTATTTAGATTAATAACTTCGTTATAAAGCCTTGTAAGCCATATAACTTCTTTGGATGCTTTATTAGCTGCTACAATTTCTGCCTCAGTCGTAGATGTTGTAACCATTTGTTGTCTAATACTTAACCAGGATTAGCTCCTCTAGCATATGTCACAACAACTCCAGATGTAGATCTTCCGTCTTTAAACATCCTCCAAAATCGGCATCACTAAAGCATTCTAAATACTTTGGACCATTTTTAGCATTTTCTATACCAATGTCCGCAATGTATCTTAGAACTCGCTTTACTCTTTGTACATCTTCTGAAGTAGGATTTTCCAAAGATCTTGACAAGAAACCACCGGAAAAGGTCTGGTTCCAAGCATTAAATAAATCAATGCAGCAACTGCTTCTCTATACGGAAATTCTACTTTCTACTTTCCCTGATTTAATATTCTTACATACTTTATCCATCGGTGTTGCAACAGATTTACATTCAGAGAAATTGAATCTTTGTAGTATCTTTCTGGCATACGCTTTTTGGGTAATCTTGACACCGTCTTCCTTCTTTTCAATTTTAAAGCCGAGGAAATAATTCACTACAATTTTAAATTCAGATATTAATTCATTTAAAAATGAATTCAGTTCTTCATTATCAGTGGCAGCAACTAATCCGCCATCTACGTAAAGTGCTAATAGTAACTTCTTTCCTTTTCTTTCCCTTATATACAGACAAGGGTCAGGAGTACTTGCTTTAAGACCAATTTTATTAACAATTTTTTTTCCTATTCTCTTGTTCCAGCACCTGGGAGCATGCATTATTTCATACAAACTTCTTTTAAGTAAACAAACTCTTCCAGATCCATCTTCAAATCCCTCAGGCTGTTTCATATAAATGATTTCTTCCAATTCGCCATAAAGAAAAGCTGTTGATACATCAAACTGTGCTAAGTGCAGCTCTTCGCTTGAGCAATACTTAAGAGCGCACGTATCGTTGTCATCTTTGCAACTGGACTAAAGTTTTGCTCGTAGTCAATGCCTTTCCTCTGGTCAAAGCCTTTAATAACAAGCCGAGCTTTATACTTTTCAATACTTCCATCAGGATTCGTCTTAACTCGATACACCCATCTTCCAGGAAAGGCTGGCTCCTTTTGGTAAACTTTTAAGAATCCATGTATTATTCTCCTTTAATGAATTGATTTCAGATTGCATAGCTTGTTTCCATTCTTTTTCCTGATTACTTTAAATAGCTTCTGTGTATGTAGAAGTCGTTTGTATTTGTGTAAAAACTTCTTGGGATTATGCATTATTGTTCGATTTCCGAGACGTTTAGAAATGGGTTCATCTTGTTCGCAATCTTCTCTGGAACGTATACCACTTTCTTCTCTAGAAACCTCTACTTTGTTCTGTTCTTCAATGTATATTCTGTACCTCTCATCTCCATCGTAAAAGACAAGATAACCCTTTACAGCTCCACTATCCATTTTTCTGCGTTTCTGACTTGGTACGAGCTTTTAACAGGTTGACCCAATAATACGCAAGTGACGAATTCTTGACTTTTTTCCACACCATAATTCGAACGAACTTACATCGGGAACTGATGACTTCCCTGTTCTAGTTTTTTTTAGTTTATTTTATTGAGACTTTTTTCAAAAACAATGACAGACATATACTAGATCTATGAACAAGAAATTGCTTATGACTATAATGTATTGTCTAAATTACCAAAAACGTGCAGCTAACGGCACCAAGCCTTTTCTGTGTATAGAAATATTTTTAATTTGTATGTAGCTCTAATAAGTGTGTTCGCCCTTGCTCCCGAGGCTAAAGTGGTCTTAGGAGTGAAATATCCTAGAATTTAGCTTAAAAGTAAACTTACAACTAGCCTAAAATTAGGGGGTGAAGCTTCCCTGTTCTATTTAATGTATAGATAGCTGACTTAATAAATTCCGCCCATTAGGATTGTGGAAATACAAACTCATGGTTGGAAAATTTAAATGTCCTCGTCATCTCTACTATAGTCCACCACGATTTTGTTGTGGAGTATATGAGGCCGTAAACTACTGGTTAATTCCATTATGTTTAAGAGTTTCTTTTACCTCTGCATTATTAAATTATCACTCATCAAAATTTTGACTATATGTCCTTGTTGTCTCGCATGTGCCAGCATGTGCCAGCATTTCCGCTAATGCATGTTTTACATCCGATTTATTTCTAACAATATAACCATACCTGCACTTTGTATAGTCATCCTTAAATACAATTAAGCATTTAAAACCTTGATACGAGGAGGAGAAGGGACCACATACGTCGCACGATATTAAATCACCAGGAACTATTTAACGTTCACGTTTTCCAAAAGACAGTCAAGTACTTTTTCCGTAAAGACATGGTTCACAGATATTGTTATCGTATTTCACATGTATATTGAATTCTTTTAGCAACTTATTCTTGACATGATGTTTATCTTGGTGACCCCATCTTTCATGAAATAGCTGCAACGTCGAACTACTGCTTACGGAGCAATTTACATCCTGGGTCTTAATTACTGGAATAAAATCTGTCTTGTATAATGATCCGTTAATTGACCTACGACCATGTAGAACAATTTGATCATCCACCTTCAGCCAGCACTTTGTAGCCGTTGACTTAAATTCACTATTTTTATTTCGATCTTGAGCAGCCAAAACAGAAATTAAATTTCTTTGAATTTCAGGAACGTACCAAACGTCATCTAAAATCATTTCTAAATTTTGAGCGTCCACTATTGAAATAATTGGAATAACACCCATTCCTATTGCTTTCAGTGTTTCCTTTCCAGCAGCTTGAATTTAATGTGCTTGATCAAAAAATTAAAATTGCGGCAAAAGTTTAAAACAGTTAGTGACGTGTCTTGTTGCACCATTGTCGATCCACCAATGCGTGTTTGTATTTATCTGATGTTTTTTGTACAACAGATGTTTTTTGTACATTACCAGCTGATGAAAATGTATTCTTTGTAGGTCGACGATCAGCTAACCACCTTCTGCAATCCTTTAACATACATCGTCCTTCTTCGCTTGTTTTTTTGGTACTTATCCTTTGGACCTTTGTTTATGGTAATCTTGAGTGCCTCTTGATGTTGAATGTTACTTGTGCTGTTATTTTTTTGAAGTTGCTCTCGAACATGCATAGTTGGATAGTAATATCATATGCGGTTTTGTCTTTTTCACCTGATATCATCATCCAATTTGACCTGAACATCTTGTAACTTTTCGGCAAGATATGCAAAACCTTGCAAAACCTTCTCACCCTTTGCTCTTATGCCGTTGTTCAGTTCATCCCAAAAAATCTTTAAGTTTGGTTATATGTGTCGAGACGTCTTCATCTTCGTTCCATTCAAATGCAAATAAATCTGTACATACTTTCGCTGTTGCTTCATACATATTCTTCAGCGCTTCCCATGTTTTAATTTTATTGAACTGACATAAACTTCCATGTACATATTTAAGTTAATTTCAAACGTAACTTGATTATATACGATCTAATATGTAGAGCATTACTCAACTAGAAAACGATATTTACAACATATCCAACTTCTCGGTACATGAAATCTGGAAATGGTTATCTCTTAATATCAGTGCTGACAGGTAAAATTTAAGAAACAAAATCGTCAAAAGCTTGAAAAAACCGTCTTGCTATAAAATAAGAAAGCACACTTCTTTAAAGTTTTATTACAAGAATATTGCATATACTGCATTGTTTCATAATAATGCAGTATCGGCGTAGAGTATCTATTTAATATGTTTATTAAAATTGCCTTTTGACGACCGGAAAGTGAGACATACACTGCCTTTTTAAAATGCCATGGCCATGTGGCTAGATTTCGCAGCAATATCTCAAATCTTCCGTGATTAATCGAACTCATAACGTCCTAATGGATATGCGCCCGCTCTTTACTAGCGGCAATAGCAGCTGATGCATTAAAAAAATGCAAAAAAATGTCGGCGCGTTCATCATGCAGTGTTGACCGTTCGAAGCGAGCATGTCTCATATCTCCCACAATTTTTATTTCTCTTTTTTGTTGACACTGTTGAGGTATTTATGTAACTCTTCCATGCATAGACGGAGAACGTAGTAATGACTCTGTTGTTTGTTGTTGCTATGTATATGTTTTGGAATGAGGTCGCTTCAGTTTCATCTCTGTCGCTTTCAGTTTCATCTCTGTTTATGAATATTGCATTATAACCTTGTATGCTATAAAATTGTGTCTCATCGTCTGTAATATAATTTCATTAAGAATTATAATTATTGAGATTGGTCTATATCGGCCAATGGTTTATATAAAAAAATGTTGTTTCCGAATTCGGAGCCAATATCACTACTACTTAGGACCCTCAAGATCATAAGGAACAAGGGGCAACTTCTCTTAAATCAGTTAGCTGTGTCAATTTAATTCTTATACTTACTTGGTCCTAGTTTTTAACGCCGACTCCGAAAAGCGAATGCATTTTTACGTGGCTTAGATCTGTCACCGGCATTAACGAGATGGAAATCCGCAGCTCAAAAATCAGTTGATGTTCTTATCCGACGTTGAATCTGGGCCCACTACCACCATTTTACATCCGATTTTGATGAAATTTCGCGTTAACGTAAAGATCAACCAAAAGACAACACGATACATTATATACATTACATTAGGAGCAATCGATAGACAAATCCTGAAAGATGAGACATTTTAGTACCAGTCGCTCGTTAAGCCCCAAATTGATCAACCTTAAAAAAGCCGTATAAATATATATTCCTCCTGCTCCAGAAGTTACATAACTAGATAAACCGTACATAAAATAGGTACAGAGGCACGGAGTCGCCGAAAAAGCGAAGTGGTGTAAGGTATTTTTTGTTACTTGTTTTTACTGGCGTATCTCGAACTTATTCAAAACTAAAATATTTTTGTAGTCGCTAGGGGCAGCTTTTTTGTCGTTATGCGTTCATTTCCGATAGCATTTAAACTTCAGCATTTTCTCAAATCAACTGTGAAAATGCTTAGACAATCCTCACCCGATTTTGGAAATTGTTTTCAATGCTTTCCCCCTCTCGACTGTCCTCCTACGTATGAAATATAGCACAGTCACATAAGTATAGACAATTTACAAAACAAAATATGTTTATTTGTTTCGGAGATTGGCGTACAGCTAGTCTTTTCTTATATACGTTCCGCTATTCTGTCTTGGTTTTGGGACTTAGCAAAAAAAATAGACTAGAAGAAAGTCACTTAACAAAACAAGCAAAAAAGCAGGGTGACCCAAACACGCCTTTTCCCAAAAAATATATTGTACTGTGAAATATAATAAGACATAATCGCTTGGACATTTTTATTAGTTGTTTGATTTTAAAACTGGATGCGTCGTTCATACTTTAGAGTAACTAATACAAACATTTAGCAGCTCATAGGAACGATCCTGGTACTTAAGGTTAATTCATCTAAAATTCCAATCATATTTTTAAATTTCATGTGTTAAATTATGCTTAAACTATACTTTCCCTTGAACCCTTCGTTTGTTTTTTTTTGAGTTCAGGCACTGAATTTAAGTTAATTCAATATTGAAAGTCTCCACTTGTGAGCTCTTCTGATGGTCTGGGTTCCAATTACATGTAGAGAGTGTTTTTTACAGTACCGGCCGCTATCGTGTTTTCCTTACAAGGTCGGAAGGACAGCCGTAGCTACCCTTAGTATTTTTTGCTATCCAGAACACAGAATTTCCAAACTAAGTAGTACACACTTTATTCAGCATATTGTATATTCTATGTATGAACTTAATTTTAGTAATCGGAAAAACTTTAAGTTCCATAGTAAAGTATTCTTGCTTCACAATAGTTCGAGTATCTTGCTGTCAAACATTCGGCACCATACATCACCATACACAGTGCAGCTAGTTATAGTTGTTGTTGTAACAACAATATATTTATTTTGAAGTCTTGTTCGTCTATGGGGAATCTGCTTCGATATCCAGGTGGAGGAAACGCGCCATTTGAACTGGATGCGTCCACAGATACCGGGGGCAGCTGAGTGGGCTTGGCCGGACAATTGAAGATGTGCAGCACATCATGTGGTCCCTGATGGCAGGCGGGACAGATGTCCGGAACGTTAGCATCAATTCGTGCCCAGTAAGAATTGAGGCCGCGACAGATTGAGCACTTTGGTCGTGTACTCTACTCCCGCGGTATCCAAATGCTTTAACATCAGCATTGAGATTCCGTCCGGACCCAGCGCCTTTGATGACTTTGCGCTGCGGATGACATGGGCAACTTCGCCAACGGTAAATTGTGGTGGTGCCTCTTCGACTCGGAGAGCGCAGATATGACGTAATGCTCTCCTTTTTGCCTTATCATTCTCTGGGTGCTCAATTAAAAGCCGGTTAAAATAACACGCGCACCGCTTCGGATCTGTCACTGTTCTATCACCGAACGTGACAGCTGTCCGGTCATCCTTCCCTACAGGGTTAGAGAGTGATTTGACCATTGTCCACAACTTACCAATTCCGGAGCTTAAGTTGCACTGCTTTAAGTGGTCTAGTCATTTGTTCCGCTTATATTCGTTGACCAACCTACTGATCTCGGAGTTGAGATCCCTAATTCTAGGGTCAGTAGGGTGGGAGCGACGAATGTCATCACGCTCGTCTGCGAATCCCACTGCCTCTGCTGGGAAGTTTGGTCGTACTTCGGGTATTCGACCAGCAGGGATATGACGAGCGGCTGCTGTGTTAATGATGTCCCGGAACTATTTCTCGGCTACCCGAACATCCGACGGAATAGCTAGATTATTAAAGCTGCGGTTGGTGGCTTCTCTGAAGGCCTCGCAGTCAGCCTTATTTGATTGAGAAACGTACGACGTTCAGAGGTTATGAAATCGGGTGGTCTATTTATGGAGAGAATTATGGGAAGGTTTTCCGATCCTAGTGAGATGACGGGTTGCCAGGTGACGTCGTTGATCAGGCCAGGCGATGCCATAGTGATGTCTGGCGAGCTATGGTAATCGCCCATAATCCGCGTGGGGGCGTCTTCATTCACTGTGCAGAACGTAGAGCTATCAATTTGCTCTGCCAAAGCTATGCCCCTCTGGTAGTTGTCTAGGAGAGAATGCCACAGTTCGTTGTGAGCATTAAAGTCTCCTAGGACCAAGCGGTTATTGCCTTGTAGCAAATTGCTAATGTCAGGCAGATAACGCGGGGCACAGCTACCAACCGGCGGGATGTTTACGTTGTACAGCTCTATTTCGGCAGTTCCAAACTTGACTGCTACCCCAATAAATTCCATGTATGGGTTTCTAGAGCTTTTTCTAGAGCAAGCTCAGGCGGAATAGGTCTGTACTGCACAGAATGGTGTAACAGGAAAGCAAGTACCCCACCTCCACTTCTGGTGCGATCCTTACGTAGCACGTTGTATCCGTCACAACTGTGCAGGCTGCAGGTGGCATTCAGCTTTGTTTCTTGGATCGCAGCGACCATAATGTTTCTCCGACTCATAAATTCTATTACCTCACTGATTTTGTTGCGTAGGCCATTGTAATTATATTTCAAAATTGATGCACTGTCAGGAGTAGCAAAAGCAATCTGTGGTGTAAGATGCTGTATATGTTGATGCTGTTGCGAGTCGACTGCGGGGGAGTCTTGTAGTTGGATGATGGTGATGACGACGAAAATGTAGACGGCGATGATAACACCAAATCCATAGACCCACTGCTAACTTCGTTGATACAGCATGAGGCAACAAAGTCTGCTTCGCTATACTCCCTGATGTGGTTCAGACCTGAACAGCTCCTGAAGTGCACCCACTCCATGCATCGATTACACCTTATTGACGTAGCACGATGGTGTATACGGTTCTGACAAACCGAGCAGATCCAAGGTCCGGGGTTTTGTTCGATCCCGGCTCGGACCAGTAGTATTCGGAGCAGGCATTCCGGGAAGTGCTGCTCCCACGATGAAAAAATGGACGAACAAAAAACATATATTGTTGAGGTGACTGCCACTGGCCGAAGAGTTTCGGGTCAATCCGGAACATAGAACCGGCAGTCGCGGGATTGCTAGTTATAGTAAAATGTTTTGATGTTTATTATGTATGTAAGTAAGCACAAGAAAAATGTGACGTTGTATGGGCCACACCTTTTTGTCCAATTTTACACAATAAAGTCTATTACTATAAAGTATTTATTGTTTTCATTCTGTTGAGATTTTATAGAGATCGGTCCATTAGTAAGTCCATAAATGCGATTTTTTAAAGGGCGTGTGACACTGCCATTTTTTCTCTAGAATGTGTTTCAATCCATGCCAACATCATATGTTGCAAATATCATTGTCATATTTCTAGTAGTTCATGATTGTTGATTTTTACATAGTTTGACCCAGCCCTTGTAAAGTTACAATTTTTAACTCTTGACCGATCTGGCCCATTTTCAATACCACCCGTTTAAGTTAATCATCACATGCGTGTGCAAAATTTCGGTCACCTAGCTTCAATAGTGCGACCTGTAGTTTAGTTCTCACAGACAGGCAGACATGGCCAGATGATCTTAGAATTTTACGACGATTCAGAATATATGTACTTTATGGGGTATTCGAACAATATTTTGATGTGTTGCAAGAAAAAAATTGTATTTGATTAATGTCTGACAAACTGCACAGATATGTACAAAGAATTTAGATTCCCTGGGAAATATTTTGCATAAATATTCTTATACATAATAAAATCTTCTCATAATCGCATTTCCGAGTGTCTTTTTTTCACCTGAACAAACTTACCGGGTTCAGTTTGTAAAATACCGAGCTAAGTTCGTAAAAATTGCCTATAAAAAATCTCTTATTGAACTGGCTGGCTTTCGTGTTAACTTCTCTCAGCCATCTAGCCAGCGCCGATCAAAAATTTTATGGCGCCGCCTCCGCCGACTATAATGGATAGGCTCGGTTGTGTGGTCCTAGTCGGTCTGTTTTTAAGAAACTATAATTTTTTTCGATTAACCTAGAATTAAGAAGTCCATCGGTTAACCGGGGTTTTATTTTATCAGAACGCAACATATAACATAAATATTTACTTTTAATTTTTAACTTATGCTGGCCCATTTTTAAGGGGGGAATTAAGAACAGCCACTGCCAAAATTGGTGATTCTGACTTAAAAAATACATCATTTTAACTTTGTCCCGTAGTCACCTCAACGGGAATTTTCGCTTGGAAGTTTTACATTTATCTCTACACAGAAAAATTGCCGTGTAGAGCAGTGAAAAAGCAGCGACTCCGGGTCATGGAACGACTCCAACTAAATATATTTATTTGGTTTAAAGTAAATTATAGAATGGCAACAGCATTGAAATGATCCTTCTACAGTAAAAACTAAAAGCTTCATATTAAAATCAAACTTCGGGCCGCGGAGCCCAACCAAAAGTTTAAAAATATACGGCGTAAGAATCAGAATTGACTGCTGACCTAAGTAAGTCTGCTCGCACAGATTTTCAATTTAGACAAACCTAGGGTAAATCAATTTGTACTTACGTATAAGCACAGTGGGTAATCAATTTGTACTCAACATGTGTTAAAAAGAAATCTTCAAAATTTCCTTTTTTCATTTGATATAATTCCATTTTTATCTGGAGTTGGAGTCGAGCACATTTTTTTTGACTCCTGCTCCGATTCCGGGCAAAATTTCGAATCTCCGACTCAACAGTCCTGCTTATACCTTGACGATTCAACCAAAGAAGATTGAATTTCATTGATTTTCATGGTTTTTACGTCACAAAAATTGGGTTTGTTTAGAATTAATTTTAAATTCAAAATAGTAGTACTTGCCTTAAATATGCCATCTACATATGGTAATGACACCCGAATTGTGCAATTATCTGCATCAGCAGCGACACAATTTTAACGCCGTCTGGTGGTGCAGGAGATATTGCCCAGCCATGGAAACCCTCTGATTAATCCTAAGGGGCTCGACGTCCTCTTAATACCTTACAACCATCGTTTCGTGGAAATAATGTCCTTAAATAAAGTGGCATGATTGCTGTGACAAAGTGCTTGGAGAGGTCAAATGCCACGGTGACCGTCCTGTCGTTTTCCTTGTTCTGGATAAGGCTAACCTCGCTAATTTGAACACTTGATGCCCCATGTGTAATGTATTTGTTGATGCTGATGCAAGGGAAACTATGTGGGTCTCGTAGTTGGATGATGATGACGACAGCGAAGAAGGTGAAACGATTGCACCAGCAGACGTTGCATATTAGTGTATCCGGTTCTCAAAAGCAGAGCAAATCAAAGGCGTGGGAATTTGTTTGATGCTGGCTCGGAACAGAAATAATCCGCAATAGGCATTTCGGGATGTTCTGCTCCCCCGACGGAAAAGTGCACCACAAAAAACAATAACTATCTTAAGTAGGGACATTGGTTTATATACTAAGTGTTTGTGTCGAAATACGCGTGGAAAGCAGGCGGTGCCACGCCTGCGTTATATAATGTGATGTAGCGCCTATAATGATGGGCCAATGCCTGTTGTACCCAAATGTAATACTGTATAGTTAAATTAAATGTTTAATGAATGTATACAGAACAAATCAACGGTTTAATAAGCATCACCGGCTATGCAGGAAAGCAATAACCGAATTCCGTATTTTTAAAAATGTTCCGAAAACCGACATTCGGATATAATCGGTGTTTTGAGAATCCTAACTCTAGTGTTTCTTCTAATATTATTAATTGAGTATATGTGAGAGTATTTAACCTTTGCCAAACATGAACCTCTTAGAATGTTTCAGTTTAAATGATTTGGAGGAATTGTGTGGAAAGTTCAAGGGAATTCAAGGACACCACAATTCCTGCTACCTAGATGTCACGCTATTCTCCATGTTCGCATTTACGCCTGTGTTTGATGCCGTCCTCTACAGACCGCCTGATAAAAAGGTAATTTTCCATAAATTGAAAATTTACTTAATACGTTCTTGACAATGCTTCTCGTTCCACTTGTTAGGACATCAGTCACTATACGGAAGTTCAAAGCGTTTTACGCGAGGAGGTTGTTAACCCTCTGCGCAAACATATGTTCGTACGAGCTGATCGTGTTATGAAACTAAGGCAACTATTGGATAAACTCAGTTCTGTCAGCGGCTTGACCAGCGAGGAGAAAGATCCAGAAGAATTTTTAAACTGTATCTTAGCCCAAATACTGAGAGCGGAACCCTTTCTTAAGGTAATTTGGTGCGATATCAAGGCAATAATTGTTTGTTAATTGTAATTGTAATTCTTTGTGTAGCTTAATTCTGGCCAAGATGCCTACTACTATCAGCTGTTTGTTGAAAAGGATGAGCGTCTATCATTTCCTAGTGTCCAGCAGCTTTTCGAACAAAGTTTCTATACGTCCGATATAAAATTAAAGGAAGTTCCATCGTGTCTCATAATACAAATGCCGAGATTTGGCAAGAACTACAAAATGTACCCACGTATATTGCCATCGCAGATGCTGGATGTAACGGATATAATTGAAGATTGTAAGTATAAATGGAAAACCTAATGCCAATTATTGTCATTGGGAGCAAAGTGTTTTTTATACAGTCCACCATAGAATTGAGGGTACATTAAATTTAACGTTCCGTTTTTGACTTCTCGGAATATTGATCGGAGATCTCATAAAGTAAAAAATATTATTACAATTTTAAGATGTTCCAGATAGCATGATAGCGATCAAACTAAAAGCTGCCAAGATAGTTGAATTCGCTGTCTTATTCTAATGGTCTACTGTTCATTAGAAATGGAGTTATGTTCCAAGCATTTGTGCGAATGGCTTTTGTTTTAGAATTAATAATCACCAGTCCAGCTCTTTTCGCTTGCTACTCAACTAGGTTGAGTATGTTTTGCATGCTTGAGTGTTTATGAGACAGATAGTTAAGAGCGTCGAGTCGGCAAATCAGAAGTAATAGCGTTTAGTTCTCAAGCCGCTGCTTTTATTATTATGTCGTCAACGATGTTGAAAGCGAGGGGTAATAAGACCCACCTTCGCCTTACACCTAAACGAATAAGAATTTACGACTCATCATAGCATCATGTAGAATGCGGCAATTTGCAAGGTATACCTTTACACTGCCGTGAATCCCATGAGATACGGAATCAAATTCAATAAATGACGTTCTCCACTCAACTGACTGTGACCCTCAAAGTGTTAAATTCATGCTTATTAGTGAATGCTTGCAAGAGCCATAGCGACCGTTTTTATGCACCCTTTGTTTTAGACCACTCCCATTTTGGATGTGCTATGTGCGTCTCCATTAACGATCCTAAAGTGAGCTTTTAGTCCACAAATTAATGTTGAACAAATACTTGAACAGTGCAATTTTTCTGGGGTAATTTGATTCCCTTTAAGGGAAACTATTTTTCCTTAAGCTGCTTTTTACAACATTTGAGTGTCCAAAAAACCGGCATTTATTTAAAAAAAAAACCGACTATTCGTGTTTTTTCTTAAGCAAAAAGCGGCATTAACCTCCTTTCAGGTTGTAGGATTTTGCCTTGAATGGAAAAGTAATTGTCCACATTTCTAGACTATAGAATGCATTCGAGTTGCAACAAATAAAGTTTAATTTTCATTTTAAAATTAACCTATAAAATAGCTAAAGTTGGGCGTGTCCGCTATATAATACCCTTCACTTCAGGATGTGCACAAAATCCAATAGAAACGAGGTTCTTTGACCCCTCGAAGGGGCTCTAAGTTAATCCAGATTTTAAAAATATGGTCATATTGGAATTTGTGTGCCCCCAAAACTGGTGCCCAAAATATACTAATATACTATCCCAAGTTTGATCGAAATTGGAGTTAATATGGTTGTTTTAGTGCGGTTGTATGTTAAATCGGAAGGGAACATTGTGCTTGGGCAATATAACTACGTTGACCAGTGTAAGATTGAATGTAAAATGCGGCTTCAAGAGCTAAAGACATAAAATCGGATGGACAGATGTATGGAACTTTATCAAAATTGTAACCAGTTTTCTTAAAAGCCAACAGCCTCTGACCTTTGTACAAAAAAACCTACTTCTGCCAATTTTTATAGATAGACTGCAGGCGGACAGAGGGACGGACAGACAGATAAGTCTAGCTCAAATATATTTGGTTGTTACGTACTTCGTACTTGCAAACTGTGAATTATTTTTGCTTTTACATGTAACAACATGAAGGTGAGGGACTTGCTTTCCTGTTACAGAATTCTGCGCAATACAGATCTATTTCGCCTGAGCTTAACTCTAGCGATCCATATATGGAATGTATGGGTGGTAGCAGTCAAGTCTGGGATTGCCGAGATAGAGCTACCGGTTGGTAGCTTTGGCATGACGTAAGCAATCTTCGCCTGACATATGCAATCTGCTACAAGGCAATAACCGTTTGGTCGTAGGAGACTTAAATGCACGCTATGAACTGGCATTCTCTCCTAGAGAAAGGCCAGAGGGGCAGAGCTCTTGCAGAGCAAATTGATAGCTCTACGTTCTGAACAATGAATTAGGACGCCCTACGCGGATTATGGGTGATTGCTCACCAGACAAAACTAAGGCATTGCCAGAGATAACTATGGCCTTATCTGGCCTGATTAGCAGCTCACCAGCAAGAAAGTCTTGTCTTTTTTCTCGTTTTGCCCCTGACAGCACGGTTGGCGAAATTACACATTACATTAAGTCGAAGTTGGAAGGTGGTGACCTCGACTTGAATATTTTTAAATTTAAATCATGTTCTAATCATTTATGTTCATTCAAGATAAATGTGTCAGAAGATGTATTTTCTAAGGTTGTTGTCCCTAAATTTGGCCAGGTTCTGTGTAATAATTACATGATTTATAGGAAAGATAGAATTGAGAGAATCGGTGGTGTTGTCTTAATTGCGGCTTCCCGTTGTCTACCTTCGGATGATGTTAATAATTTGGAATTTATTGCAGTTTGTGTTGCATTGTGAACAAGAAATCTTTTTATTACCTGTTTTTACATCCCATCTTCGGCCGATTTTAATGTTTATATAAACATTTGACTGCCGTTAAAAAGACAATTCTAGGCATGAATGACTCTGACATTATCTTATTATTGTATTATTCTGTATAATGGCGTATGTTGCCTGATTCAGAAGCACTTACTCTTCTAACTAACAGCGATAGGCCTACTTATGTTTGTAGACTATTGGCTGAAATGAATTTGTCTCAGATTAATAATATTCTCAAGCTAATGGGCGTATTCTTGAATTGATTTTGACCAATGAACTACGTTCATTTCAAGTTTTGAAAATGCATCATATATCTACTCCGGAGGACTATCACCATCCTACAATATGTATTTCATTCTCAGTTACACTACCTCATCAATCACCATCTCCGTGCAATCTGGTGATTTTTTTAGATTTTGCTTCAAACGTTGTGATTTTCGTAGACCTAATTCCCTTATATAATCTGTCGATTAGAAGGCTAACTGCAGTTGTTGTACGATTGCGGAATTTGATTTTGCTGTCAATATATTTTACGACATTATTTGAACAACAGTATGGGGTTATAAAGATAAAAAAACATAAAGAATAAATCATTTCAAAGATTTAAAAGAACAGGTCAAACTGCTGATTATGATAGACATTCCTTGGCAAGACAACGGTTCAGTATCGAGTATCGTACTTGTCAAAAGTTAGGGATTATTTTAAAAGGCCCCTAAATAATTTTACAGATTTTTTAATTTAACACGTCGAACATCTTCTGAGCCATTGAGAATAAGATTGAATGGCGTTGAGTTCTTTGGATAGCTTCGTCAATGGCAAACTGATTTGCAGACTTTTTTGAAAATAAAGGTTGTTTTTTTTTTGACGTGTGGTTTTCAAGAAGAAATAAGACGCATATAATTTTTTGTTGTGGACAATAAAGATAAGGGTTTGCCATTATGTTTTAAAAATAATTTCGGGAAAGTGGCCGCGCCGGCTGGCTTGAATATATTCCAGCCGTGAGGCCCAATTTTCGACCATATTTTGCAGCATTTGGGGCAGTATGTCAGCAATAAAGCGCCAAATATTCAAGGCGTCAATCGTGTCGGCCTTATCTGCGTAGACAAGCGACTTCACATAGCCCTACAAAAAATAGTGCAGCCGTGTTAAATCGCACGATCATAGGGGTCACGCAACAGGCGCACGACGCGAGTTAATGCGCCCACCAAAAGTTTTCTTCAATAAATTGTTTCGTTGGATGTAGGGCATGTAGTGCCGCGGCGCGCCGTCTTGTTGGAACCAAAGGTCGTCGACAATAACATCCTCCAATTCAGGCACGAAAAAGTCATTAATCATGGCTCTGTTGTAGCGTTCCCCATTGGCTGTAACATTATGGTCGGCTTCATTTTTTTTTTTGGATTTTGTAAGCCCGCAAAACAAGATCCATCCGCAAAATCTTCCATAAAGTGCATGGGCACAGCTCCAATAGCGACGCGCGATGGCGGATGGACTTATTCGGGTCTTCTTCTATGCTCTGCTCCACAGCAGCAATAGCGCCTTCGGTGCGCACTGTATGGCGTCTCTGAGGATACGCATTATCCACTATAGTATACGTGGTGCGCGGTAATTCGACCACAGTTGGTCGAATTACCGCTCGATGTGTCGGTCGAAACGAACCATTATTTTGATAATAAATTTCCACGATTAGCAAACGTTTTTCCGGATTAAGACGATTCATTATGAAATGGCAAACCAAACTGAGCACAAATCAAGTGACAGCTGTCAAAAAGACCAACTACGAAAAAAGTGTGCCCAGATTGAAAACCACACGTTTTAAAAAAACACCTGTTACACATTCTGTACGTTCGTTTAAACCCGCAATCCTGTTCCCTTACAGAATTTATTCAGTAAATCAGATAGTTCCTCCTATTTTAGATTTTTCACTTATTAAATTAAATTTGCATCGTCTAAACCCAATAGTACTTCTGGACCCGATGGTATTTCGAATATATTTTTGAAAGGCTACTCTGAATCCCTTGTCTTACCCTTATTATTATTATTTAATTCAATATTGATTAAATAATAATGATAATGGAAATGGTCTTACTTGTTTCCGCTTCATAAATCGGGTAGTCTGTTGGATGCTTCGATCTACAGAGGAATTGCTAACTTAAGCGCAATTGCTAAGTTATTTGAAAGGACTGTAACAAATTTTTATGGGTGACCAGTCCCATGTTGTATGGAACAAAAACTGGGAGTAGCCTTTTGGTTACGAGGTCTGACCGGAGACTTAAATCTGGTACCACGGGTAGTCAGGAGCCCCCAGAACTTGTTCTGGCCTGACTATATGGTGCGGCCCTTCGGGGAGTATCGTGGTGGCTGTGGTTTATACCCAAATCGCGGGGAGAACTTCGGTTCGATGTGGAGTTGCATTGCGACCGGGTGCTGTGACCCATAGAACAGTAGAGGCTTAGATAGTCCTCGACCCCTAACCAAGAGGGAAGTTATGACCCATAACTGTCATGCTTCGAATTGGTACCGGCGGAATCAATCCAATGGGGTGTTGACCGTCGCATTGTTACGGCCCCAGTGTGATGGCACACCGTGGTTCAGGCCATTTCGGCGATAATCACGTTAAATCCGACATCTTCTGTAACAAATTTTGTTTCACATAATGTGGAACAAATGTGCCAACACGGATTGTGTAATGGCCATTCTACTATTACTAATATTCTTGGCTTTTCCTCTGAACTTATGCTTTTGTTCGTCCAAAGCAAACAAACGTTATATATACTGATTTTAGTAAGGTGTTTAATAAAGTAAATCACAGACTTACATTCAGGTCAAACAAAATTGTATTTAATAATAATTTCATAAACTGGCTTTCCTCCTATCTTGTTGGGATCAAGTAGTCCCACAGGGCAACCACCTTGGACCTATTCTGTTTTCACTATTCATTTTCGACTTGCCCCATTCTATTATCAACTCAAATTTACAAATGTTTGCAGACGACGTGAAACTATTTTCTTCTTATGCTAGCTTGGCGGACTGTCACATGCTGCAAAATGACATGGACAGATTTAATACCTGGTGTGAATTTAATTTTATGGAATTGATCATAAGAAAGTGTAAGCATATGTGCTTCTCTAAAAGTGGATTGTTGGCTACTAAATTTTAAGTACGAGTATGTGGCTCTGAATTGACATCGGCTGGTTCATTTACTGACCTTGGTTTTATGATGGACAGAAAGTTATATTTTAATAACCATATCATTACTATGGTAAATAAAGCGTATGGTTTCCTTTATTTTATGAAACGCTGGACAAAAGAGTTAATTGATTCATATACTACGAAACAGCTTTATATTTCTATAGTCAGGCCAATTTTAAAATATGGATCAGTGGTTTGGGATCCCCAATACGATTATTATGTGAACAAAATTAAATCCGTGAAGAAACAATTTTTACTGCTTTGCTTAAGAAGCCTTAAGAAGGAATACGGACTATGAACAACCTCCTTCTAACAACAACAGGTTAAATCTTATTAAATTGGCCTCATTGAAAAGTAGGCGAACTATGATGAATGCGATTATGGTGTATAAAATTATGCGTGGGGTTGTGGCATCTGAATATTTGATATCAAAAATCTCTATTAACGTCCCATTTAGACCTTCTAGATACTATCAGTTTTTACACTTGGATTTCAATGGTACAATTATGCATGTGGAGATCCATCTCGTAGAATGAGTGCTGACTTTAACTCATTTAATTGACTTCTCCTTAGGTTTTGATGCATTTAAAACTGTAATTATTTTTTATTTAAACTCATTGCCTCCACAACAATTTACACTACTTGCAAAGTACAAATTTCCTAACTTATTGTTATAGTGTTTCTTCTGTTGTTGTTATAACAACAACAACAAAGAATTTAGTATACAACAACCTATCAATTATCAATTGAAATGCAAAGACGTTAGTTGACTTATGTTATTATTAAAACCGAAATCGGCCCAAGACGATAAAGCTTCTCTTTAAGGGTCGAAAGGTACCTCGGAATAAACATTTGTTTCATATTTGATTTAATAATCATAGTTTTCCTTTGTGAACGTGGAGTGGTTTAAATGGATACTGTTAATTAGGACGCATATACTACCTCCAAAAAGGGCAAACTCATTCAAGAGAAACTCATATGAACTTATGCACTTTGTTATGTTCGTTATCGTAACTTAGTTCTTACAACAAACTATTAAGGAACAAGGCAAAACTTATCTCAAATCATTAAGATGTGCGCGATAAAATTCTTGTACTCACTGACCGGGACCTACAGCGTAACGCCAGCTCTGAGCTTCTAATACATTTTATAAAAAAGCTTTTATATGGCTTACAGATTAATCTTTGACTTGTAAAGTCGCCGCAGCTGAACAAATTGTTAGTTTTAGTTTAAACCAGTGTTAATTTGTGTGATACTTGTGCACACTAACCACTGTAGAGTTTCATATGGTTTATGTGACGTCTACAACAGCAATGAGACTTGCGCACAACTTGTATGTTCTAATATTGTTAATTTTTACATTACAGCTCCTCGCCAATGCTCGGTTTGTGGAAAATTGGCCGAATTCGAATGTCGTGATTGCTTTGGTGTTTTGCAAAGCGGCATCGGCTTGGAGAGTACATCGTTCTGTTCAAAGTGCCTTGAAACTGTTCATATGCATGCTAAAAGGTAAATGATGCTGAAGCCATGTCAGCCCCTGGTACATACAAGCTATTAATACAAGCTATTTTCGAATACTCTCCTAGATCTAATCATAAACACCGTAAGTTGTCGGTGCCCCAAGATTTCCGTGTTATGGCTGACCATATGACAGTACCACGTCTTTATATGGAACTCTTTGCGGTGGTCTGCATTGAAACTTCGCATTATGTGACGTTCGTTAAGGCTGGTTCGGGACCCGATGCCCCATGGTGTTTCTTTGATTCCATGGCCGACAGAAAAGGTACAAATCTAAAACACACCCATTTGCATGTTGCGCTGACTCCATCTGTCTTCTTCCAGGCGAACAGAATGGCTATAATATCCCGGAAATGATTACCGTACCGGATCTTCCACAATGGCTGTCCGAAGAGGGAGCCCGGACTGTCAACGAGACATCTTCCAATGATAAAATGTTGCCCGAACATGCTAAACGTCTGTTTTGCGATGCGTACATGTGCATGTACCAGAGCACAGATGTTATGATGTATCGTTGATTTTCCAAGCTCTCTTTGTGAATTTTTATTTTTTCAGTTCTTATTTATTTCGTAATGTTTTGTAGTTATTTGTTTTTAAGTTTGCGACCATTTCATTTTAACAAAACAAACGTGATTTGTTTTCTGTAAAACCTTATCTACTGTATACACATTTAACACCAATAAATGAGTGATAGTTCTACATAGTAGAGGTGGAGTATGGCATGCAAAACGCCTCTTTTTGAAGGCGCTCAGATAGGTCGAATCCTTCAAAGAACATAAGATCGAGTCCTTCGATGAAAAACTAAAAGGGTAGGTGCATTTTCACTTAGCTACCATGGTGTATCGAAATGTTTTTCCAAACACGGTTTTTGTTTAGCCGAAAAGTGACAATTTTTAAGAAACCTGTTTTTCCCCTACAAAGAACACATGCTGCTGAAAGAAAATTGGAAATAACGTATGTTTAGCTCGTTTGTTTTATTTCGGTCTGTTGCTTTTACACATTGAACAGGGATTAAACCGGCTCAAGACCTCTTGCTTCTATATTTAAATAGAAGACAAGTTTTTAACAAAATGGCAAAGTGACATTGATTTTCGTGGCTGCACACTACTTTTATCATGATTTCGGGTCCGTGACAACCCTCTTCAGAAAGCCTTGCTGCAATTGTTGAAAGTAAAACCGAACTCTATAAGGAAATAACATTGTAGTAAAACAATGCAAACATTTTGAAATTTATCTGTCTTGCTTCAGCACATAAGAAACATGTATCTACTCGAATGCCTCAAACGATGTTGGAACTCTAGGAATGAGATGTGTTATGTTTTAGAGCTATTCCTAAATTATTTCGGCTTTAGCCGCCAGCATTCGTGATCTGAACCCTTTTCAAAACATCATTAAAAATCCTTCAATAACATTCTCTATTTTATACTTTTGGTCAAATAAATTACAGCATTTGAACTTTTCATTAAATAAAGTTACAATTTGGTTTTAAGCTTGAGATATTAAGAGCTTTGAGCAATATTTTTTAAACATTTCTCATATTTTTCATTTAAATATAGAAATAAGATTATTGAATAGATCTATTCAACGGTACCCCGAAAATAAAAATACTCGCTGATTTTGAACTTTATGATACGTATGTTTCAAAAAAGTTCACAAACCGACATTAATTTGGCAAAAAAAAATGATAAAATCAAAAATGCTATTGATGCACACATGCGTATTGATTTCACATCGGTTTAACATAAAATCGAATTCTACATTCATACCTCGTTATACGGCCTAGATTGGCCGTTAACCGAAAAGCCGTATAACGAATTGCTTATTTTCATACAAACCCATACAAAACGCAGGGTATTGGTTCTATTTCAGAACACTAAATAGTTTTAGTCAAAATAACAAGTTTAACAAACTTTATGCATAACGAAGATGAATCAACATATTTCTTTATAAAAAGGAACATTACAAATATTTTATATACGTATATAAATGTATAGAAAGAAGGAGCTGTGGTGTTTTTTGGGAGGAACTCCTCTTCTACTCCTTCCACTAATTCAGACAAGTTTACAGGATGTCCAGCAGCATTATCCAATAGAAGCAATGTTTTGTTGCTCAATTTTTTTTTTGTGTAACTATGTCTTAACTTCACGACAAAAATAATTTTTAAACCAATCTTCAAACATACCCTTTGTCATCCAAGCCTTTTTATTGGATTTCCAAATGGCCTGCAGTTTTGACTAATCGACTTCTTTAAAAGCTCTGGGATTTTTTAATAAGTAGATAAGCAATGGTTTCAATTTTAAGTCACCCGAAGCATGATGCACTTTTTTCTTCTTTTAAAATAAAGGTTCTGTCCGGCATTCGTTTCCAATAAAGCCCAGTTTCGTCAACATTGAAGACTTGATCAGAACAATATACACCTGTTTGGCTTGCTGTAAATGTTGAATCCGAAGCTGCATTCTCTGTTTTTAGTTTAAAGAAAATAGATTTTACCTTTTCATGGATAGTCATTTGACTCATATTCACCTTTCTTTGATTATTATCCTCTACCCACAGGGCTTATAGTTTTTCCATTTTATCATTAAGGCCACATCTTGCGCGAGTTAAATTACACTGACCAAAAAATGCTGCTGTTTCTGCATAAGCCTTGATTTTATCCTTCTTGTCTCGAATTGTTTGAACCGTCAATTTCGCAAGTCCAAAGCCGTATACGAAAAAACTTGGCCGTATAACGAAATCCAGCCAAAATTTGAAAAGGCCGCAAAAAAGAAAAAAAAACGTATAACGAAAGGCTGTATAGCGAGGTATGAGTGTATTTAATTACCATTCTGTTCTATGAAAAATTCCGAAAAAAAAGTGTGAAGCGATAATCGATTTTGTTTACCGTTTTTAAAAAATGTGAGTATTTACATTTGGAATATATGGCCGAAATATTATTAATGTTTATTTTTAGGCGAAAGAACATAAAAACATCCTGGTTTGGTCAGCTCTTGCTGAAAGTCTTAATAGTATTGGACCAACAATGAAATATTCAGTCGCCTGTAGTAGATTTTACTAAAACATTTGCTTCTTTTCTATATACCGTCGTATATAATCCAACGTAAAACTTTGAAGGGTTTTGTAAACATTTGTTGCATGCAACTGAAGAATTTGCAATAAATTCGAATTCAAATTCAAGAAGATAATTTTGTTGCTCTTGGTTTAAAATTACAGCGGAAGCACGGAGTGTAACCGGCCTTACTGCTCGTCGGTGGGGTGGGTTCTTGCTGATTTTCAACACGTGCACCATAAAACCATAAAAAGAAAAGAGAAAGCCATTATCCAAAACCAGGAAAGTGCTAGAGATGTAAATGCATCCGATTAATTTGTTTGGTAACACCCCCAAATTAAACCTCCGACCGCCTTTAAGAAATCCGACCTATAGCACTTTACTTTTATTCAAGGACACTTTTATTCAAGGACAAGTCGCAATACAAATTCATTGTTCTTAAGACCAGTGGGGAATTTCAGATTTGAACTAAGTTAACTTACTTTCTGACAAAATGTACCAAAATGAATAAAAAAAATTACATTTAAACTCGTGAAAATTCAATTCCGAATCATCGGAATTGAAAAGGAGAGAACTTGAAAAGGAGTATGTGAACATTGGGTTGATTTGGGTCGCATCCTTGTATGGCCATGAACCGTTCGGACAAAGACTGGTAATAACTTTTATCAGGTGAATTTTCTTAACTCCAGCTCCGACGATGGCCAATTCATATAACGGCTGTTTCTTTTTTTATTGGGCCATTACGTACGTTTAAAGTTTCTGTTCCAGTACCTTTTTTATTTCAAATATTTGCATTTCCCTCGAATTTGTCGTGTGTGCCCTTAAGGGGGTTAAAAGGAAAGTGAACGTTAGGGAAGAAAAAGAAAAAAGGCATGCAATAATGCAAGTGGCTATAATAAGAGCAGAAGAGGAAATTGACAGGGAGAATAATTAGAAAATAAAAAGAAGGCGAAAAGGAAAAATTAGGGAAAAATGGAGGCTTCCTTCTTTTTTGATTGATCTCGAAGGAGATTGGACAAGTGGCTCCTGATATTCAACGACCGTTGGTAAAAAAACACGTTGAAATCCTACGTAACATTTATTTACCTGTGAACAAGAGAAAAGAAAACAAATATCACATACAAAAAAAAAGTACACATTAAAATAACTTACAACATAAGTTAAAACAAACGAACATTTTAAAAGAACATAAACAATTTAAACAAAGGAGAAACATACGTGAACAAAGAAAGAAAAACATTTTTGAATAAATATATAAAAAAAATAATACCGCAAAGACATTTACACAGGTTAAAAATAAAGTTTAAAGCCAAAACATCAAAGCCACCTCTGCCCAATCCATCGTGGGAGCCGCAGCTTTTGCATCGCCAAGCCTGGGATGCTGGTAACCCCTTAAAGTTTGGACCATACGACTGCGACCAAGGACGACAAGACGAACTGGACAGTGGAAGAAGAAGCGAAGAAGTTTAATTTTTTGTGTTGAGGTTGAGGTTTTAGTAGGGAAAAACCATTACCTTCTCTCTTTTAAAAAACACCCTTTTTAAAAGTGGATCCACAGGCTTGAGCTCAAGTCTAGGGACCCGGTAGGTTTGCAAAGGGATTATTTGCCCATAGGTATGACGGTGTTGTTTTGACCTAGAAATAATAAGACAAAATCTTATTCCAAATCTTACACCAAAAATAAATTATTAGGACAGAAAGACACACTTACATTTGGACTAGAGGGACGACAAACTTGTGGGGGAAACGACACGACATCAGCAGCGTCGTCCAGGAGACAGCAGCGCTCCTCTCGCCAGTTTTCCTGACAACTAGCACCTGCAGAAGAAGAAGATGACAGTTGACGAACAACTGTTATTTTTGTTAAGCTAAATATCAATTAGATGAGTTTTGTTTTTGCACCACAATAGTGCAAATTGCGGATGTTCTCGATATTAGTTTGTGCAGAATGTTGAAAAAGTTAAGGCCAACCTGCTTTCTTAAGAAATGATGGACGATTTATTTAAAAATAACTTGTAAAGTTTTCTCGATCTGATCCCATCTGACCATCAATTAGCCAATGAAACTGAAACAATCTGTATTTAATGGCTCGTTCTAATTTTATTTCTGAAACTCCATTACATTGTGTTTTGAATTATTAATTAATATCAAACAAATTATTTTAGCTCATATTTTTGATTTTCTGCTCATTTTTTCTATCTTTTCCGCATAGTTTTAAAATTTCTATGCGTATTTTTCGGTTATCTAAAGGTTGGTTAAATTTTAAGGGCCGCTGTTGATTTTGAATAAAACACAAATTATTGTCATTTCTTTTTATTAAGATAATATTGGTATGGTTCAATTATGTATGGAACAAAATATCGCCAAATGTCCGCAGCGACCTCGGCGGCACACCTCCGTCCAATGGTCCACATTTTCGATGACACTTAGGCATAATTGAGGTTCTATGCCGTTAATGTACCGAATTATCTCATTTATTAGCTCTTGAATTGTTGCTAGCTTTTCGACGTACACCTTTTCTTTCAAATAACCCTAAAGAAAGAAGTCCAACGGTGTCAATTCACATGATCTTAGCGGCCAATTAACATCGCCACGACGTGAGATAACACGGCCATTGAATTTGTCGCGCAAAAAAGCCGTCCTGCTGAAACCACATATCGTCCACATCCATATCTTCCGAATCGGGCCATAAAAGTTCGTTATCATCTCACGATAGCGGACACCATTTAGAGCATAGCTTGGAAATAATGATTAGAAATCCTAAAGATTAGGAATTGGATTAGAAATTTTAATTGTGCTGAAAAATTGATTATTTATGATTAGTTAGCCATTTTAGACGATTACTAATTGATTTGATTAGAAATAATCAAAAATGTAATCACAATTAGTGACGATTAGCATTTGTAATCGAATCTAATCAAAACTAATCCAAAAAATAATTGATTAGATTTCTTGATTATTTTTGATTAGATTTGATTGATCAAAAATAATCAAGAAATCTAATCAATTATTTTTTGGATTAGTTTTGATTAGATTCGATTACAAATGCTAATTCCCTCCAAGAAAAATAAACGTAACGCATTTTGCGGAGCGAAAACGAACTGCATACGGACCGCCATATCACTAACACTTGCATAGTTTTTCATATAAAAATACGACGAAATTAATTCTGCGTAAAACTCTTCGTAAACGTGCCGTTTTTTACGGTACGAAATGGAAGTGATTATGCGTAATGGAAACGAACGTATTTAAACCAAAAAGAACCTAAAACAATCCGTTTACGTGCCGTTTTTGCGATACGAAAACGAACTGTTTTTTCTTAATGGTAACGGCATTAACTTTTTTTTCTTATTCGGGCAGCCATGTTGACAGAACACTTTAATTGATTTAGTTGATGTTTGAAGTGTGATGATCTGATTGTTGTTAAACAAAATCAGCTTTTGTAAGTGTTAATATAATTTCAAAGTTAAAAATGGACAAAAAAGGATATTACGAAGTAAGGCAGGAAATTAGAAGTGTTTGTGAAATTAGTGGTTGTGTAAAAAAACAAAAAAAAGTAGAGAACTGAAAAAAAACATTGAAAATCAAGAAATAGACTTGTGCATGACGACGGGTGTAATGGATATTGATGAAGCAGGTTGGCGAATGCTTATGAGGCGAATATTTCACTATTCGCCTCATAATCAGGTTGAAGTAAAATCCTGCCAGTTTTAGTTTTTAATTTTAAAACACATGTGATTATGTATTAAATTACAAACTAAATGTTCCTATCTATTATAACTTAAGCCTTAAATTTAAAATAATCACAGGTAGAATTGAAACCCTGCTAAAAAGAAATAATGGACTGACTGTAAATTTAAAATTTCTTGTGTTATAATATTAGTTATTCATAAATTCTAAAGAAAGATACAAACTATTTATTTATACGGTTACACTTTATCGTGAAATACATACAATAAATATGTTTATAGGTATTTATAAAACGTTTGTAGTATATTTATATCTACATATCTATATTTTGTAATAGCCAAAGAATTCATAATCATTCACAATATATGCAACATTAATTCTTCAGTATAAAAAAGCTTATATTATTTCGATAGAGAAAGAAATTCAGTACAGAACGTTTTGCAGATACAAAAACGTACCGCTTCAGTGTTACGTAAACGCAACACTCTGGTATTACGAAAACGGACCGCTTTAGTGTTACGTAAAAGTACTACTTTAGCTTAGCCTTGGCGTACTACCAATACATTCAAACTACTACTTTTATTTTTCTAATTCTCTTATTCCGAAATTAACGTTTACGGTGCATTTACGTATCGCAAAATCGGTTCGTTTTCGTAGTCTTGTATGAAAAAATGACTTCGCCAACGTTTCGTTTTCGTGCCGGTTTTCTTAGAGGGTTGTGATTACATTTTTGATTATTTCTAATCAAATCAATTAGTAATCTGAAATTTTTATCGAAATTCAATTCTAATGATTCGATTATTTTATTTCTCTAATCGTAATGATTTCTAATTCTAATCGAAATTCCCAAGCTATGATTTAGAGTAACTGACTGACCGTCCTCATTTTGGAAAAAAACGCGGGTCGATGTTGCCGCCAGCCCATAAATCGCACAAAGACACTCTTTGTGGATGCATTGTTTTTTCGACAATCACTCTTAGATAATAATTCGCCCAAATGCGGAAAATTTGCTTATTGTCGAATCCACTGAGGTGGATCACTGAAGATGATTATCTTCCTCTGTATCGTTGAATAACTTTTTCACACATTTAATATTTCAATCAGCCCGATTCTGAATGGCTATTCCCCGGTATTTTCTTCCCCAATTCCCTGTTCCCCTATTCGAAATAGAATCTTTCCGGGAATTGTTTCTCTTTTCCTTATCCAAAACGAATTTTGTGGATGCATCGCCTTATCACTGTTGAATTCTCATTTGCCCAAATGCGGCAATTCTGTTTGTTAACGAATTCACTGTGGTCACATTTGGTCGATTATGCCGACAAAAAAAAAATAACGAAGTGCATTTTGATTTGAACGCCCATTTTCACAAGAGGCTTCAACAATCTTAACCCGTTGCTCAATGAGTACCCCTTAATGGTAAATTTAGACAAACGCCGAAACAAAGAAATGTTAAATTAAGTTGGGCGAAAAACTTGACGTAAAGTGTGACCCACACAATGCACAGATGACCAAAATGCGAAACATTTTTCAGGTGATCAAGAAGTATGTATGTACGTATGTACGGCAGCACAAAACCCCAAATTCTCCAGAGGAACTGGTTGAGGCCCCAATATGGAGCAGAAGATTTCTGCTATCATCCCAAACGCAACACTGAATATTTTTATATTTAATAGTTTTTTTTATATTCACTTTGAACGTTTGCAACTTCTTAAAAATAATTTGCAAATTGTTAGCTAAACAAAAGAGCTGACGCGAAACAGCTGACTTCGAAAAATAGAAATTCTCTCCCTATTACTCTTCTCCCCGTTTGTTTAGAATAGGAGTATTTTATTTCCGGGAAAAGTATTAGAATCAGGCTGAATTTGTTCATTTCTCCATAGGCGATATAGACGAGTTCTCAGAATAATCTATCCGATTTGTATCAACGCTAATCTTTTGAATATTAAAACACATGGTTTTGTCCTTTTGAATATGTATGTATCCGCTATTTTCCGTAAAGGCCCATTTAGTCTCGACGGTTGACGGTAGATTCTGCAACCTGCAGAAGTCTACCGTCGTCAACCGTCAAACTGTAGTTATCTCCCTCTAACACAAGCAAAATGCAACCCTCAACTGAAATAGCTGATTGCCTACCGTCAACCGTCCACCGTCAAGACTAAATGGACCTTAAAGGCTCATTTAGTCTCGACGGTTGACGGTGGACGGTTGACGGTAGACAATCAGCTATTTCAGTTGGGGGTTGCATTTTGCATGTGTTAGAGGGAGATAACTACAGTTTGACGGTTGACGACGGTAGACTTCTGCAGGTTGCAGAATCTACCGTCAACCGTCAACCGTCGAGACTAAATGGGCCTTAAGTTGTAGTCTATTTCGTAAAAGGTATAATTCTCGTTTCTTGATATTCCTGATCCTGTCGCGTTTCAGTTCCCTTCCAGCTTTTTGAAAACCTGTGCATCGCTACAAATTACGCTAGAAAAAGTTGGTCTCAATTGTCAGGTCTTTGGTTATAATGGGCCACCATCCACAAAAATCTCGGTTGAATCTGAAGACAAATTGTGCAACAATTCCCGTGTATTTTTAAATTGCCCTCACATTTCTGGTGCGTTGGCGTCGATGTAAACTTTAGTGTAGCTCATTCGGATAGATGCATTCCGAGTATACGAGCTTTTAATATGCTGACATTTCTGACGAACTGAAAAGTTTCCTCCGTGGATTTCATTTATTGTTTTTCTCACAAGATCCGATACAACTCGGTTGGACTTGTTGATAAGTCTCTCAATTTCCATTTGACACACATACTTAGGTTCCATCAATTGACAGATTCTGGCAAAGGAGGTCTATGGGTTGAAGAGGATAATTCATTGGAGAAGTTGCGATATGCCTGGCACCATGTGTGTTCAAGATACTTCCTTTCAACAAATAATATTGTTAAAAGGAAAACTTAACTCTTAAGGACCAGGTTCTCACCAAAGTTTTTAGGAATAAGTTTAATTAAACTTGCTTACAAGGTTTTCTCATGTAAGTGACTAAAGCTTAACGTCAACAACATCATTGATCGTATCAGTGTGGCTTTAGGCCTGGTAAACACGCAGAGAGAAAGTATGGTTACTATATGGTCACGGCAATAATTATATGTTCTCCACAATAAAAGTATGTTCGTATTGTTTTCTGAATTTAATTTTAGCAATAGCATGATTGCCGTAATATTAATTTTGTTGCAATGTAACAATAGTATTATTGCCTAATTAAAAAATTTAAATGTGTTTTTTTTTGGGTTTTATGTTAACAATTATATGATTACGGCAATCAAACTGTATGAAGTTAATTTTTTTTCATTTGAATATGCTTTTTAGAAAAAAGTTATTGTTATGGATCTAATGCAATAGTAGTACGTTTTATATGGAAATTAAAATGTTTCGAACAAACTGCTTTGGCTTTGTTTAAATGAAATATTTCTTATAAAAACGCTTACGTTTTTTTAATTAGTTTTTCTACTGTTAAATAAATCACATAATTTTTCAATAATTTTCATTATTCAAATCTATTGTTGACAACTTAACCCAATTCTTATAAATAATTTTGGGGATCATAGTCTAATTGTGCGTGATCATACTATGGTTGTAGGGATCATAACATGGTTGCGTGTGAATCATACTATTGTTGTGAGGATCATACTATGGTTGCGTGTGAAACATACTATAATTGTGAGGATCAGAGTATGGTTGTGGAGATCATAGTATGGCATGTGTGTCGACAGGCACAGAAACTGCAGCTGAAATTGGGAAGGATCTCTCCCAACCATTCGATACGAAAAGAGGCCCCAGGCAAGGTGATATTCTGTCGTTATCAATATGTTCAATATTCTGCTACAAAGAATTGTAGAAAAGGCAGCAAACTACCCGAACTTAACATAGGGAGCGCAATAATACTATCTCAGAGCATACTCATCGCATGTGCTATTTTGGGCTTTAGAATCAGCTGAACAACAAAGCCCCTGTCGACGACCGAAAATAACACGCTCATACTGCCCGTGCTCTTAAATGACGCTAAAATATGGGTTCATGCGATGTTTAGAGTTGACTAGAGGGAGATTCTCCGAAAAATATATGGATATATATATAAGTTATATATGTGACAGCGCATAGAGAAAGAAACCAAAGGGTAAAAAAAAATCAATTTTCACTTTTTTTTGATGTGGACAACATCTGAGCATCGAATGAGACCGATCACATGCCCCAAAAGTGTTCCCTCCTAGAGATATGCGCGTTTTATGAAAGTGATGGTACACCAAAGATACACGTATTTAACTCTTTAAAACGGCTCTCCTGAACAAAACTGGTTTTTACCCTTAGGCCCCTTTCTATTTTGCGCGTTACATATATTCATCCCGAAGAAAAATAATTGGAGAAGTTTTTCAAAAAAAAAAAACATTGTTATTTTTGCTATTGTCATCTGAAATTCCGCATTTTTTATGTAAAATCCTAAAGTTAGCCCTAATCTCTCCAATCTCAAAGCTGAGATCAAAAAATGTATAGCATTCCTAGATGGTATAAGTGTTGTTAATCAAAATGCAGGATGATTTCACTTTTTCGCCAATAATGAGGAAAATATAGCACGAAAATTGAAAAATCCCATTTTTGCATTTTTTTTTAAAAAATTGGGAATCGTGGGATTGTCTTTAAGAAATATAAAGTTTTTATTTCGTGTGTTTCAACTATCAACACCTAAGTAATTGCACAATTTCATTGTTATATATATTCCTTATTAAAAATTTTATGACGTAATGGTTTTACTTTTTGGAAAATTCCATTTTTTCCCCCTGACAGGTGATTTTAAACTTAGTGAGTGTGAATTACATTGGGCAGCCTTTGGTTTGCTTTTCAGAAGATAATTCTTTCTTACCTACCCCGCCATTGATACTAAATTTTTCAATTCAACGGCTCCATTTGGATACCTGGTAGCAGGGATGTATCAAAATTAGCAGTAGCTGGGATGTATCAAAATTCCTATTGTGTTCATATAACTAAGCATGCGATTTGTTACTGGAATGTTGTAGGCAGTTTAGGTAAAACGACACTTTATGTTTTATTTAAAAATGTATCCATATCTACACACTGAGAACAAATCAGTTGGAAATCGGTCCTAACTACGGTTGGATAAACCGAATTTCTGTTGAAATATAAAACCCATAATATTTTATCGATTTTAGTCACAACAGAAACTTTGTTTACGACGAAAACATAAATAAACGAACTATAAATAAAGAAATATAAATAAAAAAGTATCTTCCAGAATATAGAAACAGGCTTAACTATTATTTAGCGACGTAACTCAATTTGATCAGAATTTTCGCCATAGATACCCTACCGTATTATTCAAAACAACAACAAATATTTTTTTGGGTTTCCCTTGTTACAGCCACCCAAAGCTTGGCAACAAATATTGTTAGATACTTTTTTTATTCTTTTCAGATTGGGGCATCACTGCAATGCTTATCAAAACATCTATCCAAAGACGTATTACGAGGGTTGCTATATATATTTCTGGTCAGGCAACACTAAGTGCCAGGTTTGTTCTCTCTGACATTTCCATCGGAAACTTTGACATTTTTTAGCATAAACGTACTCAGAACGTTTTGACGTACGACCATTATTTGTGTTGTTTACAGTGACTTGAAAAAATCAATTTAGCAAAAAAATGGAGTTAACTCGTGAACATTTTCGTGCGATCATTTTTCACAACTTTCGACTTGGATTATCATGACATGAGTGCATCGATGAACTTATATCATTGTATGGCGATGAAGCACCATCCTATAGCACTGAAAAACTGGTTTAATGAATTCAATCGTGGCCGACATTCGCTCACAGACGAAGGTTGTCCAAAAACGGCCGTTGTACCAAAGAATGTGACATACCGTGAGATAGAGCCATCCTTGGGCCTTTCTTCCACCAGCATACATTCGATATTGCAGGCCAGAAATATATATATATATATATATATATATATATATATATATATATATATTTGGTGGAGAGTATAAAAAATAAATCAGAAAATTTTGTTTCAGTTTAAATTAATTTCTCAGTTAGAATTATTTGTGAAAATTATGTATGTGGTTGGTGTTCCCAGCAAAAGGCCTATGTGTTTATCCGATACTTTTCAGGAGAGCCAAAAAAAAACTGTTGCATTTATTCATTTCGCGGAATTTCCGAAAATTAGTAATTGCAGTTGATTTTTTTAGATTTAACACGTTTTCACCAAAAAAAATTAAGTTTAAGTCGCGGTTATATGAGACACAGCAATTTATACAAGAATTTCACTAGGTCTTTTATGAAAGTTAATGAATTAAAGATTTAATTTTGTTTTTTAAAAAGATTAGTGTTGTCCGGAGACAAGACGTCTGTTCTTTATTGACTCAAAAACTAAACACAAACATTGTTGATTTATTCTACCCTAATGCATTCCCAACATGCGCGAAGTTCCAGACGCTGTCTCTGCATTCCACCTTGTTTGTGTAGTGTCGAGTAACCACACTTGCAACGTTAGATTCCCACAGGTGAAGTGCAGCATGAGTATGATTGCACTGGTAGCAGTTTGGATGTTTTGTCATTCTGTCTGTAATACCTTCAAATAATCATAGGAGACCCAACAAACTATATATATTCTTGATCCTCGTAAAATTCTAGTCATGTTGTACGGCTGTCCGTCTGTTGAAAACAAGGTAGAGCCTGTATGAAAACAGCTAGGGAGCTGAAATTTGACACAAACATGAGTAGTTAACCTAGCATGATTGGTATTGAAAATGGGCTATATACTCGTAGCTCTACGGGAAGTTGGCGTTGGAGACCCTCAACCGACACTACCTCTCAAAAATTAGTTTTTTTTTTTGGAAATATCCGTCCAGTTTCTTGAGCAAAATCACTGAAATTTTGCAAATAATAATCTCTACATGTGACGCGAAAAATAGAAAGGGACCTAAGGTTAAAAACCAGTTTTGTTCAGGAGAGCCATTTTAAAGATTAGGTCCCTTTCTATTTGCGCTTAGAATCGTCGACTTCACTTTCATAAAACGCCCATATCTCTGGGAGGGAACACTTTTGGGGCATGGGATCGGTCTCATTCGATGCTCTGATGTTGTCCACATCAAAAAAAGAAAAAAAATGAAAAATGATTTTTTTACCCTTAGGTCCCTTTCTCTATGCACTGCCACATATAGGCGCAATCATCTATGTAAAAATGGTTTAGATTGGGCCACCATTTCTTGTATCTCCCATTCAAACGGCCTTATGGGCCTTGAGAAATAATATGACTATAACTCACCACAAACTCGACCTTTCGAAATGAAATTTTACACATCAAGATTTCTATATACAACACACTTCTACGCTGAATTCGGTTGAGATCGGAAAAGTCCTACTGGTACCTCCCACACTAACGGTCTCATGGGCCTTGAAAAATTATATGACAATAACTCACTACAAACTTGACCTATCAAGATAAAATTTTCTACATAAAGATTTTTATATAGAACGCTCCTCTGCTCCCAATTCTGTTGAGATCGAAAAAAAGTCCTACTGGTACCTCCCACACAAACGGTCTCATGGGCTTTGAGAAATAATATGATGATAACTCACAACAAGCTTGACCTATCGAAATGAAATTTTGCACATAAAAAGTTCAATATAGAATACACTTTCGCACCAAATTTGGTTGAGATTAGGTAGTCCCTTCTGGTACCTCCCATACAAACGGTCTTATGGGCCTTGAGAAATAATATGACAATAACTCACCACAAACTTGACCTATCAATATGAAGTTTTCCACATAAAGATTTATATATAGAACACACTTCTGCACCAATTTGAGTTGAGATTGGGTAGTCCCTTCTGATACCTCCCATACAAACAGCTTTAAGGGCCTTGAGAAATAATATGTAGATAACTCATCGCAAACTTGACCTATCGAAATGAAGTATTTCACATAGAGCATTATATATAGAACATACTTCTGTACCAAATTTGGTTGATATTGGGTAGGCCTATCCGTATATTGGGTAGGCCTAACCGCTGCAGTCGAATTTGATTATATCGTTACGAAATTTACAAGTGAACAGACGTGTTAAAAATCTCAACAAAATGTGTACAATAATCGAACATGTCAGTGTCATCTATAAATGTCAGTGTATATATCCAAATACTGTGTGTTTGTGCCGTTAAATTTAAAACAATCTAATTCGAGTGTTTATTACATACTCTACATTTTTAATAAGTGAACGTGAAAAGCAGCAACAAGCTATATGAAAAGTTGCTTTGTATCTCAAATTTTCCTGAAATATTTAATCCGTACTTATAAAAGTATGCCAAGACTGCGAAGACAATCTGCCCAACAGAGAAGACGTTTGGTCAGACAGGCAGTTATTCAACACAGAGAACAAAATCCAGAAGATGGAACCAGAAACTCTCAACGCATTGCAGCCAGAAGACTGAATGCCGAATATCGTCAGCAGGAGCGTCAGCGTGATCGCGATGCCCACGCATCGAGAAGACAAAACACAAGCTATAGAAATGAAGGACAGGAAAGGAATACAGAAGAACGTTCATCACATCGTGAAGATCCAGCATATATGCAAGAGGAACGAGGAAGGACCAATCTGCGGCGTTCACTGCGACGACGGAACCCCACATACTCGTATATACAAAATGAACGAGAATGGAATTCGCAAAGGCGGTCATCACGACGACACAATACAACATACATGCAAGGAGAACGAGAAAGGACGAATCGGTGGTACAAAAAAAGAAAATGTGTTAATTTTAAGTTATAATAAATTATATTTTTTATATTTGTTTAAATAAATTACAATAAATAAATTACAAAAATTAAAAAAAATAGTTTTTTTATTTGGGAATCTGGTGCAGGGTATTCAAAGTTCGCAACAGCCAAACTTAACATTTTTTACGTGTTGAAATTGTCATTGTTATAAGTGATGCCTCAATTGCCCAGGCGATGTGCGCTCCACTCGCAATTTGAACGACCCAAGTTCCACAATTCCAATTTTATTACGGGTAAAATAAAATATACAAAAGTAAATAAAATTAGAGTAATAGAAAATGTTAGTTTTTTTATTTCAAATTGGTCTCGAGCTGGCAGTATTGGACAGCGTAGGGTTCTAAAAGTCTACTATTGACTAATCGACTTTTGCGACCGATTTTAATCGAACAATCGACTTTTGAGTTCGACTTTTTGCACCACACTGTGGAACAGGGTGTTGTAAGTTAGTTTCGTGGCTAATATTTGAGCTACCACACCTTTAAGTGTACTGATCGACTTAGTATCACAATCCGATTCTACTACCTGTCCGTCCATCTAATGCTTGTTATCCAATAACAGGTCTCAGAATCACTAGCTGATTCGATTTAACGATGTCTGTCTTTTAAACTGTCGTCAGTCAGCTGTAGATCTAAAACTTTTAATAAAATAATAGGTCGCAATTGTTGTTCATAAAATTTGTCAGAAGTAGATTTTTTGAACCTAGGACGGATGCTTTGGAACTTGAAGAAATTCGGTTCCGATTTAGATATGACTTCCACACATGTGTTAAGCCGGATCTATGTTTTTAGCTCTTTATCCAAGTTAGTTTTTAGACCAATGATTTGCTTTATTGAAACTGACAGAGTTTGGTTCAGATTAAGATATAGCTTCCACACATATGTACGTTCAACCGATTACATGTCTTTAGCTCACACATATTAAGTACATCAAACCTTGATGAAATTCGGCACAGTTCATAACGATCCATGTGCTCTAAACGTCATTTTTAATTAGACCAGTTTAAAACTAAGTGCCCAAAAAACGGCATCCACATGGACATACATATGGGAGGGTGGGTATCAAATGGGAATAAAATTTTTACACGAGGTCAAAAGAAAACTTATTTTTTGAAATTTTTGAAATTTCACTCACTTGGTGACGAAATATTCTACCCATTTAAATATGACCAAATGCGTAAAAAAGCAAAAATGCAAAATAATAATGAAAAATTTTCACAAATCCAACTGTGACATTGTTTTTAAAATCTGGGTAAATTTAGAAGCCGTCAAAGGGGTCCATTGACCTTTTTCATTTGGCTTTTCTGCACATTTAGAATTTATATTCGCTACGCCCAAACTTAGTTTTTTTATATCAATTTATAGTTCTACATATTTGCAACACTACGCAATATTGATCTCGGGACCTCCGTCAGTCCGTGTACCTGAAGAAGGCACGTTAGCAGACAAACGAATCAACCTAGGATCCTGAAATTTAGTATGATGATGGCTTATGGCCATAAGCTTTTTGGGACTAAAAATGGGCGAAAAAAAACTTCACTTTAAGAGACTAAAGGTACAATGCTAAAAAGTATATTATTTTAATATTTGCTTAGCAAATACAATTTTGTTGTGACCGGTAAATGGTCACACAAAGAAAAAATATGGTTACTATATGCTCACGGCAACAATAATATGTTCTCTGCAATAATGTATATTCGTCGCAACCATAGTATTGTTTTTTGAATTTCATATATGATTGCGACCATATAAGTATTGTTGGAATGTAACAATAGTACGTATTATTGCGAAATTTAAAAATGGAACTATGGTTGCACCCTTAATATAAATATGGTTGGTGCAACAATGTATCGTTTTTTGGGGTTTTATGTTAACAATAATATGATTACAGTAATCATACTGTATGATTGTTAGTTTTCTTAATTTGAATGTGGGTTTTACAACAATGTTATTGTTACAAATCTTATGAAATAATAATGGGAATTAAACTTTTCGAATTAAACTGCTTTGGATTTGTTTAACTAAAATATTTTTAATAAAAACGCTTCCGGTTTTTTAAATGGATTTTTCTACCGTTTAATAAATACACCTATTTATTTTATTAAAATTTAAGGGATCATAGTATGGTTGAGTGGGATCATACCATGGTTGCGTGTGTACCATACTATGTTTAATAGGATCATTCTATGGTTGTAGGGTAAACATACTTTTGTTGTGGGGATCATAATATGGTTGTGGGGATCATAGTATGGTTGAGTGTGTATTATTCTATGGTTGTGAGGATCATTGTATGGTAGTATGTGAATCATACTATTGTTGTGAGGATCATAATATTGTTGTGCCACAACCATATACCCAACAATAGTATGATGCCCTTCGAATATTGTCACCGCAACCATAATTTTTTTCTGACTATTGAAATTGGTGCTGTTAGTTGGGAAGCATTAAATGCCTCAAAAAAATGGCATAGTTGCTGGACTTTTTGGCTTATCCTGCTCAAAAAAAAAACGACCCGCATGGTCAAAACTGGCGATGAATACATTTTGCTACGAGTCTAAATATAGAGTAATTGTAAAGTTCTGTATGAGATAAGGTTTGGACGCATGTGCGCTGAAAACGTTCCATTTCCGTTGTTGGAAAAAAACGGGAAAACAAAAAATTTCCGTTGATTGGACCACTTCGGCCCATGCGCCTCAGCCATTTTTGGGTCACACGAACCGAAACGTCTACCAACTATGCCCTTTTTTGAGGTACTCGTATTAACAGACCCCAGTTTAACCCTTGACCGTCACCAAAAAGTTATGACGTTAAATCGTTGTCATGCTAATTTTTAGGGTCCTTGGTTAATTCGTTTCATCACTTTCGTGACAGGGCTAAATCGTCTTAGAATTACGAAGGTCGATAATTTTTTATAAAGTATCCAGTCAATATTTCGTGGTGTTGCAAACGGAATGCCATCTTTAGTACACGAGTACTTTGCCAGCACCTATTTATCTTTTCTTCAGAAGTTATGACAGGTGCTTTTATGTAAAAGTTGATGACGAAATATCATAAATGTACACAATGATTTGTACCCCAGGGCAGTGTGCTGGGACTAGTACTATATACTCTGTACACCGCCGATTTTCCAACTACTATTAATATTATGACTGCAACATATGCAGACGATACTGCGATTATAGCCTCAAGCAGTTCTTCCACGGAAGCATCAATCCTTCTACAAACAGAGCTTAATGCAGTCGAGCTATGGCTAAAATAAATAGAACATAAAGGTCAATGCAGACAAATTAAGCCATATAATATTTGCGTTAAGAAGAAGTGACTGTCCCACCGATTCAATAAACTCCTCCACAATTCAAACTCTCAATTGGTAAAATATCTAGGAATGGTTTTAGCCAGTTGACTTACCTGGAAAACACAAATCTAGAATGAACGACAACAGCTAAAAATTAGAACAAGGAAACTTTATTGGCTTTCGTGACCAAAATTTAAACTAAACTTGAACAACAAATTAAGAATTTAAAATGTTTGCTGAAAGCCAGTCTGGACATAGGGAATCTAAATTTGTGGCACCGCAAGCAAATCGAATGTTAAAATTTTAGAGCGATATCAAACTCTTCATCTTATCACCAACGCTCTTTGATTCTTTCGCAACATTTCTATACAGAGAGATCTCTTCATTCATCGGTTTGAGAAGACATCAAGATATTCAGCGGGAGATACCTACAATATACCTTCAGCGATCATGTTAACCCTTCAGCAATATGCTAGCTTGATAGCTCGAACCAGACCAGAAGACTGAAGCGCCATCGTGTACTTGATCTGCCTTTTCGTTAGCTTTAAATATATACTTTAAATTTTTAAATAATACAATTACCTATAAAGTATATTGTATATAGGTCTCACACTTGGAAATAATTCTTTAAACAACATTTGTTTCTTGTATGTTATGTAGCTAAGAGGAGACGCATCACCTCTGTTATTTAAATAGGGTGATCCATCTAGAGGTATTTTTTCAGAACAAAAAAATATTAAAATTCAAATCAAGTGTGGAATCTTTATTGATAATTTGAAAGGACATTTTAGAACACTTATATTTTGAAAATACTTATAATAAATTGACATTGTCAACTAAACTCTTTTAACAACACACACACGTTGTAAAATAAATCTATTAATGGCTTTCAATGTGGAGTCTCTGTAGAGGTGGCAAGAGTGGGCTGTATTTTCGTGGGCAATTGTGTGAAGAAAACTTGAAAAGTAAGGTTTACAACTGTAGTTGTTATTCGTTTGGAAAGAGCCTGGCCTTAAAGACTTCGGTTTAACTTTCAACAATTACAGCAATGCTTTCTGAAGAGGGTTGTCACGGACCCAAATCATGATAAAAGCAGTGTCGGCCACGATAATCAATGTCACTTTGCCATTTTGTTAAATACATGTCTTCTATTTTAAATATAGATGCAAGAGGTCTTGGGCCGGTTAATCCCTGTTCGACCTGCCTTTTGTTCAGTGATGAGGCCCATTTCTGGCTCAACGGCAAAGTCAATAAACAAAATTGCTGCATTTGGGCTGAAGAGAAACAAGAAGAGGTTCAAGAGGTGTCATTATACCCAGAGAAAACCACGGCTTGGTGTGGTTTATAAGCTGGTGGAATCATCGGTGCCTTCAAAAATTATGATGGCCGGAACGTAACAGTGAATGGTGCTCGCTATCGCGCCATGCTACTTGAAATTGGAGCCCGTAATCTAGACAGGACGATGCCATTTGCCATACAGCTGCTCAAACAATGGATCTATTGAGAGGACATTGGACAGGTGAGTTGGTCGCCTAGATCGAGTGATATCACACCTTTAGATATTTTTCTTTGGGGTTACGTAAAGTCCAAAGTCTATGCTGACTGACTTTAGGAAGCCAACTATACGCGTGACATTAAAGCCGTACCGGTCGAAAATCTATATATATATATATATATATATATATATATATATATATATATATATATATATATATATATATATATATATATATATATATATATATATATATATATATATATATATATATATATATAATAAATAATATAATAATATAATAAATTTGCTTATTATCCTCGGTTAGATTGAAAATAAATGAGAGTTTAAAAAAAACTTTAGTATACCATCCAAAATTTCATGTACGAATAATCGAAAAAAGTCTGCTAATCGACTTTTTTTCTCCAAAAAGTCGGAAGTCGAGCTCTAATATTTTTAACTTTTTACCTCGGCTGTGTAACCCTATTACAGCATAGAACTAGCTGCATAGCTGTTGAAAGGTAGTGCAGAAGGGACAACACTTTACAGTTTAAAGCCATTGGAGTGAATTAGGCGGTAACTAGAGGTTGTTGATTTATAGTTAGCGAAGATTCGGCTTATGAGATAGTTGCCTTCCCTGGCGGTTAATAATGTAAAGGGTGGTTACATTTTAAGCACCGATGTTGAATGTGAACCACACCTAAACGTCAAGTTTTTTTCTGCATTTCATTTAATATTTCTCAATTTCAGACTAACACAATTTGAACCATGGAAAGATACACAAGCGAGCAACGCGTTAAATTTATTCAATTTTTGAAGAAAATCATCTTTAGTGATGAGGCACATTTTCACCTCAGTGGATTCGTCAATAAGCAGAATTGCCGCATTTGGGCGAATGATAATCTAAGACTGATTGTCGAGAAAATGCGCCTACAAAGAGTGACTGTTTGGTGCGGTTTATGGGCTGACGGCATCATCGGGCCGTATTTTTTCCAAAATGAGGCTGGTCAGGCAGTTACTGTACATGGTGTCCGCTATCGTGAGATGATAACGACCTTTTTATTGCCCGAATTGGAAGATATGGATGTGGACGATATGTGGTTTCAACAGGACGGTGTCACTTGCCACACAGCTAACGAAGCAATGGCTCTTTTGCGCGACAAATTCATTGGCCGTGTTATCTCACGTCGTGGCGATGTTAATTGGCCGCCAAAACCATGTGATTTGACACCGTTGGGCTTCTTTCTTTGGAGTTATTGAAAGAACAGATGTACGTCGATAAGCCAGCAACAAGTCGAGAGCTAAAGGATGAGATAATTCGGCACATTAACGGCATAGAACCTCAATTATGCTTCAGCGTAATCGAAAATTTGGACCATCGGATGGAGGTCTACCATTTGACCGATATTTTGTTCCATACATAATTTAACCATACCAATATTATCATAATAAAAAGAAATGACAATAATTTCCTAAATAGTTAGTGTTTTATTCAAAACCAACATCGGCCCTTAAAATTTAACCACCCTTTACAATGCCGATGAAAAGGAGAATAAGCTCAGAAGAAGGTTGTGTGTCAATGGATGGCAATGTAAACATTGTTCACGTTTATCCATCAAACACCACGGTGGCGGACTACAGCACAACAAACGATGATGTTTGTAGATTGGGCGGCCGATAGGTCGGTCAGTCGGGTAGACAGACTGTCTGGCATGCCGGCATTGGACTGTGGAAGCCTCTATCCGTACATCGTTGAGGCGTGCGGATGAACCGGTGATAGTGACATAACGTCTGAAGTTGACCCACCAGCATACCGACCGAATGAATGAATGACTTAAAAAGGTTCCAAGTTTTCAGCAAAAAAAAAAAACAAAATGAAAATAGCAAAAGAAAAGGACCAAAAGATTTTAGCGCCATAGAGTCTATAAGTAAAATACGGCTATGGGTAAATAAAAGAAAAACATACGAAAAAGGCCATAGACACTCACTTATACTATCTCTCTCTCTCCTGCACACACACACCAATGATGGCATTTAGAAAAGATTAAATTGTACCAAAATGACCTCATAATTGTACCAAAACTAACTGGACTGTGCCAAAATTAATATTTTAGTTCGCTAGACTAAGTCCTGTCTAAAATTGAACAAAAATATAAATGACAAGGGACCCATATTCAGACCAGTTGGATCTGGCCATAACATTTAAATGTACTCTATTAAATGAACTGCTATCAGGAACCCTTGCCTCATGAGCCTCCCAAATCATGAAGGGTTTGTTTATTACTTCAACGTCTACGGCTTGTTGGTATTTTTTACTATGTACAAGCTTAGGGGTAAAAATGTCTTTAGGAACTCCTTTCGTTAATCTGACATTAAAGAGATTTAACTGAAATATTTTTAAGTGGAGCATATTGCTGGGAAATGAGTAAATTAATAAGATCACTCATAAGTTGTCAAAACTTGCAAACAGAACTTGAATACAAAATTCGTCATCTGTCACTTAACCCATTTCTGGCCATTATAATCTGTTACATATTTGATATAATTAGTTAATCAATATCATAACACTAAAGCGGAACACATTCGATGTCTACTTTAAACTTGAATCGAAAAACAAATCATATTGAACGATGCTTTTTGAGAAATTGTGGGCTACTACATCACTTTCGGCAGCCAATAGCTGATGTTTTCCAAGAAGCCACGGCTGTCGAGCTTGGACTACGATTCCAAACTTTGACTTCGGACTCCGGCTTCTTTGCAAAAAAAGAATACAATTAAAAGCTTGTATTCACTAATGATGTCCTCTATATTATGCTACCTAGGGAAATAAGAGCAAACAGTGTTTGGCGCCATTTCAATTAGTCTGTTTTTACTCCACATGATGTCTGGAAACATTTCCGTGTGAAGACTGTTTTATAAAAGGACAGCCAAGCTAATAGGGGAATTCTCCATATGGAGCATAGACAAGAATAAGGTCACTTATCTCAGAGGAGCATACAGTGTTCAAATACTATGAAAATTTGAATCGATACACAAATTCCGTCGATGCACTTTCAAAACAAAAGAGTTTGCTATTTTAAAAATCTCGGGTAGCATATAGATAAAGTTGACAATTGCTCCGGTTTAATCATAGATTAAAAATGGGTAGACTGAATCCTGCCGGAACGTTTCACTATTGATTTTTCTCACATCAACGGTGTTGTGTTAGAACGATTATCACACAAGAAAATTCAGGTTTAGATCAAAAAAAAACTTCCACTTTTTTTACTTCAATAGATAGGGCAAAATCCTGGTGGAATCGGTTGATGCTCGAGGATCCAGTGCATCATCCTTTTGATATACAGATACCGTTTTTTAAAGGGCACTCAATATCTTGCATTTTTTGAACAATTTGACTGGTACCTATCACAATATAGATACTAAAAGATATTCCATTAGAATTTTATTTTTGTCATTTTTCTGTTGACAAACGCAAAACCTCTGGTCAAATTTCAAAATTTTAGAATGTCTCTTTCAAATCTAAAATCTCTTTGCTGTCCTATCTAGACAATTTAGCCAATATGAACTTAAATAAAATATTTTTTGTGTTGCCGATATATCAATAGTAGTATAACTTAAAGGAGAATGACGAAATGTTTTGCACTCTCTACCTAGAAATGAGGTGAATATGTCCATTGGGAATCTGGTTTTGTCCTTAAAAAACTTTCTAGTTTTATAAAAGTTTTGATAAAATAACTGGTCTGATAATGGCAGTGAATTGTACTAAAACTGCATTGAGAGTACCTCGGTACCATAAATAGTAGAATTGTACCATGGTTTCCATCAATGACACACACCACACCAGTGGGCGAGAGAGAGAGGAAGGGCGACACACAGCCACACAGGCTGGCAGAGTTTATTAAAATAAAATGCCCATCCTGTTTCGTGGGTGTACGGATGTTTTGTTAGATGGTGTGGCTAATGCATTGCGAACAATGTTATCAAAAAGAAGAAGACGACGACAAACTACGGAGCGGATGAGACAAAGCGTCCGTATTCCTGACGGTACGTACGGTAATGTGGAGGCCGGTCACATGAAACGGTTTCTTTTCAATTTCATCAATTTCCGTAAAGACACGTCGCTGATCTTTTCTCCATGTCCGCGGTCCAAGGTAAACAAACTAATGCTTCGGTCTTTCCATTTCTGCTCGAGCCGCACTAAACCGCGCACACCCTTAGATAAACCTACCACCAAAAGGACTTATTCATAATATGGGAATTATCAATTTATACGGGCATAACCACCCAAGCATTCACACGGCGGCATTGCGTACGGAAACCAAGTGACACTCAACCGCATGTACACGCAGAGAAAAGCTATGGTTACTATATGGTCACGGCAACAGTAATATGTTCTCTACATAATAAAAGCATGTTCGTCGCAACCATAGTATGGTTTTTGAATTTCATTGACAACTGTAGGACTGCGGCAATATTAATATTGTTGAAATGGAACAATAGTATTATGTATTGCCAAATTTAAAAAATGAAAATATGCTTCTAGAACCATATTAATATGGTTGGTGTGACAAAAGTATTATCGTTTGAGATTTATGTTAATAATACTTTGCTTACGGCAATCATACGTTATGGCCAATATTATAGGCCAACGTACACACGTGTATGCCCGATGTGTGTGTGTTATGTGGAATAGCAAAAAATATAGCACACACACACACACATGATACAGTGCAAAGTATTTGTCCAAAACAACAATCGGAAGGCAGTGCGAGCGATTTTTGTTGTGTTCTCTTTGTTCGGTGGAATACTCTACTGCCGACTGGTTCTCGTTTATTTAGAATCTGAATGCACTGGCGTATATGGCCATTGCTTAATCAAGTTCGTTGTTTAGGGTCCAAGGCTGGTGAAGTAGCACTCACCCCTGCTTGCAACTAGAAGTCTTTTCGACTGACCTTTTGAATAGATTATTGATTTCCTTGAATAAAATGTTCAATGGAAACATGGTCTCAAATCTGACCATGAACTAATTGTACTTTTAAACAACTTGCTTAATACAAATCTCTAGTGTTAAATAACAACATAACCCAATGCTAACAAATGAATTTAGCGATCGTTGTCTGGTGAAGGAGGATCATGCTGTAGTTTTAGGGATCATAACATGGATCATACTATGGTTGTGTGTGACACGTACAATGGTTGTGAGGATCATGAATGATTTTCGGGATCTAGTATTGTTGAGTGTGATTTATACTATGGTTGTAGGGATCATAACACCATATGCCCATAAGACAATATTTGATGCTCTTCAAATATTGTCACCCAAAATATACTTTTTCTCTGCGTGTATCTATTGTTCGGCAAAAATCTCATCATATAATTGCTTTGAAAATGGAGCGACGAAACAGAGATGATGGTGGGCTGGGCGGTCGTGCTTTTGGTTGAAGTGGTAAGAGTCTGTTGCAAGGTCAGTTGAGACACATAACAACTTGGGTAAAGAGAAGAGGCTAACGAAAATTTTGCAATTTGTTGCAAACGTTTCTTGAAGGTCAACCAACAGTTCGTCGAATTCGAAACTTTGAGTCGAAACTTTATGCGTTCAAAGCAGATAACACTGTAGAACAAAATAACATTTTTTCCAAAATTACAAGGTCCGACCTACAAATTTTGATAGAGGAGACAAAAAAAGTCACGTGTATCGGCGTTTCGAAAGTTTACATCTGGGTTTCATTTTAGGGGGAGGTAAAGTTTCCCAAATGCAAATTTTGTGTTGTCAATCGGCATAAAAATCGAGTAAAGCTTACGTTTAAGGTATATGGTATGTTCAGCAAATTTATGTAAAATGTTACGGAGAACAATTTTGTGGAATCTGTTAACCCTCTGACTTCTCAAGGTATGGGACACCATTAAAACAGCGATTAAAGGGGTTAAAACGTTCCGCAAAATTATTTACTGTGAAATTTTACTATACTTTTGTAATTGTGGAAAAAATGTTATTTTGTTCATACTTAGATTTTTCTCAAAAAAATATTTTTACTCGGTCCTTACCTTATGTTTAATATGGCGAATAGTGGTAAGTTAAAAACAGATAATATAACGCATTTATTCAACAAAATGGTAAAAAGAATATTTTTCAATTTTATCGATTTTTCCATTTCCATTCCATTTACTGTTAATTGCAACGCAGCAATTTTAGTTTTTTGTTTGCCAAACAAATTTAAGGTTGGTCCACCTTATACGAGTAGCATGAGCATAACTATCGACTCAGCACAACAATTTTATTTGTAAGAAAATTTTAATCTTAATTGATTTAAAGCAACCAAGTGCCTGATTTATCATTTATGTAATGAAAACTGACGTTAAGCTAGTTGTGTCATGTTTTTTTAGGCTATCTATTAGTTTGAATACTAATTGTAATAGATTTCCGACCAAAATTCAAAAAAATATTTTTTTTAGGAACGTTTGTTGTAACTACCAACCATTGACACTAAAGTAACGTGTACTTAATAATTGGTTGGTTACCATAACCACCAGTTGCAGTTCTTTAGTTTGATGTTGAACTTTTAATCAATAATTCGTAAAATCCTAACATAAATAAGAAGAACAAAGTACATCATATTGAAGAACAATGTACATCAACTTGATGCACATTTTACATAATTTTGAAGAAAAGTGTAAGTCAATTATTTTTTTTTTTTAAATTATTTGTTTATTTACTGCAACTAGTTAACAACTCAAACTAACAAGCAATTTCTTTCAACTCAAGTAGGTAATACCATTCGGGTACTTATACTAATAAATGGACATGTATACACTCATTTATACATAGTATAAGATTATACTTCTAAGTTCATGTATATATTATCGGTAAATTATATTGGCGAATTACGACAGTATGAGGTCAGACGGTTTTAAACTTCTTTGTAAGCCTGTTATATTATTTAGTTTGACTGCTTCCGGATTCACGTGGACCCTTAGCCTTGCATCATGTTTTATCGCAGCGGTTTTTATTTCCTCTTCAAGCTCTTTCCGAGATACTTCGCATTGTTTGAAAAAGGTATTTCAACTTCATTATGTATTTTGGAGTATTTTGTAAACATTTATTTGAAAAGGTGATATGGACGGATTTTGTGTAATTTAGTTTTATCCGCCAATCTTTAGTCCATCGAGAAATAAGGTTGACCGCATATTGAAGATGGTTGTTAGCTTGTATCTCTGTATCTGCAACTGTAAGAATTGCTGTATCATCTGCAAAGGTTGCAATGGCTGAATTTTTGGTTTGAGGTATATCATTTGTGTATAAGAGATATAATATTGCACCCAGGGTACTTCTTTGTGGAACTCCGGATTCGATTTCTACCAGGTCGAACAAGCGTCTTCTACTTTTACTCTAAAGAATCGGCCCTTTAAGTACGATCTAATTACGTCTACACACACTGTAGTTAATACTCCGGGAATTTATTTTACTAGGCCCGCATGACATACTTTATCAAAAGCCTGTGATACATCCAGGAAAACAGCGGAACATATTTTTCTTTCTTCAAGAGACTGTACAATTATAATAGTTATTCTATGAATATGGTCTATAGTGGAATGATTGTTTCTAAATCCGATATGATGTGTTTGGAAGAGATTGTTTCGCTCTATTATAGGTTTAATTCTTCTCAAGAATATTTTTTCGAACAATTTCGATATTATGGGTTAAAGAGAAATTGGCCTGTAAGATGTCACTTCTGTTGCTGGTTTTCCCGGCTTTTGAAACATCGAAACTTCTGGTGTTTTCCAAAGGTAAGCACATATTTTATTATAAAGCAGTCATTAAATAAATGCTTTATTCAATCAAAGCCATTTGGAGTTCACTGTTTAAGTAATTCTGTCGTTATGAGACCAAAACCGGGGCACTTTTTCAACTTCATGTTCGTATTAATTTCATTCTGAACTTCATCCGTAGTAACCTGCGGTATACTTTCTTCTGTATCAATAATTGGGACATCGATATCCGTATTTAATGTACTTTCATCGTGAGAGAAAACGTTTCGAAGATGATTCGAAAATTGTTCTACCTTTCTGACTTTGATCAATTTGTTGAAAATGTTCTTTATATCGGTGATTATTGTTCATGAACTAAATGAAAATTGTACGAGTACATCAATCCGATGAAAATGCACAATAATTGGAACAACATTGCACATTGATTTCATCATCAACCGGTGCCAAGCAACGAATGTCCTGTACCCGTGATCAGCGGATATACTCTTAAGAGAGGGCAAATTCGCATTTAACGAGAACGGCTGGCAGCAGAGTTTTCCACCAAACACAGTATGTAAACACGATGAAAATCTCTCGAGTTTGTTCTGTCCCGATAGTTTTTGGATAGCAATCTCCACTGAACTAATAACTACGTAACTTTAAATTCAGTCAACTAGTTACGTATGAATGCACTGAACTATTTACCTTACTTACTTCTGTGTATTGGAGAAAATAACCTATTAGCACTTTTCTGTGGCATAGTAGTGCAGTAGGTAGTCAGACATGTTGAAGACTTTGGCTGACACTCCACGATACACCTAAGAACTTGTGGATTATTAAAGAAGAATATTCAAGTGTAAATTTCATTTAATGAAATTTCATTAATATCGATCATTCTATCAGTGCAACCGCATGTTAGTTGGTGCTGTGTAATTTTTAGAAATTTTTTATAATGCCACATTAGCCAAAAAGTCTCGCAACTATTATCTACTTTTATTTTGAAGTAGTGCGTAGTTTTGTTTAAGGACCATATACATACATATTTTTAAATGAAATAATCTTTAAAAGTTTTATTAATTTTCTTTTGTCAATATTTATTAATCAATGGAATTGTAAGTACTAGATAACTTATAAGTAGGTACGAGCAGTTTCTAATTGAATTTCTCCTTTTCGTGTTTTTTTGCTCGATGGAAATGACAAGAACACAACTTTCAGTCTGACTTGCTTTGACTTTTGAAACATTTTTTAAAGCTGCTGTTTCGAATACCATAAAGTTAAACAACAGAAACAATGGAATTAGAACAACAATTCGGACAAACTACGTATGCAAGAATGAGCACGCACATTCAAGATCGATCTTGCATTCTCTATTATTCCATACGCTTTCGTACGTACATATGTGAGTAAGTAAACAAGTATAATATCGTGCGATCGATTATACTTTCGACGTGATTTGGAATTGACGCGTAGATGTACGTTAAGCATGAATATGCATGCGCGGTACTGATCGTTCCTGCTTGACAACAAGGAGCAGGGGGGAAGACTGTAATCTATAAGTAACAAACAGTGAACAACAAATGAAGTAAATGCAAATCTAAACATCAAGTTAGATTTTCTATGTATGTACATATGCGACAGCGCATAGAGAAAGGGACCTAAGGGCAAAAAAATCAATTTTAATTTTTTTTGATGTGGGCAACATCTGAGCATCGAATGAGACCGATCCCATGCCCCAAAAGTGTTCCCTCCCAGAGATATGCGCGTTTTATGAAAGTGATGGTACATCAAAGATACACGTTCGTATTTAAATCTTTAAAATGGCTCTCCTGAAGAAAACTGGTTTTTACCCTTAGGTCCCTTTCTATTTTGCGCGTCACATATGTATGTGTATAACTGTGCGTCCCGACTAAAATTATGATTTGTTAAAAACAAATACACACACAAAAGTACTTTTTACAAGTGAGGCTGCTTTGAAGTTAGCGAAGTTGCGGGTTTTGAACCAGTTACATTCCTTGCGGGGTGTTGTTGGTAAAAAGTACATCCATACATTTTACTCTGGCTACCTCGTTTGAAATATTGATACACAAGGTGGAAAACTGATTGAAAATAAAACAGAGTGGCTTACGAATATTGCTATATTAAGAAACTCAAGTAACATTTGTTTCAGTGTATGGAATTCATTTTTCTTTTCTTCGTGCTAAAGATCAATTAATTTTATTAAATATGGTTTAATTAGTTTTCAAAATAATGGAAATCTAATGACCCCCTGCTGGTTAATGCATGCACGCAGAGAAAAAATATGGTTAGTATATGGTCACGGCAACAATAATATGTTCTCTACAATAAAAGCATGTTCGTCGAAACCATAGTATTGTTTTTTGAAATTCATTTTGACAACAGTATGATTGGGACAATATTACCATTGATCAAATGTAACAATATTATTATTGCCAAAGTTAGAAATGAAAATATGGTTATAGCAACCATATAAATATAGTTGATGCAACAAAAGTATTGTTGTTTAAAATTTACGTTTACATAATATGGTTACGGCAATCAGGTTTTATAGAGCACACATGTATGTGTGTGCGTATGTTTTTTGTTGGTATACCAAAAAAAAAATACATACACACGATACAGTGCATGGTTGTTGTCCATTTTAAAAAACGACAATCGGAAGGTCGTTCGAGCGATTTTTATTGTGTTTATTTTGTTCTGTGAAATAATCCTCTGCCGATTGGTTCTCGTTTTTTTTTTAAATCTGATCCATTGATCATGGTTTAATCATAAATTCGTAACTTGGGGTCTACGGTTGGTGAAGTAGCATTTTCCCCAGCTGGCAACTAAAAGTATTTTCGACTGCCGTTGGAATATATATTTTTGTATCTTGAATGAAATGTTCAATAAAAGCATGGCCTCAAATTTGGCCATGAACTAAGTGTAATGCAATTTAAAATAACTTGCTTGATAAAAAGCTCTATTTTTGAATAACAACATTACCCAATCCTAAAAATAATTTTAGAGATCATAGTATGGTTGAGTGAATTATACTATGGTTGTGAGGATCTTAATATGGTAGTATGGTTGAGTGTGACTTATATACGGTTGTGGGATCATAGTATGGTTGTGTGTGAATAATACTGTTGTTGTGAGGATCATAATATTGTTGTGGCACAACCATATACCCAACAATAGTATGATCCTCTTCGAATATTGTCACCACAACCATACTTTTTTCTGCGTGTGTGCGGCATCTTACCATTACTGCTTGGAGAGTTAAGACTGGAATAGCCGCAATTGTTTCTCGAATGGATAGCTTTAGTTCATTCAAATTTGTTGGATTTGCTTAGTAGAATTCCTGTTTGCAATAACCCCACAAGAAAAAGTTAGGTGCATTAAGGTCAGACGACGTGAAGGGCCCACGGAATGTGAAGTTTCTGGATATCAGCTTATTGGGAAATTTTCGTCACAATTCTGTCATAACAGGCCGTGCTATGTAAGGAGTTGCACCATCTTGCAGAAACCACACAGAGTTGAAAGAAATTCTCATTCAACGTAATTCTGGATAGAAAAACTTTCTCAACATGCTCAAGTAACGGTCTCCATTAACCGTAACGGTGTGACAGTTTTCTACGAAGAAGTAGCGCCCGACAATGCAGCGTGATGAAACTGCACACCACACTGCGACACGAAGTGGATGCAATTTCGTCTCATGGAGTATCTGTGGGTTAGAAGCACTTCATATTCGACAATTTTGCTTGTTTATGTGGCCGTTTAAATCGAAATGGGCCTCGTCGGACATGAAAAGACAGTTCAACGTGTTTCCATCCTCTTCTGCCATTTGAAGCATCTTCTGGCAAAATACCAACGAATCGGGAAGTCTGCTGAGTTCAGTTTGTTGGACATTTGAATTTTATATGGGAATAAGTCCAAATCTTTGTTCATAATTGACTGCAACGACTGTCTGCGTATACCCATTAGAGCAGATAAGCTTCTTGTCGAAACTCTTGTATTTTTTTGTTGGGCAGTTGCTACAACAGCGATTATTTCCTTCGTTCAAATTGCAGGTAATGTCTGCTGTTGACTGTCCCATGCTTGGCAAAATTGTTAACAAGTCTCATTATGGGCCATCTGCTTGAAGGACTGCTGCCAAACGTGCACATATACTCTCTTTGAACCGAAACTACGGACTCCGGTGGCGGACACTCCAAATTCCTGTTGCAGTGTCCTATTTGTCCATTTTTGTTAAATCTAAAAATCAATTTGCAAAATAAAAAAAAAATTACCCAGATTCATTAAATAGAAAAAAAGTTATTTAATTTTTTTTGGTAGCGGCTTTCATCAGCCACCCTGTACAATCCCACAACAGGCGGTTCTATGCATCGGATCGGATTGACAAAGCAGCAATTCGTTTTGCCAAGGACTGTCACCCCGGCACTATGTGTGCGTCAATGTGGTGATTAGAGCGGCATGACCACAACAAGGTATAGACAGATGTAGACCCATTTGAATATGATTCCTCTTTGGCCCAAACTTGAAGAATATCAAGTTTTATCCAAATAGATGGATCGGCCGATAGATGGATGGTAGGAAGAAGTGACAGGCATCGCAAAATGGAACCAAATTTTGGAACATTCTTCTGATATATCTTAAACAATCACCGTCCTTGTTGAGAGCTTTGACAAATAGTTTCATAAGCCCTAGCTTGATATGGAGAGGTTCAGTGTTATGCGATTCCTAGGAACTAGTGGTTCATTAACTATATTCAGCTTTCCTGGAACCGTAGCTTCCCTCAAAGTTTAATTTTTTTACTCCAGTGTTGAGATCTTGCTCTGCTATCCCATAAACAAATAAAACACGGATGTTTTGCCTTCTTGTTGGGCTAGAAGAAAATTTACCATTTTCAGATCCACACAAATTAGCCACCGGTGTTTGCTGTTCTTAATTTTATCTATAACCGAGGCAATAGTAGAATATTCTTTTTTAGCTTTAGTTGAATGTGTAATCGGCAATGAACTTATTTTATTACTTGTTTCTTGGGGTAACAGGTTTTTGCTTTAATCGAGAAGCTAGATCTCAGATGCTTTTTAGAGAGTCCAAGGTCTCTTCCTACATCACTAAGCTCCACCTGATTAAACGGAGTAGCTATCATAAAATAACAAGAACGCACTCCATAATTATGTATAAAAATGAAATTACCTTTTGTCTATTACTTATTTTTTTTTTAATTCCGAGGATCATAAAAATGTCATAAACGTTTTTTTCAGAAAAATTTGTACATATCTCGAGCTTATTTTTGAAAATCATACCTTTACTTAATTGTGAATAAAAGCGAAACGCGTACATCGATATAAATCATCTATGTCTCATTTTGTGCAAAAGCTTTGTAACTTTACATGAAAGTAAAGTTTGCTCTTGATGATGATTTTTTAATACACAAAATTTTAATTTTTATTCGTTAACTTATTCAATTTTGAATCGATTTTTATGTGAAGATACTTTAATTTGATTATTCAAAAAAGCACAATTTGCTGCCAACCGATCAACTTTGAGCGTAAAGAATATTAAAATGTGTTTTTTTTTTTTTTTTTTAATAAAACAGCCATTACTCAGTAATTTTTTTGGTGATACTAATTTTTTTTTATTTTTTTCAAAGGTAACAACTACTTATTTAAAAAAAATAATTTTAAAAATCGGCTTATGAAAAGAAAAATTATGATTTTTTGAACTTTAAATTTTTGTAAAAATTTAAAGTTCAAAGATGGTTTTTTGGTGTTACACATACTAATGATAAATTTAATAACCTAATCAGCAATTGCTGAATTCAGAAGACTGTACCTTTTCTGATCAAATGCATATTGACTTAAATTTTCTATTGAATCGGCCGTATGGTCTACTTATGCTGAGGTATTGCGTAACATATTACCCACGTGTCCGAGCACCATAAGAAATAAGTTCACCTTAGACTTCATGGTTGAGGTTCTCACAATTGTCTTAGCAGAAGTGACGAAGACATCCTGTGCAAAAACCGTCATGACGGGCAAGGCCAACATCTCATGGTAGAATTCAGAATTTTCCTTGAAGCGCAAGGATTGTAGACAAGTTTTCAATGAGGCCAAGCAAACCGATAACTGGGCCGCATAAAAAATCCTCACTTAACGGTCTTAAGACCTAACTAGAAAAGACAATCCAGGAGAAATATTTGGAGTTGTGTGAAAAGCTCCTCGAGACTAGTCGGCTACGCAAAATTTTGTCTTTAAGTCCAGCTTTACCATCGCGTATCCAGAGCAGATGTCTCATGGACCACAAACAGTCAGAATACCACAGAGGTCCTTATAGAATAAATTATGCTGTCATTTTTTTCGTTGGAAAACTTCTGTACTATAGGCGCATTGCGTCCACTCCAGGCTACTCTAATATTTCCAAGTTGGCAGTACAGGGAACACCACATGGAGGTATATTCTTAACTCACTGCTGTGGAATCTTAACATCAGCACTCTGCTTAAAGTCATGGAGAAGACGTGCTGCAAGACACACTGAAGTCTGCGATAAAGTTATTACTAAAATGGTGTAGGGTATGCGGGCTGGGTGTAAATACAGCTAAAGTGGGCTGGTGCTATTAACTAGGAGATACAAAATCCGTCGGGGAAATCCGATAGGGAAATACTTTCGGTATCCAATAGTGCCAAATATCTTGAATTGGTGCTGGCTATATGAGTTTGTTGTCAAGCCGATTCTTTTTTATGGGGCTGGTTGACGTTGGCTAGAAAGAACCTCTAGAAAAGATTCGGATAGAACGATAATGAAAACAGGCGTGCTTAGAACGACTTCATTTAAAGTTGTGTTTACTATCCTTATCTGACTTCTGCCAGACATTTATGCAAAACTGGCTGGGAATACAGCTGTGGGACTTGGCACCAAGGGCGCACGAAAGTAAAAGCGCTATGACCACGCTAAAATTGTGGGTATCGTCATTAGGGCTAACTATAAGACACCTGAACCTATTTTCGATACTGGGTTTGCGACGAAAATATCGGATAAATCGGACAACATGATTAGCCTCCGCCTCCCGGAGAATGCAATCAAAATATACACTGTCGGATCAAAGACACTAAGAGGAGTTGGATGTGGTATCTACTCGGGTAATTTAAATTTAACACTGGCAAGCAGCTTCTATCATGAAAACTGTTTATCATTACGCAGGGTTGATGGAAAAAACCCACTTGAAAATGGAGAGGAAAAAATCGCGTATAGCAATTAATCTGGCAACGATCCATCAAAGAAGCCTCATTGCGGTAATCACCGGTCACTGGTATTTGGTCGTACACTCTAGGAGACTGCGCCTGCCGTACAACGATGTGGGAGTTGCAACAATAAAAAGTAGAAGGAGACAACTGAATATCTTCTGGCCACTGCCCGGCATTTGTGTACTTAAGACGAAAATTGTTTGGTCTACGGATACTCACAGACAAAACATGTCTCTCCGATGGGCTCGATTGACACCTTCATCATAGCAACAGGCTTGGTCAAGAATAACCAAGGCTGTGACCAGGTAGCAAAGGACGAGTTATTCGAGACGAGTACCCGGTATCACAACAGGACCTACTCATGGACGCAAGTAAACTATGATTCGGCGGCTGCTAATTTATCCTAACCTAGTGAAGCTCTCTTGCCTTGTTCATGGGTATGAAGAAAGCCAGACGTACAGGAAACTATAAGCGCCTGAAATCGAAGGTAAATCGGTGGAAATCATTGGAATTCGTGGTATTAGTACCTCTGCTCCTTTTATATTTTTGCCGCCGATGGCTGCAGTTTCGGTAAACTATAATAATTTCGGTGGATACACGGTCAACCAGGGAACCGAGCCATAATAGCCGTTGGCGGCGGCGCGATAGAGATTTGGCCGGCGGCTAGATGGCTGAACTGAGGTGAATTTTGGTGAGTGGCTAAGGCGGTCAAAAGGACAGTTTCCATACGTAATTTTTACAAACTTAGCGTTCACGTAAAAAACACTTACAATTTTGTTTGTTAAAAGGATATTCACAATTGTACAAAATTAAAAAAAATTTGTAATACGTACAATTTTCACAGGAATTTCATTTTTGTATGGATTTCAAATTAATAAAATCAATTTAACTTAAAGAGATTGTTGCGGCGCCTTTCTGATTTCAAATTTCTTACGTACATGGACATCACTTTTGGAGCTTTTCTGGCACCTTTTTTTTGACCTTGGCACTTTTTTTTTAAAAAAAAGTGCCAGTTGCTTTCTGTCACTTCTGGGTTTAAAAAACACTTTTTCTGGCACCTTTTCACAGTAAATATTTTATATATGACTTATTAATATTGGTTTAAGACACATTATTTTTTCAGTGTTTTTGGCTGCTCATTTTGCACAAACTTCCTTGTTAGTATAATTGTGCTTAAAACTTTACGGTTATTCTAAGTAGAATTTTCGCGTCGTAAGCCAGCAAATTTTAGTTTATTCCATTATTAAAAACAATTAATACTTTAAAATGAGGTAAGTAACTAATTTAAAAGTGTGTTAATAGAACATGTAACTGTTTCTGTTTGCAGATTTCACAAAGTTTAACCAAAAACAAGAGGTCAGCTAAGCAAAACATTTTTTTTAAAAAAAAAATCTCCTAGCAATACTCATACAGTTTTGTTTACCTTCCAGGCTGAACTCCGTAGCAGTAGTATGTAAATATGTAGTTAAATATATTTTAAATTTAGTAAATGTAAATACAATTGCAAATACTATATTTTCAGATTTTGGCACATTTATTGAATTCAGTTAAATATTTTTTAATATCAGAAAAATAGTTTTTTGCAGTCCAAGGCAGGTTGTGTTATCACTTGTTGTTTGAAAACAGTGTTGCCAAAAATTAAAATTTGTCCCTACCAATGTCGAATTTTTTTTTTGGAAAATTATTTTGCCAAACCGAAATGTTTGGTGTGTCAATGTGTGTTGTCCCGCTTGAAAAAACGTGGCATGGAAAGGCATTATTTAGCATTTCACTGGTGATGCAAGAGAAGCCCTTATTTTTAAGCTTACGAAAACTTTTTATAAAAACTGATTGTTGTTTTGACAAAGTCAAACGCAGAAGAAACAGCCAAGCTATGCTTTAAAAGGCAGGTTGTGTTATCACTTGTTGTTTGAAAACAGTGTTGCCAAAAATTAAAATTTGTCCCTACCAATGTCGAATTTTTTTTTGGAAAATTATTTTGCCAAACCGAAATGTTTGGTGTGTCAATGTGTGTTGTCCCGCTTGAAAAAACGTGGCATGGAAAGGCATTATTTAGCATTTCACTGGTGATGCAAGAGAAGCCCTTATTTTTAAGCTTACGAAAACTTTTTATAAAAACTGATTGTTGTTTTGACAAAGTCAAACGCAGAAGAAACAGCCAAGCTATGCTTAAAAAGAAGGGCATCTTTTCTTTTGCTGCGTCTCTTGCTAACCGTTGCCGTTGCCAATTTTTGTTAAGAAGTGACTTAAATATTTCGGTTTTGCTATCCAGTCTCAGTTATCGAGGCCTTACCGAAAACACCACATATGATATACAAATAAATTTGCGATTTAAAATGTTAAATTGGGTATTTGTGATGAAATTTTACTGGCAACACCGATTAGTGGTGAAAGCGAGAATGCAAATAACGCATACAATCGCAAAAAGCTGTAGTATAGGTTTCCTTTCGCTGATTTAGATCAGCTTTACCGTTGTGGGTCTAGAGTGGCAATTTGATCCTTTTTTGTAGCCGTGCGACTTTTACTGCCCCTTTCTGAAAAATAGCCGATTTTGCCCCTTTTTGAAATTTTTGCTACTTTTCACAACCTAGTGTCTGAGTATAGTCATATAGTTTGTAAACCTAAGGCATTCATAAACGAATTTAAATTATTAAAATGTAAGGCTATTGATAAATCTTATAAATACCTCTTTGATACGACAGAAGTGGAAGTTCTCAGTTTAATATAGGTAATTTTTTAAAAATAATTTTAGTGAGCCTTTATATCAGAATTTATTTGAATTCGTCGTATATACGAGTATGTATACTTTGCCAAATTGCAGTGCTTGCGCTGAAAGTATGTTTCCAAAGTTAACGCCTATAAAAAATAAAATTACAGGTTAAAGATGAAAACCTGCGAATCTATGCTTTCAGCTCGAAATTTGCTGGACACGAAGTTAGAAGAGTGAGCTCCAGGTGAAAAACTTGTATATAAATATTGAAACAAAGTTTCGAAAAAATAGAACGTTAAAGTCAAAACTTTAATTTTTAACCATAGCTTCAAAATTATTAACATAATTTTGTACGAAATTTGTGTTATAGAAAGAGTACAAAAATATCAATGTAGAAATATATTTACATGTACGAGTATGTATACCCAGTGGTATAAGGGACTACCTCCGACCCTGTAAATTCCCTAGTCCCTGAAGAACCACCGCTACCGCGCCATAATCCACTTCCCATGCATTTACCTGGTGAATTTAACATGGGCTTGTCCTACGAAGGGGGCGATTGACCCGTCTCTACATAACCTTTAGCCACCACTAGGGTGTCCACTTTTATCCATACCTTACACCACCGCCAAAAGACTGAAAGCGGTGGTAGTCCATACTATGTAGTACAAGAGCTACCTACATAATAGCATTCCCTACACTACCACTATGTGGCGAACGGCCGTGCTAGTCCCTATTATGTAGTGCTATACTAGCTACAATATTTGACACACCTTTTCACTTAATTGTATAATTAAAAAAACTTTTACTTAACAAGTTTAGTTAATGTTTATTTCTTTGAGAATTATCAAAATAAAAATATGGCGTTTTTATAATAATCAAAAACTTAACGAATTCAGTCGACTGTATAAACTATTAAAATAAGGAATGTAAACAAAAATAAAAATTTAAGAAGTTAATTTGTTTTGGTTTCCGATTGAGATTTCTCGTCTTAAAATGCCGCTTTTTCTGCAATTGTATTGCCTTTCGTTTTTACACCGTCATCCGTATACACTCTGAAAAAAGTGTTAGTTATTTTGTTCAAATGTTAGTTATAAACATTAAGTTTTTTTAATATTACCTAAAAGCACGTCGTGAAAATTCTTTAAAGCCTTTAGTGGTTTTTTGCCCTGGACGCCATCGACGTTATATTCATAAGTTACCTCAACCGATAAAATTTTTTGCAGGTATTTACGCATTCCATTGGGAAAAATGAGAGATTTCATGACGTCTATCTGAAAAATTTTAAAAACTTTATTAGAACAAACATACTTATACTTACCAATTTTTAACTCAATTCCGCTGAAGTTCACACACTCAATTCAATGACACGACTGATGTTCTGTTTTGGCACACAATACACACAACCAAGCCACATGTACAACTACACGGCGATCATCGTGTTTTATTGATATTTGTAACGGGATCTTTTTTTATAGGAATTTTGTGTTTTTTTCTATTACAACAAAGGCACTTCACACGAAAAAAAACCGATTGTCTGAGTTACTCTGGGGTAGGGAATTAGGTGGCGAATGGTGACATAAGTACATGTAAGAGATAAGTGTCTAAGAATTTGGGTATGTCACAACGGTAGCAACAAGTGGCAAAGTGCTAGCCACTTCGCCTGTCATTAGTGGCGATTGCTTTTTGTTATACCACTGGGTAAGTACACGCCGGTTTCTCCTTCTCTTGCTGCTTTAAATTCATTTCTTAAATGTGATATGGCAACTTCATTATATTTCGAATCTTCTGCTTTAGACCTGGTGTTTTATTTTCCACCATTTGGTGGAACTGACTTATAAAGTCAAATTAAGAAGAAGAAGAAACTTCTACTTTGACAACACCGATGAAGCAATTTAATTCCGTTACGTATTTTTTCTGTGTTCATTTTGTGAAAGAAAGTTTACATTTTAGACAAGGTTAACTGTGGCAATCATATCAAACATAAATTTATTAACAATTTATTAACAGATCGGTCGAAAAGATCATTGTGCGCCAGAAGAGGGGGAACTGGTGTTAATGCTAAGAAACGATGGAAAATCTCCTCGATCAAATGCAAAATCTCTGGGTAGATCACTGTTTTTTGTCCAAAATGCACTAACAACAAAAACAAATGATGAAACACGAGGAAGTCACTGCCACACTTGCCAAAAGGGACCTTTTAAATTATCCAGGCAAATTTCTGCTGATATAGGGAATGTGATTTTTGCTCGTTCGGTTCGGCGCACACTAGTAGATACCAAATTACCGGGTCGAATAGCCAAAAAAGTTCCTCTGCTGCGGAAAAATTGGATGACGAAACTGCGCTTCGCAAGAAACCATTTAAGTTGGGCAGGACCAGTACGTGAGAACAAATGGCGTAATATCTTGTGGAGCGGCGAAACTAAAATAAATTTATTCCGAAATAATCACGGCCGTAACGTTCGTCGCCCCCAGGGAAAGGTAGCAAGCACTGTGGTGGCAAAATAATGGTATGGGGTTGCTTTTCCTGGAATGGCGTTGGTCCAATTTTTCGCATTACGAATACTTTGACCCGATCTGAATATAAAAACATATTGGAGAGCACAATGCTGCCATACGCTGAAGAAAACGTGCCTCCAAGATGGGTGTTTCAGCAGGACAGCGATCCTTAACACACTTCCCGCTTTGTCAAAGATTGGTTCTTGGCCAATGATATAACTCTTCTTGACTGGCCAAGCCAATCACCGAACCTTAATTCAATTGAAAACCTTTGGGAAGAGTTGAAACAGCGAATCGGTAAACAAACATTTCAAAATAAAGACCAACTTTGGAATTTTGTGCAGAAAACTTGGTATGAAATCCCAGTTAAAGTCTGTCGTAAACTTGTAAGCAGCATGCCAAAAAGAGTATAAAATATAAAGGCGAATATACTGGATACTGAAAAATAAACAAAATAAAGTTTAATTTAACTGAATAATATTAAATTAGAAATGTTTATTTAACGATTTACCAAATGTACTTATTATTTTGTCCTCTAATGTGCATCACTCCTATACTTTTTATTGCATTGACGAGTTGATTTAAGTTACTTGCACACAGATATTTATTTTTTAAGTTTTATCTACATACATACGAGTATGTTATAAAAATGAAATATAAACTTTGTCTATACTACAATGAATATATTTCTTTGGTTAACCATAAAATATAATAAAAAATACTCCTGTCCTTATTATTTTGGCCAAATGTGTACGAGGGCGGTTCGGAAACTTCTTAGCCTAGCACAAAAAGCGCGGTATAAACGGAAAAATTTAAGTGTTTTGGAAACTTCCATCACTGCTATGAACACATGTTAAATTTTGATCGACGAATAAAAGTGCGTGAAATAGCTATATCATGGGCATCTCAAATGATCGAGTCCATTTAATTTAGCATGAAGAACTACAGATGAAAAAGCTTTCTGCAAGATGGGTGCCGGACTTGTTAACAGTCGATCAAAAACGCATAAGAATGAACATTTCTCAAGCTTGTTTGGATCGTTTTGAGCGAAATAAAATGGATTTTAAGCGTCGTTTCATAACTGTTGATGAGACATGGATCCACCACTATACTCCAGAGACAAAAGAACAATCCAAACAATGGACTGAAGCTGGAGGAAGTGCCCCAAAGAAGGCAAAAACAATTCAATCGGCTGGTAAGGTTATGGCAACGGTTTTTTGGGACTTCAAAGGTATTTTATTGATTGACTATCTGCAAAAGGATAAAACAATAAATTCAGAGTACTATTGCAACCATCAAGATCAATTAAATGTACAAATTCGAGAAAAACGTCCTAGCTTACAACACAAAAAAATAATTTTTCATCAAGACAACGCACCAGCGCACAAGAGTGTTTTAACAATGGCTAAAATCAACGAATTAAAGTACGAGTTGCTTGACCACCCACCTTATTCTCCTGATTTAGCTCCCAGTGACTTTTACCTTTTCCTAAATCTAAAAAAATTCCTTGCTGGTAAGCGTTTTACCCCAAATGAAGCTGCAATTACAGTTGTAAACCACTATTTTGAAGACCTTGAGGAAAACTATTTTAATCAAGGGATAGAATTGCTAGATAAGCGTTGGACTAAGTGTATTGAAGTATCAGGAGATAATATTGAAAAATAAAAATATTTTGAAAAACTAAGTATTCTCTTTCATTGATAGGCTAAGAACTTTCCGAACCGCCCTCGTATGTATGTGCCTTCTAATGAATTGTTCAATATAGTGCAATATAGTTCAATTAAGTGCATTTTGACGCCCATTTTTTATGAACAGGCTTTCTTTCGTTATTTGTTTTTATTTTAATGCTTTTCTAAATAAAATAAAATGTTTATGTAAAAATATATATTTAATTTTAACGATTTTCTAAATAAAATAAAATGTTGTAAAATAAAATAGCAAACGAGATAAACATTTGCGACATTTTTTTTAAAAAATCATTTTTGTGTTTTAAAAAAATCGCCTTTTTGTGCCTCTTTTCAACATTTCCCAACGGTAACGCTAATTTAGATTGACTCTTGAGATCTCCTCCGTTGATGTCATATGTGTCTCAGAAAGTTGGCCTAATGAAACCACTCCTGCTCGTTTTCTATTTTTAAACTGGGAAGTGGGAATGGCGAGAGAGTTAAATACTTGTTCTTTTAAATATCAATGAACAAATATAAACGGCTTGTAGGATGTTTATACGGACCGAGTCGAATGATACCTTTAGAAAGTCTCATTACAAAGGTTGTTGTTGTACCGGCTGTCGTGGGACCTGCATTACAAAGGTGAAAGCAGTTGCAGTAGAAGATGATGATGTTATCGTAGTAAGTGCCTTAAAAGATAGTATGGCTAGTTTAGGTTTATATCCAACGAACTGCATAATTCCGACACATTACGCGACAAGGACCAATTCTTTACTGGACATTTTCTTCATAAGCGACATTTCGAAAGTTCAATTGTATGATCAAATCGGTGCTTCATGTTTTTCAAAGCACGATTTATTATTTCATTTATATAATTTTAAAGTTGCAACAGAGACTGGGGATTTTGTGACTTTAAAAATCTGGATTACAATTTTCTGCGTGAAACAATTGGTCATTCAAAGTAGACTGGAATGCAGTTTTTCGAACCACCTCGGTGGATGAGCAGCTGTTATTTATGGAGAACAACATAAATAAACTGTTTGATGCAACTGTGCCACTTAAGGCAAGATTAATCAATAATAAATCCAGGCCTTCGTTTAACAAAAATATTTATTTTTATTCGGACAAGAGACTTGGCACATTCACGTTAAAGGCGTTTTAAGTCGAATACATTTAGGGAGGAATTTCATATAGGAAGAAGGGAAGAAAACATAAGAATTAAAAGGGCCAAGCATGAATACCTTTCAAAGCGTTTCGGTGATAGCATTGAGTCCAGAAAGACTAGGCGTATCATCAGGGAAATCGGTATTGGCGGAAGTCTTCAATTACATAGATGACTGTCTGATTGGGGTAAATGAATTGAACCAAACTTCCATCCAAATTCCAGTGGTTGCCTTCACCAAAATAGCTTTGAAACCAAAAACGACAACGCCTTTCTGTTTTCGTTTCAAGCTGTTTATCGATAAAGTCAAATGCCATAGGTTCAGAAACGCTCAACCCGGAATTTGTAAAAAAATACTAACGCATGTTCTACGATTTCGAATACACTTGTTTAATACAATTATTACGAGTATGACAAGCCAATTTGATAAGAAATGGAAACATGCAAAGGTAATACTTCTCACAAAACCGAAAAATAAATACCAACAATGAAATGTTAAGTAGTCAACAATCTGGTTTCCGCTCGAATCATAGGTGTGTCATTGCATTCAGTGATGTAGCTGAAGATAGAGGACGTGATGTTTACAATGGAAATTTCGATATATTAGTACCACTGGATCATTCTAAGGCATTTGACACGGTTGATCATAATATTAGCATATTCTAAACTCAGGCATTTCGTTAATTTCTCAAGGACTTGTTGTTAAGAATACTGTTTGTATATAAGAATTTTGTTGCTGATTGATAGAACAGATTATCTACCAATAAGCCATTTTAGTTAAGCCCACTTAAAGTTGAGATCTTTAAATGCTCGTTCCATCGCAATTTTGCATCCAAGTTCTTTCCGAGATGCTTCGCATTGTTTGAAAAGGGTACTCGTATTTCAACTTCAAAAGGTGATATGGAGGGATTTTGTGTAATTTAGTTTAATTCGCCAATCATTAGTCCATCGAGAAATAAGGTTGACCGCGTATTGAAGATGGTTGTTAGCTTGTATCTCTGTATCTGCAACTGTAAGAATTGCTGTTTCATCCGCAAATGCTCCAATGGCAGAATTTGTGGTTTGAGGTATATCATGTGTGTAAAAGAGATATAATATTGGACCCAGGATACTTCCTTGTGGAACTCCAGATTTTATTTCTACCAGGTTCGAAAAAGCGTCTTCAACTTTTACTCTCAGAGAATCGGTCCTTTAAGTACGATCTTATTACGTCTACATACACTCTAGTTCATACTCCGGGAATTTATTTTACTAGGCCCGCATGACATACTTTATCAAAAGCCTGTGATACATCCAGGAAAGCAGCAGAACATATTTTTCTTTCTTCAAGAGACTGTTCGATTATATTATAAGTAGGTTTCATATGAACCTGGTCAATAGAGGAATGATTGTTTCTAAATCCGAGATGATGCGTTCGGACATGATTGTTTCGCTCTATTATAGATTGAATTTTTCCCCTGAACATTTTTTCAAACAGTTTCGGTTTTATGGGTACAAGAGAAATTGGCCTGTAAGATGTCACCTCTGTTGCTGGTTTTCTCGGCTTTTGAAACATCAAAACTTCAGGTGCTTTCCAAAGGTAAGGACATATTTATTTTAAAGCAGGCATTAAATAACTGCGTTATTCTATAAAGGCGATTTGGAGTTCACTGTTTAAGTAATTCTGTCGTTATGAGATCAAAACCGGGGCACTTCATGTCACTCAACTTCATGTTTCATTCCGAACTTCATCTGTTGTAGCCTGCGGTATACTTTCTTCTGTATCAATAACTGTGACATCGATATTCGTTTTTGTTGTATTTTTATAGTGAAAGAAACCCTTTCGAAGATGATTCGAGAATAGTTCTACCTTTTGTTCGTTGGTTTTGGCCAGAGTTGAATCATTCTTTCCGTCTGGAGGTTTTCGTGTAATCGGACGTTTTATATTTTTTGTTATTTTCCACAAAGAGTAATCGAAACAGTTTCATTGGACACTTTCTTCCATTTTTTATTGAGAACAGAATTCTTGTAATGTCTAATTTGTGTGCCGAGTTCGTTACTTATATTATTAAGGAGAGTTTTGTCTTAAACGTGATTTCTCTTCGGTCTTCTGATATCATCTGAATCATCTAACAAAGCAATTGCCAACCAATGTACATGATTATTTAGTCTTTTGAGATAACTTACACTGAGTCTGTTCATTTCATGTTTGATAAAAGGAGCATTGAGGTCATTATGTAACATTTTATTACTTATGAACTGCGGATCAGTAGTTACTTATGCACTCGCCAGGCATCGTAATGTTTTCGACTGAACTCGTTGGAGGATTTCAATGCTTGAATTGCTGGTGGCACTCCTGAGTTATATGCCATAGGTCCAAATTATTTTCCAGTGTAAGTTGAGATTTACGGCCCAGTAGCCAGTACATTTTTTTAAATTTGATGTTTAATTGTGTTCTCTTTGATTTAACATGATTTTTCCACGTAAGTCTTCTATCAAGATGTAATCCAAGTTATTTAAACTCTGTTTTGATTGGTAGTTCCGCTCCATTTAGGTATGCTGGTGGACACGTATCCACCAGTATATAAATGTAGTAAATGTTATATGACTGGATTTTCGAGCATTTACTTTTTTTTCCATTTATTTAGCCACACGTTTAAACTATTCAGTCTTTTGTAACATTCTTGCTGCGTCAATTGGGATACTATTTGCACAGACAAATGCAGTATAATCCGCATATGTTGCTATTGTAACTTCTTCGACTATTGGCATATCGTAGGTGAGTATTGAGTACAGCACTGGGGCAAGTACACTGCCTTGAGGTACTCCAGCACCGATTAACTTTATATCGGATCTGTCGTTAATTCGTTTTGACATAAAAGCTTCGTTTTCTAGATATGATTTGAAGAACATGTAAAATAGAGATGGAAGTACATTTTTAATTTAATACAGTTGTATGTCCAGGAAAACTGCTGAACAACACATTTTCTTGAGTTTTTTGGTTTTGTTGTAATCATTTGTTGTTATTACTTTTGAAAGAGGAATTACTCCACAAGCTAATAAGATCAGGTTTGTTGTTGTTTGTCATATCGTAGATGGAAGGGAAAGTAAGTCAGCGAAGTAAAGCAAACACATCACCGTCTGGTAGACGCACGTTTCGCCGTTGGTGTGGGACGGCTCAACGGAACCATATATGTGTGCTGCCGACATAGTATTTACTAATTTAACAATCTATATATGTGACAGCGCATAGAGAAAGGGACCTAAGGGTAAAAAAAATCAATTTTCACTTTTTTTTTCTTTTTTTGATGTGGACAACATCTGAGCATCAAATGAGACCGATCCCATGCCCCAAAAGTGTTCCCTCCCAGAGATATGCGCGTTTTATGAAAGTGATGGTTCACCAAAGATACACGTATTTAAATCGTTAAAATGGCTCTCCTGAACAAAACTGGTTTTTACCCTTAGGTCCCTCTATATTTTGCGCGTCACATATATATAAGTACAAAGCATTGCATTGATTTTGCATATGCGAAGTATTATTGTCGAAGAGTGAGACACATGCGACTCACTGAAACATTTCCTACCATTTTGACACACGCAGAAAAAAAGTATGGTTGGGGTGACAATATTCGAAGAGGATAATACTATTGTTGGGCATATGGTTGTGGCACAACAATATTATGATCCTCACAACAATAGTATGATTCACACTCAACCATACTATGATCTTCACAACCATACTATGATCCTCACAACAATAGTATGATTCACACTCAACCATACTATTATCTCCACAACCATATTATGATCCTCACAACCATAGTATGTTTCTCATACAACCATATAATGATCCTCACAACCATAGTATGATTCACACGCAACCATACTATGATCCCCACAACCATAGTATGATTCACACTCAACCATACTATGATCCCCAAAATTATTTATTAGGATTGGGTAATGTTGTTTTTAAAAATAGACATTTTTATCAAGCGAGTTATTTTAAATTGCATTACTATTAGTTCATAGCCAGATTTGAGGCCAGGTTTTTATTGGACAGTTCATTCAAGAAACAAAAATATATATTCCAACGGCAGTAGAAAATACTTTAAGTTGCCAGCAGGGGTGAATGCTACTTCACCATCCGTACACCCCAAGTAACAAATGTGATTAAACCATGATCTATGGCAATATACTTAAGTGCAGGCAGATTTTAAATAAACGAGAACCAGTCGGCAGTAGAGTATTCCACCAAACAAAGTAAACACAATAAAAATCCCTTGAATTATTTGCAATTGTTGTTGTTTTTTATAATGGACAACAAGCATGCACTGTATCGCGTGTATGTGTTTTTTTGGTATATCAAAAAAAACACACACACACATACATGTATGCTCTATAAAACCTGTTTTGTTATGTTCATATTCGCAACCATACGGTATGATTGCCGTAATCATATTATTGTTAACGTAAATTTTAAACAATTCTTTTGTTACCTCAACTATGTTTATATGGTTGCTACAACCATATTTTCATTTCTAAATTTGGCAATAATACTATTGTTACATTTCAACAATATTAATATTGCCGCAATCATACTGTTGGCAAAATGCAATTCAAAAAAACAATACTATGGTTGCGACGAACATGCTTTTAATGTAGAGAACATATTATTGTTGCGGTGACCATATAGTAACCATATCATTTCTCTGCATGCAACACTGTCCGACTTTTTCATTCAAAGGAGTCCATTATAGCACGAATTATCCTCTGGCATCGTTCAGGAGTACGGTAGTTTTGTCTAAAGCCGAATTGGTATTCCGGAATAATGTTGTGGCTATCAAGTACTGGGATTAAGCGCTTTAGGAGTAGTCTCTCAAAAATAGTTAAAAAAAATCACGAACAAACTAATTGGCCTATATGATGACACGGTATTTTTCGGCTTGTTTGGTTTAGGGACCATAACAATCTCCGCACTTTTCCATTGAGTTGAAAAAAGCTGAAGCCTGAGATTCGAATTATAGAATATTAGTGTCAAGAAAACTATAGCCTTATTTTGCAATGATTTTACAGCTCTAGCGTCAATTTTATCATAACCTGTCGATTTTTTATTGTTCACTTTTCCAATCTAGTCTCTAACCACGGTTGGCGATCTATGTTTTATTGGATAATCCAAGAAGCTCTGTATTTCGTTAGTTGTAGAGATGATATCGTGCGGCTGAAATGTTTGCTCCAGATGTTCTACAAATGTCGTTGTATTTTCTTAGTCCGTTCGATACCAGGAACAGGGAACGTTTCTTTTAGCGGGCCTCTTCAGATATTTTCTAGCATTAAAAATATAATCTTCCGGATTCGGTTCAACGTTCAATTCTTAGGAAGTGACTAGTGTTATCGCTCCTTTCTTTTTTAAGTAGCTCCGTAGATAATTTACAAGCAAGATTCCCATTGGGTTTGTCTGAAGGACTCCTTGTCCTTTGTCATATTTTATTATCTTCTCTTGTATTTAATAAATTGCCTAATATGTGATGAAAATTGAAATTTTAGATTTGTTTCAGTAGAAGAGGTGGATATACTATGTAGGGACATAAATACTGTTACACACGTTTTATGCTGTAAAATAAAAAGTACTGAAAGTTTTTGGACCAAATATCTTTTAATATATTTATTGATGTATATTGTATCCAAAAACAATCTACTTATTCGAAATATCCGCCTTTTGGTTTACACACGCCTTAAGTCGCACTGGCGAATCGTCAATAGCTGCACGAACCTCGCCCATTGGAAAATTGGTCACAGCTCGAACCGAAGCAGTCTTAAGAAATCCAATGTTGGGATATCTTTTGTGACAAACCTTGTCCTCTAAAACCGTCCACAATTTGTAATCCGATGGGTTCAAATCTGGACTGCCTGAGGGCCATTCTTCAGAGGAAATGAACGCTGGAAAATTGTTTCGAAGCCAGGCCTGGGACGTTTTAGCCTTATGGGCCGGCGCAGAATCCTGGAAAGTCCATGGCTGGTTTTGGAACAGGGAATTGTAAAGAGGCTTCACAACAACTTCCAAAACGGTTTCTTGGTAAACTTTGGCCGATGTTTTGACTCCTTGTTCGCAGAAATGCAGGTCAGAAACCCCATCGTACGAGACACCCCACCAAACCATGGCTGAAGCTGGATGATGACCCTTTTCCACCCTTGGGATCAGTTCAGATGCTTCCTTAGATGACCGCGCATACACTCTATCATTTAGCTTGCTAAATTTTTCCTGAACGGTATAAATTTTTTCATCGGTGAACAAAATTTCTCTGTGCAAGTTATCAGCGTGCTTCACCAAAGGACGTTTGCATTTTTCAATCCTATTTTTTTAAAGCTGCAGTTAATAAATTTCCGGTACGTCGTTTGAAAGCCCCAAATCCCAAGTCTTTTTTAAAGATTCGACTTATGGACTTTTGCGTGATATTCATCTCACAGGCCATGGTTTTCTGTTTTCGAAGCGGATGTCTGTGAATTCTTGATTTAACGGCTTTGATGACATGCGGTGTTCGAACAGAGCGTGGGCGGCCCCGACCGGTGGCGGTCTTTTACATCTCCAGTCTCCTCAAACAGTTTCATGCATCGGTAGACGAACATGCGGCTAATCCCTAGTGGCCGGAGCGTTTTGAAAATATCGTGATTATCATTTCACACTTAAAAAGCGTTATTATAGCTGAAAGTGAAAACAATTTTAAAATTCCGTTACAGACTAACGCTATTGAGGTTAGCTTTCAAAACCCATATGACATTAACGGGATATGTTCAGTTCTACTATTTAAATGGGTGTGTTCAAAGTTGTAACAGTATTTATGTCCCTACTAAGTATGATACCTGCCAAGCAAACCTTCCATTAGGTCCATGCCGCCCATGGGATGATTGTACTCCCTGATTATATATGGGCAGTCGATATACACGTTTTTTTTGTTCTTTCGGTCCCAGCGTGTTGATTTTTGTGATGACTGATTCAAAGCTTGGCGCGAGAGAAACGGCAGTACACCGACATATGTGGACAACAAGCGAACAGGCCTGTTATCCTGCTATATTACATTACATACTTATGTCGATGCCGAATGCATTGCCCACATACTCCTCCGAATATCCGCGTTCAACTTTCTTCTTCGATAATTCTTTGTCGCTCGATAATTTTATATTTGCAACGCGATTTGGCTGCACAGTCCCCAAACTGTAGATCCGTCGGCGTCTGAGGTACGCCAGCAAGAAATTGTCAAAGTACATTATGTGTTTAATGTGATTTGGTACTTTGGCTGACAAACGGATGACAACATTGGATGAAGCCCCAAATCAGGCGCATTATCAGGCGTTATGTTGGCGCTGGCGCCAGAATAAACCTCGAACGCATACGAGAATCCGGTAGAATCGCATATCACGAAAAGACTTGTGCCCCATTTATGAGGTTTCGCTGGCATGTCGAACACATCATTTCATCAACACAGAGGCGCTGCAGCATCGGTACTTGCTTGAAATGGTCGACAGTGGTCGTACTTTATACAATTTGTCATAGCCTTCCTGGCCTGCCCCTTTTGTGGACGAAACGTCGTACTCGTATCTCTTCAAATCTTCTCTGAGTCATTTTGTTCGCCACTGCTAGCAAAGCGTTTTTGGACTAATATGATCGTACGTTCGGGAAACGAAATACAGACATAAAAAATAAAATGCCCATAAACTTACGTACTTCCTGCGCGTTTGTGGAAAATTTAGTTTATCAATTCTTCTGCCGAGCGTACAAATTGCTTTGGAAAACTAAATTTTGTACGAATTCGTCGGCCTGGAAGAAAACGAAGCACGCATATGTGACAGCGCATAGAGAAAGGGACCTAAGGGTAAAAATAATCAATTTTCTTTTTCTTCTTTTTTTGATGTGGACAACATCTGAGCATCGAATGAGACCGATCCCATGCCCCAAAAGTGTTCCCCCTCAGAGATATGCGCGTTTTATGAAAGTGAAGTCGACGATTCTAAGCGCAAATAGAAAGGGACCTAATCTTTAAAATGGCTCTCCTGAACAAAACTGGTTTTTAACCTTAGGTCCCTTTCTGTTTTGCGCCACACATATGGTGTCTTGAGCGCGTTCAATCAATTGGTAGCTGTGTCGAGACATTGGTATTAATGCTCACGTCAATTGCATTCGAGAGTTCACTCGATTCTAATAAACATTGAGCGATCATCAACTTCTTCCTTCTTCTTCCGTATACATAAAATCGGGATCAGCAACATCATCATCGCTATAAAAATCTCCATCATTTGATTTATCGCCGGTGTCCTCAGCGCTGGATATCGAGCCCATTAACTGGGTGACTTCATCTTTGGACACCTTCGATAGATTATAATACGTCTTTCGGCTCGACATAGCTGGTTTACGATGAAAAATGATGTTAAAATCGCGGAAAAAACGTGCCCGATACACAAAACATACAAGAAAAAATTGGGTTGACTGCGCGAATACGCCTCTAGACGGTCACAAGAAAGTTTAATTCTTTTATGTTAACACTTCTCACCAGCAAAAAATAATTAAACTATTCCATAGAAAACACACTTATCTACTTACCGAATAATTTTTCGATTCAAACTGACGAGGATAACTTATTAGAATAAAATGTCGAAGATTGTGTTGTCGGTAAAATAATTTATTGCACTTTTTATTGTCTTCTTTCAATTCAATATGATGTAACTTAAAAACTCTGCGTGCTACTGCCACACGCCACACGACAACCAACAAAATGAGGAGTGATAGATCGTCTACAAGCAGAATTGCGTTTCACGACAAATAAAGTTAACTCTGCGAGCTTTTGCAATTTAACTGATGCCCGTCTTGAGGCGGAGCAGCGCAGCAGAGGTCTAAGTCCATTCGAACACCGCATGTCATCAAAGCCGTTAAATCAAGAATTCACAGACATCCGCTTCGAAAACAGAAAACCATGGACTGTGAGATGAATATCACGCAAAAGTCCATGAGTCGAATCATTAAAGACTTACGACTTGGGGCTTTCAAACAACGTACCGGACATTTATTGATTGCAGCTTTTAAAAAAAATTGGGTTGAAAAATGCAAACGTCTTTTGGTGAAGCACGCTGATAACTTGCACAGAAAAATTTTGTTCACCGATGAAAAAATTTATACTGTTCAGGAAAAATTTAATAAGCAAAATGATAGAGAGTTCGCGCGGTCATCTAAAAGGGTCATCACCCAGCTTCAGTCATGGTTTGGTGGGGTGTCTCGTACGATGGGGTTTCTGACCTGCATTTCTGCGAACAAGGAGTCAAAACATCGGCCAAAGTTTACCAAGAAATTGTTTTGGAAGTTGTTGTGAAGCCTCTTAACAATTCCCTGTTCCAAAACCATGGACTTTCCAGCAGGATTCTGCGCCGGCCCATAAGGCTAAAACGTCAGGCCTGGCTTCGAAACAATTTGGTAGCGTTCATTTCCTCTGAGGAATGGCTCTCAGGCAGTCCGGATTTAAACCCATTGGATTACAAATTGTGGACGGTTTTAGAGGACAAGGTTTGTCACAAAAGATACCCCAACATTGGATCTCTTACGACTGCTTCGGTTCGAGCTGTGACCAATTTTCCAATGGACGAGGTTCGTGCAGCTATTGACGATTGGCCAGTGCGACTTAAGTCGTGTGTAAAGGCAAAAGGCGGAGATTTCGAATAAGTAGATTCTTTTTGGATACAATAGACATCAGGAAATAAATTAAAAAATAGTTGGCCCAAAAACATTCAGTACTTTTTTTACAGCATAAAACGTTTGTAACTGTAACAGTCCCTACTAAGTAATTAAAAATAAATAAATAAGAGGGAAACTCAGTTTTCTGCGTTAAAAAAATAAAATAAAAACCATCGTTACTTTTTATTTTAACTGGCTGGGCTGTGGAGTGGATCAAGTGACTTCTTTTGACAGTATTCCAGATTCATGCATAAAAATCCTTTAACAATGCCTTTCAACAGTCATCGATATCGTTTTAACGAAACAAGTATCAGGGTAATCGTCATGCTGCATTGCTGCTGGATAATTCAGTAAGTATACATTTTGCTTACATTCCAAACAAAGCTAGTCATTACTTTTTATTCCTATATATAAGTAATAAAGAAATAAATATATATATATTTCATATATTAAAATGAAAATATAAAACGGAGACACTCCGAAAAGTTTTTACACTCTAATGGATATCTCACCGTTTGTACTTCATCAATAACAGTGTAGATCGATTCATTCACCAAGCCGATCAACATTTTGAATAGATGACTGCAATTGGCAAAAGCTTGGCGGAATAGTTATTTCACGTGTAGTCGGATCAAACGGAAGTTTTCCATCTCCATCCAGCAGCATTTTGAGGTTAACGCTCTCGCTCACTCATATCACACTCCCAAAGATCAGACAACATTTATGACCTGTAGTTTGATTACAAACTTTAGATGGACAAGAGACGGCGACACAGATATACATCGAATCATCTAGCGATGGTTTCTACAAACATATCACGGTATTCACAGCCGAGAACACAGTTATACAAACCGAGTTCAATTTAACTATTGATTGCGACTCTTGGCGGTTATGGCAACCAAAAAATTGTGATGTACATGTTACTTTTGTACGAATAATTGGTGGTGACAACAGATTAGATCTTTGTAGTGACCAAACCCTGTTTAGTTGGCTGTTCTAACATAATACTGGTTATACCAACATCAAAATATAAACCCTATACTATTTTATCGGTTCAACAAATCCTTTGTTTACGACAAAAAAATGTAAAAAAAAATATGGGCAGACAGTTTAGGTTTCTTGTGTTAGACGGTGTATGCTTCCAAAAGATACTGCCATAGAAATAAACGAACTATAAATGAAAGGCTTAACTTAAATTTAGCGACATTTCTAAGACTTGATCCAAATTTCCGCTATAGATAGACCACCTTTTTATTAAAAAACAACAACCAAGTTTTTTTGGTGGCGACCCATTTTTCCCGAGTTACCGCCAACCAAAGCTTGACAATAAATATTGCTACTTTTCGGCAATTCTATTGGGGTGGCTGGTAAAGCCTCTGGATTAGAGTCAAGGCACTTATCCAGCGTTTTCCCTATGACACCAAAAAGAACTGTAAGGACCTGTTGTAGTACCATCGATTCACAAGCAATACGATAAGCACACAAACCATCGCAAAGATCGTTTCAAATGACGTTCCACCACATGCAATTGGCGAAATGTATAATGCCACCACTGATATAACTTATTCCCACAACGACGACCCAAAAAATGTTGCACCAACCAACACTTTATTGTATTACACAACGGCTGTGTTCTTTTCAGGTTACTAAACAAGCATTTGTATGGAAGTTAATCGGTAAGCAAGCGAGTTGGCTGCTACTCGGTAACGAAACGAGTAAGAGTGACCTGACTTATTTTTTTTACCAAAAAATATTATGACACACCCGGCTTGTTAAACAAAATCAAAAACATATGTTTTATGTTATTGATACAGAAAAAAATGAAAAAATTAAAGAAAAAGGAAATAAAAAAGCGCGATAAAACTATTTCCATATATTGTATTGAGTCTTGCGGATAAGCTGAAGACCATAAGCTGGAAGAGAATATAAGTATAATGTCTTCAAGAACGTCACAGTGGTTTTTGTAGCACACTTGTATAAATAGCTCCAGTATCTGTCTAGTATCCAGTATCTACTGAGTTCGGATTTTCATGTGAAGAAATCTCAAACTTCAACAAACTTCAAAGTTCTGTGAAAATTGAAAAAAATCTTGACAAAAACCCTCATTATAATTATAACAAAGTTGTCCACGATCTTAGTACCAGGCTTTACATAACGGGTGATTTTTTAAGAGCTTGATAACTTTTTTTTTTAAAAAAAACGCATAAAATTTGCAAAATCTCATCGGTTCTTTATTTGAAACGTTAGATTGGTCCATGACATTTACTTTTTGAAGATAATTTCATTTAAATGTTGACCGCGGCTGCGTCTTAGGTGGTCCACTCGGAAAGTCCAATTTTGGGCAACTTTTTCGAGCATTTCGGCCGGAATAGCCCGAATTTCTTCGGAAATGTTGTCTTCCAAAGCTGGAATAGTTGCTGGCTTATTTCTGTAGACTTTAGACTTGACGTAGCCCCACAAAAAATAGTCTAAAGGCGTCAAATCGCATGATCTTGGTGGCCAACTTACCGGTCCATTTCTTGAGATGAATTGTTCTCCGAAGTTTTCCCTCAAAATGGCCATAGAATCGCGAGCTGTGTGGCATGTAGCGCCATCTTGTTGAAACCACATGTCAACCAAGTTCAGTTCTTCCATTTTTGGCAACAAAAAGTTTGTTAGCATCGAACGATAGCGATCGCCATTCACCGTAACGTTGCGTCCAACAGCATCTTTGAAAAAACACGGTCCAATGATTCCACCAGCGTACAAACCACACCAAACAGTGCATTTTTCGGGATGCATGGGCAGTTCTTGAACGGCTTCTGGTTGCTCTTCACTCCAAATGCGGCAATTTTGTTTATTTACGTAGCCATTCAACCAGAAATGAGCCTCATCGCTGAACAAAATTTGTCGATAAACACATTTCGAACCGAACACTGATTTTGGTAATAAAATTCAATGATTTGCAAGCGTTGCTCGTTAGTAAGTCTATTCATGATGAAATGTCAAAGCATACTGAGCATCTTTCTCTTTGACACCATGTCTGAAATCCCACGTGATCTGTCAAATACTAATGCATGAAAATCCTAACCTCAAAAAAATCACTCTTTACATATAAAATAATTTTGGTTCTTACTGGAGTTCCTGTTTATTGCTGTACTGAATGAAATTAATTTTGTCAATAAAATGTTTACAAAACAAGAAACTATTCGATGCAACAGAATTGGTTGTTCTCAATTTGCTTTGCCTTTTTTTGTTTGTAAACAAAATTTTTGGGCGTATTCTGCCATCTGAATCAAAATATTGTTGAATGCTGCATATTGCTAACTAACTAGGTAACTAAGCTAGTTACCTGAAAAGAGCATGGATAATATACCGAATTTTCGCGGAGAATCGTTTCACTTGTGCCTACAAAGTTAATTAGATTTGAAAGTAAAAACCCACACACAGAGAATAGAATTGTTGCCAAAACCGATTTTTTTGCCAACCGAATGTTGGTGGTTGCACGCACTATCCTTTAAATTTATTCCATCGTTATAGCCGAATGTTGATTGGATACACACCAATTTTCAGTAGAGGGAACTGACACTTTCGGTTGAGGAAAACAAGAATCGGTTATCCTAACTGGTTAAAATGATAGCTGGAACTGTTGGCAACCCTATGCCTGAGTAGACGCGCGTTTAATAGAGCAGTTGATCATTAAATACTTTTTCTTGTGCTTAACTATTTGCAACTATCAATTGTTGTTGTCTCTTGATTTTAATACATTAAAGCTCTTTAAAGTTTATAAAATTCAGTGAAAAAGACTCAAATTAAAAATCCTGTTTTGAGACTGACTTGCATTTAGTTTGTTGTTGCTGCTGGAAGAAAATTAACTGTGTTGCCTTTGCTTTATGCTTTGTGCGAGCCTTCGCTGCTAATCCCGCTTTAAATTGTCGCAGCTTTTGTTGGTGCAGCTGTTGTTGACTGTCATTATGCCGGGTGCTGCCGAAACAAACTGTGGAGCTTGCAATGGTGCAACTGCCAAAAGTGGTAGTATTAAATGCAGAATTTGTTCCCACTGGTTACATGCTTCCTGTGCCCAAGGTCTCTGAAAAAGACCTTTTAGATATGAAATCCATTAAGATTTAATCTTTTATTTGCTCATCTTGTGATTCCAAGCTGAATGATGGCGATGAATGAGTGGTATGGTGGATGATATTCGAAGCCTTAACAAGAAGTTTGATGATTTTTTAGATGCTTACAAAACTGAGCAGACCTCCATTAAAACAGTTCTTGATGAGATAAAAACTGAAATGACTTCTTGTTTGAATGATCTTGAGGGGATTAAAGCTGAGATGAGTTCCTGTTTGAATGAAGTAAAGGCTGATATTGCTCAGTGTAATGTGCGAATTGACAATATTGCTTCCTCTTCCTAATCTAAAATTTCCACATTGGAGACTGAAACTAATGTTTTACATCGTAAACTTAACCGTGCCAATATTATCATTTCTGGTTTACCTGAAGGATTGAAAGAGCTGGTTGGTGCTGTTATTGCTCTGGGTGATTTTTATAAAGTTGCGGTGCAGAGGCGAGATACAACACTTATAACAAAGATTAGACTCGGATCTATTTTCCATTTTTCTATTTATGAATTTTCAATTCTTTACCCTGATTTAACGACATTTTTCTTAATTATTAGATTTTTTACCATGTTTTGTTATTTATATCATCTCGTTAAATCTTGGTCTTTTTTAATTACTTCTAATATTTTTCATTTCAAAATTATATTTTCCAATTCAGTATATCAATCTTAACTTACTTATGATCAGCTGTGTTATTTGAATTAATAGATATGTTTTTGGATTTCAATATACATAAATCTGTTAAAACTACTTTTAATTTATGTCTTTTGGTTCCCCACTACATTTACATTATTATTTGATAATTTCTTTTGATATAAATATTGGTCCTGTGATTAGTACAAACGCTTATATAAACTCTATTTTATTGGTAAGTTTAATGTGGCCTGTTTAAATTGCCAAAGTATGAAACCTTCTCTTAATAGCACTAAATTTGATGCAAATAAGTCAATTCTGTCTGGCTCTAGGTTTCATGCTATTGGTATTTCTGAGACATGGCTGAAATCAGACCGTAGGGGCTCAAGATTAGGTGGAGTTGGAGTTTATGTCTTAAATGAACTCAGGCATAAAGTCGTCTTCAAAACTCCTGTTTTGGTGAAATGTGAGTCTCTTTTTCTTGAACTGTATAGTGGTTGTGCTAATGTTTTATTTGGTGTTGTCTACTTACCTCCTCAGGATGACCTTGCGGCTTTTGAGAAGTTACACTATGATATTTTCCTGAAATATTCTAATGTAATAGTTGTTGGAGATTTCAATAGTAATATGTTTAATACATCAAGGACAGTATTACTCCGTTCGATGGGTACAAGATTAAATCTATCAGTTTTACACAATTCTAGACCTACACACACGCACACTATGATGTTGCTCATAGAACATCATCGCTAATAGACTTTATGTTGGTAAGTAATAATGTGTTGACACATTACTTATATACTAATCAGGTTCAAAGTCCTTCTTTATCGCATCGTGCACTTATTTTTGCATCAACTGATATCAATTTGAATCTCCTAGAGGAATATGTTGAGTATCACGATTATAAAAACACTGATTTAGACGGATTATTGCGTTATTTGTCTAGTTTTGATTCGTTTTCGGCTTTTACTTCTGTTGGTGTTGATAATAATTATTCAATCATTTCTTCTCTTTTTGTAGAGTTTATGCTTTCGTTCCAGTGGTTAGAAGAAAAATACGCTCAAGAAATGATTGTTAAAGTATATAAAGTCGAGGGATGTTTTGTTATCGCAGTCTTTAAGGGATTTAGCATATAGTGCATATCAAATTGATAGCACACGCAGAAAAAAGTATGGTTGTGGTGACAATATTCGAAGAGGATAATACTAATGTTGTGTATATGGTTGTGGTACAACAATATTATGATCCTCACAACAATAGTATGAAACCTTAAACCTTACTATGATCCCCACAACAAAAATATGATTCACACATAACCATACTATGATCCCCACAACCATAGTATGATTCAATCTCAACCATACTATGATATCCACAACCATGTTAAGATCCTTGCCACCATAGTGTGATTCACACGCAACCATGTCATGATCCCTACAACCATAGTATGATCACACACTATTATACTGTGATCACCAATATAATTTATTAGAATTGGGTTAAGTTGTCAACAATAGATTTGAGCTATGATAATTTTTAAAAAATACATTAAATTTAAAATAATAGGAGTGATTTGTTTAGCAGTAGAACAAATAAGTTTAAAAAAAACGTAAGCGTTTTTATTGAAAATATTTCAGTTAAACAAAGCCAAACAGTTTGTTTAAAGCATTTTAATTTCCATATAAAAAGTAATACTTATATTATTGCATTAGATCCGTAACAATAGCATTGTTCTAAAAAGCATATTCAAAAAAATAAGAATTAAAATCACACAGAATGATTGCCGTAATTATATTATTGTAAACATAAAACGCATATAACAATACTTTTGTCGCACCAACCATATTCATATTGTTGCTATAACCATATTTTCATTTTTGAATTTGGCAATGATAATATTGTTACATTTCAACAATATTAATATTGCGGCAATACTATTGTCAAAATTAAATTTGGCAATAATAATATTGTTACATTTCAACAATATTAATATTGCGGCAATCATACTATTGTCAAAATTAAATTCAGTAAACAATGCTATGGTTGCGACGAACATAATTTTATTGCGGAGAATATACTATTATTATCGTGACCATATAGTAACCATGTTTTTTCTCTGCGTGCAGCTACGAGAGATGGAATTTTTTTTTGTAAGTTTCGCAACAAGGTAAAATCTACCATTCGTAGAGAAAGAACAAAGCATGATATGCGTTATTTCAATCATATACGAGCTATTATTTCTGGCATCGACGACTTATGGCCCATTTCGACTCTACCAGTTTTATCAAAAGTTTTTGAATATATTTTAAAGAACCAGACATTGCTCTGTTCTATAGGTGAAATCTTTGACATAGCACTACATCCTTGCTTTTAAACCTTACAGACGCCATACGTAATAATATGAATCACAATGAATTAAGTGTCTTAGTGTCTTTAGCTTTGTCCAAGTTCGATTTTAGGGCCTCTTCTATTTATAATGCATATAAACGACTTTTCTGCGTGTCTGGAGTCATATAAGTACATGTGCAACATATTTCTATATGCAGATGACTTCTTTAACTGACTGTTTAACTTCTTTTCAGTGTTAGTCGGGATAGCTGTCATGCTTTAGAAGAAATAATTAACTCTATAGGGTTATAAAAAGTGGTGTGCCTGTTCCACTGTGCAATTCGTTTTGTTTTTCGCACTCCAGTGGGAATACTCAAATCGTTATGCCTAGAATTTTTAATTCCATATTTGAAAAGTCTTTTGTTGTTCGAGTAGCCAGATGCTGAAATTAATTGCCTATTGAACTGCGAGTTTTTTCTCACTCTAAAAATGCCATTCGTCTTAAACTCTTTGATTACATTATATCAGTTACACCTTAATAGTTATGTTGATAATTTTATTTTTTCTTCATGGATATAAAACATGATTGCCAACAACATGACTAAGGATGTTTGGTACAAGTCTGGACTATATTTCTTTTCTTTTTAGTTCTACTTGATGTAAATATGGCTGGGGAGCTAATTTATAGTCAAGCCGCAACTCGATAATTATGGGTCGCCCTCAAAAGAATTGGTTGTTGTTTTGAATAATATGGAGGTCTATCTGTGGCAAATATTTATATGGCGGTATCATTTGAAAGCATTAACCGTCTAACCCAATAAATGTAAATTGTGTCTGACCATTTTTGCTGTTGTTTTTATAAATTTTTTGGGGATTTCGAAATATGTTTTCATCGTTAACAAAGTTTTTGTTGTAACTAAAGTAGAACCCATAAAAATTTATAGGTTTTATATGTTTATGTTTGAATAAGTAATATTATGTTACAACAGCAAACAAAACAAGTTTTGGACACCACAAAGAACTAATCTGTTGTCACCACTAATTATTGGTGCCAAAGTAGCATAGACATCACAATTGGTTGGTTGGCATAGCCGCTAATTGTCGCGACCAATAGTTAAACTGCGTTCGGTTGGAATAACTGTGTTACTGGCTGTGATACCGTGATATGGTTGTAGCAACTATCATACGATATCTCGAACAATGTTACCATCAATACTGTGGAATGTTGGTTATTGCAACAGAAAGTCCGTTTATCCCACCGACTTTTTGTAGTTCTGACCGATCTCCAACAGATGTTTCCTCTGTGTGCAGTTGTCACAATAACTGCGCATAGTTCAAATAACATAATTAATATTTAAATATCGTTAAATATAAAATTTAAAACAAAACATTTCCTATTTGGTCCAGTAAACGTATGTGTGTGATGCAGCCAACTAAATTTACAAAGTACACACAGAGAAAAAATTTGATGCTACAACCAAATTTTTAGTCAACCGAATGGTAATGGTTGCAGGTTCTGTCCTATATTCCACCGGTACCACCTAATGTAGATTGAGTATGCAGAAAAATTTCAGTAGTGAGAACAGACAGTATCGGTGGAAGAGACAAGGTATCGGTAGCCCTAACTAAGTAGAATGATTTTTGGAACTGAATTTGTACATGCTTTGGTTGTTGTTATAGATTATTGGAGAATTTGTTAACTGGACCAACTGTAGCCTAAATTTAATGTGTTCGTTTATCTCGCCGTAATAAAATAGGCTATTTTTATTTAAATTTCATACTCGTATTTAACGATTTAAAAGTATTTATTCTGTTCTTTGAACAGAATCTAATAAAGTTTGTATACACAAGTGAATTGAATATGATATATTATTTAGGTGAAGTGGACTTTAAACCTAAATATTTCTGGCTGCTAAAGGTTAATGTGCTACAAAATACCTAAAATAAATGCGTAAGTGTTGGCTATAGATGTGATAAGAAATATATCGGTCATATTTTGCAGGCTATTTAAAAAAATGGGTGGAAACAATTTTAATATTTAAATTGCCTCTCTGTGTCGATTTTTGTTTCCATTCTAAACAGAACTAATTCATTTAATTTTATTTAAAAATTGTTTTTGTTTCGAAAGGCGACGAAAAGCGCCATTTGATTCCGAGCATGTTTTGATTTTATTTTAGACGATCAAACTTAAATGATAATAGTATTAAATCAGTACAGCATTTAAAGCCAAGAGCGACCAGTTTTACTAACATTTACACAATTTTATTGAAACAATCACACGCCTCTACTAAAATTAGTTGGATAACATTTTTGTAGAATATAAAAATATTCAAATTCTCGTTAATGAATCATTTTATCACTTTTTTGAAGGGAGAACGAAAAGGACACTTCGATCTTTAATGTAGGATATTAAAATATTCTGCGAAAGCAAATCCATCTCATCACGGAATATTTACTACTTTTTAACGGGTTTCATACGGTGTAGCATTTCAAAATTAAAATTTCCTCGGCCCATAAAAAATAACTGAGACGTACCCGTGCCGTTACTTTGGGAATTTTCTATACTCACCGTAGTCTTTTATTTCCGGAAGAAACCATCCACCCCCCGAGAAAGTCCGAAATTTTGTTGCATAGTGTAATATCTTACAACAGCGAACTAAACGGGGTTCGGTTACTGCAAAGAATTTGTCAGTTGTTACCACCAATTATTGGTACTAAAGAAACATGTACTTCATAATTGGTTTGTTGTCATAACCACCAGTTTTGACAACCAAAGTTTTACCGAATTCGGTTGGTATAGCCAACTTCTTGCTTGTAAGTATCGTAAAAATATTGCAACTGCCATACCATGGAATGATGGTGATTGCCACAGAAAGTATGTTTATCCAACCCCATATTTGTTGTTCGGACCGATTTCCAACTGATTTTTTCTCTGAGTGTACAATCTAAAACTACAACAACAATCTAAGTAGAAATTCTGTTTCAATAATCATCATAATTAGTTGGGGTTACCTATTCGTGGACTTTCTAGCCGCAGTGCCAGTTCCCTCTAGAGAAAATTGCCGTGTACCCAATCAACATTCGGTTGTAACATTGAAATGCAAGGATAGATAGTACGTGCAACCACAAACATTCGGTTGGCAAAAAAATCAGTTGTGGCACATGCAAAGCATATATTGCGGATATTTGTGAAGTGTGTTCACGAAAAGAATATGGTAAGTGTACGCAACTACGAAATTTGTAAAAACAACATCTTTTATACAAAGGTAGCTGGAAATGTTTTTAATCGGCATGAATATTCGGTTCGACTAACCGCTAGATAATAAAAATGATCATCGTTTTGTACACGCAACTAATAGATCGGTCATACTAATAAAAGTTGGCCATAGAAAAACCAATTGTTCTGCTGAAAATTAATTGTAGCAAACGATTTTTTCAATTTCAAATGATGGGTTGTTCGTTGCAATGCTGTTTCGTTTAAATGTGGCTTATTTGAAGATTAAATATTGAATTATTCATAACTTTAAGCCGATCGAAATAAAACGCATTAGTCGTTAATGTAATCTCAAGATTTAGATAATATCATATTTCTTAAGAATTTTTTTTTTATTCAATTAGGAAGATGCAATGTTTAGTAAAGCGAATAGCAGCGAGAAAATACTCGTACATATAACACGTGTCTTAGTGTTCGAAAAAAATGTATTAACTCAAAACCTTAAAATTGTATTGCCAATATATCGAATATTCTCTGTAACAATTTTCCCAATTTGATATTCATATCTAGCAAAAAATTGTGGAGGTTCCGAGGCTTTTTCACTTCTACACTGAGCCGAAATATTACAATGATTTTTTTAACCATGTGTCTGGTTAACTTTTTCATGGTAAATGTTTGATAACGAAGACAAAATAACGTTATATAATGTCAAATGTACATACAAAATAGTTGAGTTAACATTATATTAGGTTGGTTTTTTCAAGAGAGAGACAGAAAAATGTGCGACATAAACAAAAATGTTAAGATCATTCGTCTCTGTTGTATTAAAGTTTTTGATCTGCATTGTGTTATACGAAGATTAGAATTAAGTTACATAAAGTTGCAACGATTGTGGCTGTCTTATCCCATACTCTTTTTCCTTTCTTTGCTCTGGACGTGTGTGTAATTATGAGAAAGATCATAAGACAATATATTTCGCTCTTTTAAAAAACCGCCACCAAAGCTGTGAAGAAGTTTCAGTTGGTCGTGAATATTTTATAAGTGCTGGTGTCGGAATCTTCAGAAGCTGTTGGTTAAAGCTGTTGGTTAAAGTAAACGTAGAATAAAATATGTAACACTTGTGGCTGCTACAACACACTTAACTACTTTACGTTGTTGTTGTTGGTGCGAAGTTGTAACTGTTAAATGTACATACTTATACATATTTTTTTAGAAGTGCTACCTACATACATACATTTGTACTTATATATGCGAATAGTTTCTAAACTTTTTTTCCTTTCAGGTGCTTGTTAATTGGAATGCTTGTGCTGAAAACTTCAAACTGTCGCTATCAGTGAGGAAAATGATTTAAAAAATCGGCAAAAATATGTTCATATGTATAAGTATAGGGTGATCCATTCAGAGGTAATTTTTTCAGAACAAAAAAATATAAAATCAAGTGAGGAATCTTTATTGGTAATTTAAGGGACATTTTATGGCATTTATTTTTCGGTGAGAAACGGGAAGATCCGTTGTTTTCGACCAAAATTTTGTTCAGTGATGAGGCTCATTTCTGGCGCAACGGCAAGTCAATAAACAAAATTGCCGCATTTGGCTTGAAGAGCAACAAGAAGAGGTTCAAGAGGTGCAAGAAAACCACGGTTTGGTGCGGCTTATGGGCTGGTGGAACTATCGGTGCATAGTTTTTAAAAAATGATGATGTCCGTAACGTAATAATAGTTAAATTAACAATTGTTATTGTTATGTACCAGTTAACAACAAAATGTTCAACTTAACCTTATATAACGTAGCCTCCAAATCATGTTTAAGTATGGTTAAGTTAACCTTTTATAAGGTTATTTTTTTCTCAGTGTACCGACACGTTAAGTCCCATTTACTGACAATTACAGCGCACCGACCAATATTTGGTTGTACTGATGGCAACTTTGCAGCTGAAGCAACCTGAATCATTCGTTTAGCAAAGAATCTATGAAAAAATCCAGTCCGTTGGTCCAAGAGGTCCAAAAGGCTGTTTCTACTCAGCTTTTTTGCACATCCGGTAGTGCAGTTTATAATTTAGTCGTTTACGCCCGACTTTTTCTGTTTTACTTGTTAGTACCTGTTATATTTTAGCCACTATATCCCATTTAAGTCTAACCGAAAATTATTTGTTCGTTACACATTCCTTTAGAATTGTTTGAATTTGTTTTAATTTATCTCTTCTTTTATGGTTTCTCTAACAACTCTATCCAATCAACTACGCGCTGTACTCAACATTCATCTTTCACATATTAACGGACGCACGTTCTATTGAAAAGTTTTAACTCAGCACTCTTTAATTGTGTTTTGGTTCCTTGCTACCGAAATTGTTTCTCTTTTTTAACTGAGAATGCCAATCTTTTGTTGAAACATTTTTAAAATTTCGAGAGAGCCAGAAGAAACGTTCTGTTCCGTGTTAACTTTTGATTTTCGTGCATCGAACGTACGAGTATTTTGGTAACTGAATTTTTATGTGAGAGTGCCGTAAAATTGTATTTACCACATTTTTATATATTTTACTTGTATTGGTCCGGCTTTAATCATTTACAGAAATCTTTTATATTATTTTGTTTCATTTATAAAGAGTTCTATGTTTGTAGTACGTATTGGCACGAGTACCTTTTTCGTCTCATCTTCAACCCGATTTCACCTGCTTCCAAGAGAAGTCATGCAATTTTTGAAAAAATCATAATAAATTTTCTTTTTTTGCGTAGAAAATTATCCCGTTTTTTGCCTTTCTCATACGATTTTCCATTTTTCATTTTGACCGCCATCTGCACTGCAAGGGTGATTCTCTAATTCTGGCTTCAGTAGTTTGATCCGAACTGTAATGAGTTATTCCTGATATATATTGGGAATCTGTAGGTCTTTAATTTAATCAAGTTCTATGTTTAGAAAATTGTGTGGTTAACAGAGGCACGGGTGTATTTGACACCTGTACAGTATGGACTGAATAAAGGACGTCGCCGAATATAAAAGGCACACACATACATACGACTTAGACTCGGCAGTTACAAAAAAGAAAAAAGCATTAGAGGACGCACTTAAACGACGAAGGTTGTGTTCGCAGCGTTATCTCCCACAAAGGACATCCTGGAAACAGGACCTACATATATTCTATAAATGCAAACAAAAAAGGACACATCGCAAACAGGGTACTCGTACCGAAACATCCAACCCCAACTCTTCCACGTGATGTTGAGAAAGCGGCCTTTGACAAAAGAAACAATTGAGCACTCACACAAGTAGTACAGGGATAGCTCCAGAATCATAAATACTCCGTCCGACAAGCACACAAAAGCAAAAGCAAATATAGACGAAAAGCCAAAGCAGAATCACAAACACTTGGTAAACAACGCGCATTCTCTCTTTCGTAGGCGAATTAATGGTACCACATCTTATGCTCTTTTGCCCATAGCACTCACTCTGGTCAGAGAAGACGACGACAATGAATGAGGCAACGACGACGACAGCGACTGCGACCACGATACCGAATTGCCAAGTGATGATGGTGCTTTTCGCTAAGCGGCAGCAGCCAAGAGCTTTCAGTCCCGGATTGGCTGTTGCTGGGTAATGTCACCCACTGAATACAAACGTGCTGTCGCAAGAGAACGTTCTTGTTTTCCTTCCCTCAAACGCGCTATAGCCAGCCTAATATATTTGCGGTTGTGATTTTTTCTGTTTTCCGTTTTCCGTTTTTTGGTTTGCCACAAGAAAATCGTCAAGAAAATTTTGTATTCTTTTATTGTCTGAAAGTAAAAAAAAGAAGAGTGAAATGTGAAAAAGTGATAAAAATCGTGTGACATTGAAGAGTGTGGTCTTGGTGAAAATTCACATAAATATATCCGAAATATTGAGAAAAAGAATGAAAATATACATAAATATTTCAAAAAATATACATACACATACATGTGTCTACACGTCCATACAAAAGCCGATGTACGTATGAAAGGCTGTGTGGGGATCTAATAAGAATGAAATAAGTATTGAAACGAAATAAGATCAGATAAAATTGTATTGAAACACCGTATAATTTTCACGTACGATTATAAAGTGTGCTCATATTAAAATCGAAGATTTAATTAAGAAAAGTGCTTACCAAAAGCAAAAAAAAAAATAAATTAAAAACGCCAGGGAAAGTTTGAAAGTGGATAAGCGTAGCGTGGTGGTGGAAGAAAAAAGGGAAGCAACGGAAGGAAATCAGCTTTATTCTCGTCGTCGCATACATATACATGTTCATGTGTGTTTGTGTGTAGGAACGTAGATCCCGTACTTGATTTACTGTCGAAGAGAATTCTGTTGTGCTGGAGTTACGCCATTTTCTTGTGTGTTGCAGAGGTACGTACATACTTCTTGGACCCCATCATGCGTGTGCTGGTGCGTGCGGAAGTGTGTTAGTTCTTGGACGAGCAAAGTGTTTTACCTTCATCATCTGGCGGGGCTTTTCCGCAATGCAGCAGCAGCTTTGTTGTGGCTAGACGTGAACACGACATTTCGTTTTCTGTTTTCCTTCAACACCAGCCACTCTAAAAGAAACAATATCCAGAGCATTTACATACAGGCCTACACACAGAGAGATAATGTACAACAATAAGGGAATAGAATAAAAATAACACCCAGCCAGCCAGCTAGGCAGCATCTGCTGCCACAACAAAACAACCCTGCGAGAGTTATACGAATTCTCCCTACGATAAGCAAGGTCTACAGCTCAGCCGACCAACTCTATTTACCAGCACCATCGACAGCCATACTTGCCCCCACACTGCTGAAGAAGCCGAGCGGTTTAATAGATGCCTTTGCATGCCAAAAAGCGAAGCGAAAGCAAAAGTAAAAGTAAAGTCAGCCAACCAGCCATCCAGTCAGCCACACTTGGTAGGCTCGATGCATGATTGAAGTGCGGAAACATTTACCACTAGTACTTTCAACTGATACATATGTATGTACGTCTGTATGAGTGTGTATCTGTGTGTCGGTGTGCCTGTGCTTTTCTCTCAATGCCTTAAGGTCCCGCATCTCTTATTCTCTCACTCCACTTAGTGCAACTCTCTCTCTTTGTCTGCCTCTCTAAATATCTCTCTGGCATCCCGGTGGTCCTGGTCCAGCTCCCGTGCGAATTGCTTGCTGTTCTCACCTGTGTCATAAAGTAATCACATACATAACAACAAAAATACACACACAGAGGCACTCACATGCTGTAGCTGCTCTTCGTGCTACTGCCGCTGTGAAGTGTAGTGAAGTGACGATTTTCATTTGGCTGTGTTCGAACAGCCGAAAATAACTAACCTCGGATACCATTTATTGCCACATCTCAAGAAGCCAACCTCCCACCCATCCACCCACCACCATAGCCGCCATCATCATCATTACGACTATAGTTGCTACAAAAACGCGCCTTCGACATCGTTTGCGTCATCTACGATGTCGGCGCTAATGTCGACGTTCTCGTAGTCGTCGACGCCGGCATCAATACATGGCTAACGTAACGGTTAACTGTTCGCAGTACTCCACAATTATACATTCGATGTTGTTCCGTTCGTTCGTCCTCCGTGTTGTCGGAAGCACGTAAATCAAACGAAAACGAAAAAGAAGACAACTAAAAGAATTAACTTCCGGTTAAAATGGTGCTCTTCGTGTGAGTGTATGCGTGTGTGTGTGTGTGTGCGTGTTAGGTTTTGCCCTATTACTTTCGACCATCCAGCACTCGCTGCTTCGGTCTGTTGTTTTGGCTGTTGTTTGTTCTTCGTGGGCTACAACAACGCCCTCAGCAACGTAACAAAGGCGGAAACAGTTGATACTTAATAATGGAACCTTTTTGCATTCGCATCTAATTTGCCGAACTTCTCTTGCGTCGCCCGCCTACCGCAGCAGCAACAACAATAGCAGCACAACAAAACAGCAGAAATTCATTAAGAGCGAAACTTGAAAATAATGCATTATTCGAACACTACGGCACGTGTACACACGGACAAACGGTGTACTCTGTGAGTGCTAAGTGAGCGCCAAATTGCAATTGACAGTGTGAGTGCGGCCAGCGCGTGTGTTTACTTACGTACATGCGAGAGTGCAGTACTGAGCGGTTGTACGTACTTGCATGCCGCAGGACAAGACAACAGTTGGCTGAGTGGCTCTGAATGTGTTGCGGTTGGTGTTGTTGGTCGGTGTGTCTGTGTTGTTTGTGTGCCATCATGCCTTCAGAATACCAGAAGTGAGTAGAAAAGTGTGTCTGTCGGTTGTGCGACACCTACACGTGCACATACATACTCGTACATGCCCATGTGCATCTACGAGTAGTGCCGAAGCGCTGCTCTTTACAATATAAGAGGGACGAATACTGTGTTGCGAATGTATAAGTGTGTGCGTGCGTGCTTGTGTTAACATGCGGTTTCCGGTTAAACGGAATTTAGATTAAAATTTTCTGTTCTGCTTGAAGCATGTTTGTGTGTGTCGTTTCATCATAACGAACCCGAACTGACCCAATCCGATCAGATCTCCTCGCACATTCTGCTGCCAACAACAACTATTACAACAACAGCAACAACAAAAACAAGAATAATAACAAGGAGAACAAAAACAACATACATACTGCCAGAAAGAGAAATAACACAAAACAGAAATCAAAGTAAGTTTTCCGCTTTTATCAACGAAACGAGAAGAAGAATAAATATGAAAAAATGAAAAATAAGATATGCTTACAGACAGACAGGCATACAAATACAAAATATGTACATATATTCTCGTATTACTTACAAACACACACACACACCAATACAGATTGTATGCCTTTGTGGATTTGTTTTCGTTTAGACTTTGTGTGTGTGTTAGAAGTTTTGATTTGGCTCGGTTTTTATTGCAAGGATGAAATAGCTAGGACCGCGCTTCCTTCTATATCCGTTTTTTCAGTACGTATGTTTGTGTTTCTGTGTGTGTGTTTTAAATTTATATAACTCACAAACATTACAGTGGCTACAAGCCAAAGACATACGTTAGATAATACGTAGTATGACTTGTCTCTCGTTAATAACCAGCATTGCTGTTTATTTCAAATCTTCCGACAATGCCAAGCAATATTCAAACGCTCATCGAAAAATTAGAAACACTTCAGAAAAAAAGCATGAATTGTAAATGCATTCAGCGCAGAATAGATTTGGATACGATCGATACATAATTTTTCAGTAGCGGATTTTCCACCTCGTTAATGCCGGCGACTGTACGAGCGACTCTAAGCCACGGTTTGTAGCCGACTTTCAGTTTAAACCACTGCATACAAATAAATACATTTTATTCAATTGGATTTTCATATGAAACAGCAATAGCCAAATTGCCAGAGCATGCCGTTTCGGCGAGCAACAACAGTTTCCGCGCTGTCGGCACACGTATAGTATAAGTGTCTTGTGCGATTGTATTTGTGTCAATACCAATACTTTGAAAACGTCCTCGTGTTAAAAATATAATCGTTTCTCGAGATAGCAGTATCTTGTTACTTGAACTTACACTGTGGAGGAATGCGGAAAATATTTAGAAGTTATTCTAGGAATTCCAGCCGCTTTAGATTTTGAGGCCGGATGTAAGATAGTGTTGTTTTGTTGCCATTATCTACTGAGGTCATTCAGGTGCAGATAGGGTTAGCTTCCGTTGAACAGACATTGATACGTTGTGGTATTACTTATGAGATAAACGGAGGATTGACTATAAAGCCAAAAGATAAGAATGGCCAGGGAGTGGAGTGCATGAGCGGTATCGAAGGCGGTAGTAATAACATGATGGTCACTCGGATAAAGTTGGGTACTGTGCATTAGCAAATGTTGTGCGGAAACCTGGTACCACGCAAGGCGGCAGCAAATAATGGGATTTTCTATAGATCTGTCGGGACAACAGATCTCTCTTGACATACCGCTAACAGTACCTACTACGACTAGGTTCAATGCATTCCCTGCTGAACTTGTTTACTGTTCCCAGCTTATTTCTACATGAATCAGCTGAGTCATCTCCAAGTTATGATTTCGTGACGCAGCTTAAATCCCACAATAGGCCGTTGATACCTGTAGACATCATTCAAAAGTCTTAGCGAGCCCTATTCGTTCAGAAGAACATGGAAATTTGCTCGTACATATTAATTCCGGCTGATGCCCCTACTTGTCACCGGCATAACACTTCACCATCCGTATATGTATCATTATCGTGTTATACAAATAACCGAAACATCGTTTGCCATGGATGTTAACGGATGCAATAGATTCCTATGTATTTCTTGGTAGGCAAGGATTTAATGGATGCCAGAAAGAGAAGGACAACCACCATCTACATCTAGAATTTGATACTTGAGACTTGGAAGAACAAACTATCTAGTTCGTTGCAAGAGCTTAAAATCAATTAATGTGTTATTCAATATAAAAAATTTTAATTGTAAAAATGAAAACAGAACTTTACTGTTCCGTTATTGAGTGATTAAAATATAGCGCCATAAAACTGACAAAAACAAAAAATCTGCTTATATAACCAGCGGAAATACGTTTTCATTAAAGACACTTTAGATCCCGCACACAATCTCACGTAACAAAATTTGTGCTTAATTTATTTTATGAGTAGAATACAGCAATAGCGTCTTGGAGCTTCATAAGAAGGCCATTCTGAGACCTTCCATTTCCCGCTGGGTGGCAACACTGCCGGTAGTTTGCTTTTGGGTGAAAAGTCCTGGTTTCATTGGAATGTATCCAAAAAGAAGTCTGTGGCTGGAAGAGCTCACTAAAAAAGACTAGCAGGATGGGTGAAGATAATGAATGGCTTCTCTGGGTATGCGGCCAATAACCAGTTAAGGCAATCCCGATTCCAAGCTCTTTAGCTTAAAAAGCCACATATTGGTTTCGTTTTTGAGGCTTTCTTGTCTGCTTTATTTACTTACTTAATTCAAGCATAATTATTCGAGTATTAAGGAGCAATTGAAAACTTCTATTAAATCAGTGAGCTAAACATCACATATTTCTTACACTCCGAACGGCGAATGAATTTTTTCATTCATTCGTAATCAACCCATATCTATTTATTTTCGTACATAGGCCCCAAGAATTTACGCATCTTTCCACGCTTGGTCCCTACGCCGGAGTCTTGATCTTTTCTGTATATGCATTCCGTGGTGTAATCGTTTATCGCATTTAAAGCTGCAGATTTCGTTTTAATTCGACCAGCGTGATTGCTGTATATATACACCTTGTCATCAATGTAAGTGGGCTCGCAATTTTTTCGAAATTCGGCACCATATAGACCCAAAGATACTCGAAGTATACGTGTATTGTATAGTGTAAATTTCGTCTTTCGCGATAGGGCTGTGGTTGTATTCTGTTTACTGAGCCCCATATTACGTTCTGGCAAAAAGTATGATCCCTTTTTTTACTTGTGTTGACATCGTCCTTTTGGCTCATGACGGATCCCGTGTATACAAAACTTTCTCGCCTGTCTTCTGACGTAGCGCTACTTCAGAAGTTGCTACTGTTCAAAAATTCTAGTTGTATATCTTCCTGACCGCCGACAATGTGTATGCCGTCTGCTCGATGATAAGGGTTTTTTTTACACTTTACAATATTTTCTCCAACGACCTTACGAGCTATCAATATTTTTTAAGAATTTATATTAAAGAATGCAATTGAAATAAGAGGAAAAACACGGAAACCTGCGTTACAAAATTCCCGGGTTTGCCTATGCACAGTATCCCGGTGTGTGAACCCACCAAATTGGTACTAATTCGGATTATGTTCAGAATCGTATTGAAAATGAAATAAAATGCGCTCTAATGTTGAATTCTATATCGACGTTGTTTTTCGACAGAAATGTGACTTCTTTTGCCGGCAGCTAAGATTCTATTTGGCCATTGGTCAAACGCTTGCTAAAAGCTGTATCTTTCAGCAGATTCGCCTGGAACAAAGTCTGGAGTTGAAGACATTGTTGACCTAGTTCCTTCCTCGACTTTTCTTGGTGGCTTCTGTGTCCTTTGAAGCTCAAGAGATGAACACAGAATTTTTTGATGTACGACTTTGGCGTATTTTTACAGTATACACTCATACACACACACACACTTATATACACACACATTGAGACACTCATGCAGACAGACATCGGCGTATTTTGTTCGCTGCTGTTTCTGGTATTTCAGTGATTTCGACATTTAGTTATAAATGACTGTGTCGTGTCGTCTTGGCAAATATTTGAATTATGTTTGAATAGCTTTCACACATATATTTCTCTATGTGTGTGTGTTCGTAAGTTCGAGCAGAGCCTGTTTTGGGTTCTCCTCGCTGGGTGGGTGGTTTCTGGTAGGTCCTATATCTCGTTATCTGCCGTTTGTTTTGTTTTCTTCTCAGTTCCAAAAGTTCTTCTTTCCTAATTGATTAACATATCTCATAAACGTTTCGACAAGGATAAACTTGTAAAATAGCTAAAGTCGGGCGTGTTCGATTATTTTATACCCTATACTTCGGGATGTTCCGAAAAGCAACTTAAAAATTGTTTGGACTTAAAATCTGCCCAGATTTCAAAACTAACGTCATATTTGAGTTTGTGAAAACATTTCATTATTTTTGGTAAAATCGGTTGAACATACAATACGTATTTGGAAGCTATAACTGAATCTGACCCGATTTTCAGCGCCTGTCCTTGCACAAAGAAATAAAATAGATGTAATATAAGAGGCAGCTAGAGTTAGAAACTGCAAAATCGAATGAACATATATGTGATAGCTATATACAAATCTGTACCGATTTTCTTTTATTTTAACACCGTCTTTCCATGGTCTAAGAAACTAACGTGAAACTAGCTTACACCAAAGTGCATTAAGATTGGATCAAATATGTGATTTCTAGAGCTAAATATATAAAATCGAATAAACGTATGGGAGCTATATCTAAGTCTGGACCGATTTTCTATAAGTTCTATAACCAACTACTTTGGCCCGAAATACTTTCTCGTGCTAAGTTTTATCAAGTTTGCATGTAAGATGTGCTAAAATCATAACAAGCCCATGGCACACACTCCATATATATGTGGGAGCTACTCGCATATCTAAATATGAACGTCCGTCCTTGGCCCAAAAAACTTTCGTTTGGCAAATTGCATGGTTACAAGGTTTAGAAGGACGGGCGGGCGGACAATCAGATATCATTAAATGGAATCGGCTAGTGATTCTGGGTCGACGGGTGTACTTAAAGGTGGGTGCAGCTCCGATATGTTTGGTAGTGGCAAATATTTGCCATGAAACAAACTTATAATACCCGGTTCCACAGAGTGGTGCAGGGTATATACACGGAATCTATCTGCATGTCAACACTGACACACGCTCGCACACTCACACACATAACTACGGCAAATGTCTTTAACGTAGTGCGCACGTATGTGTTGGTGTTTGAGATGACCAACAATGCTGGTGATAATTGTGATATTTACACACTGGTCCCACTGTTTTGCACCTCTTGTCAAAGTCGAAATCCTCCGTAGAAACTGCCCAACAATGACGGCTACTTTTGTTTGTGATTTAAAAACACACTCGGTGCTGTACACTTTGGATTAATTCAATTTTTCGATTTCGGCCATACTAATGAGTTTAACTGGAAGTGTTGGCGCACTTAGATACGGCACCAACCAACATATCCTTCGGTGGCATTTAGTTCGCTGGGACGGGGTGTTTTGGGTGTTCAGTCCAATTGAAGTTGGCCATAACGAAGAGTTATATCACAATTGTATTGAAAAACACGTGTCAAGCCGCCAGGTCAGAGTCGCCTAGGCGAATAAGTGCGTCATCGAGGATTGAGTCACATCCCGTTGTTGATTAAGTCGGCTCGATGTCTAAAATAATAAAATCTCAATCAGACAATTGGTTGTCTGCTCTGGCAGAGGTATTTTATTTGTTTTCTTTTCGCCCTGCTCAGCATAAATTTGCTCCTCCTCCCCTTAAATGCTTAAATGTTCTTTAGGGTGGTCCGTAGGTAAAGGGATATTTAAAATATAACATGGACTTGCTCAAAAATAGTAACAACAGAGTTCGACAATAAATTGTTTTCAATGTTGGTGAACCTGAGTTATTTTTATCGGCAATAAAATCTAACCGAATTTTGTTGCGAATGTTGGCGACACAAAACTGGACCAAATTCGTAAGAATACACATGAAGAACAGTCCTAGTCAGTCCTCTAAACTATCTCACGATTCTCCGGTGATTACATATGACTCGTTCTAGTTGTAGAATCATTCTTATAACAACTTTTTTCTTGGTACGAGTAGCTAAGTTTGATTTCAATTTCCAAACCAGATTTGAAGTAAAACGATTTTAAGATAAAGTCTACACATATGTAAGATCCAAAGCTGCTGTTGATGATGGTGAGTTTGAGGGATTTTGATACGGATTGCATGAACTGAGTGGAATTTTTTTTGAGAACGCAGACTAATTTCTCTCCTTCTAAACTACACGCAGAGAAACGATTTGGCTGCTATATGGTCACGGCGAAAATTATATGTTATATGCAATAAGAGTATGTTCGTTGCATATGACAATTTCTTGGCCAACAACAGCGAACTAAGTAGATTTTAAGACGATTGGAAAATAACTATATGCATTATATCGCATTATAATGAGGCCTAGGCAAAGCCCACTTTTCCCCGAATTAATATTCCTATAGTATACATAACGAATAATATCTTATCTCTTATACTTTAGTCGTTGTGGTCGTTTAACGTTGTCGGCCTCGTAAAATAATATCCTCCCTAATTCGGTGACAATTTGCTGGCCCTCAGTGCCACATTCTGCTCACATCAGCTTCTTATTGTGTCACCGCCTTTTTCCTACATGTTTTTCGTTTCATTCCAGTAGAGGGTATATCAAATCTCAGCGTTTCTTGTTTATAAGTTATGGTCATTTTAAGGTTTTTGGTGTGTGGGTGTGGCACTGCTCACTTGAGTCACCCTTCACGGCGAGTTTTCGACTTCTTTCTTTACTTATTTAGTTTTTGACTTAGTTTCTTTGCTGTTATCCCAGTTGAGGAAAATAAAATGTTCTGTTTTGACACCACCCTCCTGAAGGCCAGATGACACAATACGTGCATCGATTTAGTCCCACCTATCGTGAGAATTCTTCCATTAAGATGAACTCTCTCCATTATAAATAAAATATCTCTTTCGCGTGTAACATCCCTGAGGGAATTGTAGAGTCGAAGACGGTTGCCAATATTTATTGACAGAGTTGATTCAATATTTTCGATGCTCTACACTGCCCAAGAAAGTACATGCCTATTAGTTTGCTAAAAATGGTTTGGTTGTTATTTTTCTTGGGGTTGTTTACTTTGAAATATATATGTTCGAACCCATGGGTCCTTTGGCCTCCCGGATCAATGGGTCAAGTCCCTAAATGTATCCCTAATTTTTCCTATATTCGTTAAGAATATGCATAGTTATACTAAGTAGGGACATAAGTACTGTTACAACATTAAACACACCCATTTCAATAGTAAAACTGAATATGGGTTAACCGTTAATGTCACATGGGTTTTGAAAGCTAACCTCAATAGCGTTAGTCTGTAACGGGATTTTACAATTGTTTCCACTTTCATCATGGAGTGGTCAGGTAATGAGAACCGTATCGCTGTAATAGCGTTTTTCATGTGGGAAATGAAAAAAAGCGATATTTTCAAAACGCTCCGGCCACTAGGGTTTAGCCGCATGTCGTCTACCGATGCATAAAACTGTTTGAGGAGACTGGAGATGTAAAAGACCGCCACCAGTCGGGCCGCCCACGCTCTGTTCGAACACCGCATGTCATCAAAGCCGTTAAATCAAGAATTCGCAGAAATCCGCTCCGAAAACAGAAAATCATGGTCATGAGATGAATATCACGCAAAAGTCCATGAGTCGAATCATTAAAAAAGACTTGGGATTTAGGGCTTCCAAATGACGTACGGGACTGCAGCTTTAAAAAAAATAGGATTGAAAAATGCAAACGTCTTTTGGTGAAGCACGCTGATAACTTGCACAGAAAAATTTTGTTCACCGATAAAAAAAATTTTACCGAGGGTGGAAAGGTTCATCACCCAGCATCAGCCATGGTTTGGTGGGGTGGCTCTTACGATGGGGTCACTGACCTGCATTTCTGCGAGCAAGGAGTCAAAACATCGGCCAAAGTTTACCATGAAACCGTTTTGGAAGCTGTTTTGAAGCCTCTTAACAATTCCCTGTTCCAAAACCAGCCATGGACTTTCCAGCAGGATTCTGCGCCAGCCCATTAGGCTAAAACGTCCCAGGCCTGGCTTCGAAACAATGCCAGCGTTCATTTCCTCTGAAGAATGGTCCGCAGGCTGTCAGGATTTGAACCCATTTTATTGCAAATTGTGGACGGTTTTAGAGGACAAGGTTTGTCACAAAAGATACCCCAACATTGGATCTCTTAAGACTGCTTCGGTTCGAGCTGTGGCCAATTTTCCAATGGGCGAGGTTCGTGCAGCTATTGACGATTGGCCAGTGCGACTTAAAGCGTGTGTAAAGGCAAAAGGCAGACATTTGGAATAAGTAGATTCTTTTTGGATACAATACACATCAATAAATATATTAAAAAATATTTGGTCCAAAAGCATTCAGTACTTTTTATTTTACAGCATAAAACGTGTGTAACAGTATTAATGTCCCTACTTAGTAGAGTACCACTAAGTCTACTACTGCAGGGGCTAAATCATACAAACGAGTGACCTTGTATCCATTAGGAGTAGGCGAATTCATAATTAAACTGAACCTAATTTTAAAAAAGTTACGAGTTCATTGTGTCTGGCTTTCCACGTATTAAGGTTTAAAGACACCTAGTAGCTCGGTCCCTTGGCCCCATACGCCACGTCTTTCTATTTTGATCAATCCTAAGAATAGTGTACTATTCTGGTTGGTGAGAGAATTACATTGGTTTTTTGATTTCTATATCTTTATGTGCTTAGTTTTTGGGACCATAGTAAATCACGCCCAAACTATTACTTGGTAAGGACACTTTATTATTTCTGAGTACCCCTGGAAGAAGGGCTGCTTTGTGCGCCTCAAGGGATTGTTGGGTCAATCCCTAATTAGGCCAAAGTTAAAAAAAACATTTAAGCTTCGGCCTTTTTGTCATTAAACATCTAGAGGTATTTTTCAGAATAAAAAAAAAATCAAATCAAGTATGGAATCTTTATTGGTAATTTGAAAGGACATTTCATGGCATTTATTTTTGGAATATAATTTCCTTCAAACGTTGGTCGCAAATACGCCTCAGGGTTTCCATTCTGAGGGTCCAATTTTGGTCGACTCGTTCGAGAATTTCGACCGGTATGGCTTTAATGACACGCGTAATGTTGGCTATTAAAACCTGAATCGTTGCTGGTTCGTCAGCATAGACTTTGGACTTTACGTAACCCCAAAGAAAAATGTCTAAAGATGTGATATCACTCAATCTAGGCGGCCAATTCACATGTCCAAAACGTAAAATTAGCTGCTTTTCGAAATGACCTCTCAAAAGATCCATTGTTTGAGCAGCTGTATGGCAAGTGGCACCGTCCTGTTGAAATCAAGTGTCGTCAAGATTACGGGCTTCAATTTCAGAAAGCATAAAGATCGATATCATGGCGTGATAGCGAGCACCATTCATGGTTACGTTTCGGCCATCATCATTTTTGAAAAAATATGCACCGATGATTCCACCAGCTTATAAACCACACCAACCCGTGGTTTTCTCTGGGTATAATGACACCTCTTGAACCTCTTCTTGTTTCTCTTCAGCCCAAATGTGGTAATTTTGTTTGTTGACTTTGCCGTTGAGCCAGAAATGGGCCTCATCACTGAACAAAATTTTGGTCGAAAACAGCGGATCTTTCCGTGTATCACCGAACGCTCATTTCCATAACACAGTTGCCAACATTTGAAGGTAATTATTTTCATATTCAACAGAGATTAACCGGCTCAAGACCTCTTGCAGATATATTTAAAATAGAAGACAAGTTTTTAACAAAATGACTAAGTGACATTGATTTTCGTGGCCGACACTGCTTTTATCATGATTTCGGGTCCGTGACTACCCTCTTCAGAAAGCTTTGCTGCGATTGTTGAAAGTAAACCCGAACTCTACAAGGCCAGGCTCTTCCCAAACGAATGAGAACTACTGTGGTAAACCATACTTTTCAAGTTTTCTTCACACAATTGTCCACGAAAATACAACTCACTCTTGCCACCTCTAAAGAGGCTCCACATCGAGAGCCATCAATAGATTTCTTTTACAATGTGTGTGTGTTGTAAAAAGAGTTTAGTTGACTATGTCAATTAATTATTTTCAAAAAATAAATGCCATAAAATGTCCTTTCAAATTACCAATAAAGATTCCACACTTGATTTGAATTTTTATATTTTTTTTTGTTCTGAAAAAATGCCTCTATATGGATCACCCTATATGAGCAGTAACAAGCCGCTGCTTTTGGCAGCGACAAGAACTATAAATCAATGTCGACGGCGGCTCCTAGCGGGCTTCAAACCACACGCTCACTGTGATTGTAGGCTGAAGCTATGACGCTTCAGTTAGTCTTAGTAAAAACGGGTGGTACACATGAGGTGTAACAAGGGTCGTAATCACAAAAATAAGCCTCACAAAAGAATGCGTTGAGGTTTTTAAAATATTTTTTATTTTAAAAGTTTCATTACATTAACGCTAAAAAAATTAATCATAAGTAAAAATAAACATAAAATATTTCTAATCATGCATTCAAGATAAGGTTCAAAATATGAGCTTAAAGTATATTTTTACACAAATTTTAATTTTAAAAAAAATTGCAAAATAAGTTTTAGATTTCCCCGCTATTGCAAAACTGTCTGATATGAAAATGTGAAAATGTTCACCATTGCGCTTATTTCTTTTTATTGTGTTTTTACGAAAATGAAAATAGTAGTTCAACAAAATAAAGAGTCATCAACGGCAAAATTGCTTACACGCGCAGAACAAAAGTATGCTTGTGGTGACAATATTTGAAGAGAATAATACTATTGTTGGGGATAATAGTATGATTGATATACAACCATACTACGATCCTCACATCCATACTTTGATCCTCACAACAAAAGTATGATTAATACATAACCATACTATGATCCCCACAACCATAGTATGATTCACACAGAACCATACTATGATCCCCGCAACCACAGTATGATTCACACTCAACCATACTATGATCTTCACAACCATATTATGATACTTGAAACCATAGTATGTTTCACACAAAATCATAGTATGATCCTGACAACCCTAGTATGATTCACACGTAACCATGTTATGATCCCTACAACCTTAGATGATCACACATAAATATACTATGATCATCAACATTATTTATTAGAATTGGGTTAAGTTGTCAAAAATAGATTTGATTTATGAAAATTATTTAAAAAGACATTAAATTCAAAATAATAGAATTGATTTATTTAGCAGTAGAAAAAAATCAGTTTAAAAGAATCTAAGCGTTTCTATAAAAATTTTTTTGTTAAACAAAGCCAAAGCAGTTTGTTTGAAATTTTTTAATTTTTATTTAAAAATAATTATTATTGCATTAGATCCGTAGCAATAACATTGTTGTAAAAAGCATTTTTAAATGAGGAAAAATTACAATCGTACAGTATGATTGCCTTAATCATATTATTGTTAACATAAAACCCAAAAAAACAATACTTTTGTTGCACTAACCATATTTATATTGTTGCTACAACCATATTTTCATTTTTATATATGGTACCAATATTATTGTTACATTTCAACAATATTAATATGGCGGCATTCATACTATTGTCAAAATTAAATTCAGAAAACAATACTACGGTTGCGACGAACATACTTTTATTGTGGAGAACATAATATTATTGCCGTGACCAACTTTAGCCCTTCGCCATGTTCGCCGACAATATGGAGAAGTTTAAAAATGTGATAGTATACAAAACTAGACTAAAGCTTCGGACATTTTTTACTTGTTTTTTAACACAAAATATTTGTTATGGGTCATGTCTGCTCCCATTTAGAAACGGACTTGAAGCTTTTCAAGCATAAACATTTCATAGATTACTATCAAAAATCGTTCTTCGTCTCGCTATTTCAAGGTATGTATATAAGAATGCTCTCTTCTTTATCGAATAAGCTAATTACATTTTGTTAAGTGGGCACAATTGCTTCGCTTCCTCAATGTTGGCTGCAAAACTACACATGCTCGTAGTGGGCGTTCATTGACATAAATACATATATTTGTGTATAAATATATATTTATGTACGAAACATCTTGCAATTTGTTATCGTTATCTTGCAATCGAGTATATATTTTTGGCGCAAACTTGAGCAAATCGTAGTGTGGTCTTGACCATAAAAAAACTTTTCTTTACAATTATTTAAAATATTTTCAACAAGGTATTATTACCTTTCCACCAAACAGGTACTTGCCTTAAAAAAACAATTGATGTGCATGTTTTGGACTCTAAAGCGAAAAAACTGTTTGTTGAAAAATGTCAAATATACTTCGCTTACAAAAACTGTTTGTTGAAAAATGTCAAATATATTTCGCTTACATAAATTATCCTTCCATTTGTCCCCCATATTTATGAAATCATACAATGGGGTGCCCGTACGTATGGCTCATGGAGATCCTCCTATGATTTTTTGGGCGTTACACCCAATTTTGTTCTTTTGATCTTACGATAGCTCTTAAAAATACCACAAAGTTCCATTGGCTTTTTAGTCTTTGTTTTAAGGGAGTTTTTTTTACAATCTTTTGAATCCAGTATTTATTTTAATAATTCACTCTCTTGCATCCATAACTTAAAAATTGTATTTCTTTTTATCATTTGTTAGTTGTTTGTTAAAACATTCTTTTATTAGCAAAAAATAAATGTAATTGTTTTATTTTTGAAATGTCAAAGTGCAATTCCGTCTCATAGAGTATCTGTGGGTTGGAAGCACTTCATATTCCACATTTTTGTTTGTTTATGTTGCGGTTAAATCGGAATGGGCATCGTCGAACATGAGAAGACTGTCCAACATGCTTGCATTCTCTTCCGCCATTTGAAGCATATTCTGCCAAAATTCCAAGCGAATCGCGAAGTCTGCTCCGTTGAGTTTGTGGGTCATTTGAATTCTATATGGGAATAAGTCCAAATCTTTGTGCATAATTGACTGCAATGACTGACTGCTTATACCCATTAGAGCAGATAAGCTTCTTGTCGAAACTCTTGGATTGTTCCCTCCGTCCCGACTGGAGGGTTTCGATGGTAAGGTCTTCTGTCTTTCTGCTTGAAGGGTTGCAGCCTTACGTGCGCCTTTACTCTCTTTTAACCGAAACTACAGACTCCAGTGCGTAAATGCGGCGGACAATCAAATTCTTGTTTCAGTGTACCAGTTATCCATTTTGTTAAAGCTAAAAATCAATCTGCAAAATAAAGAAAAATTAACCAGATTCATTACATAGAAAAAAGGTATTTAATTAGATGCATTCCAATATCATACAAGAAGAGATGAACAGACGGACATGTCAAATCGAGCAATAAGTTTAGTGAGTCGGTCGCTATAGTTTCCCATAGATTTATCACACTGCCTTCGTGGAAGTAGAAAAGTTAAAATCGATAGCCAGTATAAAGCTACGTATGAGTAATATTTAGATCATTGGAATATTGCGTATACGCCACTAAGACATCCACTCATTTCATGCACGAAAATCTAAGGACCCATTTAGACTAGAGTTTTGGTATACTATTTATTATAATGTTTCCAATAACTCACTTGGGTAATTTGTGAGTTTCAGTCCATTTACTTTTAAGCTGCTTCACTTCGGAAATATATTAATGAACATTACCAAGTTTCGATAAAATGATTTTCTTACATTTATAAAGCCACTCACTGGGACTCGATTTAATTTGTAAAATTTTTTAAAGTTCGATTTTTTAATAATCTTCACAACTTAATACAAAAAACCATTGAGATTCTGTAATTGCCCCCTCTAAAAGTTTTTCTGAATTTACAAGATGTCGTCGTAAACATGTCGCATATGTGTGTTTCCAGGCACATTTGTATGGTTAACATTTCCATTAAAACTGAACAAAAGTTCAGTTGAGTAATGTATTTTTCAGACTTCAGTGTTTGATTTAAAGTGAGTTTTTAAAGTAACTTAAATATCGAGGGTCCCATTGGAAAGTCTATTCCTTATTTTGGCTATCAATTAAATTTCAGTGAGAACTTGTCCATTTGCAGCAGACGCATGTCTCACTGCTGGAAGATGGATTTCAAAGTCAATGACAGTTTGAACGCACCACTTTTGTTGTTGTGCAGAATATGAAGTTTTAAAGCGTAAATGTATTAATAAGTATAAAATACATAAGCTTTTTGGGAGCTGGCATTCAACAGTAGGTCCCGATCGGCGAGTTTAAGAATTACATCGTGCACAGCTCACTAATTCGAGAGAAATCCCCCGTTTGTTTCTTAAAGAGATGTTGAAGCAATAATAGTAAATGACAATTATTCGACTAAAATCGGAGGGGATTGCTTGACAAATTGTTAAATTTTATATGGGCGAAAATGTTGGTGGTAAAGACGAAAGCTCAGTACCGCAAATATTTGGGGCTAAAAAAACAAAAAAAGAATTATAAACAATATTCATTGTGCTCAATAGACCGATGGAAACATGGGTACTGAATACAAATTGAGAAGTGTCTCAATGGCTAGTAACCTTGCTACAAGGCATTTGGTTTTCTATCAATAATTGTTCGATTGCCCGTCGCATTTCTAAGTACGACTTGCTTTTATACGTCTCTAGTAAACGATAGAACGATAAAATAAATACAAACTATTTTATGCTGAAATGTTTTTTCTTAAAAAGCTGTTTGAACAGGCGATTCATCCCAGAAATTATGTCTGATCGCTATCGAACTCAGGCACAAATGTTGCACTAATACCTATTTTCTTATTTACTTAAATGGTTGTTGTTAACCTCAAAAGGTCCCTTGCTGCAATGATATTAGTAATCTACGCGCTTCAATCTTATGCGCGTGACCTCCACTAAGTGGTACCAGGATTTCTTAGGTCTTGCTGGACTTGGCCTTTGCACGTCTGCCCTAGTATTGGTATAGTTTTTTCGTTAACATGCCAACTATTCGATAAATTTACAAAAGGAAAGTCAACTTTGACTTTTAAAATTATGATCCATAGGATTTACACTGCAAAATCTTGATATGTTTTTGTTTAGCTATCGCACACTTTCCAATTTGAGTACCGCTTAACTGAGATATCACAACTGTCATTCTAGAAACCAATACCAAAACGCTCGCCCATTTCAGATAAAAATATACCAAATTGCAAAAGCAAGCCAACAAATCGTAAAATTTGGACATTTAAAAAATATGTAAATTATTGTAATATAAAAACTTCCTGAAAATCTCTGATTTTCCGGGACAAAACAAGGGCGGGGATGTGCGAGATATGCATCCTGGGAAAACAACACAAATTAATACGACGACGAACTACAAGTTTTGTCGGTCTGAAAAATGATTTTGCCTCATATTTTAATAAAAATCTCTAATTTGCTAGGTGTATTGTATAAGATTTTAGCTTTTTTGAACCGATTTTTAGCTTTTTTTCAACCTTTTTTTGAAGAAATTCCCAAACATTCATGTGCAAACATATATGCATGTGTTAGCACCCAAACATTAATATGTTAGAGCAATGTTACCAAACATGCATATGCTTGTGTGCCAACATGTATATGTCAATATGTTTGCAGAAATCTAAGCAGCCATAAGTACCTACCTACTTGTTAAAATAACCGGCATTAATCCCATGTTGAACAAACAACAAATAATTCGGCCAATAACTGCCTGATATTGAACACATACTTTTTTTCTAAAACATCGTTTTATTTTAATTGTCTTTAGTCGAATTCCGTTTTGTGCGCAGAAACACTTTCCCTGATACTCGCCAAATGTGGACTGCTTCCAATACGTCTAATCACTTGAACGATGACTAGCATTTGTTAACTAGTCCTAGAATTGGTTGACATAGCATTTATGTTTATCCACAAACATATGATATTTCAAAATTCTAGAATGTTGTCCCTAAAATATAGATATGTTTGTAGCATTTTTCAAACATATATATGTTTGCGTGCAAACATATTTGAACGTCTTTGTTCTCCGTGTTCATTGAACATTTTTACCAACTGGGACGATATTTATCCTTCCTTGATTTCATTTCGCAAACACATTAATGATTGGTTAGAAAATTATGTACCAGTATATATGAAAGTAAGCATACTACATATGTTTTGGAACATAACCGCTAACAAATAAATGTTTGCACCCATGTTTGCAACATATGAATGTTTGTGAACAGTACTGCTAACAATTTATTGTTTGCTGTGAGCCAAATAGTATGCTCCAATCATTTGCAAGCAACCGTGTTGGTAAGGTTGCAGGAACTATGGGCTCTTGAGGTTTATAAAACGGAAATTTCGGTGCTAAGGAACATATTCTAAGAGCGTCAAGGCTTGACTACGGGGGCTTAAAATGTCATACGGTCGAAACAAACGTTCAATGTCAATCTCCATGCAAATCCAACGAAGGTCACATGGATTTATTTTTCGGAGTAGGCTCATATAAATATGATAATCGCTATTTGTCCCATATAAAAATCCGTTTTGATAAAGTCGCTCGTCCTCAGCTCCACATGGTCCTTCCATAGGAACATCGGTCTTCACAGTCCGATCAAAGTTTATTTGTGTCTATTCTATGCGCAACAGAACCCATATAATTTTCAAGCAAAAATTTTCTTGAGAAAACCCAGCATTTGTCTTCATCTTTGTTCATCTTCATCATCTGAAGAAATAAAAGTATTTTAGCAGTCATTTTATTCATGAAGAGAAAGCTCTGGTTTCCTAGCTATTTGCACATCTGCATTAGACTTTTTATGTTTGTGGCGTTTAGCCACATTAAGACGTTCAAAGTCGACTACAAAGAGCAGGTCGCGGTCAGTGCATGTATGAATTATATCGTACACGGTTCGCTAATTTCAAGAGGAGAACTTCTCCGTTCAGGAGTTAGGTATACTATTCGCTACAAAAAAATTCGAATTTTTCCGTTCAAACGTTTTTTTTAGCAGCGGCAATCAAATGCTTTGCCTTTTCCTCATTTACCTCAGAAATATAGGTTTCGATGAGAGCCATTGACGTCAACATCGTTCGCATATGATTTTGGTGCTTATTGTGCTATTCATACGAGTTCGAAATTGTTCCTTTTCCAATACTAGTGGTGTTTTCTGTCAAGACTCGATATGGGATTTATCCTGTCTTGTCCAAAAACGCAAATCCCGCAAAAGTATTGACAACGCAAAACTTGCCAATGCTTTTGCCGAATGTCACGAATAAACAAAATGCAAACGCAGAAAAAATACTATGTATGTGGTGTAAAATAAAATACTAATTATTGGATTTGTCTCCGAGTGCAATTCTTTACAAAAGAGCACATGTCTTAAATCTCAAATACATGTGGCAGTTCGGGATGGGTTTCAAAATTTCCCACAAGACGAACGCATAACGTTTGCCCTGGGCAACATGTCCGTAAAAGTTCAGTGGCCTAGAATAGGTTGGTAGAGTTTATAATGGAATTTGTCACTATCGCTTTTCTGATTTCTCTGTGTAGCACCGGTCTATTTGTTGCAGCGTTAATGATCCTTTGCAACTATTTGCGTTTTGCTTAGATGTTTTTGTTGTTAATGGTCTATGTTGAAATCGCAATTTTTCATAATTTAAAAAAGTTCATTTAATTTTAAAAACATTCATTTAGTCAACCCGAAATTAGAGCAGATAAACAATCTACGGAACTATATTTTTGTAATGGTTGGACCCAAAATGCTTAGCTTCACTCGTGGGCAACTTCTACCAATTAATATAAATGCTTTCTACTTAAGTATAAACTGGGCCTTCGATCTTAGTGCGTTCCTCGTAGTTTCGGGAAAAGAACTGGTTGGTTCTTTGCTTAAAAGAAATTGTTTGCCATTTTCATTCAATTATTATTCTTAGATCATTGTCATTGATCATGTATAAAATAAATTGAGAAGTTTAAGGCTATTTCAAATAGTTTTTTCTTCTTTTTCTTAAGCACAGATGTCGCTATCCCCCAACAGAATTAAAATAGGATTTTTCCTCCCCCCCATATTTATGACTGGGTGTTTTGCCACCTACGAGTATATAAATATCAACTTGGTCGCATAGAAGTGCAGTATGGCAACAGCTCTCGGGTTTAGTCTCGATTATACGACTGGATAATTATCCATTATAAATTCGCATCGAGTGTTTACCAAAAACACAACTATTGAGCCCATGAAGAAGTTACACCATATCACGGAGAAGCTATTACAACGTCTGGAGCCACTCGTTGGCACGCGATGAATGTAAATGTTTCAAAGTAGACGCTTCCAGTTCTTATGGAAGATCTTGCGTCAGTCTACAAAGACACACATGTAGTGTCGCGGATATCTCTAACACAGCCATGTCAAAAGATATTTTCATAACTCCCTCAAAATCAAATTACGGAAAAAACGGGAAACTTCTATCAAATCAAGCGCTGTACACGGACCTTCTGTTTAATGTCGGATCCAGACGGCTAACAGATTTATAGAGGAGGCATTTTTGAATAGTTCTTACTGGGATTTTCCGCTAGATTTACTTGTATTTTGGATTTACCATGCTAAAGAATTGTTTGAAATCAAAAAAATATGGTGATTGTCATATGGCTTTTCCAGGATTTTAAGCTTGAAGCAATAGCCGATTATTGATTTTGTTTAAACTTAAGTGTTATGGCGTGATGGATGGTGAGCACGACTATCAGCGGGTTACCACGCGACTTAAAAATCATTGGCTGTAAGTGTAAGAATAAATCAGAATCGGTATCGCATCGGCCATTTGTTCTCACAATTTGCAAATGTTCAGCAGAATAATTTTTTAACGAAGAAGTATTAAAAACAATTTCAATTTTCGACATTGGGTATAAATGACCATTGATCGCTGCCCGTGAAAAAATCGACTTAATAACCTGTCATTAAAGAAGCCTGACATATGCGATGGTAAGCTGGCTTAAAGCGTCTTGCCCATTCTGTTTATGAATCGGACATGTATAGTACACTGAGATTTCCGTCAACAAGCTTGGATACGTTCTTCCACATTGTGCTGACGTTTCCGTACGTCTCATTCGGTCTTAAACAGCACTGCTGTTTTAAAGCCGGACTCACCCCTCGTAGATATGGGCGATGGACGTTCTATGTCACAATTTTTGCAATGATTTTATTAAGAAATTACATATCTGAGAGGCGCACAAAGTGCGGGCCCTAGGCAATTGCCTTTGTCGCCATTGCCATGCCTTCCATCACTGGTGGCCATGCAATTTGCGGTTAATGTGCAATGACTGCATTATTCTAATCATGCTGTTGCGGGCAACACCACCACCCACACGTGGGACGTTGGTGTTACATACTCGAGCACGTGAAGTGTATTTGACTCGAAGCAAAGCTAAATAGATGAAGGGTTAGAGATTTCCCAAAACATTTCCGTCAAGGCGAGCGGAACCCATGCACGAACATTTACACATTCCTCGGTGGCTGTATGCGACTGTCTGACGTCGGCGTCGGTGAGTGTATATGTGAGTTTGATCCCTGGCAAGGCAACGATGTACTTGTCATTGAAAATGAAAATGACTTGGTTCTATTCACATCGGATTTTTGTTGTGTTGTTTTGCTATTGGAACGTGTGTCAAAATGCTGTGCTGAAAAGAGAACGACCCTGATGTGCCCGATGTAAATATGAATTTCAATTTGAATTTGAATGCGAATGGCAATGATTTATACGAGTGGATTTCTTAAAATAAAGCACTGCATCAATTTTATAGAGGCTTGTAGCTGTGTGTGTTGTTGGTGGTCATGCCTCACTTTTTGGCACCTCACCCGACAAGGAAGTGCATTCGACGACACAGTCAAACGCACACACACACACACACTGTCAGCCAAAACCAAACAACATTCAGCGAAAAATATTCATCATCATCATTGTCAACAATTTCTCAAATGAATAATTACAAGCAAGCAGCAACAACTACAAAGGGTAGCAAAATTATAGAAACGAAATAAAAATTACATTTTGCTAACACTTGCATTTATTAGGCTTGAATAACGAACACAGAGTACAGACTTGATGACGATGTTGCCAGGGTGTGTTTATGTGTGTGTCTGTTTTTGCCAGAGTGGTTCTGTGTGTGTGTCTGTGCCTGTTTGGGTGTAAGAGTGTGAGCTGTTTTGAAAAAACAGTTTAAGACACTATGACGACAGCAGTTGTTGCCGGTTAAACTGCACAGTGGTTTTTGGCATAGCGCAGTGCCAACAGCACTACGCAAACTGCATCAGACAGTCTGCACGACGTGAAAGTACTCGCGCCATGGCAGATACACAAACAAAAGGCTACAAGACGATTTGTGTTAACTACCGTGTAGCAGGCCTCTATACATTGAATATCAGATCCGTTTGGTTACAGGTCGAACCAAATCTTTACAACAAATACCTAAAATCAAGATACTGGGAAAGGCCAATGATAGGCAAATGAATTTATTCGATACTCCGATAAAAAAAACTTTCATTTGAAAACTAGTAAATGAAAGCGTGGTCGACATGAATGCCAGTCTAGTCGATCTAGTCAAGCGAATGGGGTAGATGGTTCCGTTCTTTATATGTGTCTCGTATTCATTGGCCACTCGTTTTTAATGACGTTCTAAAAATTGCACTTGTTAAAGAACATACGCCTTTTCTACTTGAATAGCAGAAGTTTATTTCGTTCCAAGTAACTCGAAGATGCGAGTTTAACACAAAAGACACTAGTTTACAAATATGATTTCTTTTCTGGTCCCGAGTTTTAAATATTTTTTTCCTAAATATGTTCATCTCCTAAGCACGAAAATGAATTTCAAAAATTTTTCCTCCGATTAGCTTTCAAGATAGAATTTTTTTTACGATTTTTTTATGAGATGTCTCAGCTTTTTTTTACCATAACTCCCAATCGCTATTACCGAAAAATGTTGAAAATCCAAAAATTTACCATGACGTGTAACTCTACCATTTGTTGCTAAATTTATTTAAACAATAGCCTGTTTGGCTCGAGAAAGTCTAAACTTTATGCTCAATTTATTTATATATTTTTATATTATTGTTTCTTATATTTTTTTATTTAATTTAAAATCGTGATTTTGCACATACAATTATGTTTTTTAAATTGTAAATGCCTTAAACGTCAAAACTATTGAACTGATTGTACAAAAAAGTTTTAGAAAAGCTAATTTCCTATCATTTGAGATCAAATCGGTAACAGCGTTTGGGAGTTATGGTAAAAAAGCTGAGACATTTAATAAAAAAATCGTAAAAAAATCCAAAAATTCTATCTTGAAAACTAATCGAAGGAAAATTTTTTAAAATTCATTTCCATGTTAAGGATGCTAAAATCTATAGGGAAATAAATATTTAGAGCTCTGGACCAAAATGGCTGTAAACTAGTGTATTTGGTTGGGGTGAGCGCACTGCAGACTGTGGCGGCACTGTTGGTCGAAGAGAGTGGAGAGTGTGCGTGGTTTATAGTGGCTGACGGGAGATTTGTATTCGTCTGCCTTTCAGTTGCCATCATGCATTGGACACGTGAGGAGAGGTCATTTTATGTTGAAGGGCATTCGATCATGGCAGTGCAGCTTGCTTGTCGTTGACGATTCGCTGTTCCCCCACGCGGACGTGTTCCTGGGCGGCAATCAATTGTAAATTGGGTAACTTCATTGAGAACAACAGGGAAAGTGTCGTGTGTACGAAGGGGACCTGAGAAAAGGATTACAACACCACAAAACATCGAGAGAGTTACAGCAGCAGCAGTACTGCAATCTCCGAAACGCTCTGCTAGGAAGCAATCACTTGCTCTTGACAGTTTCAGAATTTTTTTCAGCCGCCAACAGGATGGTGCCACTGCACACAAATGTTATTACCATGAATAATTTGAGGCAAATGATTTTTCTGGACGGCTTTAATCTTTTAGGGGTGATGTGAACTGGCCGGCCGGCTCTCACCAGACTTAGCCCCATCCGATTTTTTCCTTTGGGGTTTCCTGAAGTCGAAGGTGTAGCGTATATCAACCATCCCAACACCTTGAAGGACCTACGAGTAATTAACAATATTAAGGCTGAAATTGGTAGAATGCCAGTCGACATGCTTGTTAGAGTTCATGAAAACTTCAGAAAACGTATGCAGGCAGCAGTGTGTGGATAACGAAGGTCGCATTTGTCAGATACACTATTGAAACCATGTAATTTCAAAATTCCCTTACTCTTCGACATAATTAAAATATAAAATACATTTTTCTAAGGTTCGTTATTTTCTTTACTTCATTCCCAAATAAGCAAATAAACGCCCTCCACCCTGTATATCAGTATTTTGAACTAGTGGCCGGGATCCATTTCCGTTCCTCTCAAAGTCATACATGTCGATTGACAGCGAAACAAGCATCAACGTTGTTCATTGTCGACAGTGTGCGACAACATACGAATATCCAATCACTTCCTTTTTCCATTTTATTTGTTTTCTGTGTAAAATATTAAAATTGATCATTCTAATACGTTTATATTCATATGCATAACACCACACGAGCTTCTGATTTAGTACTAGCAAAACGAAGCTGTTTGAATTGCATCCGAGTGACTCGCAAATGGAATTTTGATAAATTTTAATGTAAACAGAAAAAGAGGGGGCGGTGGAAGCACACGCAATAGCAATGTTGTTTATACCGGCAAAGCCAACACGCATGCAGTAAGGGATTGTGTACTCGTAGCTGAGGATTGGCAGAGTGTATTTCTCCAACCAGGGCCGGATTTAGCTATTTTATTTTCATGGTGGAAGACATTCAGCTTATTGACATTGTATCTTATGAACTGGCATTTTGCAGTTGAAAGTACTTATAAACACAGGGGGATATTTAAAAACAAACACAAAATTGTTGTCATTATTTTTTTACTAAACGTAAATTTGTTTTACGTTTTTAATACTCAATGTATTTTTAAGGAATTGAAGTTATTTGAAAAACAAGTAATAAGGTCCTCGAGCTTGGCCGAATCCACCATACCCTCTGTGGATTTGCAATTGGAATAGCAATTATCATATTTTTTTAGTCTCTATAGTTGCATGTTTTGATGGGAAGTGTCATATTTTCTGGGTCTCTTGGGTCCACATTCGGTGTGACTGATGCTGATGTATTGTCCTTGGATTTTGAGCGCCCCATTATGCACAGTTTTGCTTATTGACCTTAATGGAACAGCGCAGCATCCGACTTCCAAGAGTTCAGTTATAGTCTAAAAAACGAAAAATAAATAATTTTAGAAAAAATGTTATTTGTATTCCACATCAGTTGGATGGCTCAACACTGATTATGTGTAAGTGTTTCAGCTTTAAAGAACTATTTCCCATTTTTAGATTTGTATTACCACTATCAGGTCGCCTTCTAAATTTGAGGCAGACAATTAGTTTTCCGCCACAGAGTGGGCCCATATTTAATCATCACACTTATTTCCATTTAACAACAAAATACGAACAAGTGAAACAGCACGACGACAACGTCACCTATCGGTACGAAACATAAGTGCCGACAGGCGATTAGATAGTTGTGGAGGTTTACACGCTCGTACCTGGAATGGCAAACTAAATATTGATACACTAAGGAAAATTAAACCGGTACCGTGACCTCTATCATCTATATCTACTTATACTCGTATATAGAAGGTATGTTTGTTTGTAACAAAAGGGGCAAAGTGATTGGTATTACAGTACGAGTATTTGTGGGTCTCTATAGTTAAGGCAGTCGACTAGCTAAGTGTTTATTTCGTGTAATTTTCGCCTTAAGAGAGAGGGCTCAGTTTGTAAGCTATTACCCATGACCACGGTCATTTCTTTTACCTAGTTCTGAAATCGTTATTTGGGTTTGAGCCTGATCCGAGGTGTTACAATTGTACTACTTCAAAGATGTTGCAACTTTCAACCAAAAGTATTTGGTAAGTGCGTCACCCTAGCAGCAACTGATGAATGTAAATTAGACCAAATAAACTCGATTATTTGGGCGCAATGGTGAGCACCAGTAACAGGCACTGCTTCAACAGTCTTACTTTCGGAGAAGTATGCACCCATGGCAACTACACACCCAGTGAAAGAAATGGTTACTATATGGCCACGGCAACAATAATATGTTCTCTGCAATAAAAATATGTTTGTCACAACCATGATATTGTTTTTTGGGAATTTAATTTTGACAATAGTATGATTGCGGCAATATTAATATTGTTGGAATGTAACAATATATGTAAGTAGTATTATTGCCAAATTTGAAAGTGAAAATATGCTTGTAACTACAATATAAATATGGTTGTCGTAACAACAGTATTGTTCTTTGGGTTTTAAGCTTACAATAATATGATAACAGCAATCATACCGTAGGGTTTTAAATTTAAAAATTTAAATACGGTTTTTGCAACAATGTTATTGCTACGAATCTAACGCAATAAAAGTGCTTTTTACTCGTTTCTGTAAATTAAGATGTTGCAAAACCAACTGCTTTGAATTTTTCGAACTGAAACACGAGTACTTTTAATAAATGAAACACTTTTTTTCAAAGAGATATTTTCTTTGGCTGAATTAACCCATCCTACACTTTTGAAGTTAAAGTATTTTTATTGAAAATCTTTTTTTTAATAACAACATAACCCAATATTGATAAATACAGCATGGTTGCGTGCGAATTATAATATTGTTGTGAGGACCACAGTTATGGTTGTGTGTGAACCATACTATTTTTATAAGGATAATACTATTTTTGTGATACAACCATATTCCCAACAATAGTATGGTGCTCTTCGAATATGATTAACCCAACCATACTTTTTTTCCTCAGTGCATATATATATATATATATATATATATATATATATATATATATATATATATATATATATATATATATATATATATATATATATATATATATATATATATATATATATATATATATATATATATATATATATATATATATATATATATATATATATATATATATATATATATATATATATATATATAAATGTTCTTGATCGTCGTGAATTTCTAAGATGATCTACGGCTGTCAATTCGTCGGTCACAAAAGCGACCCACCGAAATAAGGTGGGACACAGATACGTAAGCTGACTGAGATTGCAAATAGGCAAAATTGGTCAAAAAATAGAAATAAAATATATGGCGCTTGAACTTGGCGCTTAATGAAGAAATACCGATAATTGGACGACTTTGAATATTTTAAGTAGTTGACACCATTATATCCATACCGAGCCATATCTGTGACAGGTTCTGTTTTTGATCATCTTCGATTCGGTACATTCAGGGTAATTGACACTGCATTTCCCCGTAACAAATTTCGTAACGAAATCAAGGATTTATTTTTAAAATTTTGCTGCGACCAAAGCTCGTATTTAAGTACCATTTGGCTATCATTATTGGTTCGAGTATTTCTCTTATTTAAGTAGCTTTTTCCTGGTGGAGGAATTATACATGTCATTTTATTTATCAAAAAAGGTTAGAAATGGCTTAACCGTTTCTTCTATATTCAACTGGCTTTGTCCGGAAGAGACAAAGGACCATGGATAAACTACTGAAAACTGTTGGGCCTAGCTATTTTTCTAAATCCTTTCCCTTTGTTATAATAACGTGTGATGAAGGATAAGTGTCGGTATTATGGTTTTTAGTGGGGGACATTATTGTAATGAAGCAGCCAAACGTATTCAGCATTAATGTCGGCATTAACATGCACGAGTGTGTACCTAACGGCTGAAAGCGAGAGTAGATGGTCTCTAGTTGGACTGGTTAGCTCGTATTCGACTTTGAAGTTCTGCGGGGGACTAGCGGCAGTCTGACGAATGGCCATTTGAAGCGAATACAGAACGTTTAATTAACTGAGCACTTTATTCGGCAAGAAGACACTAGTTTTATTTCACGGAGCTATGATAGTTCCGTCCAAGAGTTACATAACTAAAAATGATCATCTGTGACTTGGGTACCATTTAATCCTCGCTTGGTTAAGCTCCTTCAAATGCCATGATCCTAACTCGGTTTTCATTATTTACGGAGTTGGAACATTTTTAAAGCAAATGCAAGTTCGTCAAACCAAATGAGACCTGTTAAGTCGGATTCATCTTCAATTTGTTTTTAAGAGGCGTAGTATAGGTAAATAAGATGCCTGTATTTGAAGCACCCTGTCTATGAATTTGCACAATAACGACAATATTCAATGTTTAGCCCAAGGTAGGCCATATTTGCCAAGTTCCCTCCCAGTGTGCTTGCTCATCACTGGCTGGTTCGTACTGCCACTTGCAGATGCATTATCGTTTTCTTCCTTCTCTTCTTCTTATTCGGCTTCAGCTTTTTCTTTGTCTTATTTTCCTTTTGCTGTTGTTGCTGATTTTCTTTTCGCTTGAATTGATTTGACAGCAACACGACGAGTTATGACGACACACTCACACACTCGCTCATATTCGTATGCGTGTGCCTGTGCGAGCGCGCGTGTGTATTTAAAAGGAATATCACCAGATATCGGGTGTGCTTGCCTAAGTGTGTTTTGTTGGTTTTTTACATTTTGTTTGAGGTGTGGTTGGATTTGGAACTCTCCTTTTGCCCGGGCTGTTTGTACTGGCAATGCCAACATTTCAAAACGCTGGATGCCGCTCACAAGGTGGCGAGTAACCTTGGTCGCCGTCATACCCTACACTTACACACGCACGCTTTCACACAGACACACATGCCTTCAATTACAATTACATGAATGTAGGAGAAGAGCATGGGAGAAGAAACAAATAGACCAGGGGTATGTGTGTGATGGCTCGCGGTGGTACGCTTGGAAGGCACTTTCGAGTTGCGCTGAACAAACACATTTCTCAGGTGACGTAAGCATTATAATGTGTGAAATGCATCACAATGGGAGCCACAAAACGGAACGGCATCTATCACGCAATCTAACAAATAAATCAAATCTACTCCAACATGCCGAGCATATGGAAGTGGCAACGGCTGGCTGGTTGGCATCGCTTTTTAATGCTTCGCCCGCAAATACAGGCACAATCGTACACACATACACACTCACTTGCATATCCAGCAGGCTTTAAAGGTTGATTGCATAAATGTTGAGCGGAAACAAATTCCGAAGCAACAAACGTCGACATGCCCCTATTCACCATAACTCAACTCGGCCTAGTTGCGACTGTACGACTTTTTCGCTGCACGTTTGGGTTACTTTTTCCATTTGATACGCCGGCGGGGTAGTGAGATGGAAATGTCAGATAACACTGCATACTTCTAGAAGCTACGCCGTATAAAAGTTTCGAGGAAAACCCGAACTGCACCAGCCATTGAAGGCAGCCGAGAAGTCCTTGTACATAATAAATTCTTCGAAAAACAAAACATTTTTTGTTGGTTGCAACCAATGCTCCTTTAGTAATCCAACTTGTGCACAGGTTGCTTTTGCAACATGAACACTGCAGTCGGCTGGCCAAACTTGGCCATGATAATGTACAAACAACAAATTACAGGCTAATAAGAAATTGCTCTGAAATTAAAGGCAGACGCAAAAGCAACTCCGAAAAATCAAAGTTTAGGAGTAACTCGTCGTTTGGCCACATGTACCACGATAAATAAAATGTGTTACAAACACATTTTAGTTTTAACGAATCCATTTCCAACTTCATACATCCTAATTTGGGACCGGGTCCGTAATATTTGGAGGAAAAGGAGTCATAGGAATTTGAATTAAAGAAAATGTCATCACGAATTTAAAGAGCTCTTCCGTTTTTGATTTGCCTCAATTGACAATGCGGCCTATGGCATATTTTGTAGCAATTAGGGCTCATATCAAAAAATCATACTTGTTAGATGGTTTTGGTACATCTCTCTCAAAGATTAAATATGATCAGGCCGCACTCATAACTATACAACAAAATGGACTATTGCGCCTTCTTGAACTATCTTTAATCCTATTCATACGATCTAACCTGAAATCAATAATTAAGATCAGTGTCATAAGCTTAGCTTAACTTGACAAATAATTGGATTCGTAGGCACGCCTCGTCTGGTACCTCACACATAAATGACTTTTGTTCCGTGCATAGTGAAATTCGATTAAATTGTAAACTCCATTGAGACACCCCATTCTGGTACGTCCAGAACTAATGCACCATTCTGCCCACTTTTGGGGCATACGATTCTGGTAAATTAGAAGCAAAAAGAATACAAATTAGACTAGCTGGGAAGATCCTTATCCTCTTGACCTTCATTTTCAGCAATATACTTATTTCCTCTTTGTGTGCGCCTTAGAGACTTAATCTTACCACTTGATCGACACTTTACGAGATTTGGATTAAAATTGTACTCTTCAGACAACGAAGCACAGAAGGAAGGAACATTTAAATTTCATATATGGGTGAGGGGATATTTAAGTCGGATCAACCGACTTCCTGAACTATCAATCATTATCTTTACTTCATGCGTTCTTTAAAATGTCAAGATTGCAAGAGTATTATGAACATCGGCATCTAGACAAATTTAATGTATTGTTCCATGGTACTTTTTTTTTTATCGAAATTCGCTTATGCGACTGTGCAATAAGCAGATTCCAACACTTACAAAATCACATCGACGTGTTGCTTAAATTGTTAACGTTACTTCAACATGGATTCCACTTAAACGACTCGAATGTTACTTGTTCTTTGCTACAAAATAATATATTTTACTTTCTCAGTGTCACTATTGATGTGTTCTGATGTAGCCTGTCATTAACTTCAAGTACAAATTGAACAGGTATTATAAACGGCTAGACCCCTCTTGCATCTACGCTTTAATAGAAGAACAGTTGTTTTTCAAAATGGCAGAGTGACATGCTCAAGTGTCCATTTTGAAGTCAAGTGAGTCGAATATCAAAGACTTAGCGATATTGTTTGACGTCCCAGTTAATCAAATCTGGTAATCTTTAACTTAAACTGTTCACACAGAAAAAAAGCAGTTTGCAATCGGTTGGAACAACAGAAATTACGTTGCAAAATATATAATTTCTTTTGCCTTCACCGAATGTTTTCAATCGTTATGGATATTCGGTTCCCCATACCACTAGATAATACACATGATTAAAGTATTGTGTACTCGGAAAAATATTTAGCGGTCATAATTGATGGGTGCAGCAACCATTAGTTTTGCAAACAATTAATTTCTGCAACTAATTATTGATGTCGATAACAAAAAAATATCTAATATCGAAAAAGGGGGTCGTTTGTTGGTGAAGCCTTTTTTGCAACGAATGTGGACTTTAGTGCAAACGATTTTGAAATATTCATAACTTCGTGCCGATCAGAATGTTATGTTTCACTAATCTGAGCTAAAATTTAAGAAAAAAAAACTCTGATCATTAATTGTTTTTATCAAACTAGGTAGAGGCGTAAAGACGATAAACCTTCTCTGCCCTGGATTTGCAACAGTTAGAGAAGTGTTTTGCATGATTTCTGTAACATTCGGCACTCAAAGTGTTTACTTTGTAGGTTTCACTGCTTAACAACACTGGATCTTTAACGATCCTTTTTATTTCGTTATGGAATTTTTGATAGTTGTTGACTCCAGGCACCATAACTGGCGGATTTTGTTCACTTATTTGAGTATTTAAATCACTACTTTTTTATTGATTTGTTCTTGTGCGTGGGTTTGTCGACTTAAAGACGAGCACTCCGGTGTATAATTGACTTTTTTAATTTTTTTTCCATTTCTATTAAAAATCCACTCAGTTTCAAGAGCAAGTTCGTCTTCATCCGTTTCATACTGACAATTTTGACTTTCTGGTACTTTTGATGTGATTAACCTCATCAGTTCAATTTCGCGTATTCGAAGAGGAACTTATTGAGGCTGACTCTTCTTTTATTTTTTTTATATACATTAATCAAATAAAGTTTTTTAGTTTTGAATTGATTTAAAGAGATGCTGTAAACCATTATATCCTACCCGAAAACGAGCTTTAATTGGACAAAAGTTTAATTGGGGAAAGAACACATAATTGCCGATGGACTGATTCCAAAAACGTTTAACAGTCAACTGGCATCTTTAAAAACTATAGAATTTCTGTATTTTTTTTGCTATTCGAATTTTTTTAATTTATTATTTAATTAATCCATGATATCCAAACTGGATATATTTTGTTTCCGCTTTTTTTTGTTTCTGCATTTACACAATTGTTTTTTATTTTTGGCTAAAAATCTTCTTTTGCTAATTTGTGTTTTTGGTTATGACTTTTGAAAACATAAATAGTTATATGCTTTTTTAGATTTTGCCAACATTGGCTGATATACTTGTGGCTTCTTTTGTTTAAATAAAATTCAGAACGGAATTTCGAGTAAATCTCTAGTTTTGATCTCTAGGTAATGAGTCATGGTTGGGTATGCACAGTGGGACCCTTGGAATTAAATTCAGAGCATGTTTTTTTATCCTGGCCATGGGAGGGCGGGCGAATTGAATGGTATTAACATCCACACGCCTTTAACGACCATTGCTACAATTCAGTACTTTTAAGTCCTTTTCCTTCATTTATCTTTCACTCCTTAAAAACCGAATACGCACACACATCTGACAACTATTGCTGTAGTTCTGGTCATGTATTGTATATCCTACATTCAAGCATGTACGAAAATGTGTCTCCTTTGAGGAAAACTGAGAACTATCCAACAATACATGCTACATCGGCCCGTCCGTCTGCTGTTCACCAATTCCTATTAAATTTGGCAGAAATACTTGAAACTGAAGGAAATCGATTCAGGAAATCCAACACACATATGTTCAATTGATTTGATGTTTTCGTAGGTAGAAGCCACATCCTACTTCCAATCCTGACAAAACTTGGCACACATTGGCTTTGTGAACCACGGAGGGACCATATTTCAGACCATATTTTCAAAAATCCGGCCCATTTGAACATGGACGTATGGTTACCAGAGAACATAAAAATTGACATACAATCTGAGTAAATTTAGAGCCCGTCTATGTGCTCCAAGCGCCTGTTTTCAATTGGCTTCTCTACACATCCAGAAGTGCAGCCTAAAATAAAGTTGGCCACGAACGACTTTAGATTTTTTACTAGTTTTAATTAATAAAACTCATTCGTTTAAGAAACTTTGCTTTAAATAGTTGAAACACATACGTTATTTGGAGTCTCACGATGTTGAAACTGTCCAGTTTCACTTAAAATTAAAAGAGATCATGGTCACTCGTTCGATTTTATTTAAGCATAGATTAAGAAAGTAGGCAATATAGCACATTTGTATAGGAGGTTCCAGACAGGCCAATAATGCCAATATGTAATCCTTCAATGTGCAATGGAAAAATATAGCACCGTAACAAATTTCAAATGAAATAACATCTCCATTCGAAATTTATCGCAGGAAGCAGCCGTACGTGGTTCAAGCGATTAAAATACTCGTAGTCATGGAAGAGATTTGGCTCCAACGAACATAGGGTTCTAAGTGACAAACTGGAGAGCACCATCGTCTTCTTCAGGCTGAGAGTACGGAATACCCACAGGCGGTAGGGGTCAACCTTTCTTCTTTTATGAGCACTGCCTACTGATCTCTCATAATATTCCGTTGGTACTATAGGAAGCAACAAAACATTTTGTTGAACTAAATGGGCATGGATAGAAACTCGCTTGTTGACACATACATACCTACTTACTTAGGTTCCTCAACATCCTATTAAGGTCCAAGGGGAAAGTTCTCTCTCAAATAGGTAAGCTGTACACGATCTGATACTTGTACTCAAAGACCGGGACCTACTGTTAAACGTCGGCTTATAGAGAAGTTCTTACGTGTCAAGGAGTTTAATCTCATACACGTAAATTGTTTGAAGTTCTTACCGGATTTTGAACCTGGGTTTACGTAAGGTGCAGAGTAACCATCACACCGCGGCTGCTCACTACATACGTACGTACGCATGCATCCCGAGGACATAAATAATATTTTGGTGGATGTACGAGTGTGTGCGTGCGTATCTGTCGCCTAATGAAATAATCAAAAAAAAAAATAAAAAGAACCAAATCACATTTAATGCCCTCCCTGTTAACATGGCCAACAACAATAATTTACCGGACATGTCGTGGAGCGGTAATAATTCGCTTAAATGTTCGCTGGCCCACTTGTCAAATGCTCCGGTCAAGTTCTTCATTATTACACGCACACACACACACACACATACGCAACCGTATACTACTATACATACTTATGTATGTACAAATTCTGTCGGTATGCGTGCGTTTATGCTTTTAAGGTTTGGTGTGTTCTATGCCACTGATCCGGTCCCTCTAGAAGGACGAAGGCGTGCGAGAGCGTTCTTCGGAGCATTCCAAGTGGAAATGTTCAACCAGCGAACTTGGCCATACCAGAAAACTGGTATGGCCTTATCACAAAGGGAAACAAAAACCATAAAAAAGCTCCAGTGTTATGATATAACTTCTCTGTCCGTACTCTTAAAAGCCTTCGCTAAACAGTTCTAAGTGATTTGGAAACATGTCGGCGCGGCTATAGTCCCTTTTGTCCTTAGGTGTAATTATGTCTAGATTGTTGGTAGACATGGCCCCGGCCATAGTGTCGCGAGTAGTGTGCTTTGGCTTTCACAAAAAGCCACGTCTAAGATTTTCCAGCGCCGGTCCATAAATGCTATAGCCGTCCGGAGATGTCACTATACTGTGTATCTCTATCACTAATTATTATTTTATAAGTAAATATTGAAAGGTTGCCCCATAACGTATTTATTCGGTCTGGCAAAGGCAGTAAGTCCGTCAGTGGACAGCAGAATAGTTTGTGAGCGAATGCTAGAATTATTACTTAGGAGCTCAATATCCCATATAAAAAAAAATTGGGAACAGCTCCCAAAGTAGTGAACTGTGAGCTCTATAAATCCCGTACTACTGTTTAATGCCGGCTTCAAACGGCGACAGCATTTATTGAGAAGCTTTAACAAGGCTGGGTGATTAATATCCTACACGTAGGACTGCCGGCATTTTAAAGGTAGAAAAAACCGCCTCATCATTTTTTTTTTGTTACGAACCGGAGGTGTGGAATCTTCATCGATACAAGTAGCCCGCACTACAAGCATGCACGATTCGCCATCTAATGGCGCCTACGTACTAAACCACACCCCCACACTTCAACCACTCTCCCACGCGGGACTGCTGTCAGGTATTACTTCGCGGGGCTGGTTAGCATTTAAGCTATCGTCGTTTCATCGTTGGATCTTGATTCCACGTTTCTACTTTCACCCAATTGTCAACACTCTGGAGCATAAATTCCACAACGTGTTGAGGGCCCTGAATGTACATGAGTGAAGGGCTACATCTGGGGCAGTTAAATACAGCGTGTTCTGCGGTTTCTTCTTCTCCACATAGATCGGGCATACAGACGAGCTGTCATGTCCAAACCTGTGAAGGTATTCCTAAAGCAACCATGTCCTGTAAGAAATTGCGTCAGGTAATAGTTTAGGTCCCCTTGGGACCGATTTATCCAGTCAGAGACAGTGGGGATTAACTGGTGCGTCCATCTGCCTTTCGTGCTGCTGTCCCACCTGTTTTGCCAAATATCCTTTGAGACTTCTCTTTCAGAATTTAGCATACCTCTTCTTTCCGTTGAGTTTTCTGGTCTCCTTTCGTATATGCGTCTCATTTCGTCTACCAAAATGTCGATCGGCATCATCCCTGCTACAACACAAGCGGCTTCGTCCGATACTGTTCGGAATCCACTTATTGTTCGCAGGGCACTTAGGCGGTAAATAGAGGTTAGCTTTCTTCTGGCTTCCTTTCTCGACATCGCGTCTGCCCATACCGGTGCTGCATAGAGGATCACTGAGTTAACGACTGATGTTAGTAGTTTCTTTCTAGCTGGTGCGGATTGGATTCGTGCTGCCTTTTCGCTCGCGTAATTTATATGCTCTTTAAAGTTGAGCCTGTTTCTAGCCACGTACGCACTCGGTGTATAGCGTTGTTTGTCTTTTCTTCTAGTTGATTGATATGCTTCGCGACGGTAAAAATGGCAATGTCGTCAGCAAAGCCTATAATTTTGGTACCTTGCTGGAGTGGCAATCTTAAAACCTCATCGTACATGATATTCCACAGAAGTGGGCCGAGAACCGATCCTTGGGGAACGCCAGCTGTCACGTGATAAATAGCTACGTCACTGCTATAGAGAAGCCTTCGGTTCGAGAAGTAACTCGTGATCAGATCCAGAATGTATCCAAGTGCCTCATCGAATGTAACAATTGCACAATAATGCTTAGAGCCTCCTTTCCATCGTTTGCCAGATATAGCGTCCGTGTCGATATAGACTACAGATTTGATCACTACAGTAGAACGTGACTTCCTAAATCCGTACTGATGTTCCGATAACACCCTTCTCTCCTCAACAACTCGTTGTAGGCGGTTGTACAGAATGCGCTCAAGTATTTTGCCTATGGTATCAAGAAGACAGATAGGTCAATACGACGATGGCTCGTCCGGCGGTGTGCCTCCCTTGGTAATGAGTACGAGTATCTGCACTTTCCATCTGTCTGGAAACACTCTATCGTCAATATATTTTTGGAAAGTTCTGGCGAAGGCTTCCGGTCTTGAACGTATTGCTTCCTTAAGTACTTTATTAGGTTTTCCGTCGGGGCCTGGGGCTTTGCTGTCACCTATTCTCAAGCATGCTTCTGCGATTTTATGTACCGTTATAACGGGAACCAGTTCTTCTGTTCCGGGTGCCCATGTATCAGCCAGCGGCAATGGGCGTTGTGGAAACAATGTTTCTATTATTCTACGTAGCATATCAGGACACGTTATCTGTGGCGATTTTTGACCTCCTAGTTTCTTCATAACCACTTTTTAGGCTGTGCCCCATGGGTTGATGTTTGCCTCCTCACATATTTCTCCGAAACACCTCGTTTTACTCTCTGATATGGTTTTTTTCAGTTGCCTCCTAAGGTTTTTAATTCCTTTCTGCATCTCCTGAAATTGAGGCTTTTCCCTGGATGGTTGAACCTGGCGTCTTGTTTTTAGTCAGTTTGCGCGTAGCAGTCGTATCTCCTCGTTTCACCAGTAGCAGGGTGCACCTCGTTTGCATATGCTCCTGCATGGCATTGATGCGTCACAGGCGTTGGTGATCATAGTGTATAGATCCTGTGAAAGTTCCTCTGCTGTGCCGTTTGCAAGTTGATGTGAGCAAATCATTTCTTTGAAGGTTTCGCAGTCGAAAGCGGTTGTCTTTCATTTCGGTCACGTTTTCTCTACCTCTCCGATCAGTTACATAGAACATTATAGCCTGGTGGTCATTGTATTCCTCGCTAACTCGCCATTTAGTGGACTTAGCAAGGGACTTGCTGACAAAAGTGATGTCTACGATTGAGCGGTATCCCGCTTTTCAGAAGGTATTCTTCCGTCCCTTGTTTGCCAGGTGTATATCCAACTGGGCAAACGTTTCCAGCAGGCTGCGCCCTCTGTCGTTTGTGTTTCTGCTGCCCCATTCCAATGCCCATGCATTAAAATCCCCTGCAATCACCACTGGAGATCTTGGCCTAGCATCATCAATCAGGTCTTCTAGCATCCTCTGAAATTGTCCGTGCGACCAACTTGGAGGAGCGTAACTGTAAAACTACACACCTTTGAATTTCGCTTTGACGAATCCTTCGGATTGTAGCGTCTCCTGGAGTGCATGACGGCCACACGTCCATAGCGCTGCTTTGGTCGATTTGTCGCCTATCCATTTACCGTTTTGTGGAATTCGGTATGGTTCGCTAATTATTGCTACTTCTATGTCGCTTTCTCTCGTAGTTTGATTGAGAAGATCCTGAGCCGCCTCGCAGTGATTTAGGTTTATTTGCACCGCTCTCATTTCCTTCTTTGTTGATTCAGCGCATTCTTAAATATCGGACATTTGCCGCTTCCAGCTATGTGGCCTGAGTCTCTAGTCCCATTTTGCACACAGAACATACATTGTGGATCCTTGGAAAAAGTTTTCGCAATGTGGCCTTCTTCCCCACACCTCCTGCAACACTTGGATCGATCGTGTTCGTTCCTGCATTCTCTCGCTCTGTGTCCAAAATCTAGGCATCTAAAGCTCTTTGTTATGTTCGTCCTTGCAACGACGCGACAGTTAACCCATCCTATCTTAATTCTAGCAGATTTAAGCAATGAGTTTGCATAGTCTGCAGGTAAGCTTATTACAGCAGTCTGCGTTTCGCCATACGATCTTCTTAGATTTATGATGTCCAATTGTTCTAAGGTTTTAGGGCTGAATACGAGCTCAAAGGCTTGACAGATATCCTCTTTCTCCGTTATTTCATCTATATCTTTCACTTCTATTATAGTTTTCTGCTTTTGGCTTCTAACGGTTGCTTGGTCTCCGAGAAAGTCTCCTATTGCTCCTCTGAAAACCTCCGCTTTTTCGCCCTTTCCTTTAAGCTGTAGAAGCAGGTCGCCCTTCTGGGTTCTTCGTATTTTCGTGACATTGTCACTAAGTTCACCAACCTTTGGGTCCGATTTGACTTTTTGCAGGATTTCGGCGTAAGACAGCCCTCCATTTACTGCAATGACAATTGCATCCGGTCATGTTTTAACCTTAGGATTAGGCTTCTTACCTCTCCTCTTCGGTTTCACTTTCGTCCAGGGCGCATCGTTCTTTCCTCGATTGGATTCCCTAGGCATTTCCTCGTCATTGCAGTTCGCTTTCTGTAACGTTTGGCTGCGGGTTGTGTCAGAACGATTCACATCTTCCTCCGCCTTATTTATGCGTTTTGCCCTGGAGGTTTCGGTTTCTTCAGGCCGTTTCCTTATTGGCTCCTTTTGTTTAAGCCATGGCGATGTCTGTGACGCCTTACTGGTGCGAAAAACTTCTTCCGCTTTCTCATCGCGTACCTCGATTGCGCAAAGCTCGTAGAGAACCTTTATACGCTCTATGGTATCTCTCATTGGCTGGTGTATACATCGCATTTTGCCATCTTCCATTATATCTACTAGACTCCTTATATGTCCACCTAGCTTGTAAAAAGCCGATTCGGGTGCATTAGTGCCAGAGTTAAGCACCTGCTGGTTCGACATGTTTTTGTTTGAAGTAGCAACAGGGCGGTGAGCTTCAGATGGTGAAGCTTGCGGAGACCTTTGTTTCCTCGAGCTTCGACCGAAGGAATCACTTCGTTGCTTATCGCCTTCAATTGCGCGGTTTGTATTGATACTGCTTGTAGCATTATCTGCTGCTCCAGCCAAGCTTACTGGAGTAACATTGCAGTCGCTGGATAACGACGCCCGGGAGCCTGCTTGCTCATCCTCAATGCCGCCGACACTGGGGTATTAGTCCCCTGTGTGGTAAGTTTGTTATTGTTCAAGAACTTTTCCATTTTTTGTTTTGTTCATCGGGCACCCTACCCCTAGCATTTTTTGCCTACCGCCAAGACGATTTACTCAGCCGCTCCTAACATGAAGACAGGCGGTGACCAGAAAGCCGTCCAATGTGGAACAGACGCTTCTGGATTTGGTGTTTGACTAGGGGAAATCATGGAGACGTCACACTTGAGGGCACCCCTGTGGGGGAAGCATTTTTAATGGCGACATTCCATTCGCCATAACGCAAGGACTTCCTTGGGCACTTGTGCCTTCTTATAGCACGCCCTCCATTCTTGCCGCTCTTGTTCGGGGACTGCTTATTGGTAATTCGCAGCTGACCTGCATGTCTGCAGGCCGTTCAGCTATCCACCATCTGCTGGCCCCCGTAGTAGCCTAAGCTTGTTCTTCCCCGTATGTGGGCCTGGGTTTACTTATGTAAATAATGTGCACACTCACCGTCACACGTTCAGGCGTTACTTGTTCTATAACACTTTGACCCATACAAAACCTAAACTGTTGTACTCTCTGATGGGAAAGGTATAGGTTTTAAAAAAGGATATCTTTTGAATGGATTTTATACTTGTATTAAGAAGGAGGGAACTGAAGTTTTCTTATTCCAGCTACAATATCATTTCTATCAAGGATGTCTTTCAGATTCCGGAGAAAGTAACCAATGCGAAAATGACATTAAATATGTTTGCCACTTAATTTATGGCCAAGTAACATTTTATGTCTTACAAGGTCATAACCTGGCGCTTACTTTGGTTTAGCAGTACCTCTGTTACAGTCGCATGTAGGGTAACTTCTCTCGGTGGTTGTTTAGTGAAAATGCAACTTTATTCAGTTCGGTTGTTGTCCATTTCGCAATGGAATGTTTGCCTCAATTGGCTTACTGGTGTTTCGAATAGGTCTACATAAAATCTACCACTGTATCTACCATTCTCGCTTGAGGAGTCTTTACCACTAACCAGTAGTTCCAATTACCTTTCTTTAGTATTCGGTCGATTTCCATTTTTTGCCCAAAAATATCGAGTAGCCTTTGTGAAAAATTTTACGTAAACAGATCTTGGCCTACGAACATTAAAGATCCAAATAACCATATTTGTGCTGTGTGTTAGGATAATGGACACAAAATCGTCTGGAATTCAAGCGTCTACTTTATTGCAATTTAGCTCAACAAAATTGTCACATTTAGAGCATTAAGAATCTAGATGAGAAGACGAGAATTAGTCTGCCCAAGCAGAAGTTTTTCTCGCGGTGATGCGTCCCAGGATAGAAAATACACTTGGACTTCGGGGATTCCCGGGATTTGTTCCAGCATAATATGTAAGTCTGGGAAGAGGAAAAAGATCTAGTCCATAATTCTGTAAAAACGAGCGCGACCAGCAAGAGAACCTTGAGTGCGGAATATTTCGTTCCCAAATTAAAAGGAATGATTACATAAAACATGTTTTTGCAGCAGCATGACGCCACACACAGTGTGCGAAATAATCATATCTCTTTATTTCGTCAAATAAACCAGTCAACTGACCGCCGAGATCCTGCAACTCTAGATTTAATTGTCTGGGGTTTTAAGAAGTCGCTGGTTTATGCAAACAAGTCCGAAACCGTGAACGCCTTAAATGTCATTCAGAGTGCATACACGGAGAAAAAAATGTTTTAAATATATGTGCATGCACTGCGGCTATAATCGATTTATTTTCACAAATTCATCAAGTTTTTCCTTCATTTCAATAGAAAACACTATAAGTGAGATTTATTTAAAAAAATTCCAAAAAAAAACATTTGTTGTATTTGCTGCTTTGATATCTTTTTTGGTTGAACTTTTACGAGTAGGTATGAAAAATATACTTTTTTCTGATGCTTGAAGTTCAAAGACTCTTTAGAGAAAGATCAAAACCTTTCTAGAAATAGTATTTTGGACTGTATTTTACTTACAATAAATAAATATTACGTAGTTTGATTTTTCATATACATAAATAAGGTTGTAGGAAGCTATTGCATTGTAATATAATTTATTTTTAAAGAATTTTCCATTTTCAGAGTCTGTAAAAAACATATCTTTTTATATCTCCATCTGCTTTGCTGAATGTGCACCCTACATACCGCCCTTTAATTTGTTTTCCTGCGTTGTCATTTGATCGCAACGAGATGCGTACCGTTGTTTAAGTTTTGGCAAAGGCTACATTTCCATAGGTTTTTTACTCCGAGGTCAAATTCGATTAGTGACCTCTGTTAACTCGGTTTCAACCCCCCTGATTGGGACTTATTTTGTAACGTTAGTAAAGGGCTATAAAAATGATTTAACTTTTGCGTTTAAAGTAGTCATGTTTATTCAAAAACAAAAAAAGTGACAAAGGGTTCAAGATTTTCAAATAAACACTAAGGTTAAATTCGTCTAGTTTTATTTGACGTCGTTTTATGTCTCACTCTTACCCACATACACGGTTCGGCTTAGTAAAAAGAAATCAAATTTTCGGGATACACCGCCTAGTTTTGTAACTTTCTAAGCTTGAATTTTAGAATAAAATCACATTGTTTTCCCATGCATCCATCATACATTTGACCGAAATAGTATTTTTTGTCCGATCTTAGCGTATGATTATCATTAATTAACTTTACTTCTTCCATACGACAGTTGGGAATTCGAGGTCTATTTTTACCAGTGACTTCAGTTACCCGATTTTCTACCCCCTTAAATGGTACTTATTTTGCAACAAAATTAAGAGCATATGAAAAGGCAAATAAGTTAATGACATCGTGCGATAAAAAAAAAACTAAAAGGCCGGTATGTAGGTTACAAAGTTTTCTTTGTGTTCCGAAATCATCTCTAGATAATATTTAAATCTAGGGGGTGACTGGTGCAACTTTTTTAGACCCACACTACTGAAGATATAACACAGTTATAGCCGAACCATATAGACCCCCTGCCATAGTAAAATACAGCTTAGAAAGTCATATTCATGCTTCGCATCTAGACGGTGACATAGAACAAAAACATTAGTGTACTAGACACCATATGCCGAAACCCGTAAAACGGCAACACCATCCAATGACTGTATAAAACATGTAAAACTGAGGGCGGATTGCGTCTTATGTACGGGAGGTTTCAACGGATGTGGCATTGGCATTCAATTTCCGCTGACATAAAATTATAGCCACAATTGAGAAATGGCAAAGAATTTGGGAATTTTGGGGGAAATTGTGGTGTGGCAAGCACCAATTACACTCTGCGACAAATGGTAAGGGTCAGTGATCGGTTTGGAATGAAACCACCGGGGAAAGTTATATTGGTAAAAAAAAGTCATACGTGTTCCAGCGTTTCGCTGGGTCTCATCTAGGAATCGAGATATATCGATTTGAAGTTAGTAAGTATCGTATAGGGGAATTTGTCACGTTTTAGGCTCTTTTGTTTGACATAACTCGAGAACCACTCGTCCGATTTAGCTGAAACAAATTTAGAAAAATTAAGAATTACAATTCCTCTAATCTGTTCTTAAACCGTTTTCCTACTTAAGCAACAGTTTCGCAATTATAAATAAATGTATGAAAAAAAAATTTATTTTTGCCTAAAAATTAAATTTTTTTTTTTTTTAGAAAGTAGTACTATTATTTGTAAAGGAAAATAATATATGAACAGATTAAGGGAATTGTAATTCTTGGTTTTTTAAAATTTATTTCAGCTAAATCGGACGAGTGGTTCTCGAGTTATGTCAAACAAAAGAGCCTAAAACGTGACAAATTCCCCTATACGATACTTACTAACTTCAAATCGATATATCTCGATTCCTAGATGAGACCCAGCGAAACGCTGGGACACGTATGACCTTTTTTTGACCGATATAACTTTCCCCGGTGGTTTCATCCCAAACCGATTGTGGCTGTCGCACAGTGTTATTAATCAATAAATATATGATGAATTTACGCGAAATTTGAGCATAAGGGGGCATGGTCTGCTGTTTGCAATCTTAGCTCCGATAGTGTCATTTGTGTGTGAGATACCACAAGGGGCGTGGTTAGATCTTAATTTTTTCTTTAACTTGAATATGAAGTACAGTATGTACTGTAGTATCGCAGTATTAAAGATATTATGCTTGTATCAAAAATGGAGCATTTGCCGCTATACAAATACTACGATGTTTACCATTTCCGCGAATTTATTGCACTAGGTGGCAAGTTATGTGGGTTATGATATGCACTGGAGGTACCCGAGGGGGCGTGGCCTGGAATCCACTTATCCAGGTCTCCTTATAGCTCTATTTTTAAGTATTGATTTTCTGGCAAATCGTATAAATAATATTAAAGATATTGTGCGCAAAGCAAAATTAGAAGGAATGGTTGATTTGCGTGAACGGTACTAGAATGAGGAGTGTCAATCACTATTTTCGTACATGTATAAAAAGCGGTATTGAAAATCTTGAAGAGTGCAAAACTTAAACGACTTTTACTTCATGCATTAGGTCGCAAGTTATTTGGGTTCGAGTCTGTACATGTATGTGAGCGTTTGTGTAGGGGTTACCAGAAGAGGCGTGGAAAGGAAACCATAAATAAACCGCGTAACCGCATATATAAACACTTTTATTCTTAAGTACTGGTTTCGAGCAAGGTGGTATGAAGTGTTGAAGACATTACAGGAATGCAAAAAGTGGGCGAAATTATAAATTTGTGTGGGTGGTATTAGAGGGGGTTTGCCATTATAGGCCATTTTAAATCCTGCAAAGAGTAATAGAAATTTATTTAGAAAATGCAGAATTTTAAACAATTGGCAACTCCTGTCGAAAGTAATCGTGCTACACACCCTCACTTAGGGACAAGGCTCAAATACTCGTAGCTTAAACAAATTGGGGAAAAAAGGCATGATATTATAAGCTGTTTTGGTGCGCACCATTTTTAAACTAAATTAAATTATATACACCCTATTGTGTAAATGAATTTACCCAGTTTTTAATATCAGTTTTGTTGTAATGAAAATGGTGGAATTTTTTTCATCCAATTTGGTCGAAAATTCATTTGAAATCAAATTACGTTGCATGTATTACTTGTGCCAAATTTAGTTTTCCGCAATCACTCCTTGTAGTTATAGGCTTTCATTATATGAAATCACGACACTGTGCGGCGCCCATTGCTGGTAAAATTGCTCACAAATTGTACTAGCCGAAGGGCCACAACATATTTATTATTAAAAAAGTTTTAAGTTTAACATTTTATAATCGCACTATTTGTCGGTTTACTTCTTTACACCTCTAGAAACACCTTATCAGGGTCCGATTTTTTTTATAGCAAATTATGGGTTATAAATTAATTTCAGTCTTTTTTATAGCAAAATGCACAAATTCACCGGTGATAATGTGTTGGTCAGACACTGTCAAAAAACCTATCGTATGGTATAAGAGTGGATTTAATTTTTTTAAATTGTGTATATCGTACCATGCCTACTTTGTTTTATCAAGAAGTAGTTTTTTTCGATTTCCATGAACACATTAGTGAATGTTACTTTGGAAAATAGAAAAGAATAGTTTATTATTAGACAATTGATTAGGTTTATGTAATAAGAATGCTTTTCTTTAATTAAATACTGAATGTAAATTACAATTTCAATAAGATGTGGACGGGTTCGCTGACGACGAAAGAAGAGACCGCATAAAGTGAAGATGCTTTTTGCCTGTCATTTTACACAGCGTTGTGGTCCTGGCTTCCCTTATCCGTTCATATACCAGACAGTTATAGCTGTTTTGACGAGTGGTGCCAAGATAAAGTTTACTGTGGCAATGGTTAGCCGAGAACAATATCTGACAGTGTTAACTTACATAGAAGATATAGAAACATCTATTTGAAATAGTTATTTGAGGCACAACATAATTATGTAATGTAGTTTTTTTTCGTAAATGAATAAACAAAAAAAAATAGAGTAACTTCAAATTGTATTCGTTTGCTTATTTCTTTGACTAATCTTTCACAATAATAAAAAAGGCGTTCAATCATATGATGACGTTTCATTTAAATAATATTAATACTTAATAACACTAAGAAATATTTAAAGACAAGTGCATTATTTTCCTGCTTAAACCTTTTTATTTCATACCCACAAAGAGAATGCACAGCAACAGGCACATGTTTTGCTCGCAAAGTTCACACAATTTTCGTTGCTCTCTTGCTATCTATTTTTTATATACGTTTTAGCACGTCATTATTCTCTTTGCTTTGAGAGTGCTCCACACCCACACAAGACAACTGTTCGTGAGCGTTATTTTTTCGCAGTCGGACAAATCTGTGTTCTATATAGGGGTGGGTCACTCTTATCTTTTAGGGGTATGAAAAATAGATGATGGCCGATTCTGGGACTACCTGATATGCACACAAAAATTTCATACAAATCGGTCCAGCCGTTTCGGAGAAGTATAACACCAAACAATCTGTGTGTCACAGTCGGAAATAAAGAAATTTTATTTTAATCCAAAATAAAAAAATTTACTTCTAATTTATAAAAAAAATGGAATTGTTGAATTTAAAAATAGTTTGTATTATCACTTTATGACATTTATTGCTTATACCACTTTTTCTAAACACAATTCCTTTCCTGTACTCGTACTTGTATGCAAAACTGTCTTTACCACTTGAACTAGAAAAAATATACTGGATCACACCTACGTAATGGCAGAGAATTGCACAAGCTAGTAACATTAGAAAGTTTACGTTTTATTTGCAGTTTACGATTTGCTTCTGTACCCGCACTGAGGCATGGATTGTGCGCCTCAGTTACAGCTAAGGGTCATTTTGTCGCAATCGCTAACACGCAGAGAAAAAACATGGTTACTACATGGTCATGGCAATAATAATATGTTCTCCGCAATAAAAGTATGATCGTCGCAACCATAGCATTGTTAACTGAATTTAGTTTTTACAATAGTATAATTGCTGCAACATTAATAATGTTGAAATGTAACAATAGTATTATTGCCAAAATTTAAAAATGAAAGTATGGTTATAACAACAATATAAATATTGTTGTTGCGACAAAAGTATTGTGTTTTGCGTTTTATGTTAACAATAATATGATTACTACAATCATACTGTATGATTGTAATTCTTCTTCATTTAAATATGCTTTTAAGAACAAATGTTATTGGTACGCATTTAATGCAATAATAGTACTTTTTATCGAAATTAAAATTTCTTAAACAAGCTGCTTTGGCTTTGTTTAGCTGAAATATTTTTAATAAAAATGCTTACGTTTATTTAAACTTATTTTTTCTACTGTAAAATAAATCACTCCTATTAATTTCAATTTAATGTATTTGTTAATAATTTTCATGATTCAAATCTATTGTCGACAACTTAAACAAATTCTAATAAATTATATTGGGGATCAAAGTACAATTGTGTGATCATACTATGGTTGTAGGGATCATAACATGGTTGCGTGTGAATCATATTATGGCTGTGAGGATCATATTATGGTTGTATGTGAAACATACTATGGTTGTGAGGATCATACTATGGTTGTGGAGATCATAGTATGGTTGAGTGTGAATCATACTATGGTTGTGGGAATCATAGTATGGTTATGTGTGAATCATATTATTGTTTTGAGGATCATAGTATGGTTGTATTTGAATCATACTATTGTTGTGACGATCATAATATTGTTGTAGCACAACCATATACCCAACAATAGTATTATCCTCTTCGAATATTGTCACCACAACCATACTTTTTTCTGCGTGAAGATAGCGGGCGGTGCGCGTAGCATATGACAGTAGTGTTGTACGACAAATTGAATTTAATGAATGTCCAGAAATGACCGATGGTTACATTTCACCGGTCGTTGGTCTTATTAATGGAATATGGACACAGTATAATGGCATTGATCGCTGTATCTGATCGGGGGAGAAAAAGGCGAAGTGTATTTGCAGCAGAGCGGTCGCTCTGAACTTACACAGAACTTACACAAGCAAAACTAGGTTTAATTACATTCAATAGTTTCAGCGGTGTTCTTTTCACCTTGTAAACTCTTTAGAGTACGAAAATAATCTAAAAGCTAAGCAAACGCTTCTTGATGAAAGCCATTTGATGTTGAGAAAAATACTCGTATGATGCATGCATTCCACGGTGAAAATAAGGAAAAATAGGAAATAATAAATCTGGCCCATTCTGTGCATTTTGTTTTGGTGCTATTAAATGGAAAACGCAACTAATCATAAGTCACGCGACAGCCATCAAAATGGTTAGCACTGAAAAGAGTGTTGCCAACTTAAAATTCTTGCATCTAAAGCAAATATCTATTAGCGGTAATCAGAAGTATTGATGCTTTGGAATAACAGTGCGCCAACAAATGTGTGCGTCTGTGTACTCAAGACGCTCAGGTCTACGTCGTGAATTATTTGCGTGGCTAAAGCAAATTGGAAATCTCTTCTGTTCTGTTCGGATCTGGTGGTTTTGGCATGTCGACAACACTCACCACATTGTTCACCAGCTGATTAGACAAAGCAGAGAATAGATAAAACAATCTTAACACTCGTAAAATGGTGGTGTTTTCGGTAAAGACTCGCTACGAAAGTTACAAAGTCTTTATGAAAAAAATTCTGCAATTTCAATAAACGAAAAAAATACCAAGTGCTGTGAACACAAAATGCTAATGCGCATATACACAACGACATCGATCGTCACTTGGATCATTACAATTTTATTAACTTTTTCTTCTGCTTTTTTGCTCACAACTTTTAAAGTGGATGCGTCAAAAACACCACAATGGCAAAAAGTTCAGTATGGTAAGCCCTCTTATAAGACCGGATAATTAGCCTATGTCAAGTTAAGCCTTCAAGTCTTTGACTTTCGAAGAAAATCTTATCGAGTGATTACCAAAAAAAACATCACTAATGTTAAGCATTCATAAATATTCAAAATTTGTGTGTCGCATGTATTTAGACATTTTTATATGTAAACGACGACATATTTATAGAAGTGTGAATATGCTTGAGAACATTTAAAAATAAACAAATATTTACTCAGTCTCTATTTGTTGTGGCTATAATGATTTGACCATCGAGACAGAAATGTCAGTCGGAACCAGTGCTGCCAGACAAAATTTTGGAACAACGGAGCCTGATAAAAATGTTAACCAATCTTAAATCTATTTTATTTATTAATTTTTTCGTGTCAATGGCATTTTTTGCTGGCGGGGTGTCAACATTAAGGGGTGCCTGTAAAGGCTTCTTGCGATGCTATGCACTAGGTTAGAGTCCACCTTTACGTTTTGATTATTGCATCTTCGTAAAAATGCAATATAGTTCTCTAAACAGCTGAAGTGGGGAAAGGGGAACCTAACACGATCAAAATATTAGGTAATCGGCCGAAAGAACTATGCGCAGCATCTACCAAATGAAAAGACACTGCGGGCTTAAGAAACATACTTTTAAGTAGGCCAGGATATACCTTCGAGAAGAACAGACACTGCGTATAATTAGAATTATGAAACACATAATTCAGAATAATAATTAAGAATAGTCGCTAGCTGTTTTAGTCTGCGAAGCCGAAAAGCGTTAAGTAGGCCTTTAGACAACACATTTACAATCTCATCAAGCTTTTTGTGGTAGGTCTGTTTTTGGATTTGTTCTTCAAACTTCACTAGTTTTATCTGCAGGTCTCTAGAAATATAAGCGTTCCTCATGTACCTTGGGGCGCCCGTTATCATTCTTAAGGTTTTTGACGGCACTCGGTGGTTTTTATTAATAATGTTTGCACTGGCTTTAATTGGTTTTGACAACAAATAATTCGTTAGAAAAACTAAAACATAATTAAAAAATATTGAGGGGAAAGGACTGAAACATTTATCGTCGTATTTGAATTTTTAATGGAAATGCCATGTGGACTCAAAAATTGTTCAACTTCATTCTCTGTCCTGACGTGCCTACAAAATTATTTTTTTAATATTTCTTTGTATAATTGAATTAGTTCGGCTATTATTTATTCGTTGGGCAGGCTCCACAATCCTCCAGTTTTCTATACTAAAGATTCTAGCACTTGGTTCTCCCGCCGCAGCCTCGGTCTTACCTGTCAATCCGTGGTAGCTGTCGGCTAACGCTTTTCTGGCGTGAACGTCAATGTCCATGCGAACGACATGTCGCTACGAGTCATGTATGTTCGGGTACACATCATACCACTTATGGTTCGTCGGACGCACCCGTCCAAGAAAAGTTCCCAATGCTCCTTCAGCCCGTTTTGAAGGCACCCAGGATTCAACGTGTATTGTTAAGTGTAATCTTAGCCATTCGAAAGAGGTGTCTGTTCCTGAGGTGTAAGCCGAGCGCCAAATAACACCTGTTTATCAACACGATCCTTCGTTTAATTTCAGTGCTGACATTATTCTTGTTGTTAGTGGCGGATCTGAGGTATACGAGTTACTCGATTACCCCGACGTTGGAACTGCCGTCCAAAACAATTTCGTCTCTCTAGGAGATGCCAACATCATTTTGTTCTTGCCATTTTTACTAAGAGACCCATTTCAGACAACTTTACTTCGATATTTGAAAAAGGACTAGTTACATCTCGTTTTGTACCTCCGACAGTGTCTATGTCGTCCACATACGCGTGAAGGATGACGACCTAAGTGTTAATTATGTCCGTTTGATTTAGCTTTGCATTTTCCAGGATTTTCTCTATAAAGATGCCGAAGAAGTTACACGATAAGCTGTCACACTGCCCGAGACCTGTTTCAATGTTCAATGGTTCGAAGAGGTGTCTTCCAATTTTAACTTTGGATGTAAACCTTATCGCTGTTCTTGAGCCAAGTTTTGTAATTGTGGCCTTTAAGCCCATCATCTGTAATTGGTAGCTTGAGGTTGTTATCGGCAAGGTGTTAAGTCCGATCTAAAATGGAAAAATGTGCTTTCCGGATCAACAGCACACTTGATGTATCACTACTCCTCGTTTTGACGTCGTTCCATTTGTCTCTTCTTTCCCTGGCAAAGACGATTCTCCTCCTTTTTTAACTCCCGATATCGTTCCAACGCTGCTGCAGCAGTGTTGTCTTGTAAGCTATGTTCTTTGGTTCTGTCGCTTCCTTGCTCTCTTCATCGTGCCACTACTTTTCTGTCCGATTTCGGCAGTCAACCACTTTTTTGTCGACTTTTGTTGTGCAGTCTAGTATGTAGTGCCACTGAGCACAAATGTCATAAAAGGTTTCCTTAGTCGTCGGCGCATGAGCACTAACTGCGGGTAGTTGCCAACCATTTGTCTGCTAGCAAGAAATCGGCCACAATTAGTGCTCATTTTTCGAGTCGTCATTATCGATTTTCTTTAGACCATTCCTCTTCCATCTATGTTTCTGATGACGGTGATGTCAGTTTAGTACGCTTGGAGGACGTCTGCCTGTTGGCCCTGGTCTGTTCTTTGTACGTATGCAGTGGGCTTCCAGTTTTCATCATTTATTTTACTTTTTATTGTAAAACCCAAGTGAATATTATTGGTTAACAGAACAGCCTGTAGTGACAATAGAGATTGTTGTTATTTGTTCTTTCTTTCTGCCTATACACAGAGAAAACGTCTGTGCATAGGAAATTCCGTTTGACACACTATAAGACGATAGGTATGACAATATTATGGTACATACAACTAACAATTCGGCTATAATTATTGACTATACTAATAGTTTTGTAATGGCAGCAAATAACTTTGTTTTTATAACCAAAAACCAGATACATTAAAGGTACGGGCAGTGTTGCCGTTAATTATTAAAAGTTTTGGTTTGGTTGGGATTTAATTTTGTTTTCGGGCAATTTTAACGCAAGTTGACCAATATATCAATGAACGCTTAAGGATTTGGGCGGGAACAGTCGTTTAGGTCGGCATTTTAGGATAATTTTGGTCGGGAAAAATTTGTCTAGCGGCGCACTGGTACAGGGATGAGTAAATTATCATTAAAAAGAAAATAATAATATGAAAAAAGTATTTTCACGCATTTCTTTGGATTTTACTTAAGCTAAAAGACATTTAAAGGGCAGACAACCCATGTCAATAGTTAGACCTTCGTTTGCATACGATTTTTGTGAATTACTTGACGGATTTTCTTTTTTTTTAGATAATTGTATGAAATACACTGTTTCGTTTATTACTTTTAATGCAACTTACATACTTGAAAGTCATGTTAATGGAAATCGGACTCTTTGGTTCGGGCACGTTAAAGCGTTTTTTCTTAGGCTGCGTATTTTAAACCTTGTGTTAAAAACTTATCGTCAATGTGTGGAAGAGCTTTTCTATACCGACACTCCGATATCATGAACTTTTGTGAATTTTCAACGCATATATGTTTTATTGATTTTTAGACAGACAATCGAAAGTTAAGAAAAATGCCGCGTCAGAAAAAAGCTTCAGAGTGTCCAGATCTTTTTTTTGGAAAGCAAACACTCCTACTGGAAGCGGTCAGACGAGAAGTTAAGAAAAATGCCGCTCCAGAAAAAAACTTTAGAGTGTCCAACCCTTAATATGGAAAGCAAACATTCCTACTGGAGAAAGCGTCGAGTGGAAGCGCTCAGTAATCGACGATGGTTCTGCTTAATCAAAAAAATTATATATCTTGGAGTCGAAATAAATCGATTTAAATTAAGTAAGAATCGTATAGGGGAAATTGTCAGTTGTTGTATATTTCCCTACATTTTGACCGTTTAAATGTCCGAATATCGCAAAGTGATGTTCAACAATGCTATTAAGCTCCGGCTGAAACATTGCCAATAAACAAGGTTTCCATGAGTATGACCCTGGAGCACAGTTTTTTTTTTCGTAGATGTCCGGATATCAACAACGTCACAAACATTGGATCACACGCAACGAAAAGAGAACATTTGTTTATTGCGACGATATTAAGGGACAGCTGAAGGCGATATGCATTAATTTCGCCTCAGCTGATTCGCGAACGATATCGCAACTGTAGGTCACGCCAACAATAATATGTTCTCTCCAATTAAAGCAACCATAATAATGTTTTTTTTATTTAAATTTTGACCAAAGTATGATTGAGGCAATATTATTATTGTTGAAGTAAAACAAAATTTAGTAATGAAAATATGGTTGTAGCTACCATATAAATATGGTTGGTGCGAGTTGGTGTTTTTTGGATTTAATGCTAACAATAATATGATTAGGGTAATAATATCATATGATTGTGACTATAAACTAAGCATAACAGTTTTTTTCGACATACAGTGCGTGGTAGTTGTCCATTACAAAAAACAGCATACGGCTGGTGATCCAAACCTAACGGTTGGTCTCCGTAATAAGAGGTGAATCTACTTATTGCCTCCCACAACATGAACAGAATAATCGCGTAAAGTCGCCGGCATGTGAGACGTCGACACCCGCCGCAAATTTGTTTTTAATATTAGCCTGGGCTTGTATGATAGTCGTGCACTTTAACCATTGCATTCGGAAACCCACTTAAATATAAATTCAATACAAGTATTTTTAAATTATTTTATTTTTATAAAAAGTTAATAAATACAGTCTAATTTAATTTATATTGATTTTCACAAACATCTTTTCAATGTAAATAAAAAACTTAAAATTTATCTATTTTTATTTAAACGGAACAAAGGACATAACGTCACAGAGGCAATTTGATAAACGTGGGCAAAAATTGAACAATTTTATTTGTATCTTGAGTTATTGCCATGACTACGAGTATCTAAGATAAGAACCACACTTGATATTTAAAGAATAATATAGTGCAATAGCTCTTAAAATGTATGAGATACAATTCAACAATGTCGAAAAATTAAATCTTATTTCCTGAAAAAAGTTTTTTGCGCATTTAATGAACAATACGTAAAAAAAAAACTAAAAATGAAAACTAAAATACTTTTCTTTTAAATCTCAAAATACGAAAAGTAGTCAAATTCACGCTGATTTCTAAAATACATCAAATAACCCGATTTTTAATGTTAATAGCGCAAAATAATCCTTGCTGGGCAACAATTGCCATTTTTACAGAACTCAAAAATATTTTCTAGATCAAAAGTTATAGAATTTTGGCCGATGGAAATCTATTCTGGAATACTGTGCGGCGTCAATTACCGACTTCTACGATATGCAGAGGACTACACTTCTGAAACTAAACTCAATTGTTCATTATTCGCTTTTTATACACTCAAATTGAAGTACCCAAATTAGAGCTCCCTAAAAAGGTGGCAACGCAGCTTTGTGCCACCACTTATCCGCGTTGCCGTCTGCTATCTTTTCACAAATTTGATGTTTCTTATTCAAGCAATTGCCAGAAGATGGGCATGTGGAATATCACAGACAGGCCGGCAGACAGTGCCTAGCAGCAATTATTTCCGCTGCGAAGCCAAGATTTCCTTTAAGTTATCACCCGACCATCTAATTTAGGTCTTCGATTCCGCAGCATTACGTCCACCCCCGTCCATCATCACTCATTCGGCGTAAGCAGATTCCGATTAAAGTTTATTACTCAGCATGTCCTTGTGCTACACTTAACCTCAAACAGTGTGTGTCGGTGTATGCGTGTGTGTGTTTCAAGAGCACTACTCAATCTCGGGAAGTGATACGGCGGAGAGGAATAAAATGTTGCACACTTGTCTATGACCAAACATTCGTGTTTACGAAACGAAAGTAAAAGAAACGGGCACATACATATATAGTAACGCGAGACTATGACACTCTTCCCCAATGTAATAGTTGCAGCCCGAGAAGGATTACGAGTGTCTGAAAATACTGAAATGGTTTGAATTTAAAACAGTCGGTCCAGCTGGGCCTACTTTGTACCACACTACGCCACTCTGGAATTTGTATGCAATGGATGTCGAACAAATATAAGAACATTAGAATAAGAAATTCGGCAAAAACGGTGTGAGATAAAAAATTGGTTTTAGATGCACTTTGAAACAGCAATAATTTCGATGGTCGCCACGGGTATGTTTGCAGAGCTTCAAGTGTTCGTCGGCTCAATTGTTGATAACTCGGTGCAATTTATCTGGCGTTAACCCACCAATAGCATCCCGAAGGTAAGCCTCGAGCTCGTCCAGAGTTATAAGCATATGTGACGCGCAAAATAGAAAGAGACCTAAGGGTAAAAACCAGTTTTGTTCAGGAGAGCCATTTTAAAGATTTAAATACGTTTATCTTTGGTGTAGAATCGTCGACTTTACTTTCATAAAACGCGCATATCTCTGGGAGGGAACACTTTTGGGGCATGGGATCGGTCTCGTTCGATGCTCAGATGTTGTCCACTGTCACATATACTAAGTACTTGACGCAACTCTAGAAAAGAATCGCTTAAGAACGCATAATTGACGGAAACGATTATTTATTGTGTCCAAAGAAAAAAATTAAGATGATGCCGCCATTTTATAAAATGCTCCAAATAGCCAATCCTTGTGCTGCTTGCGTGCTCTTGGTTTTACCAAAATAAAAACGATGATTTGTTGAACAGAATCCCACCAATATTTCCAGCTCCCAATTAGCAAAGTTGTCATTCGCCATTCGGCTTCAATTCCAACATTAGCACAAATTGTGTAAAGTGTGGTCCAACTAAAACGCACGATGGTAATTTTAAATAAAAAAAAAAACTTTGCAAAGCCTTAGCCACGATTTCGAAGGAAAGCCAGTCACTCACTTTCGTATCAAAACGGTAGTCTCTATCGTTCGCATCGTTCGCATAGCCTTACGTGTTGCGAGTGAATGAAATTGTTTCCAGCACAAAAATTTTGAACTTATTATAAATTTGCCTAGAAGCGCGCTATATATTTACTCAGCTTACAGCAAAAAGTGTCAATTTATGAAGACGTTTATCTCTTCTTTTATTTATGCAGGTTCATATGGGATAAATTAATAACAAATTGCGAATATATGATGCAAAACATTTTAGTGATTATATAATTATAAGTCAGGGAGTTTTGAGGAAACCCTAATCTTGTGTCTATATGAACTCGATACAAAAGGGGCAATGAAATATCTTAAAACTCAAATGTATTCACAGAAGAAACTAAAAAAACAAATAAGGTAAACAAACAATATTTTAGGGATCATTTTTCAAAATGAAAAATGGATTAAAAATGAAAGATGTGCAGAAACGTAATGCATAGAATAAAAAAACAACATTTCTATTGAATTTCCTTCAATAAATTTTAGCTTGTACTTTGTTTTGCCGCCATTTTGGTAAACATTAGTCTTGACAGTTCATATTTGGCAGTCGTGAAGTAGAGACGTGGCAAATTTATTATGCAAAAATATTCGATAAACCAACGTGTTTTAATCGTTAAAACATTTTATCAAAATCAATCATCGATTACTGTGACCATGAGAAAGTTCCGTGAATTTTTTTTTGAGAAACAACGTGCCAACAAAACGCACTATTTATCATGCAGATAGGCCCATGCAAGGACCAAAACGAACTTCAAGATCGGCTGAAAACATTACTGCTGCTCAAGAAAGTGTTCAAAACAATCCCTCAACCTCAATTCAATGCCATGCTCAGGAGCTTGGTCTTCAAAGAACAACTTTGACCACAATTTTGCACAAGGATTTGCATTTGTTTCCATTTAAGATTCAGTTGACACAAGAGCTTCTTACACAAGAAAATTTACGCCGCCTTACATATGTCAAAAGGATTTTCATGAAAAAATCATAATGAGTGACGGGTTACATTTTCATTTGCATGGATATGTGAATAAACAGAATAGTCGGTTCTGGGCAATGGAAAACCCTCAAATTATTCATCAGTCACCTTTTCCATCCATCCAGTAAAAGTGACTGTCCGGTGTCCAATTTGGTCAGGAGGAATCATTGGACTTTACTTTTATGAAAATGAAAACAGCGTAACGGTAACTGTCAATGGGAAGCGATATCACGATAAGTAGAACACTTCTTAACGCCAGAACTGCATGCTTTGGGCTTGATTAACATGTGGTATCAACATGACGGTGCCACATCGCAAACAGCCAGGATTACAATGGAATTCCTGCATGACCTCTTTCCACAACAAGTTATTTCAAGAAATGGTGATGTTGATTGGCCTCTACGGTCGCCTGATTTGACTGCTCCGGATTTATTTTTGTGGGGATATCTGAAAAGCAAGGTTTGTGCAAACAAACCAGAAACACTTGAGCAACTCAAACAAAATATTCGTGATAAAATTAATGAAATGTGTGAGAATGTAATGAAAAATGTGCGCAAAAGAGCTCGCATTTGTGAGGCTAACAAAGGCGGATTTTATCTAATATTGTATTCCAAACATAATTGTCGATATTAAATAAAACACTTATCCACTCTCTTTCATTTAGTCAAAAATTATAAACAAATAAAGTAGTATACCTTTCCGACGGACACCCTGTATATGTGCTTTTATGTGTTTTTGTTATCAAGTGAGTGATTTTGACGTTTGTGGGAGAACGAAAATAATTAAAGACTACCAATTTTGTATTGAAATGATTGCGTAGTTTCTCACTCACTTTCTTTCGACGTGTCGTTCTAATGGTTGTTAGTGGTTTTGTTGGTCGCTTAGAATGAGTTCGAATTGTATCGTTCGACATCGTGGCTATGGGTGTTAGTTTGGTGTCCGTGATTAAAAATAAAAAGACTTTGGGGTTACAATTAACCAAACTTTTTCTTTAATTTCAAAGTTTAGTACGTTCTCGTTCGTAAGTAAATTTTTTGTCATAAGTCATGCTTTGTGTTTTTTAACGGAAATATAATATTTTTATTAAATATATTTTCGTAAATGGGTAAAACATGAGACAACTCGCAAAATGAAAACCGAAAGCGTTATATCAACAAAATTAAAAGCCATCCCCAACAACTAAAAGAATTACGTGGAAAAGCAGCTGAGAAAATGAGAACAATCCGCCCCGCATTGGCAAAAAATAAAAATGTTTTACAAGAGGTGCTAGAAAAAGAACGCGTAAGGTTGAGAGAATACCGAGAAAAGAAGAAAAACTAGGCTCAACAAGAACAAAGAACATAGAGCGTATCTGTGTAAACAAAGTGTGGGAAAAGCAATGAAAAAGGCAGACAGGGCATCGCCAATTGATTTGAATAAAACAAATTTAAATTATTCAAGCGCTATTTAATAAGAATGTCGAACCAGAAACTACGAAAAAAAAATCTACAAAAGTTGACTTAGAATGGGAGAGAAAGTTGAAATTACTCCGTGCAGTCGGCAGCCCAAAAGGATACCCTCATTGTTGATGGACAAATTGTTGCTAAGCGTTTTATGCTGACAACCGTATCAGTAGCTTGCGAACTTTACAAGTTTAGTCTATTTTATTGAGACTTTTTTCAAAAACAATGACAGACATATACTAGATCTATGAACAAGAAATTGCTTATGACAATCATGTATTGTCTAAATAACCAACAACGTACAGCTAACGGCACCAAGCCTTTTCTGTGTATAGCAAATATTTTTAAATTGTATGTAGATCTGATGAGTGTGTGTTTGCCCTTGCTCCCGAGGCTAAAGCGGTCTTAGGAGTGAAATATCATAGTTATTAGCTTAAAAGTATACTTAAAACTAGCCTAAAATTAGTGGGTGAAGTGGAGGGGTTGATTACAAAAAAGGAGAGGATAGGGGAAAAAATAGAAAAAATAAGAGATTTTAACAAATGCTATTCAAGAGCCTTAACAATAGTCCAATCATAAAGATGCTATTCTCTGTGTGCACCCGGAACCACTTTTTTGTAGAGCTCGGGACGAAAGGAAATCGAAGTATCAAAATCTGCCCGACTTTCATTCCAAAATCCAATCGGAGACAAATAGCAAACATCTGACCAGCGAATGTCCTTCTGGGCATTGTAAATATCGGTTATAATGGAATTCTCGTGAAGGGAAATCCTTATAATAAATTAATTAATTACGTCACAAATATACAGACCAATGGAAGTAACATTTTTAACTTTACAAGAACAAGACAGAGACCATCGAAAGTTTTTTGCAATTAGCTTGTTACATGAAAGCTGTATGACCAACGATTGCTAAAACTGTACAAAAGATGTGAAATCTATTGTTCCATTAATATGGACGAAACCCTAAAATGGTAATGCTGGTGGAAAGTAAACGATAGAATAACTTTGACTTTCTCTGTTGCTCCGCTTTAAGACTTATTTCATGTGCTAGCTGCCACTTTTTAATACACATTTTTTGTAAAGCAAGTCCAACAAAATTTTTTTGAAGCCATTAGAAAAAATACTCGTTTAACCTCGGAGAACTTGCATCATAAACTTACTTCGCAGAAAATGATAGGCTGGTCGACCAAAATGAAGTTGAACGCGATGCTTGACAAAACTATGTCGTTTGCCGTAATAAGCGATAGTTTGAGCCACAGCTCAATGTTTTTATAACGATGATTGTTGAAGAAATTATAAACAAACATGGCAGAATTTAGAGAATATTGTTTTTTTGGAATATATATTTTTGTTTCTGGAATAAAATATTCAATAAAACATGGATTTAAAACTGGCTATGAACTAATTTTCATGCAATTTTAAAAAACTTGCTTGATAAAAATCTCTATTTTTGAATAGCAACATAACCCAATCCTAATAAATAATTTTGGGTATCAAAGAATGGTTGCGTGTGAATCAAACTATAGCTGTTAGGATCATACTATGGTTGTATGTGAAACATTCTATGGTTGTGAGGATCATAATATGGTTGTGGAGATCATAGTATGATTGATTGTGAATCATACTATGGTTGGGGGATCATAGTATGGTGGTGTGTGAATAATACTATTGTTGTGAGTAGACATAATCTTCAAAAAAATAAATGCCAAAGAATGGTCATTCAAATGATAATAAACATTACACATTCAATTTGAATTTTCTGTGTTTTTTTCTTAAAAAAATAAGGGAACCTCAAAATGGATCAAGCGTTACAAGGTGGTCAATATCTTTACAGTATGCGCGTATATTGCCCTACGCCCCATAAAATAATAAACGGGGAACTTCTCTAATTTAGTGAGCTACGTACTCTTTTAGGCTCTGGCTTAGAACATGGGTCTACTCGTATAATAATCATGCACACTACGACAGCCTACGAATGTCGTTATGTGGATTTTATTTAGTTTTCGCTAGTCCATTCGCAAACGAATACAAATTTCAATATTCGCACGAGTACGAAAAAATCCAGTAACTCTCAGTAGTAACTGAAGCCAATGGCAGACAGTAGTAGAAAAGTGTAGTATTAACAGTGGAGAAACAGCAGAAAATTCTGGACTTGTGGTTTACCCAATCCTGAAATTTTGGATTTGGTTTTTTATTTGTTTGTTTAGAATAGTTTTAAGTGAACTTTCGGGTATTTTTGCAGCACGATAGAGCGCTAAGTCTTAAATATTTAATAGTGGTAAAAAAAGTGTAACCACTTGAGACGTATGTCTTTCGTTGGCATTAGTCAGAGCTACTATAAAAATAATGGAAAAGAATGGAGCAAACCATTCACGATTCAAAATAGCAAAACCCAAAGTAGAACATAACTAGATTGCCGGCTTATATGAATTCACATAATTTTCCGGCTGATGGACCCCAAAAAAGGCTAGATCTAGCCGGAAATTGGCTAAATTGACAACATTGCTTATAGCACGAGATGTAGCGTACACGAGTCGACGTTGTTTGCACTTGTTAACAAGTGTGCCGAAAATTGTATTGAAAACATTTTCATTTTGTTCGTGGGTGTGAACTACTTGAGTCCAAAAAAATTTATAGAAAAATCAAACAACACCGAGAAGTACTTGCTCTTCTCCTACACAATCACACACATGCACAAACGCATGCCTGTTATATATACATACTCGTACATGTATCCAAGAAAAGTTTTGAAATAGATTTTTTTACTATTTGGGTTGGAAAGTATTCCACCGGCATTCAGTGGTTTCCACTAAAATAAACAAATATGTGCTCACATACATACAATAGAGTGGGTTGCGCTTTAAACTGTGCTGTTAGAACTCTGATCATTCTTGTGTATTTTATCCAGGCGCGTCTGGATAAAATACACAAGACTGTTTCGGGAACATCTAGCCCAAAACAGGGTACCGATTTACAGAAACCTTGAACATTTATGAAACTAAAAATCGTATGATTTTTGGAAAGTTCGAAATAAAAATGTCTTCAACATTTAGTCTTTCATCTAATATTTTATATATCAATGAAAACTCATTTAAAATTATATTGATTTTCTAAGAGATCTTAAATTTACCATTAACTGGATGGCGTCTTTCTTCTCACGGTGTTCTCATTCAGTTCATAGACTAATTGGCTAATTTGGTAAAATTGTATTTCCTTACACTGACCATATTCCGCGTTGTCATTTTGGCCAATTCCGACCAAATTTTGTAGGATTGATTTTAAATTTTAAAAGTTGGTCGGATGTTTGGATCCAATCTTGGTCGGTTTCGAGTCTCAATTATTAAATTTATTTCCTTCTTTAAATTATTGTACAATGAGTTAATTTGGTCAACAATGCAAAAAGCTTAGTGACACTGTAGTGGCCATTAGCAAAACTAGGTTGTTTGCAAGCACATATGTATGTTGGCAACCCAGAGGCTCATCCTGCAACCTCAAACAGAATTGGAACTTAGTAATACAAAGTGTTGTGCGGTCTGCAAAATAAGACTTCACAAAGGCTGGAAAGAAGGGCCCGAGAATGAAGCGTTTGACCAAGGAGCAAATTTTCTGCAACAGAATTTGTGCGCTAACATGCTTAAATGCGACTTCCATCACTGAACTGAAAAGGTCAATGATAGAATCATCAACAATACCTGCTGAAGGTAGACATACAGCGCAGTACTCAAATGAGTGTCTATAGGACCTTTTAGATGGACGAGTGTTGTTCTGCTGATAAATTAGTTACGTACTCGCCAGTCCAATGAAAGGTCAAAAGTAGATGTGTGCTTACGAGTAGTATAAGGTCAGCCGTCTCTATGGGAAATATTTGAAAGTGAGAACTATCCTTTGGACCTTAAACTACCAAACAGATAGACAACCGAGGAAGATACATAATTGTCTTTTTGGTTCTGATCAGCTCCTTTGCAGCTAAGTTTTGACCAAGCAAAGGAGGGTCCCACCAATAGTCACTGCACCCACAAAGATTGACTGTTTGGCGGGGCTTCTGTCTTTTCATAAACATTGGCTTTATTATTTTCGAAAAAGAGATAACGTCACCGTCAAGCGTCCTCGGTGTAGAACGAAATCACCGAATTTTTGAAGTCACGGCTCGCGAACTTTTAATGAAAAATATCGAACAAACTAGTTTTTAATGACAGCTACCCAGTCTAACGTATACAAGTACACGTGAAAACAAACGAACAAAAGTGAAACTAAGAAGTAAGAAGTGAAAATTGAAATTGTGAAAACGTGAAAGGATTTGAGTAATTAATGCATGTATGGACCCCATCTTTATTGAATAGAATAATTGAATACAGTAACCACTGTTGAAAGTACATCGAAGATGCGGAACGTGAAAATTTGGATTGACTTTGAGAAAGAAATGAGCTATACGTATTTGTATGGAACAGAATTCAAAACATTTAGTGAATTGAAATCTATTTGCTTAGCATAAAATTGCAAATTAACAGACAATTTAACAACCTTAACCAAATGTTATTTAGACATTTGTAATTCGTTGTTGCGGCAGTTGTCGAAAACAAGGCTTTGTGTCGGCATATTTCGTTAATCAATTTTACATTTCGATGAGAAGCACAAATCATTTTTGAAAATATCTCTATACAATACTCTATTTTTCTCATAATGGACCATGCAAAATCTCATGAACATATAACTTCTGCAACGATTTCAAAAAATTGAACAATTTCAAAGCCAAAATAAGAGGAAACAGCAACTTCATCGTATAGGCAATCGTACGTCATTTGTGGTGTTTTGGGTTAAGCCTCGATTGCTATGCCTGGATAGCCAACCCGCAAAAGTTAAGTCATTTTAACAAAAACTGTAAATTTTAGAAATTTCTTAATCACACTTTCATGTAGTAAAAGTGTCAAACTCTATGTAAGAAAATTCCCAAGTTGCTGTTTTTGTTCATATTCTGGCCAACTTCATACAATTGCGTACACTTTTTTTGATTTTCTTGGAAAATGCTGTACGAGTATATGTCTGTTATTAATTTACATAGACAAATCATGGCAAAACTGCATTTATCAGTCACTTTTAGGGTATTAATATTATTCACATGTACAAACTTAGCATCAGGCTTTAAGGAGCATTCCAGATGTTCTCGACTCTTTAAAAAAATTAGAAAAGTAATTGATTGTTGCTGCTTTGTGACATTGCTTATGTACATATCAAATATTAGCATCGATCCAGACTTAGTTCTAAAAGGGTTACAAAAACATATTTACCTATTCATTTTTTTAATCGAGTGCAGTTGTAATTTATTATAGACGTGATCAGCGGATTTTGCGATCCAGTCAAGTTCTTGAGGCTTAACCATTATCCAATTTGAGTAGATAAAACCACAGCGAGGGCCGCCATGATGTGATGAATAGATGTTTTGACTTTTACACATACTTTACTGTCGGCGGACAAACATGGTTAACTACTTTACAAACGATAAAGCAAAAAGATTGATTTTTTTCGTATGCGTTACTCTATATTCTAATCATTCATTATGAACGTTATCGGTATTTATTTTTGCATAAAAAAGGTATATTGGGGCTTGTTTTATTTAGCAGGCACAAAATCCACTTCAAACACCGTTAAGTCGGTTATCGTCGTTATCGAAAAGCCTTAACTTTTTCTATTCACTAAAAGCTTTTAAGGTATAAGGATTCAAAATCCATTGAGCGAAACGTGGAAGGGCGAACCTTTGAGTCGACCCTATTTAGAACTAGTTTACCAGCAGATTAGATCTGCGTGATCAGCAGGTAGTCCCTTGGGAGTTACTGTTTATAAAAACCCTCCAGATGTGGATGGAATATATCCGTCGTTGAAATTGTTCCTATATACCAGAATGGATCAAAGCAGTAACTCTTCAGACAATTGCCGTCACCCTGGTACTATGTCCCGCTATAACTACGAGGTCGGTTCTTCAAGTGGACTTAAATAAAGAATGTTCTAAAATAGAGTATTGCAAGATTGTGTAGAAAAATTATTAAACAATTTCGGCGCTTAAAGGAACATTGAAACAAGCTCCGAATTGCATTTTAAATCAAATTTGAATGCAAGCACTTGAATTTTAAAAATTGTGTGCTTATTGGGCATGTACATGCAAACAAATTTGATATTTACCAACTTTAGCAATTTCCAAATATTGTTTTGAAGTTAAGTGTCAACTTAAAAATGAACAACTGACAATAAGTTCGGCCAGGCCGAAACATTTATACCTTCCACTGTGGATTGCGTTGTAGTATAGCATTGACTGGATCGGGGTAAATGGTTGTTGGGCGTGTTGGCAGAACTACATTTTTGGGCCCTTGAACCATAGTCCCATTGAGATTCGTGAAAAAGTTTTTTTGTTTTGTTTTGGGGAACCCATATGTTTATTGTTGAACAGGGTCGAAAGGGACGTATGTCGCTCGTAGACTAGGACCTTACATTCAGACAAATCCACAAAGTTTTAATTAGCGAGGAAATTTCACTGTTTATGAGTAACCATTGTCGATGTTTGAAAGTACCTTAATGGACAATGGTTACTGTCAGTTGCGATGTACTAAATACCTCAAAAAAAGGCATAGATGTGGAAGGGCATAGGGCCAAAAAAAGGCCTTTTTGTGTAGGGACGTTGGAGCCAATATATGGCCCTGCTAGGCCGTACTCAACGACGTTTTTACTTACAGCTCTGAAATCCACATATTAAATCCGACTAATTGTAACGTTGGTCGTGGTGTGTCTAAATCATATCGGTTCATGTTTTCCGAGAGCTCCCACTCGAAGGTTCTACCCGATTTGGGATCCCTAATACAGCTCTAGAAGCCACAAATTAAACGCAATCCTGCTCAAATTTTGCATGGTACTCTGGTAAAACTGGACCATATAAGTTCATATTTTCGAAGAGCCCGTGTACAAAGGTAGTTCCTGTTGTTCTGAAAGCCACACATTTCATCCGATTCTAATCAAATTTTGCATAGAGCGTTGAATGTGACCAACATTCATCTCAGATGGAACTTAACCATATCGTTTCCTGTTTCCGGGTAGCTCCCCACTATGGTACCTTCCAAGTTTTGGCCCTGCCGCTCTTAAGATCACAGTGTAAATCCAACGTAGCTCACATGAAGCATAGTGCGTTTTTGTGACCTATAATTATTCCTAATTAAATCGGACCGGTCTTTCATAAAGCCCCACGAAATATGTCCTACCCCCGCTAGAAATGACATATTAAGTTCGACTTCGCTCAAGCTCCAGACAGACCGCGGAATCTTCTAAATCTCAGAGTGGTGAGGGATATCTCTTGGCCGTACCTGTTTAAAACTTTTGGTTGTGTTAGAATGGTTGGGAGTTCGACTGCTGCCATAGATTGGTTAGTAGCGGCATCATTGCCAACAAACGATTCGCTTAATATTCGAATTCGATTTATTCGAACACATTGTGCGCCCAAATGTTTTGTGTTTGAAAGTCAATAAAAATAGTTCGTCGAGTCTCGGAAAGATTGAAATGAAAAACAAAATATTGCCATCACTTTGATGGTGCTGTGTGTGAATTATAAATAAATTTCAATGTTAATTTCCATTTCATTTCGCATCTTCCACCTCATATTGGTTTGTGTTGACGTTCTGTTGTCCAAACAAACGAAGTGCTCATGTGAGGCAATGTTTCGCTTAACAGCGATTTGTTTGGGGCATTTGTTTTGCTAAATCAGACGAGAGTGTCATCATCCTAATCGTCATCGTTGTGGTGATTTCTATGATTTTTTAATAGATTCCATTTGCGGCCACAATTAAAATTGACGTTTATTTAAGTATCATTCTATAGACTATGGGCAAAGGCACCTTAGGATGGGTAGCTTTAAAATTGGATCCTTTTTATGCCTACAAAAGTCAGACGACAATGTTAATGTGCATTAAAAATCCACTAATGCAAATTAAAATTTTATGGTGACAGATGACAGTATCTGCATTTGGTAATTAAATGATTTATTTATTTAATTCCAATTTAACATAGAACTTAACTTTAAACAAAATGCTTTTAATTGAGAAAAAATGCGATGTCACGATGCTATTGCGAACGTCAAAAGTGTGCTCCGTTATAGAGTTGCCAGATCTTTTCAGCAACCCAACACACTCCGCCACAGTGGCACCCCAGAAGGGTCAAGCCTATTCCCTGAATCTGGAAGGGCATTTGATGGTCCGACCAGTTCTTGTGCGTTGAGCCTGATATTCATGATGTGGTAGAGTTTCTGGAATATGCGCTCCGTCGGTCGAAATGGTCTGAGCAAAAAAAAAATCCTCATGTTGTGTCTGTGACGATTGCGGAGATACCTCCACTCTAGATGGTTGCATCTCTGACGCTTCCAAATAAGCAGGCTTTATACGATCCAAATAAGCAGGCTTCATACACCAATTAAGAAGTATTTATCATACCTTTCCTTTACTTTAAACGGTCCTTCATAAGGTGCAACACACGTAGCCTTCACCGAATCAATACGAATGAAAACGTGAGATGATGTATTCAAGTCCTTGTGTATAAAAGGCTTTTCCTTTACGTGCCAGGCCGTTTGAGTGGGAACCATATCATGCATAATGCGCCGTTGATTTTCTACAAATTCAGAATCTCGGTAATCTCGGTTGTTTGTACAATACCAGCATGACAAACGTAGATTCGAGCCGTATACAAGTTCTGCAGGCGATCTTCCAATATCCTCTTTTAAGGTGGAACTTAACCCGAGCAGAATGATTGGAAGTCGATCAACCCAATTCTTGAGGATGATAGCAAGTAGTCATACAATGATTCACACCTACAATTTTGCAAAGTTCCGAAAATAAGGCGGATGTAAATTGCCTACCCTGATCAGAAGTAATCCGTAGCGGCACACTAAATCGAGATATCCATCCTGTGATTAACGCATTTGCAGATGCCGGTGCTGTCATTTCTTCCATTGGAATCGCTTTGGTCCATTTGGTGTATCGGTCGATTATGGTTAACAAATACTTAAAACCTCTTGACGGCGGAAATGGACCCACAATGTCCACATTAATATGTGCGAATCGCTCATCAGGTGACAAGTATTTCTGAAGTTCGGCTTTAGAATGACGATGAACCTTACTTTTTTGACATGCTGTTTACGTTTAAACAAAATTTGCACAATCGCGCCTGGCCACACAAAGCGATCCACCATTAAACGTACAGGCGCTCTCCTTCCTGGATGGGATACGCCATGTGTTGCAGCAAATCCTTTCGTAAATCCTTTGTATTAAAAGGTCGTGTGCCGCTGCATGACGTGTCACAATATATAGGACTATTTAGCCCGGGAAATGATATTGGGTGGGGAGTGAGAGAATGTGAAACTTCACTCGTCAGCAACTTGATAAGCTCCTCATCATTTCTTTGCGAGTACATTAGAAGCCCGTATAAAGAATCTGCATCGATTCGGGACAGGTGATCCGCTATTTCATTTTTTTCTCCACATATACATATATCGGATGTCGGTCGTAAACTGTCTGATGAATGACAAGTAGTTTAATTGGCGGCGCGAAGCTTTTTCTGACCTATGTCTGAAAGCAAATAGGAGCAGCTTGTGGTCAGTCTCAATGTCAAAACTTCTGCCTTCCAATAAGTCTCGAAAATGATCAACGGCAAGATACATTGCAGTGAGCTCGCGATGATATGTCGAGTATCGCTGTTGAGTTTCGTTAAACTTCTTTGAAATAAATCCGAGTGGTTCTGCTTTGCCATTTATTATCTGGTGTAAAGCGGCACCTGCGGCCACATTCGAAGCATCAGTAACCAAAACAAGTAGAGTGGTCATTTTAGGATGTGCTAATGCTACAGCTTTATTCAGCAACTTCCGACATCTTTCAAATGCCATCAAAGCCGTGTCTGACCATGAAAGTGGAGTTTTATCAGAAGGAACATCGGAAGGAACATTCTATAAAAGTTAATCATCGCAGGGAATCCTTTAAGTTCCTTCACTGTTTCGGGGCGTTTGCATTTCATAATAGCTTCTGTGCGTGAGTTAGTAGGGGATGTAACTCTGTGCCCAAGGAAATCTATCTTTTCGATTGATATATTAATCGAAAGATTGTGCTGCTGAAGCAGACTAAAAACTTCTTTCAAATGTCTTTCGTGTTGTTCAACATTGTCTGACGCTATATATATGTATGCCATCCATATAGGGAAATGCAAAATCGAGGCCACGAAGGACTTCGTGGATTAGACGCTGAAAAGTAATAAAACATCAAACTCTTTTTTAGCAGAAGCTTACTTTTCAGGTGGCAAACGACGGACTCTTGCTGAGCAGGGTGGACCTGTAGTCTCAATATAGTGCGGCGCAAGCCTTAAGATGTTAGGAAAAGCTCTAATTATATTGGCGAAAGGCGCAGACTTAGCAATGAGATGTGTTGATGATTGTGTACTATCGATTGTACACAATTTTTTGCTTGTGATATTCGTGTCGGCACAAATAAGTCGCCTGCCGTTGACATCAACCAGTAAATTATAATATTTTAAAAAATCCTCGCCTATTATTCGCGAGGTAACATCGGCAACAAGAAATGTCCAGGTGAATTTTTTTGAAAGACCAAGATCAAGTTCTCTTTTTACTTCTCCATATACTTTAATAGGCGAACCATTGACAGCGTAAAGGCGAGTTGTAGTCATGTGTAGTTTTTATGTGTTATTTGAAGGTGGTAAACATGATACCTCTGCGCCGGTATCAATAAGAAATTTGGTTATTATTAGTTAATCTTTCTTGAGTGCATAGTCTGTCAATGTTCGCTGTAGAAAGTCATTATCGCTGCTGTGTTTTCTGATAACGACAAGGTGGTCTGCAGTTTGTTGCACGATCTCCAAATCTATGATGGTACCAGCAAGTATCAAACTGAGAGTTTTCAGTATTGTCTCGCTGCTGGTTAACCAATCCGTGCGACCGACTTTCTGCCTATTCGAAGAACCTTGTTCGGGGGTTGCTAAAGTTTGTACAGAATAGGGAAGACGAGATGTCCAGAAGTCAAGTTATACTGTCTCGGTCAAGATACCAGTGACCAGGGCGTCTATACCCAAGTTGCATTTCGTGTACTAGCTGGCCTAGACGTTTTTGTTGTAATGCTCCCATTAATTTGGTCAACTGTGCCTTCAAGTAATTGTACTTATCGTCAGCTGGAGTACTATCGAGGATTGGACGAAATTCTGTTATGCGCTGAGAGCTCACGGTATCAAATTTTCTATCGTCTTGTGAAATGATAACTGCTCGAAAATAAAAGTCTAATAAATAAAACCAATTTTCGACGTTTGTCTCGTCGAATGGTGGCATTTGTAGACGCGCAAAACAGTTTGCAGCAATTTGGGCAGAGGTTACAGCTGCTGAGGCGGAATTTCCATCTTCTGTAATATCATTGTTCTCTGAGCCGTCAGTATTCATGTTGCTCACATCGGGGTCACCACTTTGGTAATTAAATGATTTATTTATTTAATTCCAATTTAACATAGAACTTTAAACAAAATACTTTTAATTGAGAGAAAATACGATGTCACGTTGCTAATGCGAACGTCAAAAGTTTGCTCCGTTATAGAGTTGCCAGATCTTTTCAGCAACGCAACACGCTCCGCCACATGCATTTAAACAAATGCTTGTCAACTATGTTTTTGCCATTTACTTCGATATAAAATGAATTAAAGAAATATAATACGATCAGCTGCTATACTGTTAGCAACAAATCTCAACTTATTTGAATGAAAGCTAAAATTACTTTTGCTGAAATTGGCCCACAATGTAAAAATTGTATTTGCACTACAAACCAGGGATGATAAAGTTGATACTTTGGTACCTTTTGACTTGGAAAAGTACCGTGGTACCCCTCGCAACTCATTTTATACCCTTTTCAGTTTCCCGAAATAAGGGAATTTTGCGAAATTTAATATTTTATTTTTTACGTACTAGGCATTTCTTATTGCTTGAATAAATACTTAATCCAACAAAGAATTCTTTGAATAGAAAAGAATAGTCCATATTAGAATATGGACCAATATGGTCGAGCTTCAGTAGGTTTGGTTAAAGCCGCTCCTAACGCCCTATTCCAAATTGGAGTGAGATCGTATATAATATAGGACGTGTAGACCGGGCCTCGGCATTTACAAATATTCGAGGGCTAAATGAAAAGGTGAACCTATATTTGCCAATATTACTAAGATTGATAATGGACCTGCCATATTTCACTATACTAAATTTGACGAATATCAAATGTTAAATGTGGCTTGTGGAGTGGCAGGACCTCAAATCTGGAGAGACCTTTGCATGGGCACATGGTACATTGAGCGATACGATCCAACGTATCATGCAATGGTTTTACCGTCAGGACACGAGTCTGTAAGAACCTTTGTGCAGGGCTATCCCAACACGTCACGTCACGTTCTGTACAAAATTTGGTCAGAGTTCGATGTAATATGTGGCTTTTTTAGCTGAGGATTTTGAGCTGAAACCAGAAAGGCCTTAGCAAGCTATCCTAGCATGGCCCTACATCGACCAATTTTAATAGGGTTCGCTCAGTGGAATCAGATAGTGACAGATACACTACCACAGAGTGGTGTAGGGTTTACAAGTGTTGTAGCTTTTCGGCTCAAAATGTACTTTTTATTCCTTTTTTTACCAATTCGCCAACCACATGTATCATGTCTGCTACCAACCATAAACAACTTAACAGCTTATTTGATTTGTGTTAAATTGCGATGCTGGTGCTAGATTGTAATACCTAAATAGAGTCTAAATGCTGTTCGATGATGTCCATTTACTTCAGAGTGAATGCAGTTTGAAAGGAGTAAATTTGCATTAAGTCATGCACATAGGCTATACGGCAAACTCTGTTTATACCATCCACCATAGGATAGAGGGTATATTAACTTTGTCTGTCCGTTTTCAATACCTCGAAGTTATAAAAATTAGCATATACATATATTAAAGCTATATTTTGTTACAATTGGACGAAAACTGGTCTTAACCACCACGCATTCCATGCATATAAGTGTAAAGGTCATTAAGTACTCGTATTCGATAATCCACACACACACAAACATTCCGATGCTGAATCATTCCACACTTTGACAGGAACTCTGTCGGCGCTTTCAACCATTGAGTGTGTGGACTCTGCCAATATTGATAGCTAAACATTGTAAAGCAAAAAACGATTAGGCTTTTAACGGCCTAATTGTCAGGCAAGAAATACTAAATTTGGGACCTCGAAAAGTCAGATGTAATTTGTTTTTGGTCCTTGAGGCGAGACACTAAGAATGCCTTTTCAGGGGAAAATGCGTCGAACTCCATATTTTTAGGAGAAAATGTTTCAAACTCCATATACAATTTTGTGAATTTCAGTGAAAATTTTTTTTGATCAATATCTAGCACTCTGCACAAGAGGCATTGCGCTTTTACTTTTTGAAATTACACAAAAACCTTTCGCACCAAATATAATTACTTAACATCAAAACTTTTTTGTTTTCGATTTTTATAATTTATTGGTTTACAGATTTGACAAAAACTAGTTTACCATAAATCGATTTTCAACAAACACCATTCCCGCCTACGACCGGATTGACCGGATTGACCCGAAGAGCAATTCTTCGGCCAAGGGCTGTCATCCCAGCACACAGTTGCCGCTACCACATCAATAACAACGAATTTGCTATATGATCCAGAATCTGTCATATTTACTCGGAGACTTCATTTTGTAAAATATAATGTTATCGACCTTGACGGAAATTAAAATTACTATGCCAAACAAGTAAATACGAGTACATCGTTGAGTTTGGCTAGGCCGAACTTTTTATAGCATCCACCTTCCTTACGTTACTCAAGCGCAAAAACAAAACAAAAAGGGTTTGTTTTTAGGCCGTCTCGGCCCAAGCGTACCTAACTAATCTAAGGGAAAACTTGATACTTGCTTTATATATTTGGAATCGTAGGAAAACTGGCTCTAATTTGAGTGCCCATTGATTATTGATAGCCGATGATAGTAAAGTATACTAAACCAGGGGCTTAGGGGCGAATAAGTTTTCATTAGAGCGACTGAAGAGTACCTTAAAGTAATTTTTGCTTAGTAAATAATAATTCCTTGTTGAAGGAATATAGTTAAAATTGGTACGTACCACAAACGTGCTTTAAAATGTGCGATTAATACTTTTTAAAGTTCTGGCTGAGATTAGGGACGGAAGCATGGGCCAAAGGGGTCCAAAAAACGAACATTTGTTGTCCGTCCACTAAAATTTATGATTTGTACTAGAGTCTTTTAAAGAGAAACTTTTTCTTCCTAGGCCGATTTCGCCTATTTTGAATTAGAAACAGCTTTGGACGTTTAGCCGTTATCATGCAAAATTTTAGGGTCCTTTGTTAATTCCTTTGACCGCTTTCGTGCTCTTAACAAACACATGGACGGACGGGCAGGGCTAAATCGTCTTAGGATCATCAATAATATTTAATAAAATATCCCGTCTATATTTCGTGGTGTTGCAGACGGAATGATAACTTAAGTATACCATTCACACATCGTTGGACGGTACACTAATTATGTTAGCTTACTTAAATTTCATAAAGAAAAAGTCGTTTTTTTTCAAAAAAGCCGAAAATTCAGAAGCCGATTTAATATATTTTTTAAAAAAAAAGTCGAAAGTCAATTTTTTGCCTCGGCTATGTAAAAGTAGTGCATAGAACCGACTGTCTCGGGAACGGTTTCGAGCATCAACAATTGCATTCGGCCACAGGTTTTGGTTCTAAACGAACAAAACATAAGTAAAAAAGTTACAGTTGGTGGCTCCGACGATTTTAAATTTTCCATCGTCCTCCATTGCTTGCAGAGTACCGATTTCATTGCAATTTCATAAAGGCTCGATTGAGTACAAGGTTCTAAAATTTTTCTTATGCGCATTCGTCAGCTAGCTTAATTTACTCATTTTCAGCAGAATCGTATGTACTTAAATACTCGTAGTATTAAAATTACTATGCGAATACCAAAAATAGGCGGACGGGTGCATTTGCACTAGAAGTACCTGAATGGGGCGTAGCATCCATGGTTTTTATACACGTGTATAAATCTCTTATACAAATACAGGGTGGACCTTCGCTATCCACACACTGCTGCATACGTTTTCTGAAGTTTCATAAACTCTAACAAGCATGTCGACTGGTATTTTGCACAATTTAAGCGAATTTAACGCACTGGGTGACAAGTTCTGTGGGTTCCAATCTGCACTGAAATAGTGGCATTTGTGTGAGAAGTACCAGGAGGGGCGTGGCTAGGAATCCAATTATTTGTCACTAGTTAAGGTTATAACCCTGTTCTTAAGTATGACTTGTGGGTTAGATCGTATGAGTGGCATAACAGGTATTCTAAGAATAAAAAGTGGGCGTGTCAACCCCTTTTTTGATATGTACGTACAAAGCTGTTATAACAATTTCGTATCTTTGTGTCAACGCACCCTCAAACTTTTTTAATGATCTTTCAGTGTCAAAACGTTAGTCGAAGTCAACATTTTCATTATGGTAAAGTTCACCTTCGAGCAACGTTTGGAAATCATTAAAAATTACTAAATTATTTAATCGAAAAATCATCTTCATCGATAGAGCTCATTTCTGGCTGAGTGGTTATGTCATAATAATAATCAAAATATGCGTCATAGGACAGCAACAAACCTACGAGTACATGTGCTTCCAGAGACACAAAAGACAACATCCAACGAGCTCAGAGACAACATCCAGCGCGAAATTGCCAACGTTCCGGTCGAAATGTGTGCAAGAGTGATGGAAAATTGGCTCCAAAGAATAGATCGCCGTACACGTGCTCGTGGTGGTCATATGACCGAAATCGATTTTCGTTCTTAAAATGTAACATTTGCACTACACCTGGAATAAATTTTAACTGTATATCTTAAATATTCTATGTTTTTTTTACTATATAAAACTGTTTTGCCCCTAATGCAAAAAACTGTATTCTTGAAGCTTTGGTTAAAAATTATACGTTCAAGTTCAAGTTTTTCACCTGAAGTCCACTCTTCTAACTTCGTGTCCAGCAAATTCAGAGCAGCATAAAATTGCAGGTTTTCACCTTTTACCTGTTATTTGATTTTTTTTATTAGCGCTAACTTTGACAGCACACGCTCAGCGCAAGCACTTCTGTGGGGAAAAGTCAATACATATGCGACGAATTCAAATAAGTTCTGATATAAACGTTACCTATCTTCAACAAAGAACTTCAACGTCTAATATATCAAAGAAGTATTCATTTGATTTATCAATAACTTTGCATTCTAACAATTTAAATTCGTTTATGAATGTCTCAGGTTTACTGATTATATGACTATATTTAGACACTAGGTCAAAATTGTTTATGTCTGAAGGCATACAAGGGCATAGTATGAGTTGTGAAAAGGAGCAAAATTTCCAAAAGGCGCATAAAAGGGGATTTTTCCGAAAGGGACAGTAAAAGTCTCAAACGCGGCTTCAAAAAAGGGTTAACTTGCCACTTTAGTCGCACAACGGTGACGCTGCTCATAATATGGTTGCGTGTGAATTATACTATGGTTGTGAGGATCATACTTAGGTTGTGTGTGACACGAACAATGGTTGTGAGGATCAAAATATGATTTTGGGGATCTTACTTAGTATTGTTGAGTGTGATTCATACTATGGTTGTGAGTATAATAGTATGTTTGTGTGTAAATCATACTACTGTTATGAGGATCATACCATTGCTGCGCCACAAACATGTACCCAACAATAGTATGATGCTCATCAAATATTGTCACCCCCAACCATACTTTTTTTCTGCGTGCACTAGTTCTTTGCAATCAGTCAAGAAATTCCCACTTCGTGGCAAAAACCAAAGTGTGATTACAGAATTTATCTTTAAAACGATGAGCCACTCTAGTTAGCGTACATTCATTGCCCATTTGCTGATATTTCTTAGAGCCCTCAGTCAGAAATAGTTTGTGGCCAAGTAGAATTCTTTTATTTTGATAAAAAGAGCATTAATTCGCCGCTTCACTTTCTATTTCCCTCATAAATGAAAAAATCCATTGTCCAACTTAAATTGCGAATCTGGGGGAAGGAAAAAGTGTGATTAAGACATACACACGAGCATACGTACACAAGCCCTTTTGTCGTTGGCCCCGTGAAGTTTCCACAAAGAAGAAGACGACTGCGAGGAAAAAATTAAGAAATTGTTATTATGTAATTACTTAAATATGCTTACAAGCTTTACAACTAATTGCCAGATTTAAATTTGTGAACATTGTTCGAATTGAACCCATTTCTGATAAGGCGAACAGCGTCGGCCGCCTGGCCTCTGTGGCTGGTGCTGGCACAAGTTTTCCCTTAATTATGGTAAATGTCTGTTAAGACAAATGTCAGGCTGTACTCCGCACGAAATAGAGCGAGCCTATATTTCAGGATGGTATGGAATGGGAATCGTTCGCCAGGCCACAACCAACACCTGAGCACCGAAATCGGTGGCGGTGGTGGCAGATACAAGTGATGATGGCGGCGGCATTGGTTAGGTTGGACGGTCTGCCGCGAAATGACGGAACCTTTTTGGAATAATTATATGGACATTATTACTTCATGGATTTCGGAACTACGGTTCGAGTGCCGAATGGACTGACTGAACGACTGTATAAGAAGAATGAATGAGAGTTGGAGTGAAATCTCCACCAAATCAAACAACAGGCCAACCAGCCAGCCAGCCAAACCACCACCATCGACCCGCACCCACATCCGTAGTTGTAGCCGCCGCCGCTGCCATAAACGTGTGTTCACGTTGTTTGTTTGCACGTTTTACGTTTCATGTTTTTTTGTGTTCGTTTTCGCTCTGACTGTGAGTTGTTGTTTCGTTTTTTTCTTTGCTTTTGCTCGCCTTAATGACGTTGCACATCCGGTGTAGTCCGGCAGGCGGTTGTTACTGGAATAGAAACAAATTTTCACGGCACACAACAAGCGGCGATTTATTTTTAACGAACATTTTTTTTCTTTCTTTTGGTATTCCGAGAGAATGTATGTGAACATTTCAAGGGCTTTTCTGTGCGATTTCATTTCCGTTCTGAATTTATGGTAATCTGTCTCACTACTTCACACACACACACACACACAATAGCGTGTGTGAGAACAATTGCCGAACACACACTCGCTCCCATGCGGGCACACACACACACTCGTACACAAGAAATACAGAGCGCCAACTTTAAATCCCACGGACACGGAACTCGGACAAACAGCCAAACAAGATGAGGACAAAAAGTTTTTCTGGGTTTCTGGTTGTCGTCATTGTTGTCGTTGCTGTTGTTTTAATTGTTGGCTTGTCTGTGTCCTCTGTGGCTGTTGTTGTTGGTGTTGCTGCTGCTGCTGTTATAGATGTGTAACATGGATAATGAAATGGAATGAACGCAAAGAACCAGAAAGGAAGAATGGCAAAGCCGGAGAAGCACAAACAAACAAACGAACTAGCACAACTTTCGACCTCTGACACTTTTGCCGCCAATACAAACGACTTTGGCGCTGTATGTTTGTGTGCGCCTGAATAACTTAAGTCGACTATGAACTCTGACTTACTCCAGCTCTCATCCTCACCAGTCGTCCGTCCCGGCAACCGCACAACGTAATAAAAATGGCAATAATAACAACAACAACAGTACCCCGCTGTACAGGTGTGTGTGTGTGTGTATGTGTGTATGAGTGTAGGCTGCGTTCTTAATGTGGCCCAATTTACATACTCGTATTTCGAGTTGAGATTAACTTTGCCTTTATTGGTCGATAGTTGACCCCACTATACAAGCTCCACCTGGAAAGCACGGAAGACCGAGCGGTGACCAGATCAGATGAACATTAGAGAGGCAATTGAAACGAAAAGTGCAGCGATGCCAACTTAGTGTTTTTCCACTACTTTCGGCGTTTTTCATCACCCAAAAACATTGTTTTGGAAAAATAATTTTTTTTTATTTAAAAATCGCAACTATGGCGACTTAACCAATTTCACGTTTCGATTTTCACTTAAAAAAATATTATTTTTTTTCGGCATCAATTAACGATGTGCCGACTGTTGTTTTATTTACTTAATCTTTTTTGTTATTACGCGCTCATTAATGTTATTTTTGTACTGTACGATACATGTACCAAGTCGGTCATTTTTAATGCCAAGTGTTGAAGACGCCTACTACTGATCCAGATTATTTGCAAATAAGTGTACCCGTACTTTATGTTAAATTGGACAAACCGAATGTTACATAGCTTTCATATATCTGATCGTCTTCAAAATAATGGCAACAAGAAAAAATTCCAAACAATACGAGTATTATCTAGAATTGAACATTTCTTCAGTTAATTACATTACTAAAAACTGTATCCCCTCGGAGAGACCTCTCTAAATAGATGTTCTGAATCGATTTGTAAGGGGTTTTTACACATTTCATCCGTAGCGATTGTTGCTTCGGAACAGTATGCGACACTAGAAAAGTGGCTGCGAGTAAATTCCTAAGTCCGGTTCACGCATCTTTTTGTATGTTACGTATTATTTTTTAAATGTACCTTCTTTTTTTAGTATTGCGACATAAAAAACCTTTTTTCAATTCAATTAAAAAATTGAAACAAAATAAAAACAAAAAAATTATTGTGAATCCTGTGATAACAAGTTTAATATACTTATACATACGATATTAGCCGTGTTCTTTTCACTCGGGAAGCAAGCGAGTTGGCTGCTACTCGGTAACGAAACGAGTTAAAGTAATTTTTTAGCAAACAAAATATTAAGACATTATGGCTTGTATACCAAAATCAAAAAAATATGTTTTTTGTTATTGATACAGAAAGAAGGTAAGAAGAATAAAAGAAAAAGAAAATAGAAAAAGCGCTATAAAACTATTTTCATAAATCGTATTGAGTATTGCGAATGAGCTGAAGATCATGAGCTGGAAGAGAATATAATGTCGTCAAGATGGCCATAGTCGTTGTTGTAGCACATTTGTATAAATAACTCCAGTATCTGTATCAAATATTCAGTGTTAAAACAATTTAAACTCTTTTCATGTGAAGAAATCTCAAACTTCAACAATATAGTTCTGTGAAATTGCGCTGAAAATTGAAAACAATCAATCATTTCCTAACGTTATTAATTATTAATTCTTACTTGTCCTTGGCTGGGGTTCATCTTTAATGCTGTACTGAACATAATTATATTTGTCAAGAAAATGTTTACAAAACAAGAAACTATAAGTATACAAGTAACAAAATTGGCTTTTCGCAATTTGCTTTGCCTTTTTATTGTTTGTAAACAAACTTTTTTTGGGCTTAAGCTGCCATCTGTTTCAAAATGTTTTTAATGTTGCCAGAATACCATATTGCTAACTAACTAGGTAACTAAGCTATTTACCTATAAAAAAACACGGCTATTATCTAAAATATTCAAACGTTGTTTATCAAAAATATTACCGATTCCTGGCGATAATTAGAACAACATATTTGGAAAAAAGTGCGTACCTCTTTTGTTATAAGAGATTTTTCATTCTGAGGTGATGAACAAATTCAAATATTTATAATATAACTTTTTCGACTCAAATTAACTAATCGACTCAAATATGACCACACAATCATAACATCCCTGTACCACAGTGTGGTAAGGGTAAAAAGCATTACTATTGCTATCCTTCATCATAGGATTTAGATTTTTTTAGATTTTGGCATTACGTTTGCAACACCTCGAAATACTGATCGAAGTCCTTATAACGAAAATATACTAAATTCAACGTTTCATTCAGACCAAGACTATTTCAAAAGCAAGTCAAAAGGCTTACAATCATCAGCGGCTATGCATTCAATGAGAACTTCCGCCAGAGAAGTAAGTAAACTGAATGAAGTCAAGTACAAGCAAGTTATTTGAAGATGTTATGTTATAAAGACCATATCTCATGAACTGTAGGTGATATGACCAAGATATTTGGAACATATGACATGGCATGGAACGAAACTCACCCTGGTAGGAAAGAAGACGAAGCCATGCCCCTTTAAAAAGTACATTAATGGCCAAGGAAATGCACATATCGATATAAAATTTCAACAGAATAAAATCGATGATAAGCAAATTATTATAGAATATGTTGTGTACCAATTGAACAAAGGGGCATGGCACGGCCCATTTAACGCGAAACTTTAAAGGCCTTATCTCGTGTACTAATACCGATAAGACAATAGTAGTTGACGTTTGTACGGAGAGAAACATACTTTGGGGGGGAAAGTAGGCAGCGTCACACCCACTTGAACCAAATATTGTATTGGTCCAGAGTTCACGATGGAGGGTATATTAGCATCGGTAATATTTTCTTCAGCCGCCGCCGCAGAAAATTCCAATTAATAGTTTCTTAGCTATCATTGGTGTTTCGACTGATATTTCGCCGTCGTTTTTTGTAATCGAAATTGTAGACTAACTGAAATTTTCCCCTAGCTTTTGTTAAGTGAGTGCATTTCTAATTATAGGAAATTTCTATTTGCAGGTGCATGACGCTGACGTTGATTGCAATCGAAAGGTGCTCATGATTTGCCAAACCTCCCACACAGTGGAAAAACACCTGCCGACGACAGCTTGATCCGCTGGGATCCATTAAAATATTCATCCCCTCAATCGAATTCGTACGAAGACGGGCAAAGGAGAACGCTCACTGTGTGAGTGGCGTCTGGATGTGTGACTAAATCAAGCAAGTCGCAGATGCCTGAAGGAATTATGAGTGAATGAAATCGACAAGTATGCGATTTTCTGCATTCCTGACGTGATTCGGAAGATAAGATAGTAGTAGTGGGAGAAGAAGAAGAGTAAGCGGAAGAAACGCGAAAAGATTCCTGCCATTTACGATCCAACGAAGAAATATAATCTTCAATGCACGCGAACGTGACATCTGACAAAGCCGGCGGATCATGGCGTCTGCCGCCCGACGAAACACTGCAGATACAAGATCCAAAACAAAAGGATGCAGACTTAGACCTTGACGAGGGTCACAATTGGCGATCGATAATATTCTCGCTACTAGTGATAAGTTTTGTTATAGCCGGTATTATAACAGCCATATATTTATTAGGGTAAGTATCCGACCGCTTTGCTGGAAGTGTGACACATGCGTTCCGTCGGAAAGGTGACTGTCTTCTGATTGTCATTTGTCTGTTTCTTTACAGTTATGTAGATGAATTACTTTATTGGTCGGGCCGCCGTATGATACTCGATGAGTATCTGCAGGGAGATCTAACGCCCACGCGGCTGCAACCCTCCTGGGTTACCACCAAGAAATACGTTTTCCAGTCGGACGATGGTGGCCTCTCGGTTCTAGACACTGCCACCAATACCGTTAGTACTTTGGCAACTAATCACACTCTAAGACAACTAAATGTACAGGGCTATCAGTGCTCGAACGATCTGCGATATGTACTATTCAGACATAATGTTAAGAAGGTACGCCTCCGCGCCACACCCTCTTCTTTCCCCTTCTGTTTGAGTTTTAATCTTTGGTCTGGTCCATTTGCAGATTTTCAAAAAATCATTTAATGCATTTTATACAATATACGATGTTGAAAACGATCATCATATGCCTGTGAAATTAAAAGACTCACCCAAAGTCCAGAGGACACGCCTACAATACGCAGCCTGGCTGGGGAACACCACCTCACTGATTATCGTTGCCGACAATGACATTTACCTGAGACAATCACCAGCCGACGAGGAAGATGTACGCATCACCAACACGGGCTACCAAAATCTCTTTTACAACGGTGTGCCCGACTGGCTGTATCAAGGTAAGACCCCAGCAAACTTTGCTACATTGACAGCCGTTGACAACCCGTAACTTTTACAGAGGAAATATTCAATGAACCCGAAGCCATTTGGTCCTCACAAGATGGCACGTATTTCATGTATGCCACCTTCAACGACACCAACGTGGGCATGATGACGTATCCATGGCTAGCCTCTGGTGCTGTGATAACTGGCAGCGGGGTATCAGCGGGTAGCTCATTTCCAGAAACAAAAAATGTCCGCTACCCGACGCCGGGCACAGCCAATCCCATAGTGGAGTTATGGATGGTCAGCATAACGAATGGCACGGAAATTACACAGACCCTGTTGAAGCCGCCACCATCCCTGGATGGACAGTAAGTGAAGAGAAATTTAGAACAAGAAAAAAAAATTCCCACTTTGAGAATTTAAATTTTGCTCCGTATTATGGATTAGTTTTACAAGCATAAAAACAGTTAATTGGAAATCATTATTATTAATATTATTTAGGCCGTACCAGATATAAGTATTATTTTGTTGGAATCCGCACATTGACAACATCAAATTTTTACTTCGCACTTTGACAGGAATATTTTTAAGTCAAAAAAAAGTTTATATATGTAACTCGATTCGAAAATAGCCTCACTTTTGAAGTTAGCCCCATGTTGACTGTTTTTCTTATTTGCAGAGCTAGCTGTGGACAGGTATCCTCTAGTTATTTGATTTGATACATTAATAAGGGGACAATGTCAAAAATAATCAAATCACACTTTTTCCGTTTTCTGAACGTTAAAAAAATGAATATTCTTAATACGTTGAATGTCAAAAAAAAACTTGTACTTTTCTTTAAAACAGCAAAATGAGAGTTTCTAAAGTATACCAGCTTTGTTATATTGAATAATTATTATAATCAATCCTTCAGTCCCTCCGACCAAAAAATGAAAACTTTGACCCACTGTAAAACAAAACGATGGCCAGCTGGACTGTATGTTTGTTCTGCAAAAATGATCTACTCCATGCCCTTTCAGTTGGACAGTGTAATCAATCCGTCAGTCCCAGGCAACAAAACAGAACTCAAAAATGTTTACTAAACATTTTAGTTTAGTACATGTATGTTTACTACCTGAACCTTTTTGAGGTCATAAGCATTTTTTCTTAGAGTGCTTTTCTCCAAAACTGTAGTGATAACGATTCTAAAAAATATTTTGAGTTATTAGGAAAACTATATACACCCTAAATTGATTCAATTTAATTAATTTAAGGTTTGAATGATACAAATAAAAATGTACGCATTCATTATCATACAATGTCCAGTATATTTTAGCGATAGGTGAATGAATGCTCTTGCCTTTACTCGTATAGCGTTCTACAATAGGTGCGCATGCGCGTCAGATTCTGTTGACAACTGGCTTTAAAGTAATGAACGCCTTCGACATTTGAACGCCTAGTCTAAGCATGGTGTCTACGTATACTCGAGCAGTAGAACGATTTTTGCTTAAGGCATTGTATATCACTTCCTCAATGCTTTTCCACACATCAAGCTCAAATAGTGAGAGAATTTTGTCGAAGGCAGCGTTTTGCTTTAGCTTTCTTAAATATGGACCAAAAAACACCTGTTTGTATGAAACCAATTTTAATGCTTTTAACAATAACAACGACTTGAAGAACACATACTCGTACATATAATCTTTGCTTCGCTTAATTTTCGAAACATTATTTTCAGAAAATTCAATGCTGGTACATTTGTATCCAGACATTTTACAAAGTTTCTACCACACCAAGTTTTATATGCAACGGGCGTAAGAGAATTTTATCAGTTGGTATCAACTGAAATGTTCCCTCAGCTCTCAACTTCCATTTTTTTTTTAAAAATTGGACGCCCTGCCATCTGCTGTCCCAAGTGCATAAAAAGCATCCGTACTTAAAGTATACGGCCTGCATACCTGATCCGCCACTTATGGTCTTAATATTTTACGGAGTACAGTATTAATTTTATAGAATCATAGGCAATTGGAATGGGATTTTTGGTATTATCGTAATACAAAAGTTCAGCTTTAAGACTCCTCTTCGATGAATCAATAAATATACGCCAGTCCTCGTGGTTATATCAAAATTCGTTGCATTCATTATTCCTTCAATAACGTTGCAAAATGCAAACGTGTTATCATCGTTAACTGAAAAGAACAGCAGAAGCTGTCTTGACGCTTACGAAAGCTGGTAATATTGACACCAGGTTCAAGTATATGAAGCCTTTTTAAGTCTGCATCTAAAATTTCTGAATTGCTTTTAGACAGATTCAGTCTCCGAGCCAATGCATTTAAATGCTCTTGCGACTTAATATTGGTCTTGGGATAACTTCAATTCCAGTGTAAGCACTACCTTCGCAATCAAAAGTTCCTGTTTCAGTGATTGTTCCATCAACATAATGACTAGGACTTCGAAGTTGTGGTACAGGTACTGGGAGTTCGTCGGAACGCGGAATGCGGGAGCATGGCTGATGGTACATATGGTATACAAAATCTTTCGCCTATATCTATTCAATTTTAATAGAGCACTGTTTTGGCACACGTAGCATCACTATGTTCATCTGGATCTAACCACCGCCTAGGAATACCAAACTGCATTGGATTTCGTTGCATTGAATTTCAGCGAGTATAAAACTATAGTTTTAGAACAAAAAAAAAAAGGAATTACCTTTGGACCACAAAATTAAGCCGTTGTAACAGTTCCACAGTTTATCTGAAAAAACTTCTAGCTCAAAATAAATTTTACAGATGTCTTCAACTTTACTATGTTTACCGCAGATGTAGCAAACCAAATCAAATTTTTCCAAAAATTTGACATTTTTGCCAAAACAAATCCTGCACATAATGTTTATTTGTTTGCTTTAATTTGTTGTTATTTTTTGAGTCAAACACTCAAATCACCAAACAAATTATGTACACAATATATGCAGCGCAAATTGACATGTTTCCAGTACAATAAGAAATATATCAATTGAGTTTTTTGCTTTTATTGTAAAGTAACGGATCTAGTCAGCTAAAGAACAGATAGCAAGAGCAGTTACTGGGTTGACATATTCTACAAAAATGAAATATGCTAGACAAATGCTAAATTTTTAGGGTACTTTAAAATAAAATTCTTAATAAATGCAAAATTAATCTAAGCTCTAATTTCTTGTGCCATATATCTGACTTTATGGTTGAATTTTCCGTTTTGGTGTATTCAGGGACTTATAGTAAATTTTCACGGCGAACGAGTATTTTTGCCGAACGTTTAACCCCTTAAATCCCTGTTTTAATGTTGTTTTTTTGCTCTTTTTTAAAAGAAGGACAAAAAAGACCCATACCTTGAGAAGTCAAAGGGTTAACAGATTCCACAAAATTGTTCTCCGTAACATTTTACATAAATTTGTTAAACACACCATATACTTTATACGTGAGCTTTATTCGATTTCCTTTGCCGATTGACAGTAAAAAATTTGCATTTGGGGGAACCTTTACCTCCACCTTAAATTAAACCCAGATGTAAACTAGATTAATGTGTGAATTCTAGAGCAGAAGGGCAATATGTCGATGGGGCTATATTAAACCAAAGAACGATATGGACGCATTAACGCTCTATGTTTCTTTTAAGTTATATCGAATTTAATTTATCACAGGATGGACCAATGTGTTCGAGCTGCAGTGGGATAAGTTATAAGTCGTTCCTTACGCGAACATATGTTTAATACAACGAAAATTTAAGAACCTACAGCTGTAGTAGCCGAATATAGCACCCTCTTCTGATACAATTTCGCAAATTGCGTTACATGTGACCTATTAAAAACTCAGGTACAATTGTACCTTACCGGTCTATGTTTTTTCAATTGGGTTTCTATTTAACGTAGTGCGTTAGGAATGACTTATAACTTTTCCTACTGAAGCTCGAAAATATTGGTCCATCCTGTGATAAATTAAATTCGATCTAGCTTAAAAGAAACATCAAACGTTAAGTGCGTCCATTTTGGTCTACGGTTTCGTATGGCCCCAACGAAATATTCCCCTTCTGCTCTAGAAGTCACACATTAATTCCGACCTTGGTCCAGACAGAGGCGCGGAATCTTATAAATAACAGAATGGTATAGGGTTTCCTAAATTGGCCCCAGCCAATTTAGCTTTTTTACTTGTTTAACACTCTATTAGGGATATTGCGCTCGGTTCATTTATCATTTCCATTCATTATTTTAGCCTTAATAATGGATATTTAGAAAAATCTAAAAGAGTTCATAAGATATGACCCTTCACAGTTCAGAGTTTTAAGGGTGGTGCGACGCCCCTGGATAATTCATTTCTAATGTGCCGTGCAAATATTCCCTAGCCAAACTCAAACACTGGCAACGCACTGATTTTTAACGGTTTAACGCTACAAATGCGTTGCTGTTACTAATTTTGGAAAAAGGCGCCCGCCTCCAGGTCCTCAAATGAATGAAGAAGTAACACTGTTCGAGAAGTTATTTGCCTTTTATGAATGCATTGATTTTTCATATGACTGTAGGAAAAATACCTTGGGTTCAAAATTTTCCACATTTACTTAAACACAACCGGCTTAGTTGACTTTATAGTCTCTTGACCTGTACGAGTATCCCACCATAAAAAGTACATGTAGCAAAGCAAACGAAATTTACCTTTGGTTACTTCCGTTCTACAATTTTCGTATGGTGGTACTCAGCCGAAACTAAAAGGTGGCGAGTTTAAGTTTGTATCGAATAGTTTTAACATTCTGAACGAGTTACATAGTAAGGGCCCTGAGTAGGAAATTAATCTCTATATAATTGAACACAACTGCGTTCGACTTCAAGAAGCTCACCGTCATTACGAATGGAAAGTCAGAACAGATTCTTTGCATTCCGGCATCACACAACCAGTCCTTTCAGTTTAGTGGGTTTATGAGGACAAATATTTTTCATTTGCGGATCTGGGAATTTAGAGTTTCTACTATGATATGTGACATTAAATGCCGGTTTGCAACCCTTCTATAACATACAATTTGAATTGGGAATTATGTGCATGCCTGTTTAGGAAAATATTGGGATAAATATTGTAGGTGGGTACAACATTGACATATTACCAAAATAAGTACAATTGTTAGTCCTATCTGCGTATATTAAGATATTTGTGAGTGGGTTTTGCTATGATTTATAAAAATGAGTACATAGCAAAAGCTTATTAACATACATAGTTCGAAGGAAAAATAATTCAATTTAAGAGGCGTTTGGACAAAAAAACTCCTTTTACCAGTTAGTGTGCGAGCCAATCCGAATATGCGCACAATAGTTGGTTAACATCTGTTGACACTTGTAATCATTTGTTCGATATCAAACCTATATGATTAATATTTGGTTTGATGTTCTTTTCGTATGTTCTACTACGCTCGTTTACAGAAGTTTTTTTACACACTGCACGCTGCTTTATTGCGATTTTTGCATCGTGACGACCATCATCAGAAAACTTTACAGCAATTTTTGAAAGGAAAACTGTACTCTTTAAGACCAGGTTATTACCAAACGTAGGAGATCTACTGTTCTAAATCTCACTTCTCAAGTTTTCATCAAACAATTGCTCACGAAAATACGAGTACAATTCACCTTTTCCACCTCTGCAGAGACTTCACATACAGAGCCATCTATAGATTTTCTTTTAAATCGTGTGTTGTGAAAAAAAGTTATTTGGCGTTGCCAACTGAATTAACGTTATGCATCCATGTACATAATAATAGAAAGCAAGTTTTTTACATTATATTTGACCCTACAGGGTGGAGCGCCATAATTTAATTTTTTGCACTGCAGGCTGTGGGTTGATCGACGAGAGTGTGCGTGGATTGAAGAGGCTGGCAGGAGATTTGTATTTGTCAGTTGACATCATGTATTGCACACGTAATTAGAGGTAATTTTGTGTTGAGGCGTATTTTTTAAATGCGCGCTCGATTATTGCAGTGCAGCGTGCTTTTCGTTTACGATTCACCGGACGCGGACGCTCACCAGACTTAGCCCCATGCTATTTTTTCGTTTGGGGTTACCTGAAGTCGACAGTGTATATCAACCGTCCCAACACCTTGGAAGACCTAATTAAGAATATTGAAGCTGAAACTGGCAGAATACCAGTCGACATGCTTGTTAGAGTTTATGATACGTATGCAGGTAGCTGTGTGTGGATAGCGCAGTTCGACATTTGCCAGATACACTACTCGTATTTAAAACCATTTAAAAATCCCCTTATTTCATTCCCAAATAAGCAAATTACCTCGCTCCACCCTGTATTATTTATACTTAATAATAGTGGTGTTTTAGGTTAGGCCTCGATAACTAAGATTGGATAGCAATACTGCAATAGTTTAGTCATTTGTTAACAAAGGCAATTTTGCTGTACTCGATTCTTAAGAAAATTTAGAAAAATTATTTGTTATAGCCGTTTTAGTACTTAGAGGTAAATACTTGACAGTAGCAAAGTAGATATCCAGGCTTAGTGCAAAAACTGCTACCAAAACGAGTTTCTCTTTTGAAAAGTGCGTTATACATGTGGCCTGTTTCTTTAAACACGTAGAAAATAGTAATTTTTATTTTAAATGACTTATCTATTAGGGTGGAGTGAAAATGGCAAAAAAAAAATTTTAATTTTTTTAAATCTCCTGTATTGCCAATCGATGACCCTATAAAAAAGCTTAATTCATGCAAAATATCAAAGCCTTACGACTTTATCTTCAGGTGGCGCATCGAGAAATTTTTTTCTAAAAAACTAATATTTTTACTTATACGCTTACCCTCATAAAATAGTTATCCTTACATACTTTGCCTCTAGATATACTGTTTTTAAGTTCGTCTAAGTGTTATCTCGTACACAAATAAAGTATTTTCTTATAAAACTGTAATACATATTTAGTTTTGGAATAGTAGAATAGCACTTTGCACCGCAATACAGCATTACACGCGTTTTTTATGTATATATTTTGTAATAAATATGTTGGTGTTACTTAAAAACTATCAATAAACTAGATGTAGATTCTACATCACCCATAGCAACAGTAACGGCTAAAGCAGAACAACATGAAATGACGTTTCATTTGCAACCCCTAATTTACTACATCCAGATCACCCACAACAGCACATGAAAATACGTCTTATCTACAACCAAACAAGAGGCACACTAGAACAGAAGAAGATGTCGATCATTTGTGTATAAATCAGCGGTGCCCACAAAGAGAAATTCATTTACGTTCTGCAGCATTAATTGTAAATGCTGCTTTACATGACTTAAATTTTATCAGTACTGAGGACTCAGTGAAAGTAATAGTCAGAAGCAAAATACGCTGAGAACGGCAGAAGGTTCGTACAGAATTGCAATCTATAAAAGAACATGAACCTTTAACGGCTATTTATTTTGATGGTCGTAAGGACAAAACTTTGACTATAACTAAGGCTGATAATATATCCCAAAGGAAGATTAGAGTTGAAGAACATATCTCAATCATATCAGAACCCAATTCTGAATACATCGGTCATCTTTCTATTGGTTCGGGTAAAGCGGCTGATATTGAGAAAAGTATTTTCGAGTTTCTTGAAAATAAATATGACTTTCATTTTTCTTTGGCGGCAATTGGATGCGATGGTACTGCAGTTAATACTGGTCGGAAAAATGGAGTCATTGTTTTATTAGAAAAACTTCTGAAGCGCCCTTTGCAATGGTTTGTGTGCTTGTTGCATGCAAATGAATTACCACTTCGCCATTTGTTCTCCAGTATCGCCGGCACTACTACAGGCCCCAATACTTTTTCTGGCTTGTTAGGAAAACAGCTTGATAATTGTCTTGACTTCAAAATAGAAGCATTCGAACCCATCTCCACCGAATTGCCGGATTTGAATATTGATTTGTTGAGCACCGACCAAATATACCTTTATCAGATGTGTTCTGCTATTTCTTCTGGTACATTTCCACCAAACTTAGCTTACAGAGACCCAGGAAAACTAGCACATTCTCGATGGTTAACTTGCGCTAACAGCATTCTTCGGTTGTATATTGGTACAGCTAAACCGACTAACAATTTGAAAGAACTAGCCACTTTTATCATGAAAGTTTACGCACCAAACTGGTTTGATATCAAGTCAAAATCCTCATGTAAGTTTGGTCCGATTCACATCTTTAATATGGTCAAAAGATGCTTGTATTTGCGAGATGACTTAAAAAGTATTGTCTTAAATACTATTCAAAGAAATGCTTTCTTCATACACCCAGAAAATCTATTGCTGGCTATGTTGCAAGATGATGTTCAGCATGTACGAGAGCTGGCTCTTCGGAGAGTTTTAAAGGCAAGAACAGAGTCCAAAGGCAAGGAAGTACGTGAATTCCCATTGCCAGAACTTAAAACAGATGCGACAAATTATTATGATTTGATAGAATGGTCGAAAGAGAAGATAATAGAACCTCCTGTAACAATGAAATACAGCGACTCGGAAATTACTTCAAAAATTGCATCTGGAGGTAAATTGTTGGATATTGAAAAGTACCCTTGCCACACTCAAGCAGTCGAAAGGTGTGTCAAACTTGTAACTGAGGCTTCGGCATCTGTTTGTGGGCCCGTTGCTAGAGACGGTTTCATTCGTACTAGAATAAAATCCAGGCAAGAAATACCTGTTTTTGACACCAAATCTCAGTATTTCCGTCAAAAATAAGACACTCGGACTTCTTATACTGAACATTAAACTTTTATTTTTATGGTAATTTCATATAATAATTCATTGGACTTGTAGTTTTATGTATAAATTCAGTAAAATATACGATTATAATGTCAAAAAAAAATGTTTATTTGTAAGTCTATTTTTTTCTTATTTATCAACCTTCATACCTAATGCGCCACCCCAAGATATTGAGTTAGGAAGCTGTAATTTTGCATGCACATTTCCATTACTATGGATCAATGTTTGAGAAGGCAGGAAACTTAAAATTAAAAAAAAAAAAATTTCACTCCACCCTATTATCTATTGCTTTTTTCCTATCCAATCTTAGTTTTCGAGGCTTAAGTCTGTTCCAAATTGTGAAATATGTTGAGGAACATCAGTTATTTTATTAATGAAATGTGACAAGCAACAAATATTAAGTGGGTTCGTTTACTTTTTTTTACTGGACCGTGTTCGTTTACACAAAATGTCCAGTAAACGAGAGCCAGAGCGAGAAAATTTTGACATTTCGATGTTAGAGAGTTTGCAAATTTTGGTTGGAGAAAAATTTGCAAGATAGAAAAGATGTTTGAAATCAGCTGTTTTATGTAAACAAATACAAGTAAAAATAATTTTACAACAGAATAGGTAGGTAAAAATTTTACTGTTATTGTAATATATATATATATATATATATATATATATATATATATATATATATATATATATATATATATATATATATATATTACAATAACAGTATATATATATATATATATATATATATATATATATATATATATATATATATATATATATATATATATATATATATATATATTACAATAACAGTATATATATATATATATATATATATATATATATATATATATATATATATATATATATATATATATATATATATATATATATATATATATATATATATATATATATATATATATATATATATATATATATATGTTTTAGAAAGGAAATAAAAGTTTTCTTAAGCTCATTTTTTTATTACAAATCTTAACACTTTAAACTTAAAAAAAAATGAAATGTAATGCAAACAGTAAACAAAATCAGCTGTTTCATTGGAAATTTTTACTGGAAGCTGTTCGTTTACTCTTCTCTCAAATTTTAAAAAAATTGATCTATTTAGAGGTCATTTCGAAAAGCAGCTAATTTCACGTTTTGGACAGGTGAGTTGGCTGCCTAGATCGAGTGGTATCACACCTTTAGACATTTTTCTTTAAGGGTTACGTAAAGTCCAAAGTCTATGCTGACAAACCAGCTAAGATTCAGGTTTTGGATGCAAACATTACGCGTGTCATTAAAGCCATACCGGTCGAAATGCTCGAACGTGTCATCCGAAATTTGACCCTCAGAATGAAAACCCTGAGGCGTAGTTGCGGCCAACATTTAAAGGAAATTATATTAAAAAAAATAAATGGCATAAAATGTCCTTTCGAAAGAACCACAAATATTCCACATTTTATTTGATTGTTTATTTTGAAAAAGTACCGTTAGATTGATCACCCGATATTAGAATAGAGAAATGATTTTGTTTACACAAAACTATAGACAGTTTGCGTTTGTTTTAAATAATTATCATTTTTGGGAAAAAAGTTATTCGGGAATAACCTTTAGCTAGTTTAAGTGAGCTCGGTTACTACTACAAATTACAAAATTTCAGATCAAACGATCTATGATGCATAAAGGCTATCTGTTCTTGTATAGAAAGAAATTACAAAAACTTCTCATAAAATTTTGAACTTACGAACCACTTACTCGTTTGATAAGCGAGTACCAATCGAACACGCCTATTATTTCGTTTAATCCAAACAGATGTTGCTTTAATGTTGCCAGAGAAATTTCATGTTTTTTCACATTATGGACAGAACAATTCAGCAACAATTTTTCGTAGAAGTTTCTTTTGACTTTTTTTCTCATTAAGTTTGACAGCATTTCATGTGAAAAATTGAACAGAGTACTAGGCTTTAACCTAAAATAGCATTAATAACGCCAAGGCGTTTGCGAAATGTCCAAAATCATTACTCGTAAATAATGTCAATGTTTGAAGAGCTTGATCTTCAATGATCTATGATCTTTCAGTGTCAAAACGTTAGTCGAAGTCAACATTTTGATCATGGTAAACTTTACTTAAGAGAAACGTTTGGAAATCAATAAAAATTAGTACCGAAAGTCTGAGTGGGTCGGTCGCAACTTGAAAAATGGTTACTCCAGTTTTTGGCCGTTATAATCGTCCCACCCGACAGGCTGTGCGTGCTATAGTGCACGCAGAGAAAAAATATGCTTACTATATGATCACGGCAATCATTATATGTTCTCCACAATAAAAGTATGTTCGTCGCATAAAAGTATGTTCTGAATTTAATTTTGACAATAGTATGATTGCCGCAATATTAATATTGTTGAAATGTAACGTTAGTTTTATTGTCAAATTTAAAAATAAAAATATGGTTGTAGTAACAATGTAAATATGGTTTGTGCGGTTTGTACTGTTTTTTGGGTTTTATGTTAACAATAATATGATTACGTCAATCACACTGTATGATTGTAATTTTTTTCATTTGTAAATGCTTTTTAGAACATTTTATTGTTATGGATCTAATGCAATAATAGTACTTTCTATAAGAAAATTAAAATTTCTAACAACCTGCTTTGGCTTTGTTTAACTGAAATCTTTTTAATAAAAACGTCTACTTTTTTAAACTGATCACTCCTTTTATTTTGAATTTAAAGTATTTTTAAATAATTTCTAATTCTAACAAATAATTTTTGGAATCAGAGTATAATTGTGTGTGATCATACTATGGTTATAGGAATCATAACATGGTTGCGTGTGAATCATACTATGGTTGTGAGGATCATACTTTAGTTGCATGTGAAACATACTGCGGTTGTGAGGATCATAATAAGTTTGTGGAGATCATAGTATGGTTAAGTGTGAATCATACTATGGTTCTGGAGATCATAGTATTGTTATGTGTGAATCATACTATTGTTGTGAGGATCATATTATGGTTGTTAGGATCATAGTATGGTTGTATTTGATTAATACTATGTGTGGCTAAATTTGGATCCTAATTTTCAGATTTGGATGTTACGGCAGTTTTGGATGTTCCGGAGATCTTGGCCTTCATCCTTATAAGATCGAACTGACTTAAGAACAAAAACCATTTGATCATTTGAAACGCCGAAGCTTCTTCGATTGTGCTCTGGCAAAGTTTCACGAAAATCTAGAATTTCATGGAAAAATCATCTTCAGCGATGAAGCTCATTTATGGCTGAGTGGTTTTGTCAATAAACAAAATATGCGTTACAGGAGGACAGCAACAAACCAACATGTGCCTCAAGATGCACAATTGCATCCACAAAAAAATGACTGTGTGGTGTGGTTTTTATGCCGGAGGTGTGGTTGGGCCGGTTTTTTCGTCGATGAAAATGTTAGAAAATTATTTTTGGCCAGATTTGGATGAGCTGACATCGCCGATATGTGGTTTCAACAAGACGGTGCCGCTAGCCACACAGCACGCGCTACAATCGATTTACTGAAAGGCAAATTCGGTGAACGTGTTATCTCAAGAAATAGTCTGGTCGAATGGCCACATCGTTCATGCGATTTAACGCCATTAGATTTATTGTTATGGGGCCACATCAAGTCATTGGCCTATGCCAACAAGCCAACAATTTTAGACGAGCTCAGAGACAACATCCAACGCGAAATTGCCAACGTTCCGTTGAAATTCTAAGCCGATCTAGCCATGTTCGTGAGTCTGTTGAAAGCACGATAGCGACCAAAACAAAGTGAGCTAGGATCCTGACATTTTGCACGATGACGACTTACAGTCACAAGCAGTTTGGGATTGTACATTGTTCGCGTTCAAACGGGCCTGCAGTGGCCCACCCCCGCAAAGAGTGTGTTGCCAAAACCCATGCATTAAAAGGTCCGTTTGCCCGCGAACGTGTCTCTCTGCCAGCCTCTCCCTCTCAATCAGTTTCGTCAACTTGAACGACAGAGGGATAGGCAATAGATCATTTTTCAACGCTCAAACACTTGTGTGTGCGAGTTCGAACAAATAACTTCAGTTTAAGTGTTTTGAAGGAGAATAAAAGTGTGAACTACTTTATAAACAACCGATCAACAGCCAGTGCGGTATCACCAGTAACAACAGCGACGTGGAAAGGTTCTACAGCCGATCCCATTATACATCAGTGAGCAGTGCAGTCCAGGAGTGCAACAGCAGGAATCCCGAGATTGGTCCTCAACAAGTTGGAGTAGACGACACCCCAACATACATAAATGTTCGAAATCGGCCCGGGGATAAAACTATCACTGTCCACCATTTAAGTGGTACCATCTGGTAATCTTATGTTGTTAACGAGCATGCCACTTGTAAGGGGTAATTTCCAAATAAAATCGACCTAAAGAACTGCACACATGAAAAATTACCTCTTGGAATTTTATAAAACTTTGCACAAACACTCCTTGCCACTTGAATAGAACTCCCAGTTTACTCTTTTTCAATTGCCCATAACAAAAAGCGAAATAACAAAATAGCGGAATTTTTGCACGTCTTCTTTGTGCAATTATTTATTTAATCTGCAAGGTCTTGGAAAGAACCGTTATATTTTTTTCTTGCTTTATATTGGAATTCGCTTGAAATTCAGTCAGTATTTTTGTGTCGTTTTAATAGGACATGCGTTTTGTTTGGTCGTGTACATTGGTTCGTTCTCTCAGAGTTGTTCGACTTTTTTTTGTGATTCTCGACGTTTGTCTTTTGTATAAAGTTAAAATGGGTCGAGGAAAAGCCTTATCTGATGAAAAAAGGAAAAACATAGGCATACAAGGACTCTGGCCTACCAATGGCTAAAATAGCCAAAAAATCAACAGAAGCCGGCGTGTCATTATCGGAATTCTTAAATAATGACTCTGGATATGGAAAAATATGAAAATCCGCACGTTTAGTGTGCTCACCGAATCGGAAAGACGCCTTATATCGAATTCTCACGACTCTGCAGTGAAAAATGTGATGTAAATGCTAGTGTATCCACTGTTCATCGCGTTATTTCGAAGGCTAAACAACTAAAGAAGCTAAAAGTAAAGAAGAAGCCTTCCCTTAACCGGGCAAGAAAAGCGCAACGCCTCAATTGTTGTCGCTTCGGCCTGGACCTATCAGTGACATCGAGTGGTCTTCACAGACGAAAAAAAGTTTAACTTAGAAGGTCAAGATGATTATATGAGTAGTTACTATTTGCTTGATCTCCATCATTTGGACCGTCTGCGTAGCCGAGCTGGAGGTGTTATGGTGTGGGGCCATTTCCTTCTACGGCACCTGCAAACTAAAATTTATGTCATCAACGATGAATGCGTTGTGCTACAAAGATACATATATTTTCACAAGCTTTTTGGGCCTCTGCCATAGAAATGCCAACAAGATAATGCGCCGATACATACAGCTCGGGTTGTAAAATCGTATATACAGAGCCAAAATGTGGACCTTTTAAGCTGGCCGCCCTACTCACCAGATTCAAATATAATCGAAAATGTTTTGGGATGGCTGACACATGCAATGTATGGCTCTGGAAACCAATATTCGACTGTAACCGAACTAATTAAAGCAATCGAATTAGCCTGGGACTCGATTTCTTTAAATTACTTGGTTACCTTGTATCAATCCCTTCCAAAACGGCTGACTGAAGTTTTGGAACATCACGGTGGCTCGACGCATTATTAAAAATTTTTTTTTCTTCTAAATTAAACCAATTACCCCATATACTTATATATGTAAGTTATTTTTATGTTAGAAATGCTCCGAGATTTCTGAAATGTTTTTTTTTTGTTTAAGTGCCCTATTCAAGTAGCATAATATTTGAGCTTCTGAATTTGACGGATTATGTTTAAGAATTTTTTCTTGTTAATTAAAGCTATACGAGTAACAAGAGGAATTCCAGCTGGTTAAGAAAAATTAATTAAGTGATGTATAAGTTAAAAAAAAAGTCTCTATTATCATTGGTTTGGGAGCGGTTGGTGATCGTGACAAGGAGTGCATATTCTCCGTGTTGATGTCTGTCGTACAACACTCTACATGTGTTCAGTTAGGGCTCGGTTCGAAGCTGATAGCGGCCTTAGAGGTCAAGTGAGTGGGTTCGCTATAGGTTGCTTAATTTAATATAGAAAACCATTTTACGCTTTAAAATTTCCTATATTTAAAAGACTACACTATGCGACATTGTGTAGTTTTTGAAATATGGGAAATTATAAAACGTTCAATGGCCTTAATAAAGTAAGTGCTCTTGTAAACGTTCTATAACTTCAGAACCCATGACGAAACGACTCTGAAATTGTTACAGCTAGTAGAACAAATTGGGTAAATTTTCTAAAAATTAAAAAATAGAAAACAAAAGTAATAACCTTTTTACACCCTGCACCACGCTGTGGACAGAATATTATAATGTAGTTTGATGGCAAATGTTTCTAAGTACCAGCACTATTTGAGCTACACCCACCTTTCAGTATACCGATCGAAGTATATACCGAATTCAAAGCTGATTACTCGTACATTTAACAATGCCTGTCTGTCCGTTCGTCCGACCCTTAGTCTTCTTGTAAACAACCAACATGTCGCAATTGTTGTCCAATTATTATGAAAATTTGCAAAAGTAGGTTTCTTAGACCAAACACGCACGCTGAAGAAACTAAAGACAATCAGTTCAGATTTGAATGTAGCTTCTACATATGTGCATACGATTTTATGTCTTTACCTCGAGAAGCCACATATTACATCCAATGTTGATGATATTTGGCAAACGTTGCTTGTTTGAACCATGGAGAGCGCTATTGAAATTAAATAACACGGTTGCGATTCGGATATAGCTTCCACACATATGTCCACCTGAATTTATGTTATGTTAGCGCCATCCAGAGGCTGATAGCGGCCATTAAACAATGATTTTTTGTAACAAACCCGATATGGTTGTTCGCGGGAGGGTAGAAAGAAAATAAGGGAAGCTGGCTATTGCTGATGGAGATGGAAATTCTTTCTGCACGCAGAAAAAAAGTATGCTTGGGGTGACAATATTCGAAGAGGTTCATACTATTGTTGGGTATATGGTTGTGGCACAACAATATTATGATCCTTATAACAAAAGTATGATTCACACGCAACTATAGTATGATCCACACAACCATAGTGTGATTCACACTCAACCATACTATGATCTCTACAACCCTATTATGATCCTCACCACCATAGTATGTTTCTCAAACAACCCTAGTATGATCTTCACAACAATAGTATGATTCACACGCAACCATGCTATTATCCCTACAACCATAGTATGATTCACTCAACTATACTATGATCCCCAAAACTATTTATTAGGATTGGGTAATGTTGTTATTCAAAAATAGAGATTTTTATCAAGCAAGTTATAAGTATATGTAACTGCATTACAACAAGTTTATAGCCAGAATAGAGGCCATGTTTTTAATAAACAATTCATTCCAGAAACAAAAATGTATATTCCAACGGCAGTCGAAAATACTTTTAGTTCCCAGCAGGGGTGAATGCTACTTTACCATCCGTAGACCCCAAGAAACGAATGTAATTAAACCATGATCAATGGCCATATACTTAAGTGCAGGCAGATTTTAAACAAACGAGAACCAGTCGGTATTAGAGTATTTCACCGAACATAGTTAACACAATAAAAATCCCTCGAACTAACTTCCGATTGTTGTTGTTTTTTTTAATGGACAACAATCATTCACTGTATCGAGTGTATGTGTTTTTTTTGTATATCAAAAAAACATACGCACACACATACATGTATGCTCTATAAAACCTGTTTTGTTATGTTCATATTCGCAACCATGCTGTATGATTGCCGTAATCATAGTATTGGTAATGTAAATTTTAAACAACAATACTTTTGTTGCTCCAACCATGTTTATATGGTTGCTACAACCATATTTTCATTTCTAAATTTGGCAATAATACTATTGTTACATATCAACAATAGTAATATTGTCGCAATCATACGGTTGTCAAAATGAAATTCAAAAACAATACTATGTTGTGACGAACATGCTTTTATTGTTAAGAACATATTATTGTTGCGGTGACCATAGTGTAACCATATATTTTCTCTGCGTGTGGTTTGGAGTCTGGCAGCAGCAACAAAGTGTTTGGTAAAGCAAAGAAAGTGGAGTTATAAGTGGAATACTCGTATATGAAGTGAGTAAAGAGAGAACACAAAACTATTTCTTTATTAAATAAAATACAAAAATATAGAAAGCTCGAAACAAATGAACTTTTATAACGACATATTTTGCTTTAATAAACGATACGAACTAAAACAAAAGGTTTATTAATGTCACAGATCTGAAATATGAAATAAAGTATATCGAAACATGTGAATTTTAAGATTTACCAAGAAATAAACTTACCAATTAAATTTGCAACCACCAACTCCGATTCCTCACCGTGTGACCCAATCTTCACATTCTGTCTGATAACCAGTTCCTGCCAACTAGGTTCCAGTCCAGCCATCAGCGGTTTCAGCTAACGCGGAGAGCACAACCACGCATAATGGTGTCCAGGTACCATAACCTTTAGGTTTCGTAAGGACATAGCACAGATTTCACTAGGACCAGGCAGAGGTACAGAGAAAGACAAAAAGGGAGTAACATTTCGATATTTTTGTATGCGGAAGATCTCCAAACAGGCATTTTTTAACATACCTTCTGTTAAGGGATCTCAAACCGACGGATAAGGTTGAGCTCAGCCCTATGGCCGCTAGGGCAGTTTTGGGAATGGCGAAGCTTGCCCAAGCCTTAGATGGGATGGGATAGAAGACTAGACTGAGATACTGACCAAGACATAGAAGGACGGCAATACGAAAGCCGAAGCTTACCAGCAATAGAGCATCATCTTTTGCCAATCGCCATCTTAAAATCTATGAAAAAATATTTGCGGCCACCAATGACTGTTTTTTACGTCTATTTTGAGTCAGTTATTATTTGAATTAGGAACAAAAAGAAGCGATTGTTTGAAAAAAAAATAATATTACCGTTAAAAATCTTTTTTTTTAGATAAGATTGTGTATAGCTTTTTAATCGATTTTGAGACAGAACATCTAAGGAAGAATTTTGCAGTCAGAGACGGGTGGGAAGGTTAGGGGGTAACCGGAGTTCTCAACCAATAGTTACCACGGTTTGGGGTGGGATAGCCAAAGGCCCTCTAGTCAAAAAGTTGCCACGAAGCAATGTGGCTGACGGTGAGAAGGCAGTTATGGGGACGTTCTAGATCAACTTACACAGGGAAAGGTGGACTATTCGATACCTCCATAGCTGGCAATACATGTTTTGTTTTTTTGTCTGGGAGTGTGTCGGATGAGCCTTTCCGGAGACAGCCGGCAACCGCCAGCTCAATATTCACTCTAAAAGGCAGGGCCCTTGTAATCAGGGCCCTCGGCAAGCTCTAGAAGCCAAATATTCAGTCATCTTGATGACATTTGGCGCACATAAGTTGCTGGTGTCAAGGATGGACGCAGCTGAAATTGGAGGAAATATCGGATCAGATTAAGATAAAGCTTCCACAGAAATGTTCAACCGATTTTACCAAAAACAATGAAATGTTCTCACAAATTTAAATCGTCACTGGTGATGAATCATGGATCTATGCGTATGAGCCGAAACAAAACATCAATCGACCGTGTGGGTCTTCGAAGACGAGCGAGAGTTCGTGGAAGAAGCACTTTGAAGCGAATGGACGCCTGTTTCTTCGGCAAAACTGGTCATGTGGCGACTGTTCCGCTTGAGCAACGTAGGACGGCCAATTCTGAGTGGTACACCACAATTTGTTTGCCTGAAGTCTTCGGCGAAATTCGAAAAACGAACAAGAGAAGACGAATCATTGTGCACCATGACAATGCGAACTCTCACACATCGGCTCAAACCAGCGCCCTTTTGACCGCCCAAAAGGTCGAATTGATGGGTCATCCGCCGTACAGCCCTGACTTGGCACCCAATGACTTCTTTTTATTCCCGCACATCAAGAAAAAATTGCGTGGTCACGATTTTCGTCGCCAGAAGATGCTGTTGAAGCGTTCAAAAACCATGTATTGGAGGTGTCTCAATCGGAGTGGAAAAAGTGCTTCGACAATTGGTTTGAGCGCATGCAAAAGTGTATAAATTATGCTGGAGAATGATTTGAAAAGCAATAAAGCCATTTTTGATGATAAATATTCTCATTTCATTACTAGGCCGTCTTAAGGCGGTCTTCGATTTTTGAGATCCTTTGGTGTATTAAAAATTATTTCGGTTAAAAATAGAAAAAACGATGTAAAAATATTTTGTCTAATGACAGCTTTTACTATTTTGAACTGAAAAAAAGTTAAATATAGCAATGGAGCCCTTCTTGAGAAGGTCTAGGTTAGAGGGTTAGAGGAAGTCTTTCTTCCTCTTTATATCTTACTTTCATTGACGCTCTTTTGGGTCAGACAGTGAATCCAATCTACTCTTTCGCGGATGACAGCAACCTATGTCGTTTACATTTATTCGACCGCAGGCCGAGTCTTCAAGGTCGAAGGTTCAAGTCAATACGAGTAGAGTATATTTAAATGCGCGTAAGACACTTTATATTTAAAATCTCGGTAAATTTAGAGCTATTATGTAATAATAAAGTAAATTATTCTTAATTAAAAGCTTTATATCGAATAAGGATATGTTAAATTTTTACATTATCGTAAAGAGTACATCAGGAAGATAAGGCGACAGCTCATTAATTTAATTCTAATGCCGCGTTCCTAAAATATTTGACATCTAACACAGCTATATTTTCAGAAAAATGGTCGCTTTGGCCAACTTTGAGATGCTATAAAGATTGAACCAAACAATATCTGAACATATGACAGACAGAAACGAGGAGAATATAAAGTATGTGCAATTTTTTTTATCAAATTCCAACAAGTTCAAAATCCAAACTTGTTCTAAAATTGTTTGCAATCATATGAGAGAGAATACTACGATCTGTATAATGTAGTCATAATTTGCATTTAAAACAAAAATGACTAACTAATATTTTGTGATATGGCCAGGATACACACAAATTTGGGTTTTGACCATTGAGGGTGGTCAGATCACCCAAGTAAAAGAAGCACGTAATGAACTCGCAAATGGGGTCATAGTTCCCGACAATTGATTTGGACGATACAACCGGGGTCGCTTTCTTCGAGCACCAAAAAATTTACCAAATTGTAACCACCTAGTAGGTCCATTTCGAAACTAAAATATTTCGAAAGGTAGTGTTCCATCGTGAGGAAATTAATGTATCCAAGTCGTGCTGACTTTCTTGTCCCATTTTGGAAAATTCTGAATGGGAAGATAATCTTTTTCAAAGTTTGTTTTCAACTTTTTCAAGAGGCTTGTTTCCATTTAATATTTACAGAGATTATTATTTGACATCAGCCGGTTGGGTCACAGACAGCAATCGTCAAATATCTGTGGTGTATATGATGCGATCTCAGAACTATAGTGTCATATCAACATGTGTGATCGACTTGAATTGGGAGTGCTCAGAGGTATGTGACCGATCGGAAAATTTCGAGCGGATATATGAGTAGATAATTATTTTCTTTCGTTTCAGATCCACTCCGAACGGGCGCCCGAAGACGAGTGGCTAGACGTTTTGCCCCATCCGATTTTCGCACCGGATGGCAACAGTTTCCTGATCCTAGCCAGTGTCCAGGAATCGGGCACAGAACATTTCACGCACATAAAACATGTGACCATGACACAGCAGCGGATATCGGTTATATCTCACGGCAGATATGAGGTTTGTGATTCGAAGTCTCTCCCTTATCGGATGATGATAACTTATCTTGTTTTCGTGTAGGTATTGAAAATTCTTTGCTGGGATACTGCCAATCATCTCGTCTATTACCTGGGGACAAAAGACAAGAAACCTGGACAACGGCATCTTTACACAGTCAGAGATCCCGTTAATGATGATAACCGGAAGTAAGTCTGCGAAGAATGTTGTAGATGTAGAACTGTCAATTGAGGTCGGATTTCATTTCAGAACTGAACCAACTTGCATTACATGCGACTTAGGCGAAGCTCTCTGGAGCAGTCGGTACTATTATGTTAATTGTACTCATTTCAATGCCTTAATGACGCCCACGTCTTCCATTGCCACTCAGTCGGGAATTTCGTTCTACATTCTGGAGTGCCAGGGTCCCGGTTTGCCCGTATCGGGTGTACACACTTCCAAAACGCACAGTTTGGTGAAAATTCTCTACGACACCCGACTGTCCTACAGTGAACGATTGCAAAAGTTGGCCTTGCCCACGCAAAGGTCCTTTGAAATACCTCTTCCCCATGGTAGTCGGGCTCAAGTGCAATTATTGCTGCCACCCAGTTGGCGCGAAGAGTTAAGAGATGCAGCCTTCCCAGTTGTAGTGGAAGTGTAAGTAGTCCAAGCCTAAGCTCTCAAATCGTCTCCTAACTATCGTTCTATGTTGTTTTTCCTTTATATATAGTAACGGACGACCTGGCTCGGAATCGGTGTCCGAAAGATTTCGTGTGGACTGGGGCACCTACATGTCGTCGCGCAACGACGTCATCTACATACGTCTGGATGTCCGAGGTGCCAAGGGCCAGAGTAAGAAGTCGCTTTATCGTCATTTGGGAGGCGTGGAAGTACAGGATCAAATTTCTGTAATAAGGTGAGCATTTCTCAGAGACTCCAAGAGTTGCATGACTAACTTTGCTTTCATTTGCATCAGATATCTGCTGGACACGATAACTTTTTTAGATGAAACACGTGTTGGAATTTGGGGCTGGGGTTATGGTGGCTATGTCACCTCTATGGTCCTTGGTACCCAGCAGGATGTTTTTAAATGCGGCATTGCCATTTCGCCAATTGCAGATTGGCTCTACTACAGTAAGTGCTGGACTCTCTTGTCTCATCGTTTGGTAATTTTCACTCTCTCTCTCTCTCTCTCTCTCTCTCTCTCTCTCTCTCTCTCTCTCTCTCTCTCTCTCTCTCCATGTTTCTCTTTACAGATTCCGCATTTACAGAGCGGATATTGGGTCTTCCGGCCGAAAATTACAAAGGATATGTTGAAGCCGATGCGACGCAGAGAGCACGTCTTATAAAATCGCATTCGTTTTTTCTCATACATGGCTTAGCCGACTCTACGGCACCTTACATACATGGAGTTCAATTGGCGAAATCCTTAACTGATGCCAATGTTTTGTATAGATATCAGGTAACATCCGTCGTAATGTCCACTATAAATTACTGCTTGTAGTAAGTTACAATTCTGTTTGGATTATTTTTGAAAAGTGACCACCGAAAGAAAATCATGCCAACGTAAAATTCATTGCCACAAAGTCGAATTTCTTCAATTGAAAGATAGTGCTTGTCAGCGCTCTTAACTCGGACAATAATATGGTTGATTTTCCCCGTGATTATGCCATACACCAATGAGATACATGAACCCTGGGGTTGGATATTAAGAATCGCATGCGATTAAGATCGTGTCTAGACCAGATTAGCCTATTCTCTAGCCATTTTTCATTCGACTCTCTGAGAGCTTCTAACTTGAGATCGTGGTTGAATGTAGTCACGATCAAGTGGAGCCTGTAAAGTTGGAGAGTGTACGGCCATCTGTTTAGAATTACTAGAAAGCAAACCTAAGACCGAAGTTCTTATAAATGATTTCAAACTTAGTAAGTGAGCACAGGTAGAGGCACATACATTTTCTATTACCTGAAAAGCTTTACATTAAATTCTGCTTGCCAGGCTTTCTCTGGGTTCACTCCCTTATAAATGAGTATTTTTCATAAGACGCAATAGCAAGGTCGGTTCTTTCTGGCTGTAGAACATATCGATATTGTTTGGGGCTATGTTTTAGAGAAGCGGTGAGAGGACACCCCCTAGACGAATTCTCCTGCACATTCATCATGTGAGGGGCTTAAACCCTAGATTGGCGGCTTTTCGCCTTGGTCTAAGTAGCCCATTTATATGTTCGAGGAGTCCTTGGTCCACCTCGAACATATAAATGGGCTTACAACGGTCGTGCACAGATAAGAGAATCTGTCACCCAATCAAATTTTCTTTAATTATTTATTAAGTAATTTCTATAACCGGTCTCTTGTTCTTATCATATGGGACGTTTCAGTCCCAATAAAGGTCAGTGTGTTGGATTCGTAGCGAAACTCGCTTTAATTTGAGCCCTCATATGTCCATCTATACTGTTGGTAGTTTGTTTAGACTAAAAGTACCGTTATTTGGAAACCAAGGGTACCAAGGCCATATCCCTAATTTGAGCCTGGGTTACACAAGTTGATACAATTATACTTTTTTGATACATTTTTAGCATCGAAAGTGCAACTGCTTTTCATTTGGGGCATTTTTGACACATGTTACAAATATTCCGATCTGTTGTCATTATACACCCTACACCACACTGGGTATCATGATTAGTGCTGATGTTGGTGACGCCTTAAAGGAATGGAGATAGCCAGATGGATAGTGTAGTGCACCGATCGGCTCAGAATCACTATTTGGTTCCATTGCGTGGTGTCCGTCGCCAGTCTATCGTTGTAATCAAAGAACAGGTCAAAATTATGAACCGGTTTCCATGACATTTGATACATTGTTAAGGTTAAGATCAAGGACCACCATTGGAATTGGTTAATGTTTTCGAATAGCCAATGCCTATAAACCCCACACAAGGGTCACCTCTGCCGCTTTAGGAGTCACAATGTAAATCTGATCCAAATTCAACTCTGATCACCATTCCAACCGATTTCCATACAAATGACCTACTCAGCTTGAAGGAATAACTCCTGTCTACAATAACAGTTTAAATTTTATATAAATCAAGTAGAGCATTACGCTCTTATTAATAACATTTTTATATGTGTATTACGTAGTAAAACACAGAAAATTTAAAACATAGAGTTCTAATTTATTCCAGGTGTACAGCAAATGTAACACAACATATAGAATGAAATATATATGACCACTACGGGCCCGTGTGCAGCGATCTCTTCTTTGAGGCCAATTTTTCACCACTCTTGCACACCTTTCGATTTGAACGTTGGCAATTTCGCGTTGGATGTTCGCTTCTGAGCTCGTCTAAAGTTGTTGGCCAATGACTTGATGTGGCCCCATTAAAATAAATCCAATTGCCCTAAATCGCGTGAACGAGAAGGACGGTCATTCGACCGAACCATTTCTCGAGGTAACACGTTCGTCGAATTTGCCTTTCAGTAAATTGATTGTAACGCGTGCCGTGTGGCTAGTGGCACCGTCTTGCTGAACCACATACGAGTATCGGCGATGTCAACCTCATCCAATTCTGGCCAAAAAATAATTTTCTTACATGGCACGATAGCGCTCTCTTTATTGACGGTATAATGACGATTACTTTTGTCGACCAAAAATACGGCCCAATCACACCTCCGGCATAAAAACTACACCACACAGTAATGCTATGGGTCTCTGGAAGCGCATGTGGGGTTGTTGCTGTCCTTTATTGCATATTTTGTTTATTTACAAAACCACTCGGCCAGAAATGAGCTTAATCGCTGAAGATGATTTTTCGATGAAATTCTGGATTTTCGTGAAATTTTGCCTGAGCCACTGACTCAGAATATCGGTAGTAATTTGTAATGATTTCCAATCTTTGCTCGTAAGTGAACTTTATCACGATGAAAACGTTGACTTCGACTATCGTCTTGACACTCAATAAAATTGTTTGAGGGTGCATTAAACCCGTTATAAATATTCCTGGAGATATTGAACTATACGGGTTTATGTTTTTATATGGCCCCAACGAAGTATGTCTGGCATCAAAAAACCAAACCTCTTTTCATAGTTTTGGTACCGTCCACATCGCAAAGTAAGTGCGGAAAGTAATAAATGAAAAAACCTATTTTACATCTCTGATTTAAACCCGATAATACAAGTAAAATTATTTATGGTTTCCAGCAGAAATTTGCTTTTAATTAAGTACGCATATGTTCATAAATGTTATGTGCAACGTAATGAATTTTCCCAAGCCAAGCAGCCATAAGCTATTATCGATTTAGGTGTAGAAAACTATTATATCTCGATGATTTAGACGGGAAATCGTGGAACATTCGTTAATATTGACAAACGAACAGACCTCCGAAATAGTCAAACGTAGAATTGATGTTATTTTTAGATTTGTGATAAATATGTGGCCATAGTTGAAGGAGGCCGATTTATGGGGCCCACAGGGCACAGAGTGTAAAGTTGACCCAAATCTCAAATATAGGTACATATTTGGACTTGTGTGAAAATTTCGCTGTTTCTGAATAACCATATGTTTCCGAACATTGCGGGAGTGATTTAAGGCCCTAGATCACATAGACCACGCTTTTTGGCCATGGCATCCAGTTCTTTAAATTTATGGCATATTCAGATTTTTCAAAACAATCCCACTGTTTCTGAGTACTCATGTTTCTATGTTTTAAAGGACCTATTTTTGGAAACCGTAGGGTCCTTGGACCCATGGGCCAAGGCCTCATATTCCTTCGAATTGAAAAATTAATGTGATATTCTGATTCGTGACGAAGGTTTATTGTTTAAAATAACCATAACTCCATAGCTCATGGAGGACGATTTTTGGTCCAAATTTTAGAAAAAAGTACATATCTGGGTTTGTGGGAATATTTCACCGCCTCTGGATACCCGTATGTCGCCGAACATAACCGGACGGTTTTAGAGCCCCGAGTCTAATGACCAAAATGGTGATTTCAAAGTTAATTAATTAAATTACATAGAAATGATCATGAAATGAAATTTGATCATGACTTTTTATCCTCGCAGTATCCTGGGCGCACCTGCTTATGATAGGAATAATAAATAATAGCGCCTGCAGAGCATGTGGGAGGATGATGAAACGTCAAAGAAATACAGGGTGGATCGCGGAATTTTGCTTATTTGGGAATGAAATAAAAAACTATGTACATTAGAAAAATTTATTTTGTACTTTAATTATATTGAACAGTAAGGGAATTTTTAAATTACATGGTTTTAAATAGTGTATCTGGCAAATGTCGACCTTCGCTATCCACACACTGCTGCCTGCATACGTTTTCTGAAGTTTTCATGAAATCTAACAAGCATGTCGACGGGTATTCTGCCAATTTCAGCCTCAATATTGTTAATAAGGTTAATAAGTCCAAGTTGTTGGGACGGTTGATATACACCTTCGACTTCAGGTAATCCCAAAGGAAAAAATCGCATGAGGCTAAGTCTGGTGAGCGATGATGGATGAGTTGGCATATACATTTTCCTAACATTTGCAAATATTGGAACTGAATGGGCTAGCGGTAAGTCTACAACAAGGAGAATCCGTCTCCTTCTGGTTTATTTGCATCGTCAAAATTTGGCATAATCCCTGCCAAAATAGGGGGCGGGTAAAACGCCTCGTGTATCACAGAGGAAAGTTTATGAACGCTAGCCTGTTGCCTATTTATTGTGGACATTGTAAAGGCCGGGCGGGCTTTTCTAAATATCGCTTCTGTTTTGGTTGCCTATAGTTGCAGTACGTTCCTCCTGAACCACCTGCGACTTATTGCACCTGTTATTTGCAGTTATTTTCACCAAATTTGCGGATTAGTGGTTGTATACCATTAATGCAATCTAAGCATCGCCCTACCAGAGGTCTATTAGGTGGAAATCTACGAAACCCGGATGAGTTGCCAGTTTCGAGTAAGTTTCGTGCAAACACGTTCACATGGTGCTCAAGCTTTTCATGATTTGTATTTGACCATTTACAAAGTCTCTATGAACATAAGTATTTCTCTCATTTTCAACTATACTCGCTACATTACACAGTACAACACATGATTTCGGGACTCAATTCTGATAATTGTTTGTGAAAGTAGCCCCAAGAATGTTTATTTTAATGCAAAATAAAGAATCAATAAAAAAGTCATTAATGTTTTTTCCAAAGAATTTTGCTCATATCTCGAGCAAATTTTTGAAATTCATACCTTCACTTAATTGTGCATAAAAGCGAAACGCGTAAATCGATTTTCGGACTAGTGGTTCTCGAGTTATGACAAACAAAAGAGCCGCAAACGTTACAAATTCCCCTATACGAAACTTACTAACTTTAAATTAATTATTAAATTATTATTTGATGTACCTTGACCAAACGAATGATGCAGAAGTTCTTCTTTTTGGGGCTACTTTCACAATTGAGCCCCGAATCAATCACCTGAAAAATGTTGTACTGTGGCATACAATGTGGGTTGCTTTGAGATCACGTTCAGAATCCAGTGAAGCAAATGCTGTTTAATGTTCATTGGCGTCTTCTTCGCCAAGTTAGTCTACGGTCGAGGTGAATGTCCAGAAAGGTCACATTGTTGGTCAGACAAATGGAAATTATTTAACGTCACTGATGGGAATGTGTTGCCCCAGGCTCATATCGTTGTCGAGTGATTTAGATGCGGGTTACAGGTTTTTTGTACAGCAATGCAAGGAAGTCAGCAACAGTTGAATAGTATGGTAGGACTAACTGGGATATCAGCTGTAAATTAAAGATGAATAAAAGAAGCGAGAACGCTTCTCTTAGGCACTTCTGTCGTCAGACGATCAGCAACTGACTCTGAAAGTAAGATTTTGAAGATAAGATTTTGGGAGGAAATGAGTGCTCTAGGAAAATATTTTCAACTTTGTAGATCAAGCCATAATGACAGAGCATAATTAAATATATTACATTCAAATTTTTGCAAGACTTAGAATGGAAGTTTTTGGACGATACTCTATTTGTGCAGGCTAATGATCTAAAGTGGTTTCAAGATAACAATTCTAAATGCCTTGTTTGGCCTCCAGATCCCCTAATCCGGCAAATGTATGGAACATTTAAAATAGACAAATTAAAAGGAGAAGTCAATTCGCACAAAGCCCAGAAGAGATTTGGATAGTTTTATATTTCGAAGTTTGATCAATTATAAGCAAAAAAGACTACAAATTGTGTAACAGCCAGAGGGCGTTATATAAAAAAAACCAAGATTGTATAATTAAATGATACGATTATATATGATTTTGGAGAAGAGTTGTAGGGTTTTCTACTGGGGAGTGTTTACTTCATACTAATTTGTGTTCGCTTAGGACTATAAATATACAAAAATTCTTATCAAGCGAACCACATTGGTGTTATTCTTTCTAAGGCAGCGATCATAGTTTTTATGACAGGCCCTTATCACCCTGTACGTTTATTAGATTGTGCATTAAGTGGATTGTGCGTTCCTCACTTATCATCTAAACAATTCGATGTTCTCGCTGCACTTGAATAAGTATCAACAAGCCAACATAACCCAACACACAATATAACACGTGTTAACTTTGAACAAAGATATAATGCGAGATTAGAGGTATTTTTTATAAAAGCGTTTTTTCACAGATTACGCGTGATTTGTGTTAAACTTTATTTGTTTCCTTTAGGTATTGTTTGCCATTTCACCATGGAAGACTTACACCGCAAAATTCATGGTTTCGACCATTTCGTCATACAGGTTGAAATTTACCGATTGGAAACAACAACATAATTCATACGAAATACTTCAATACTTGATGATTTTTTTTAATGTTTAGCTCGTTTGTTCTATTTCGGTCTGTTGCTTTTACACATTGAACAGGGATTAACCGGCTCAAGACCTCTTGCTTCTACGAGTATATTTAAATAGAAGACAAGTTTTTAACAAAATGGCAAAGTGACATTGATTTTCGTGGCTGCACACTGCTTTTATCATGATTTCGGGTCCGTGACAACCCTCTTCAGAAAGCTTTGCTGCAATTGTTGAAAGTAAAACCGAACCCTATTAGGCCAGGTTTTCCCCAAACGAATGAGAACTACTGTTGTAAACCTTACTTTTCAAGTTTTCTTCACACAATTGCCCACGAAAATACAACTCACTCTTGCCACCTCTAAAGAGACTCCACATCGAGAGCCATCAATAGATTTCTTTTACAACGTGTGTGTGTGTGTTGTAAAAAGAGTTTGTTTGTGTGCCGTGCCGTGCATGTTCGTATGTTTAGCTCGTTTGATTTATTTCGGTCTGTTGCTTTTACACATTGAACAGGGATTAACCGGCTCAAGACCTCTTGCTTCTACGAGTATATTTAAATAGAAGACATGTTTTTTACCAAAATGGCAAACTGACATTGATTTTCGTGGCTGCACACTGCTTTTATCATGATTTCGGGTCCGTGACAATTTTCTACAAAACCCCCTGAAATGTTTATTTAAGTACTTACCCTTACAAAATTGACCTCAGCTGGTAGTTTATACTTGCAATAAACACTTCTAAAATTATAAAAAGTATAAATTATCTTTTTAAAAAACAACACGGGGGGGGGGGAATGATCCACTTAAGTGTGAACGTTCGTAACGAGTCACAAAACACGACTTACTTAATTTTAATAAGACTGTTGACGAAAAAACTATTAGACGTACACCCACTTCAAGTAATGTTCAATCATATTTGATTGAGTTGCTTGAAATCAGGATTGGCTTTGAATTTGATTTTTAGCGAATATTAGATTTTACAGGGGAATACTGTGTATTTTCAGGGACAGAAAATAAGCATCTATAAAAATATAAATTGAATAAAAAATTATAATCGTTAATAGCAACAAAATTAATTGAATATTTTTTTTTACTATGGACAGGTTTTATTAAACCAATAATTAATATTTTTGTAAAAAATTGAGAAAATTTCAATTGAAAGTAGGTCTAGGGAGAGCCAGGGTAATGATATTTGAACACTTTGGTAGGAAATTTTTTGAAGAACAAATAAATTTTTTAAAAAACAATTTTAAAGACTTTAAAGGTCCTATAAAGATTTATTGTATAGTAAATAATAAAGTATATTTTTTCACGCTTGAAACAACCAAGGACAACAAAGTGGCCCATAATCTCAGAATCACCATACACATTGGAAATACAACAACAAGAGAACATATAAAATACATACGTAATAACAACAAAAAAAACAAAATAGCTCCGTAGCGAGTAGCTCACTTTCTTGTTGTTAAGAAAAGTACTGACCGTTGTTGCTTTGTTGCACTTTTGCCGTTAGTTCTTTATTGGTATTTCTTATCAGACTCCTATAGCTTTGAACGATAGCTTGAGAAACATAAAATCTAAAACTGGTATAATGAAATAATCCAAGAAAATATACCGGATAAAATGCAATGGTAACGAAACGGCACAATGCGACAAAGACTACATCGGCACCACCAACAACAGACTGAAAACACGACTGTCAGGGCACAAATCTGACATAAAATAAAATAAAATAACGTGGTGTCACAAAAAACAGCACTTGTGGCCCACTGTCCAAGCGAAAAACACCAGCCAGAGCTTAAGAGAATGAGTAACACTTGAAATACTGCACTGTATGAGTACTCCAAATGAGTAGGGAATGCGTTTTAAAACCGACGTTGATAATTAAGCTCTAAGCTATAGGACAGAGATGATGAAGTTGATACTTTCATATTTTTTTGATACTTTTTGACTTGCTAAAGTAACTTAACACCTTTTTCAGTATCTCGAAAAAAAAGCATTTTGTCAAATGAATAGTTTATTTTCTACGTACTCGTAATAATTCTTTTATTGCTTGAAAAAATGCTTAACCAACAAAAAAATCATTGAATAGAATTGAAATAAAAAGTCGAATCCTGGAAAACTTGCTGGGAAACACGCAATAGATAAGTCGGCCTTAATAGAGCATGGGGACTAAATGGAAGACATATAGAACAATATGGTCGAGTTTCGATAGGTTTGGTTTTAGTCGCTCATAATGCCCCATTCTAAATGTGAGTGAGATCGGATATTCCTATCGGCATTTAGTACCTATGCATGGGGGCTACATAAAAACGAGAACCGATATTTTCCAATATTGCTGTAAGAAAAAAGATCTTGCCTATGGCACTATACTAAATTTGATTAAAATCAAATGAAATGGCAAGACCCTACATCTGAAGAGACCTTTGCATGGAGGCTAAAGGTGCATAGTACAGGGTGGTTGATGAATATTGCTACATTAAGAAACTCAAATAACTGCATAACTTCTCAGTGTATGGAATTTATTTGTCTTTTATTCTTGTTAAAGCTCATTCAATTTTATCAATATATGTAGCTTAATTAGTTTTAAAAATAATGGAATTTAAATGCCCCCCCCCCCTGCTCATTGAAGCATGCACGGCATGGTTTCGATGGGGTGATATTGGGCGAACCGATCGACCATACTATGCAATGGTTTAACCGACAGGACACGAATCGGAAAGAACCTTTATGCAGGGGCTATTCAAAAACATGGACTTTAAGTGACTCGTCACGTCTTGTACAAAATTTGGTCGCTACGGAGTTACTTTGTTAAATTTTGTAGTAAGTGTGGGTACATACATTTGTTGTTATTACGTATTTTATATGGTCTCTTGCTTTAGTATTTCCAATGTATGAATCTTTAAGAGTCCTGATGATGTTCTTCCGAGAGGAACGAAATATGGAATAAAGAAAAATACAACAAAAATAAGAATCGAGCTCAATTTTTTAATTAGTTAGTAAAATTTAAAATAAAGGCCTAATACAAAAATTAAAATTTACTGCGTAATCGAATAGTTTTTGTTTTTTTAACTTTAATTAATATACCACGCAGCAGTCTGTGGAACGCGGTTATTTACACCAGATTCATGTCAAATGTTGGTAACCACTAGCTGGCTTACTGGTTATCAAATATATACAAGTATACAACCAATCTTGGACCATTAAGCCACATTTTTCAATATAATCCCCATAGAAATATTTGGGGACCAAAAAAGGACTCCCAGTGTAGATAGGTATATTTATGAGTAGCGAATAATAGTAAAATGTGCTCACGACGCCAAAAATAAAATTTTTCTTGTAATGTGGCAACATTTTTGTGACCAAAAATCCGAGCCATTTAAACATGGGCATAAAGGTAGCAAAACAAAATAAAATTTTCTCACGAGTTTTAGTGTGAAATTAGTTAAAAATGTGTTCATACATATTGCTTTTAATACTGTTCACCACATTTCTTTTTCAGACCTATGCCGACGAAGATCACGAGTTAAACGGTGTTCTCGAACATGTCTACTCTTCCATGGAACATTACTTCTCCGAGTGCTTGAGTTTAGATCCGGACGACACCAAGCCCAATCTGGATCAAATTGTGCCGGCTGAATAAGTGTGACAACTGAAAAACGAAAAAAAATAATAAAAAAAACTTAATGACTTTAAATCAAATGTAAGCCTTGTCATCGTCATTTCCCCTCTCCACGCTCTCTCTCTCTCTCTCGTCCGAGACATAGAAAACTACTGAAAAATTCTATTCGCATTAAATTACACATGCATACTCGTACATAAATTTATTATACAGTCTATTGCTCAACAAAATTAAATTAAGGAAATCGTCATAAGCTCTAAACAATACATACTATAGTATGTATGTATGTATGTATACATATGTATATGTATGGGTCTGTATATTCGTATGTGTGGATTACATCCGGGACATGGACTCTAGTCAATCAAAATGATGCAGCAATATTGAGATGGGATGCGAGTCGAATTGAATCATTCAAACTTATCTACCAACATTCGAACCTACTCGTACATACTACTTATATATTTAAATATTCTACTATAAATATAATTGCTAAACCAAAACGACGATTGAATTAATTGCAAAGATGATTAACTACATACTACTTTAAGGCCATTAGCCCGTTAAGAATTTACGTTTATGTCTCTACTCCTACTAACTAATATTACATACCTACCTAGTACATATAAGATCGGTACAACGCTACACAACACAACAAAAACACTACTACTACCAAAGTTACACTTTAATTTTACGATAAAAATTACAACAACAAGCCGTCTCATAAAGCAACACACAAAAAGAATTATAACATTTACGAGATATTCTTACAACAACAGATACAACGCGATTTTAAAAACGATTTTTACTTCATGCCTGATATAAGGAATCTACTCTACATACATACATATATATATAAACATATATACTACTCTATAAAATATACAAAACTGCAACAAGAAATTGTTAAATATTCTACATTTACAGTTAGTTCAAATAATCGAATAACGAACGAATAATTGTATAAAAGGAAAGCAAAAGCCAAAAACAAAAAACCGAAAACCAAAATCATTACTCGTATCGTAAATAATGCATCGACATATCATTTGTATTTGAATGTGCATGTGTGTGTGTGTGTTTCTCACGTATTTGCCAACTATCGATTAATTCTTCCATTTGTCCACCAAATCCCGTTTCTCCCGCTCTCTCTTTCTCTCTCTTGCTGTCCATTCTTATTCCGTCCAGTGATCAGGAAAACTCACGCAATTACAAGCGACTGGAACGTCAATTTTTTTATAACTAAAACCAAATCCTCATGTCGGATGATATCCATGAAAACAATTTAAATTCAACTCGAAATTCGATCACCTGGACCCTGTCCTATACAGAATCAAAGCGGAATCAGTCTAACTGACCATATTTCGGCTCAAAAAACATTGACACAAACAAATGTCCGAATGCTTCCGCATCAAACTCGAGTCAAGTACACAGAGAGAAAAAATTAGGTTGAACAAGACATCTTTAGGTTGCAATTGCTGATTATATTGAACGATAAATGATTCGGCGTGTCATAAAATGATAGCTCTGACGATATTTTTACAATCAGTAAAACGGATATAACAAGAATTGGCTGCAGTTATTAAGCCTCATGAACTCGTAGTAACTGTAACTGAAATGTTGATTTTGCTACCAATTATTGGCAATGGCAACAAATAATTTCTAGTAACTGGAGATCGAACATTAAATACAGCATTTTCCTCTAAAGCGGACCGAATATACGATATACTGTACCGTGCCTAACCGAGCACATGTTTCGACTTTCAACTTTAATGGTCTGTAAAAATATTAGTACGCAACTAAACTCAATTATTTTTTTTTTGCGTTTTATTCTTTAATTCGTTTCACTAGAAACATCTTACAAATTATCTTAAAAACGAACACGAGAAAGAGAAACCGTAAGAAACTTAAGAATAACTCCATTTACACAGTTATGCAGGTTCCAAACTCATAGGCGGTCCTAACGTTATTAGTTCTTTGCCCACATTCCCTTGTTTTTAATTACGCTTTAACTACGTTTGGGCATACTTGCAACAAGATTTGGCATGAAATGGCGAGGAAATTTCCGTCCTTTTAGTACCGATCATATTTTTCTCTATGGGATTGCGATCGGGGGATTGTGCCGGCCACCCCATGACCTGAAATGTTTGATGGGATAGAAATTCCTTTACAGTTTTGGCGGGGTGTTTCAGACACCCGTATTGTTGGCCGAAGACGACTCACTCCTTCGGGTAGGCGCTCACATCTACGAAGTCTTGCAAGTTGGTCTGCAAAGTGTCTCCCTTCTTCATTGTGCCGTTTATTTCGACAAGTGGCCCAGTATGGCACCACGTGAAGTAGCACCATTCCATCAAACTACCTCCTGCGTGTTTTACAATTTGTCCGCATGATGCCTTTGGTTGCTTATTCTATCACACTAATGCTAACGTATTCTATCAGACTAAATTCGGTTAATTTTTACTTTTCCCAACCAAAATCAAACCAAGGCTAGACGAGCCCTAATATTTTGGTAGCTTCTACGCAACTACGCTCTGCGCGCGGGATAATGTCAGTCGGCAATAATTCCACGTTGATTACCTTGTCTATGCCCTCATCTGCAGAACAAGGAATATATTGTTTCTGCTTGTGACGATTGTTTTTATTTCGGAATCTCGTTATCTGTCATCACCTTCATGCGCGTACGAATTATGTGTTTCATTCTTAGAAGTTACATAAATAACCCAGTTTGTGTTGCTACGCCCACCAGTGAAGTCTGTGGTTAAAAAAAAATATTCTAAACGGAATTGGAGAAGAATAATTAGAAAAAGAAGTCCAATGTGACCCAAGCAAATGAAGAAAATATTGAGGATACTATTTCTGAAGCTGAAAATTCGATTTCCGAAGGACAATCTAATGTACTAACTCTAAATATGTTTTCTAGTTTTAAATTTAAAATAAAAAAATATTATTTAAACATATTCCACGGAAACTGATTGCTTTTCAGTTAACCAGAATATATTCCTCAATACATGTCGGTGGAATGCATTATAAGCCTAATCATAATTACATAAATAATTATTTATGTAATTACTATTACTCATATAATATAATGCATTAAAAAGAATGAGTTATAGAATTCATTCTTAAAATACTGTCAAAGAATGCATTATAAATAACGAGTTATACAATGTGTTTTCCGGACACATTAAAAGAATTATTCTTTTCCTAGGACACCTTACTTGTTAAGGATAATGCATTCTGGAATCAACATAAAGTGCAAGCTATGAATTACCTTCTCGATTCCAATTGATTACCTTTTCCTTCTGGGCACCGTGTTGGCTTATTTTCAATTTTTCAGAAAAATTTCTAGCCTCCGTCAGTACCGGAATATTATTTTCTAATTCAGTATTTATTTTTCTCATTTTTGTCAACTAATTTGCAACGATATCAATTCAAATACTACTTCTTCGAACCAACATCCAAAGTAAAAAGCAATCACAGTTACTGAGAAGCATAAAAAAAACAATAACGGTAGTTTTCTATTTTGAGCAGGGTAATAGTGATCTTACTTATGTATGCGTAAATGCAAAATGCGATGAACAGTGTAAAAACGAAGAAAAAAAGTATGGTTGGGGTAACAATATGTTTGTGGTTGTTGCACTACAATATTACGATCATCACAACAATTGTATGGTTCACACACAACCATACAATGATACCCACAACCATATTATGATCCTCATAGCCATAGTATGCTTAATATACAACCATAGCATGATCCTCACATCCATAGTATGACTCACACATAACCATACTATGATCCCCAACAATTTTGCTAAGATTGTGTGTTGTTGTTATTTAAAAACAGAGATTTGTATTAACCCTAAATTGTGTAAAAATACATTTACTTACCGGCATAGTATTTAAAAAAAATTATATTCTTCAGCTGCGTATAGAAGCATGCAATTGTAACACGAAACACACCGAACTGGGACGGGGTGAAAAATTCAACATCCTTACCAAAAGTCATTAATTATGGCTCTTTGGCTTCCCATTGACTGCAACATTATAGTGGGCTTCATATTTGAATAAATATGGACCAATGATTCCCTCTGCCCACACAGCACATCAAACGGTGACCATTTAAGGATGTAACGGCGTCTTAACAATGGCTTGTGGATTTTCATTACCCCACATTCGACAATTTTGGTTATTAACGCACTCATTCAACCAAAAGCGAGCTTCATCGCTGAACAAATTTTTCTGGGAAAAATCAGGATCGGTGGCCGTCTCGTTTCGGGCCCATTCACCACGATTTGCAAACGTTGTTCCGGAGTTAGTCTCTCCATTATGAAATGGCAAACCAAACTGAGCATTAATCAAATGACAACTGTCAAAAAGAGCAACGCCGAAGAAAAGTGTGGCCAGATTGAAAACCACACGCCTAAAAGAAAAACACCCTTTACTTGCATAGGCTTCCACATAGGAACCGCACGATAAGATGATCTCAACTTTGTCCGTTGATAACCTGTTATAATTTAATGCCCTTCGTTTTGTAAATGAGTCGTACTCTATTTAAATTTGAGCAGCAGTAAGCTTCAAACATCGGTTCTGAGTAACTTACAACTGCGTCATCCCAAAATACCGTTCATTTTATTAAATAACTCAGTAACCCGAAGCTTTTGTAGTGGCTTAGACAGAGCGAAATCCACTATAACCACCTCAAGCGCCAACTATGAAGAAAGAGGAAACGCCGTCAACAATTTAGATATCACATGTTATGCAACCGATTCTTCTGATTATTGGTTTTAAACTAAAGAGCTTCTTCAACGACAGGAATTGATACGACTAACTTCAATTTTTAAAAAAGTATTTAGAGGAAAAAAAAGCCTCAAGCACTAAATCCATAAAAAAAACTGTAATTACTCTGCTACTATCGCTCCTCCCCACACCCACACCCACACCCCTTCTTCCATTTCGTGTATTATAAGTACATAAGACATACATACATACGATATGTATAAGTAATTAAGTCAATATTGAAACTACCTACTGTAATATAATATAGTAATATACATAGTATAATTAACACATTGTACATAGAAATAATTGAATTTTATTCACATACGAATTGTTATTGTTTTACTCATAGATTGTCATTAATTATTTCTTAAAAAAAAAACAAAACAAAAAACAATAAACAAAAAGTGTAATTAGCAAAGTTGTAATATACATTAAAGCCATATGGTTGTGAAATTCGCAATTAGAGCTTAGGTTAAATTAAAAACAAAACATTTAAAACAACAACAAAAAAATAAAAACAAAACAAATTTATGAAATTTACTTAAAAAAACAACTCAAATCCGCATTTGGGCTCCACAAAAAAAATATAAAATTAAAAATCAAAAAAAGACAAAGTTATACATACATAGGAATTAATTCGCTACAAGCTAATTACGTGGGACATCTCTCCCCTCTAATGTTTGAATGTATCTGTGTGTTGCGTGTGAAGTATGCGTGAAGTTCTCATTGATGCATATGTAGGGTGTTCTTCGATGTTTAGTTTAGACTAATCACAGTGGTTGGCTGGAATGGATATTAAATTCCGACTACTCCAAAGTACGTAGAAACGAAAACTCTACATCAGTAATTAAAGAAGTCGATAACATTTCTTGTTTACTTTAGCTTCGGAGTTCTCTCAGACGTTGAAAAATTCTTCGTTTTTTACGCTATGACATTAAGTGGGAGTTTAGTTGTTTGAACAAACATAAAAATTATATATGAAACGCAAAAATGTTTCTACCCATACCCGCTATAGACTTAAACGCCATCCAGCGGACGGGCCTTAAACTAAATGCATTAGAAAGGCAACAGTGCGCATTAACATAATGCATTAGGCACATTCCGTCCATTCAGTCCATTCAGGAAGCCGAAAGCCCACACAAAATATCCGATTTTTCCGAATTTTAAAAAGAGTAATTTTCAAATATTTAACTTTTTAAATGTCATAAAAAAATAATAGCGGTAGCATAGTTTGAAATCGCATTAACGATGGTGGATGTACAGCGCATTCAGCTGTCAAGCTTCCATTAATAAAAACCAAACCGAAACATAAACATATAAATAACATCGGTGAAGATTTAGGCATGGCTGCAAATGGCTTTGAGATTCTGGACCGTAATCTCAAAGTTTTCCATAGCATACCAACTGGGTCAATGGAGCTCTATTGCTTCTTGTTGGTGATTTTCGACAAACATTGCAAGTTATTCCAAGATCAACACCAGCCGCTGAACATAATAGGCGTGTTCTATTGGTACTCCCTTATTAAACGAGTAAGTAGTTGCTAAGGCGATAGCTGCGAAAGTTTACTAGAATTGTTTTAATTTCTTTTTAAACAAGAACTGGCTCGCTTTTTGCATCATAAAGTGTTTGGCTTGAAAGTTTGTAATTTGTAGAATAAAGTTATTCAAGAAATACTATAAGCGAGTGATAACCGAGCTCGCTTAAACTCGCTAAAGCAATAACTCTCTTCCCAAAAATTTTAATTATTTTAAACAACAATCATTTTTTATAATTTTGTACAACGGTGTGAAGTTATCGCGTTAGCGACCTCCTAAGCGAGTAACCAATAGAACACGGCCATGTGGAGTAACTTACATTGTCGACACATAATCTCCTAACAGCCAAATCGTCTGATTTTATCCCTGCCAGCGCAATCGTTGTAGTTTGACGCGATATCGGCATACAGCTTATTCAGCTCGCTGTCCGTATTCGCCGCAACGGCAAAGGGGTCCATATATTTTTCGAACACTCCCATCATCGCTCCATCCGCTTGCGAGAGTGCTTTTGTTTCAGCGCCATATAAGTAGAGTGTTTTTTGGTTCGTCTATACAGGGCTTTATTGTTAAGCTGTTTGTAAAACAAAAATGGCACCGATTAGCTAATATAATTCTTCGTTTTATTTCCAGGTTGACTTTGTTTTCTTCGTTGAGGATGCCTTGAGGATGTCGTCTTCAGATTGTTACATTGGTTAGTTGGTCACCACCTATCCCAACTTAGCCGACTTCTCTATACAAGCGAAGGGAGCAGTCACTGATCGTGCAGTCCTCTCCATTATGTCAATGGCATCTGCATTTTTTGAGATGGTATAATTGTGCTCCCTCTGTTCAACTCCGTGTCGTAGGCTGCCTTTTCTACAATTCTTTGCAGCAGAGTATTGAACACATTTTACGAAAAATGATCACATTGTCTAAGATCCTACGCGTATCTAATGCGTAGAGAGTAGTTTCTCCCTATTTTAAATGCAGATTTAGTGTAGGTCAACATCAGTTTGCATAGACGTACTAGTTTTGCGTGGGTAAGAGAGTTAGAAGTGCTTTCAAACAGTTCCGATCTCATTGGGCTGTCGAAGGCGGTCTTATACTTTGCCAAGCGATGATATGTATCAGTTTTATTTTTTTCGAGACTTTTTCAAGATTTGGAGCAATGTTAAGATCTGGTCAGCTCTAGATGTACCAGGCCTAATGCCACAAAGATAGGTGCCAATCAAGATGTTGATGTGAGAACTTTAGTTTTATTTTTTTTCGAGACTTTTTCAAGATTTGGAGCAATGTTAAGATCTGGTCAGTTCTAGATGTACCAGGCCTAATGCCACAAAGATAGGTGCCAATGAAGATGTTGATGTGAGAACTTTATAAGCAATTTTTAGTTAACTTATGCCACGGTAGTTGGTGCAAACCGCACGTTCTCTCTTTTTTATGAACTGATCACAGTTCACTGAGATTCCAATCATCAGTCATGTTTTTCATTGACCAAACTGTGCAGACGAGCTGCTGCTTCCTCTTTACCAAATCATCTTCTTCAGACTTGAACATCCCAGCTGGCAAACCATCGGCACCTGCAGCCTTATTATTTTAAAGGTACTCGATTGATGTGTTCTTTTCTTCTAGGCAGGGTAATTGTCATTCCTCGCCGTCATCAATGATTGGTACTGGGTCGTCTTCTTCAATAGAATCTTCAGGCGTCAAAAGGCTTGAAAAATATTCTCTTCATATACTCAGCACACTTGCCGCGTCCGTGACTAGATTTCTATTCCCATCTGCGCAGGAGTTCATACCAGTCTGATGTTTGCCTTCTCGATAGATTTTTCGGGCATCATTTCTACTCCTGTACATCTCAATCTCCTCGCACTCACGCAATTCCATTTCTCTCGTCGGAATAGGCGCTTTTCCTTTATTCTAACCGTCTGACATCTCTCCCACGCAGCTCTTGTTGCTACACCCTGCAGCGTTGCGTTATGGACCGCATTCTTTGATTGAGTAGCTTTTTTGCACTCGCCATCGTATCATTGGTTCCGTGGGAGCGGTGTTTGGTACACGCAAAAAAAAATATGCTTGGGGTGACAATATTTGAAAAGCATCATACTATTGTTGGGTATATGGTTTTGAAAAATATGGAAATTATTTATAAATACATTTAATTCCAAACAAAAGGAGTAAGCGTTTTTATTAAAAAAAAAATCTGTTAAACAAAGCGAAAACATTTTACATTCCATATACAAAGTACTATTATTATCATGCTATTGTAAAAATTAAATTCAAAAAACAATACTTTAGTCGCGACGAACATACTTTTATTGTGGAGAACATATTATTATTGCCGTGGCCATATAGTAACGATATTTTTCTCTGCGTGTGAAAATAGCACAAAAAGCTTAAACAAAATCCTGTACATATCCGTATATTTTAAGGACAGGCTTTATTTCTCGAAGTACTCGTACCTCCACGGTTAGTACAAAAGCTGGGTCTTCACAATTATTGGAAAATTTTAATATTTCCTATAGGGCGAACTATGTTTGTATATATAAACGATTTTTGTTTGAATGTTTTGTTTGCCTTCGTGAATTAATCTCAATTTTGATGATCTAACAACCCACTGAGATGCAATTACCGTTGATGTCATACGAGTCATAGTTTTCAAGCGCAGCCGCCTGATTCAGAATCACCTAATCAGCATCCAGCACAATTTTTAGTAAGATTGACATCACAATTAGTGTGGTGATTCCAGTACTTTTAGTTTGTTGTTTTTAGTTCGTAATACAAAAGTTTTTGCTTCTCTAGTCAAAAATATACAAAGAGGTATTTCCAGCATCGCACGAGTACATGCTGGTGCCGAGTCCGCCCAGTCCGATTTTGAAAACTCTTGCACCGGTAAAAGAAGTGTTTTAATACATCAATTTTATATTACCAACACTAAGGGGATGTTCCCTATAAGTGCATTGCGTTTGAGAGCGGAAAAGAAGGGAAAAAATGAAGAAGTGGTAATTGACCCTTGTCTTGAACTGCTGGATGCCTTCAACATACAGACCGTATGGGCGAAAAACAAATTCGATCTGTAGTTTATAGAGCGATAAGCCGTCTAATCCATAACAATTGGGTGGGGTTTCTAAAAGGTCGTATATCCCTGCAGAATATCCGTACGTCAGGAATACGACGATATTGAGAGGACCAGAAGTAGTGAAGCATTTCTAGTACCACTTCAGAAAGCCTTTACACTAGAGTTCTTCATTCGACTCTTCAAATATATGCCTCGCTTAACGAGCGTCACATTGTATTTTCATGCCCAGAACCTCAGGAGCACCTGATTGTTTAATATCCAAACCATCGACATAAATTGACGATACTGTATGGTCAGTGAATCGTTTGTGGACCAACAAGCTGCGTGTATTAAAATCCACTCTATTCGCTTGTCCTATTTGTCATCCGCTAACAAGTAGATCCGCTTCGATATGAGTGCACCGTGCCAGATCCTATCAAGGGCCTTGGGGGTATCCAGAGCTAGCCCTTACTCTTATCGAACTGGTTAAAATAGAACGGCTTCCACAAAAAGGCCCTCAGGTCTCCCGTTGAGTGATTTCTACAAGAATTATGCTGACTATTACTCAGTAGATCGTTTGACGCTAGAAACCTCACAAGATAATGGTTAATCATGTGATCCATTGCTTGGAGAGCGCATTGACAATTGGCCGGTAATTCGCAGATTTATTTGCTGCACCCTTTTGACCCGCACGCATGGTTCAAATAGTGGCGTAATAGACAGACAAGTGTCGAAAAACACTAACATAGGTCAAGTGCCAAAATACCACCCTGGTATTTTTATTTACATCGAAATTAGCAAACATCCTTTTCAGTGCACGTGTTCGAAAAAATATCTGAGGCATGAAACTTGTCACGTTTTCGATCACGGAGAGTGGTTAATTTCTTTCTTTTCCAAGAAAGAATTTGCTGCAAACATTTCAGCCGATAGGTTAGCTTTATCTGCCGGGTCAGTAAATGCCGGGTCATCTTAAACAAGCGTTGGGATAGATGAAGAGCTATTCATTACTAATCTTGCTAACGACCAAAAACTCTTACTTCTTCTCTGGGAGAAGTAAAACCCATGCTCGTAGACGTTGCTTCTGAACAAACTTTTCAGGTCTATGCGCTATGGCACACAAACTTCTTGCCTGTTTGCGCAGCGGCTCAGTATTGGCGTTTTTGTCTACGCCTCCTCTTGGACCTAACAGCTTTACAAATTATATTTTCGATCATTGCAACAGAAGCATTTATGTCATTATCAAGATTAAAAACTTTCCAATTAAAAATGCTGAAAACAGTGGCTGTGTTCGGCTCAACCTGCCTTTTCGCTTATAAAAACTGTACGCCTTGGGGCTGATTTCGATGAGACCCAAAGAGCGGAATACGAAAAAGATGCTAAAACAAGATTTTGGAGGGGAGTAAGGACATTAACTGTGTACTTTCAATGCTGCAAAGTTAGAAAAGGTCAAGAATATTACTCGTATGTTTGATGGCCTTGGCTCGCCTTACACTGCGGCCACACGTCGTATGCCAAAAAAAGAAAAACACATTTGTCAAACATTTAATGCTTTGTAGCCAAATTTCTAAAGTATTTGCATATCTGGGGGAAAAAATGGGGCTTAAAATTTTTTTTCCTTGATTTGTGTTTGGCTATAATAAAATGTCGTATAAATTGTTCTAAAAAAACCCCTAAAAATCAAAATTACAAAATAACATGATCCAGCAAATTGAATAGAAAAAGTTATACTATTTATCCATTTTTGAGGTCTTACTTGCAGCAAGTGAAAAAAGGTCCTTGCCAGTCGACCTGCAAGTGGCAAATGTACGAATATATAAAGTTTTTCGAACTTGCACGTGTTGCCGCTATGTTATTCTACATCTAGGGTAAAGCCAGGTGGAATTATTCACCGTTCGTCTTCAAAACTTTCGTTATTGTTTTTTTATAGACGTTTTCAATCTGGCCACACTTTTTTCGGAGTTGGTCTTTTTGACAGCTGTCACTGGTTTATGTTCAGTTTGGTATGCCATTTCATAATGAATAGACTAACTCCGTAAGATCGTTTGCAAATCGTGAAAATTTGTGCCAAAATAATTGTTCGGTTCGAGCGACGCACCGACACTCACTTTTGGTTAAATGGGTACGTTAATAACCAAAATTGTCGCATTTGGGGTAATGCAAATCCTAAAGCCATTATTGAGACGCCGTTTCATCCTCCACTGTTTGGTGTGCTCTGTGGGCAGATGGAATCATTGTTTTATATTTCTTCAAAAATGAAGCCAGCCATAATAATACAGTCAATGGGAAACCCTATTGAGCCATTATCAATGACTTTTTATTGAAGAAAACTTTTGGTGAGAGCATTATCTCGCGTCGTGGGCCTGTGTCGTGGCCTCTAAGATCGTGCGATTTAACACCGCTGGTCTATTTTTTGTGGGGTTATGGAAGAGAATATTCCCAATATATCCCCAAATGCTGCAAAAAGTAGTCGAAAGTTGGGCCTCTCGGCTGGAATTCATTCGCCAGCCGCGGCGGAAACTTGCCCGGAATTATTTTTAAAACATAACGGCAAATCATTATCTTTATAATAAAGCCAAGTTCTTGGCCATGACATTTAATTACGAGTATATGCGTTTTATTTCTTTTTAAAAACCACACGTTAAAAAACACTCTTTATTTGTTGTATAAACACGGAATTTAGTACAAAATACTTTTTTATATTATATGTATTCAACAATATGCATTAATAAAATCTAAGTATACTGTGAAAAGTTGTTAGAAAAATTGCTTTTTAAGCTCAGAAGTGCCAGAAAGCACCTGGCGCCTTGTTGTAAAAAAAGCGCCGAGGGCAAAAAAAAAACTGCCATTAAAGGTCCAAAAATGCCTATCTGGCAACACTGCATATTTGCGACCACACAATCTAAAACGATTGCGTAGGTTGATTTAGCGATACAATTGGAACACAATATGATGTTTTGGATTATGTTTACCAATAATCTCGGAATCCTTTAATAATCATAATACGATTGTGCGGGATCAAAATAACACCAACTGCATTTATTTTGCTGGTTTTCGTTATTATGATTTAAAATTGTACTCCCACACAGATACCGATGATTTAAGTTTGGCATCGTATTCTCGTTCATGTCATTTACTACAGTCACGACAAATAACACGTTAAAGTATTCTTTTTCCATTAACTTGGGCACAAACTAATTAGTTTTTGCACATATCATTCAATTGACTCTACTAAAATTCGAATTGAATAAAAAGATTTTTCATTTAGTTCAAGCTGTAACAATCATACATTGTAGTGGCTTCGAATTCAATCGTCGCGACTGATACGAGGCATGTAAATAAAATATTAGTAATTTAAGTGTTAAAAGACAGTGTTGCCGTTATCATTAGAGAACCTTTTTGTCATTCCTTCCGAACGAGTTGCACTGTACATGCACAGAAAATACAAACTAATAAACCGCACCAAACAGTCACTCTTTGTGGGTGCATTGTTTTTTCGACAATCACTCTTGAATTATCATTCGCCTAAATGCGGCAATTCTGCTTATTGACGAATCAATCAATCCACTGAGGCGAAAATGTGCCTCATCACTGAAGATGATTTTCTTCGAAAATTGATCATTCACTGTTGCTTTAACTTTAACGCGTTGCTCGCTTGTGTATCTTTCCATGGTTCAAATTGAATTAATCTGAAATTATCAAAAAAAAATGCAGAAAAGAACTTGACGTTTAGGTGCGGTTCACATTCATCATCGGCCCTTAAAATTTAACCACCCTCTACTTATCGGCCATCATCGTACACGCAGCAGCTTAATTAAGACTCCAATAAGTAGACGCACTCACTAGCCTCTGCACCACAGCTGCTCATAACTGATAACAGTTACGAGTATTTGTTGTTTTCTCTTCACAGCCCTCGAAATAATGAATGAATTTATTTGAGATGTGGTCTGTGTGAGTAAAATGAGAACGAACTGCACAGGTCTTCATTTAAAGCATAAACCAATGAGAATAGATTAGAAGGTCTTGTAGCAGGCCTGCTTAAAAAGCGATTATTGTTCATCTTCAAAGAACGCCTTCTAGAATGCCACATTTTGGAAGGCATTAACATGTGTACTGGATCTGAATAGAATGTCTCTTATGAGAAGGACTTGTATATTCTTCAACTATTACTAGAGAGTAATTAATTGTTGTTTCAAAATAATGAAAAGGGTAATAAGAGGTAATGTAAACGGCAATGTGGCATACTTACTGAGATAATGTTGGCGAAGAGTAAATACTCGTATGTAGAGTTGTGTAGTACCGGATGAAACCAGTTCCTTTTACTTCATTCAACCAGTGGTGTGGAGTTTTTCAAAAATCTCTCCGAATGCGGGTGTTAGAACGACTCCGGGTTCCGACTCCGACATATTTAATGTAAATTCATTTGGTTTTAAAAAAAGATTTAACAAAAAGCTTCATTTCTTCAAGCTTCAGTTTCAAGTTTAAAAATACGCAGCGTTAGAAAAAATAGGTTAAGTGTGTCGGGTCTTTAAAAGGGTCCGACAAACAGGAATCAATTGAAAAATGTTCAATGGTTAAATACTGTTGAAGTGAGGCCGATAGTGCCAAATTGGGTTATCATTACTGAAGTTCACATAATGTACGATTTTAGATAAGTTACAAGAATGGTTAGACCACGCACTAAATTTAATGTTACATGTGCTTTCCCTCAATATCATAAAAAGGCGGGCGGCTGTACCACCTCGGTAAGATTAAGAAATATCTCTCCATAATTCTCCATATGTGTGACTGGCACAAGGACGTACATTCTCTTAACACTGTTGGTTTTAAATATAAAATTCAAGTAGGTTCTAAACACCGACCCAAACTATCGCGGAGACTACCTAATCATCGATTTGTAATAGAGAAGTAGCACAATGGCAGTGCTTTCAATAGTGGGTATAAATAAAACCTCTGACAGTACAACCGGCATCATATACTCGTATTTGCCTTATTTGGGTATATGTCCACAGGGACATACCAGAGACCGGTAGAGGGACAAGCGATAATGTGCATCATGACTGGACACCGTCGTCTAGTTAGAAGTCCTGCAATAATCGGATCAGACGGCGATTTAGCTGACCTTGCAGTATTGGCTCTCTTCGAACCTATGGAGCTGCAAAAGGTTCAATGGGAAGGAAAATACTTTTTTTGATATTTCATTTTATTGATCATGTTCTCTTTTTAAGAGAAAATACTTTGATGCTAGCTAATTTCATAAGTTTCGCTAGTATTTGTGGTATCCGAATGGACTGTTGTTCAGACTTAGTGAGTCTGCTCTCAGAAATTACAAATTTAAATTTTTTCGTTTGATAGATTTCAAACTTTATGCGGAGTCAAGCACACTTTTTGACTCCTGCTCAGACTCCGGGCAATTCTAGAAACTCCGACTCGAAAACTCTGACTCCCACTTCGACTTCATATATACATTTCTAATTTTTTATGCATCCTGTTCTTTTGCTTATTTCGCTCATTGCGTTCCGTTCAAATGCCAAATGGAGCCGTAAGGCTCCAATTTCAAAAGTGACTATGTACTTTTCTTTAAACTGTTTCGGCTTTGTTGCGTTTAACATTTCAAGTTAAGTTAATTGAAAACTATAAATAAAACTTATTGTTAAACAGTTTAAAGAACCATAGTATATTTTTTGAATTTCATTTTGACCACAGTATGATTGCGACAATATGCCTAATTTATAAATGAAAATATGGTTGTATCAACCATATAAAAATGGTTGGTGCAACAAAAGTATTGTTGTTAACAATTTAAGTTAAAAATAATATGATTACGGCAATCATACAGTATGGTTGCGACTATGAACATAACAAAACAGGTTTTATAGAGCATAAATGCATGTGTCCGCGTATATTTTTTTGATATACATACTTATACAAAAAAACACATACACACATGGTTGTTGTCCATTACAAAAAAACAACAACAATCGGAAGGTAGTTCGAGATAATTTTTATTGTGTTTACTTTGTTCGGTGAGATAACCTAATACCGACTGGTTCTCGTTTATTAAGTTAACTTAAGTATATAGCCATTGTTCATGGCTTAATCACATTATACGGATGGTGAAGTAGCATTCAACCCAGCTGGAAACTAAAAGTATTTACGACTGCCGTTGGAATATATTTTTGTTTCTTTAATGAAATGTTCAATTAAAACATTGCCTCAATTCTGGTTATTAACTTTTTGTAATACAATTTGATATATAAAAATCCTAAATAAATAGTTTTAGGGATCATAGTATGGTTGAGTGAATCATACTATGGTCGTAGGGATAATAGCATGGTTGCGTGTGAATCATACTATGGTTGTGAAGATCATACTATGATTGTATGAGAAAAATACTATGCTTGTGAGGATCATAATATGGTTGTGGAGATAATAGTATGGTTGAGTGTGAATCATAATATGCTTGTGTGGATAATAGTATGGTTGCGTGTAAATCATACTGTAGTTGTAAGGATCATACTATGGTGGTATAAGAAACATAATATGGTTGTGAGGATAATAATATGGTTGTGAAAATAATAGTATGGTTGAGTGTGAATAATACTATTGTTGTGAGGAACATAGCGTGGATGTGGTTGAGTGTGAATCATACTATGCTTGTGGGAATCATTGTATGATTATGTGTGAATCATACTATTGTTGTGAGGATCATAATATTGTTATGCCACAACCATATACCCAACAATATCATGATCCTCTTCGAATATTGTCACCCCAACCATACTTTTCTTCTGCGTGTACGAGTATCGGCGATGTCAAGCTCATCCAATTCTGGCCAAAAATAATGTTTCGATGAAATTCTGGATATTCGCTAAACTTTGCCAGAGCCACCGACTCAGAATTTCGGTAGTAATTTTTAATGATTTCCAATCTCACGATCCCACGACAGCCGGTTCTACGCACCGGATCGACCCAAAGCAGCAATTCTTCGGCCAAGGGCTGTCACCCCGGTACGGGTTGCCGCTACAACAAGAACAGTGATTTCCAAACGTTGCTCGTAAGTGAACTTTACCACGATGAAAATGTTGACTTCGACTAACGTTTTGACACTGAATGATCATTAAAAATGTTTGAGGGTGCGTTGACATTAAGATACGAAATTGTTATGTCCCTGAGATCTCTCGAATAATATAAAATTTATCTAAGAAAACTTGTGAAATTTGGGTGGTATTGTCAAGCAAACACAAACACAGATTTTTCAAAACAATTTCAACTTTGGTGACGTTTTTATACATTATTTTATTAAGAAACTATAATACTATTGAATTTATTTTGGGTTTCAAAATAGATAAGCAGTTGACTGAGTTATTTAACTTTTCATGAAAACAAAATTTTTACCAAAATGCCTGCACAGTGTTTTTGGTGTTGTTTCTATGCACCTTCTATTAAGTTACAAATCAAAGTTTCCTAAACACACAAAAAAATTTTAGTGAGAGTTTTAGTTATTCAAAAATATTGTTTTTTTTTTCGTGGTCTTCTTTATGCACTTTCTTTATCCATACAAAGCCATATCGTACTTTGCGATCATAACGATTCGGTGCACGACTATCCCATTCGCAAAGATAGCACGGATACTTTGTGTAACCACCTTGCAAAACCTTAAAGTCACCGACGACTTTCCATTTATGGGTGGTAAAGCTAACAAACATTAGTATATTTTTCAGCACTTTGTAAGTTTCTTTTGTATTAGTCGCATATGCGATTGGAACTGAAGGTAATTGATTTTGGTTATGCAATAAAATAGCTTTTAAGCCTAGATATTACATTACAAATCTTTAATTAATAAAAATAAGAAAACTTACTTTTACCATCAATGAAAAGTCTCCATTCATCTGCATTATAATTGTGATTTAATGCTGAAAATAGTTTTGGTACATCAACGCAATACACGAGATCACTGTCATTGGAACTAGTCTTAAAACTTTCTTCAAGTAACCAAGTCCGGTCACTTTTTCTACCAGATGTTATTACGAAATCTTTTTGCACCAAATTCCACTGCTTTATTCGCGACCCGAGGACTTCAGATTGCCGCTTTGACAAGTGTAAATCGCGATCAAGATCGTCGAAATCAGCTTTTGACAAAAAATGCCGCTCCGTTGTTGTAGATTTGGATGGAAGGAACTCTTCTTGTTCAACATCTTTTTCTGTTACATCAACAGATTTGCTCGTTGTCGGTAGATCATTACTTACAGGTATCGGTTTTGTACCAGTTACAACATTTGCGTACTTAATGTTTTTGCGCCTTTTAAAACAGTGACCTAAAACATCGGTTTGACAAAAGAAGCAATCATTTGGTTTATGATATGGCTGATGATGCCAAAACTAACGAAGGTTGAGTTTCCTTTTTTTTAATGTATTACAGCAATATTGACAAACAAATTCTGGCTCGTACCCGCGACTAGTATCAAAAGAACGATTAAATACTTTATTGTACACTTTTACCATTCCAATATTGTTTTTAAAATCACGCCGGTGACTGATATAAATTGCACACGATTTTTATTAAATTGCAAACGTTTGTTTAAATACACACACGCAGAGAGAAAAAATGGTTACAACATGGTCACGGCAATAATAATATGTTATCCGCAATACAAGTATGTACGTCGCAACCATAGCATTGTTAACTGAATTTAGTTTTGACAATAGTATAATTGCTGCAATATTAATATTGTTTATATGTAACAATAGTATCATTGCCAAATTTAAAAATGAAAGTATGGTTATAACAACAATATAAATATTGTTGGTGCGATAAAAGTATTGTGTTTTGCGTTTTATGTTAACAATATTATGATTACGGCTCATACTGTATGATTGTAATTTTTCTTCATTTAAATATGCTTTTAAGAACAAATGTTATTGGTACGGATTTAATGCAATAATAGTACTTTTTTGGCTTTGTTTAACTGAAATATTTTTAATAAAAACGCTTACGTTTATTTAAACTTATTTTTTCTGCTGTAAAATAAATCACTCCTATTATTTTGAATTTAATATTTTTTTTAATAATTTTCATAGTTCAAATCTGTTGTCGAGAACTTAAACAAATTCTAATAAATTATATTTGGGTTCAAAGTACAATTGTGTGTAATCAAACTATGGTTGTAGGGATCATAACATGGCTGCATGCGAATTATATTATGGTTGTGAGGATCTTACTATTGTTGTATGTGAAACATATTATGGTTGTGAGGATCATACTATGGTTGTGGAGATCATAGTATGGTTGAGTGTGAATCATACTATGGTTGTGTGGATCATTGTATGGTTATGTGTGAATCATATTATTGTTGTGAGGATCATAGTATGGTTGTATTTGAATCATACTATTGTTGTAAGGATCATAATATTGTTGTACAACAACCATATACCCATTAATTACTAATTGCTTGCTCCCGGCACTAACATTGACTAGTAAAGTATGAATCTACTTAAATAAACATAAATCTAAAGTGTAAAACAAAAAAGAATACAAAAATATAATTCATTTCTACTCCCTATGGACACCAGGAGTAGATCGCAAAGAAAAGTTTTGACCAAGCAGATTAGCGTGGTCCCCCATTATGACTTCTGCAGAAATAGTTGGTATTGGATCATCTAAACGGGATCTCCGTGAATGTATTCCGAGAACGGCAACAAAGATGACTCCCTATAAATAAATTGTATAGAATATCTCTTGTTGCACGTTTCAAAATTATTGTTGATGCACTTTCGCAGTATGCTTCTTTCGAAGCGTTCTATTTCCCCAATCACTGTAGGAGATACAATTAGGCATATTGGAAATGCATATAGAATTGGACGAATGCTCACTTTGTTCAACAACAGTTTTGTTTTCTTCGGACGTGCTTTGGTATAGAATAATTCTGAAAAAGTTGCTTTCGTCCGGTGTGCTTTTTGTAAATTGTACCTGACGTGGTTATTAAATTGTAAAATATTGCCGAACATCCTAGTTCTTTTTTTTATTATTGCCCAAAAACAGTTTTAAATGCTTGCTTTGGGGAACTATAAACCGTCTACATTTACCTGAGGTATTTCGCAAGCACATTGCCTTGCTTTTGGAAGCATTCATCTTTATTCCCCACTCGGAGTAAAATTCTGCATCGCGTTCAAGATTCATAGACACCCACTGAAGTGGAGCAATTGGGGATTCGTGGTGAGCAAAGAGTAATAAATCATCGGCATAAAGCATAAGAATCATGAAACTCGTGGGGAAAGTCATATAGAAGAATGCTGTATAGATGTGGCGCCAATACAGATCCTTGTGGCAGATCATCTGTCGCCAAGCTAAATGCAAAACTTCTTTTGCTTTTGAAAACTTTTACAATTGATGGTGGGAATCCAATTGAAGTTAATTTAAATTGAATTCCATCATGATATGCCTTGTCAAAGGCCTTTACAACGTCAAGAGAAACTGCTACTGCGTACTTACGATCTCGCAAATTCTGTATACGAGTAACATCATTATGGAACTTTAAAAGAGCATGAACCGTGGAATTACCTCTTTTAATCCAAATTTGATATGTAATAATGACTCTTTCAAATATTTTCCCTAAATTTGACAATAGTCTCCATTTAGGTCGTAGATTAAAAATTTCACATGTCCCTAACAATTTTCCAAGCAGATGAAAAATAACAGTTGTTGAGGCAACTATTGTAAATTATCGCCATGTATTCAAAGGTTTTTACTGGAAGTTTCTGAAGCAAATAATTTGAGATTTTGTCTAAGCCACTTGATTTCTTGCTGTCGACATTCTTTGAACTTAGAAATCCTCTGCCGATGCAATGCCGTGCAATTATTTTCGAACGTGGTTATAGAACTTGGAATATTTGCTATAGCATCCGCGTTCCTAGTCTCTATGTTTGTTACATCTCTATTTGGTACTTATTCTGACTACGAGTATATTGACGAAGATTGATAGTTAAGAACATCTAACATTAGATTTTGATCCCGAGTTTCCGACCCATTTACCAACATTTTTTTGATTGCACCTTGTTTTTTATTGCCAATAATATTAAATATTTTTTTTGAGGTCCTGGATAAATTTGATTGCTCCATTTCAATTTGTTCCCTTATAATGATCTTTATTTATTTATTTGAAGATATTAATTCATAATTACAAATTATCAATTAATATGCGAGTAGTGACCAATAGCATCTAGGCCTTCAGCTCAACAGTTTTTTGATTTTTTTTTTTGTAATATAGAACGTTTATATTTTAAAAATTTAACTTAATTCTATGTTAGCAACTTATTTTATGTTAAACCACTATGGTGGAATATAAGCGGCTTTATATTAATTTGTAGACATTAGTTTGTTTTAGAAAATCAATTAGTTGTTCGAAAGAGGTTAAAGTTGTAAGGATTTTAAAGGATCGTTTTCTCCAAATAAGTTTATTCTTATATTATTGCATTTCTGGCAATCTTTTGTTTAGGATTGGAAGATTTATCTGGTAGACAGTTACAAATAGATGGAATTTGAATTTTTAGCAAATGGCCGTGTGTAAGTTTCGAATGTCTGAGTCTTAGCCTAAGTATTTTGATGGTTTCATTCCTATTTAATATAGTGACCCTTTTTAAGTACGAGTGTAAATTAGTTTTATGTGGACTTACATCTCTATACCACTGGGAAGTGTGGTCGTAGTTTGTCGAGGTCTGCGAAAAGTACTGACAGATATGGTTGTTTAAGTCTGTGTGATTGAGATTGGCAAACGACATTAGTGGAGCTGTGCTTGCATTTTTTGCTACTTCGTCAGCGAATTCATTACCTTTGATGCCGGAGTGGCCGGGAACCCAAACAAGCATAATTTTAGAATGATTCTGTAGAATTGTATTTCTGATATGAGAAGTGTAGAAATTTGAATTGGATATGTTTCCCATCGACTTTGATGCTGATAGGGAGTCAGAGCATACAGCAAATTTACCCCTTTGGGTTTTTGCAATAATGCAGGCTTCATATATTGCTGTGATTTCAGCGGTATATATTGAGCTGTAAGAAGGTAGTAGACCTGATCGGATTGTGGTGTCTTCTGTGGTAATACCAAAGGCAGTACTGTGTACGGATTTAGAACGGTCAGTAAAAAAAAAATTGTGTTCGGGTAGATTTTTTTAATTTTATAGAAACAAAGCTTATATATCTTAGGGTGTGTGTTGCATTTGCTAAGTTTGTTTAGATTGGTGTCGATTTGATAAGGTTTTAAGTGTCACGGTGGGTGTTGGGTGTTTTTTCTGTTGGGTATTGATAAAGTGGATTCTATCTGTGAGATATAGTTGAGGCATCGGTGAATTGAGGAAGGGAGTTTCGGTATTTTCATTGAAGTTTTACACTTCTTAGTTGTTTCCTGAATAAGTGTGTTATTGCTGAATATTATTGTCTTGGATAGTTTAGTGGTCATAATCTTTGTTTGAGTTTCTAATTTCCGATTCAAAAAGCCTGTTGTGGACTGGAGTGGTACGGAAAGCACCAGGGCATATCGTAGAGGGGTATTTATTATCTTTTTTATTTTTCTTAATTGATTATTAGCTGAATGCCCGTAGAAAGGTAAGGCGTAGTTGACTTTGGATATTAAGATTGATTTTAATACTGACAGTAACGTAACTATATTACAGTTCATCTTTCTGGAAGAAAGACATTTTATAATATTTAGCTGTTTAATAAGTTTGGATGTTAAATATGTTATGTGTGTGTCCCAAAGGTACTTTTTGTTAAAAAAAAAACAGCCCTAGTATCTTCATTGTGTTCACTTGGGTTAAGTTAACACAGCCCGTGTTTAGGTTGACTTTGCAAAGTTTCTTGCGCCATATATGCACTAATTTGCATTTTGATGTCGAAAGAATAGCCCTTGAAGTAGCACTCCATTAAGTTATGTCATTAAAAAGATTGGTTAGGTCTATATTCGGGTTCTTGTTTTTGTTCGATTCTACTATAAGGTTAAAGTCGTCAGCATATGATATGAGTTTGATTTCTTTGTAAGGAGATATGATAAGGCATAATCTGTTGTATGCAATCAGAAATAGTACTACAGGCAGGGGTGACCCTTGCGGAATACCATTGGTTAGGGGGAGGGGTGAGGAATAGTTTGACCCAACGCGGACAATAATTTTCCTATTTGACATAAAGTTAAGTATATATCTGGTTATCTTTGATCCCAATTTCCATGATCTGAGTTGATCTAAAATGCTATGGATTCCTATTCGGTCGAATGCCCTTTCAAAGTCTAGGGAAATAATCGAGATGTGTTTGCGTGCCGATTAGATATTGGAAATTTTGTAGTCAATGTATATGAGAGGGTCGATTGTCGAATTTCCTTTTCTAAACCCGAGTTGATGGGAATCTAAAAGTTTAAATGACTCCATAAACCACCACAGACTATTGGCTATTATTCTATCTAGTACTTTGGAAATACATGGATTACGGGATATAGGTCTATATGAGTTCAACAATATTTTGTATGTGCCCTGTTTCGGTATTGGAAGAACTATGCTGGTCTTGTATTGTTGGGGAAGGTAGGAGTTGAATATGTTGTTGAAGTGGTTCAAAATCCTATGTATGAGGGAAGAAGGCATGTTTTTTAACATGGGATACGTGATTCTATCCATTCCAGGTGTTTTTCCATTCAATTTGTCAAGAACAGATGAAAGTTCTATATATGTGATTGGCGATTCAAATAAGTGAGCTTTTGGGTGTGGATTAATGGGCATGGTATTGTTGAGGGATTCTGTTGTTGATGCTGTAAAGGCGTTAGAAAATGTATTTTTTGAGGCTTTTTCGACCAAAATTTGGAAAATTCTTCGGCTATGTCAGATTTTTCCGTTATCAAAACTTGAGGGTCCTTAGCTTTTGAAATACAGTGTATGGCGCTTGTTTGTTTGTAACCGGTGAAATTTCCAATGTTGGAACAGATTTTGGAAGTAGGAGTTGTTGGATTTAAAGAGGTACCAAGGCGGGTAATAGCTAAATTTTTATCGATTCGGATTTCTCTCTTGAACTTTGCTCTATGTGTCTTAAATTCTAAAAGGTTGATTTCGTTTATATTTCGCTTGAATTTCTGCCATGATTTATTTTTTGAGATTTAAGTATTTCTAATGTTTTTGTCCACCAGGGAACTTTTTTGTTGAAGGTGTTATGAGATTGCGGAATTGAAATATTAGCAGATTGTAGAATAATCTTTGTTATATTGGCTGCTTCTTGATTTATGTTTTTACTTATTTCTCGGTTAGACTCGAAAATGTTGCATTTTTCCTGAAAAAGTTTCCAATTAGCTAAATCAACCTTGAATTTTGGTCTCTGTTTAAGATTGTGGTCTTTATTTGAATTATAATTGAATAGTGATATACATATTGGGTAGTGGACACTTCCACATAAGTCTTCCACATAAAACTTCCCAGTTTGACTGTAATGCAATTTCAGGACTACAAAAAGAGAGATCAATATTGGAAAACGATCCGTGTATAGTGAAGTGGGTGGGAGAATTGACATTTACAAAATAAAGTTGGAATCTAAATAAAATTGTGTACGATTTTTCCGTTTTTATTATTGATTTGGGAACCCCAGCTCGTGCGCCAGCTTTTAAAATCCCCAGTGATAATCGTAGGAAGGTTGGACTGACCAATGATATTTGGAAGATTTCCAATGCTGAAGGCTTTGTTGGGTTGCATGTATATTGAAGATATTCGGAATTTTATTTTTGAATGCACTTCAACGCAAATGCTGTCAAAGTCGTTAGGTGTGTGGATTAATTTATGTTGGATTGAATTATGTATTAGAATGGCAGATCCGCCATATCGTGATTTTGAAGTATTTTTGTCATAAAGGGTATAATTTATTGGTATACATATTTCTCCGGTCAAGTATATGAGTTTATTGGATGGATATAATTTTTGGTGAGTGTTTTTTAGAAGTAATTGTAGTTCTCTCTAGTTGTTAATAAAACCATTCATATTCCATTGCAATATTTGGAGTGTCATTTTGTTAACTCTTGAGTAGGATGAACATTAGGCATGTAAACATTTTTGTTTAACATGTAAAGAACTTTTGTTTAAATTTATAAATAATGACGCTATAAGTATTGGCATGCGTTTTGTGGGTAAACTGGAAAGTAGAATCCAGAAGAAATTTAGTAGAATCCAGTTATTTTTTTAAACGCTTCGGAATATTTTTATTGATTTCTTTCTGAAGTTCTTTTAGGTGTCGTTTTGATGTCATTTGGTAGAATGACACCAAACTCGTTATCAGTTGACTCATATGATAGCTCAGAGAGACCAACTTTTTTCTTTGTAGGGGAATGATCAAGTGGTTTATGTGATGTTGATGGTGATAAATTTGCTAGCGGTATCGTTGTTGTAGCCGAAGAGCGACCTGTTGATGGTTTCTCTTGGAAAGAGTTTGTTTTTTGCGGATGGTGTTCTGAGTTGCTTGCAGTTTGTATATGGGAACAGTTTACTGTTTTTGTTGTTGAAGAGAACGTCTTTGTTGGGTGCCGTTCATTGTATTTGTTTTAGGGCTGCTTTCTTGCCTACCTTCTCAAGAGTAATGATGGCTTGTAGCTCTTTCTCTTTTAGAAAGACTGGGCACGATTTATCCTTGGGGGAGTGAGTGTTATTGTTGTCGTTGCTGGGTCCAAAACAATTAATGCAGTGTTTTTCAAGAGTACGGGTTTCTTCGGTGTCGTCGTCCAGATGATAGTCTTTAGAGCAATTCCAACATGCTTAGTTATTCGTGCATGCTTTTGCTGTGTGTCCGAAGCGAAATCAGTTTTTGCATTTGAGTGGAAGAGGTATATAAGGTCTTACTGAAACCATCTCGCAGCCGACTGATATTTTTGTCGGAAGAGTAGGGCAGGCAAAAGTAAGACTTATTAGGTCTGTTTCCTTCAGTTCTGTCTCCTCCTTTCGTTTTATTTTGTCAACATTATGCACGTTTTGTGGTTTTAGTTCTTTAAGAATTTCACTTTCTGGCGTTCCGAATAAATCGAAAGAGTAAATAACCCCTCTGGCGAAATTGAGTGATTTGTGTTCACTCACTTCAATTTGTATTGTTAAAGCAAATGATGTTAATTGAATGAGGTTTCTGGCTTGAGCATACGTTTTTGTTTTCATCAGAATTGTGCCGTTTTGCAATTTTTTGCACATTTCCACTTCACTCCCGCATACACCATCAATAACCTTTTGAATAAGAAACGGAGACACTTCAGAAGGTGTTTTCTCTCTATTAACACGTTCATTATTAAATATTTAGGTCCCGTAGTTAGGATAGTCATCATTCTAGTTTTATCGAAAGACAAATTACAGTTGCCTAGACCTTTCCGGTTCGGTTTAAACTCATGATGGTAATTTCAACTATCGAAACAGTACAAGAAACAGCACTAAATAAGTCCGATCAGGAAAAACACGCGAGCTACGTACGATGACTGATAAAATGATCTTAATTAGGTTAATCTGTGTAGAAATATGCAAATACTGCGGATCGTATATTTAATGTATATTCTTTTCAGATCTTTTTGTCAATTGTATTTAATTTTCCAAAATCACGTTACCTTTTCTGATACAAAAAATTGTTTTCCTTTCAATTCAAGTTTCTGTGAATGCGACCCAGTAACGAAATCTATGGATGACTCATATTTCTGAATGAAGTAGTCCATTTCCACATTAGACAAGTTTCGGAACTCTGGAGATGAACGATCGAGAAAAATACTACCCACATCAGCCCTAAAAGTAGTTCAATTAGAGTTTCTAAATGAAACATATTCCACTGGATTTTTTAGCAATAAATCGAAATCGGAGTGAAAAATCTGAAGCTGAGGTGCAACATGATGCAAAAATGTCGGAAGTGTTGATACTCTGTAATTAACATCTAAATTGGAAATTAAGTTTAAACTTACTAGGAAGTTATCTAGAAGTGATGAACCATTGGGGAATGTAGGATTGAAACACATATTCTTGTGATAGCAAATGATGCATTTTAATCATGTCGAAGCCATGATGTGTTTTAATCATGGCTTCTTGTCAATCCGTCCATAAGAATCTCTCGGTTACAGTTGCTGGGAAAATATATTGGAACTAAAAAGATTTCTTAAACCGGCCGAATTTTCTCAACAAAAACATTAGGAATACTCCACGATGGAATAAATACCCTGTTGTACAAAAACGATTTCTTTATGGCCATAGCAACACCCATGGGGCTATCATCACTCATAATTGAAAAATTATATAAAAGTACCCTTGAAAAAGCTACATCAACATTGTACAATTTCAATTTTTCTACTACGATCCACCATGGATCTAACATTAAATGTGACAACTGACGGACCATATAGTTTTTAAACATCCTTCATTATTTCAAGGCATTTTTCTTCAATCTTGCCTGTTCCTTTGACATTGACTTATACTTCCGAACAAAGTTTTCTACTCTATCCTCAAGAGTTATCGGTTCGGGGCTACATAACTGTTTAGCAATCTTTAAAAATTCGACAATCAGCGGCAAATTCTCCTGTTTTTGTTGTGGAAAAGGACTATTGTTCTTAAAGAGGCCGGCAAAAAGTTCACCAGGAATTATAAACCTTGACGAAAGTAGTTCATTTCTCACATTCCTAAGCTATCAACTTTCTAGTCCTTAATTTTTTCGCCTGATCTTTTCGTGGAGCCACATATGACTCATGGACTGAACAACCTCTATTATTTGAGGAATGACTCTGTTCACCACAATTGAAGCAAAATAGGTCGTTCTTTCTATGAACAACTAGTGTACACTTTCCGGGCTCGTGACTCTGGTCACTTTTCAAACAATCAAAAGGACGAGTGCAGTTTTTCGAGTAATGGTCTTAATGCTGACACCGCCAACATTTCGGTATCTTCAGGTTTGCATTTGGTCTGTCCAGTGCTACCATCTGACTAAGGATCTCTCGTATACCAACGATTTCACATAAAGTCCTATTTTGCTTAATGCTAATTAGGAATAGGCCGGTGTCAACGCCATGATTTTGGAATATTCAGCGGGAAAATTTGACACTGTATCCACATCCACACAAATTGACACCGTGTCCGGTTCAAGTTTATCAATATAAGCTTCTATCTCAACTATGTTTTCCCCATTACAAAGTCTCCGACAATCAACACATTGACGTTTTAATTCTTGTGGGGTACACGAATATGAGTCAACTCCGTTTTCTCTTAACCCCTTTGATGTCAGAATTAAAAAAAAATATTTTGAATATATTAGGTTATTAGCTAAGCCTTGAATATGAACTGATATCAATTTCAAGCCTCTACGACTTCTGGTTTTAGAGTTATGTGATGTTGCTTATAAACAACATTGAGACGTGGTAGTACATTTTAAAATAAAAACGAATATTTCATGTTATTTTTATTAATTTTTAATACATTTCATGCTGATATAAAACAAAACAATTTTTTGTGGGTTACAATTTAAGTGTACCTTACATTTTGAATATTTTGTTTTTGGTAATCTACATCTTCCTTTTGTTCCCCATTCAACCCAATGACCGGTTTGATCAAGACGCATAGATTCTGGAGGTTCTGATATGCATGACCGCTTTGTTGACGACGATGAACTTTGTGATGTATTGCTTGAAATGTCAGATGGTGCTGGAGACGCTGTTGACGGTGAAACTGATGGCATGCTTCAAAGGATTGCCGATGGACGACCTACTGCTTTGTTCATTTTATCCACACGGAGGAAAAACACGGTCTCTGTAACATATTGTCCCAAACATATTTTGCAGGCAACATATATATGTTTGGAGCAGCTCCCAAACATATTATGTTTGGGCTAGCAGCAATTTTCCCAAACATACATATGATTGTATGCAAACATATATATGATTGTGTGTAAACATGTATATGATTGTATGCAAACATATATATGATTGTGTGCAAACATATATATGATTGTGTGCAAACATATCTATGATTGTGTGCAAACATATACATGATTGTATGCCTCATGTACATCGCCACTCTCTACGTCAAATAAAAAAATACAATAACAACAAACATTTTGATTTTTAGGCAGCATTCCAGATGATAAAAAATGTTAGTGCGTGAGTGTGTTTGTTCAAAGAACATGATAAGCGCACATAGTATGTACATATGTATGTTGACAAAATAATTTGTGTAGGGCAATACACGGCGTCAGTATTACAGAACGTTTTGTTAATAAAATGATTTGATATATTTAATTTATATTTAATTAATAATCTTCTTCTTTTATTTTGAATTTGTTGTACGTTGTAAAACAACAACAAATTTCTTTCACCGTTCACCAAATACATATTCAATAAAAAAACGACCTTAAGCTTAGCCAGACGAGTAAACAGCATCAAATAATAATACCCTTTGGTGTCGGCCCCATTCCTCCTCCTCATACACACGGTTACCATATATAACCCTTCTTTGCACAAAACGATGAGTCATACAATAACGCTCTCTGAGAGTAATACTCTCTAAAACTCTAAAAAAAATAGGTTCTAACATATTTTTTTGACAAAAATATGTTAGGACACAATCATATCTTTTTTTGATATGTTAGAATTGTGCCCCTAACATATTATGATTGTGGGCAAACATAATATGTTAACACACAAACATATATATGATTGTGCCCGTCCCCAAACATATATATGATTGCATGCAAACATATTTTTAACATATTTTTTTCTCCGTGCAGTAATGGACGTATTTTATACAGTTTTTCGTAATTAGTTGATCCACCTTCCGGCTGTTGAGTATTACCATTTATGTGAAAAGCTTCTTTGATTTTCTCAAAGCGTACTCCTGATAAAGAATCTGCAAAAGCTGATAATCTGAAGTTAGGTATCCAAGCCATTCGTAAATTTGGAACTTGTATTACGCCTGCATAGATAAGTTAGGTATCCAAGCCATTCGTAAATTTGGAACTTGTATTACGCCTGCATAGATAAGTACGCCAAAGAATCGTCTGATCTCGAATGGTAAACAATTTAGCACTACGCCTTTCGTTTGCATCGAATATAGATTTGTTCCATTGCAAATCGTGTTTATAATTTCATCATCGATAAACTTAGTGAAATATTTTACAGGATCTTTGACTTCTTGACTAACTGTTTCTTCTTTCCAAGCCGTTTCGCAAATAGGTAGGCTCGTGTTCCTTCATCTCAAACCCTCCAGATTAATTTTTTTAAAACTTTGCGTGACGATATTTTCTATATCCCCTTCATTTTCAACTTCTTCATCAACATTTGCATCTTCTTCAACAATTCTTGTTATCAAATTTATTTCTACGTTTTCTTCTCCTTCCCTTACCTTTACGGGGTTTCAATAGAATCATAAGATCTAAATAAATTACTAACTAAAATCTAATAACACTTACCTGATCAATTGTTTCTTCAATGACTCTCTCCAAGTTGGAATCATAAAATTTTTCTTCGCATTCTTCATCATTAGAATTGGATATATTCCAGTCAAAATCGACCATTTGTTTTATTTCTGATTCTGTGAGACCTTTTGGACGCATTTCTAAAAAAGCAAAGCGAAAATTATTGCTACTATGGACAAATGCTGCCTATAAGCGCAACATTGTGTTTATGAAATTACTGACATAACAAAAAAAAACTTTTTTATGTTGTGCAAACTTTATCTCATTTTCTTACCTTTTGTTTGTAATAAAATTAACTTTTTATAAAAACATTCTTTTGTATTTAGTTTTTATTTGAATTTTGGAACAACAACTTTTTCACTTGCACACCTTTGAGCACCACTTCAACTAGAACTATAGGAACTATCGCCAAAAATATACAATGTTGCCTATAAGCAACATTTGACATCAAAAGGTTAATAACTGTAACATTTCAGCGTGTGCCGAAACATCTTTAAGATACAATATACTTTTGCACCTGGACTTATTCAAAGTTTAAAAAACCACATTCTAAGCTCTGATTTGGTCTACAACAAGTTTTATATTAACGTTGCGAAAAAAATTGGGGGAAATGAGTTAACTGTTTTACAGGCTGAGTATTTTCCTGCACTACATTTATTTTTATTTTCATAACAAATATGAATACCCGAATTTAATTCGAAATTCCCTAAAATTGAATTTGACGTTTTTCGCCATTTGGTAAATATTTTGAGGGAAGGTCATTTCCCTTGAAATTTACTTTACTCTTTCACTGGTATGAACTCGTCATGTATTGAACCTTCACAGTTTTCATCTATATCCATTCTGTTCACAGCGCTGGCGGCAGTATTTTGTGTATCCCGGTGCGAAACGTCTTCTGGTATTCCAACATTACCTGTGTTAGTTGCTGTCATCGATTCGAGACCCTTTATCTTTTGGCTAGGGTTTCTTGATTGCATTTTCGGAATAGCTGCTTGTGCATAAGATAGGCTCGTTGGGCGAGCGTCTGCAGCACCCTCCTTCATAAATGTTTAATGTTAATCATTTCCTTGATTCGTAGGCCATTTTGACATACATAAATGAAAAATTCGATGAAACATCTTCATTCCCTTTCATAAGGTCAGTTTCATGTCTAGGTCAGTTTCCCTGTCTTTGATGGTAAGGCCGTTTCGTTTGAAGAAGGAGGGCGACCTCTTGCAATGATGCCCGAACTTCCGTCCATATAACGTAAGTTGCAAACATAGCTTTTTGGTTTGATATGTTTCTTATTTATTTACATATTTTTTTTCGTTCAGTTATAACTATTTGAAAATACAGTGCCTCAGTGCTCAACAGAATAGGTTTGCAAAACCTTGCTTACATTTGTTCGTACCGCTTCACTTCTATTGCATTTATTTTTATGCCCATTGCCTGCTTTGAACCTTCATTTGTTTACTCATGGCATACTAGAAAAAAATAACGGGATACTCGCATATGCAAATGTGAATCATAATTCCGCTTTAATCGTGAGATTCATCACATTTGTGGAATTTATTTAACTCACTTGAATAGGTTTGAGAACATTAACTTTACGAATGCGTAATTGTCTGTAAAGAGCCCAACTGCTTGGTGTTTTATAATTTAAAGAAATTATTATTTTTTTTTAAATTGGTATTGAATCTGGCGTAAAACAGCAAAAAAATAGCTGACAAGATTGTCCGCAGACAAAATAATGTAAGCAATTTTCTCCGTAATGAAGAAAATTATGGGAAAAATTTAAAAGGAGGAACCAAATATGCAACAACGGCCTCAGAGCAGCCAGCGACTTATTCTTCGAACTGCCTCAAATTCTCACCTCTCGGCCAGCAAAATCAGGGAAAATGCGGCGTAAATGCAGGTTTGGCAACTGTAAAACTTCGTGGCGTCAAACATTTAAAAAGATGCACGTAAGCACGACTTCAGAGAGAGCATATGACATGAAATGAGGAGTGGAACACTTGTTTTTTCCGACAAAATAACTTCAATCTCGATGGTCTGGATGGCTACAACCTGCGCAGGTGGCGTATTGGTGTCGGGAGCCATATCGTTTTATGGAACTTGTGAGCTGCAGTTTGTCACAATTTTCAGGAATTTTTTAGTCGACGTTCCAGCATGACAACACTCCCGTTCATACTGCCAGGTTTGTGAAACGAGCAAAATGTAAAGTTGCCTGATTGGCCGCCGTACTCACCGAACATAAATATTATTGAAATCATTTGGGGACTTTTGTCCAGGAGAATATATGAATATGGAAGACAATTTAACGTCTCTGAGACATAAGTTGAAGCAATTAAGAAAGCCTGGTCAACAATTTCGCTCAGTGACATTGTGATATATTACAATTCTTTACCAAGTCGTAGTTTTGAAATTATTAAGAATAAGGGAGGACGAAAAAAATAAATAATAGTGTTCTTTATTGTTTAAGTTACTAAATGCCCTGAAATTTTGCCTTATATTTCTTTTTTAAATAGTTTAGTAGCCAAACCTATTCAGATGAGCCGAAATAAATAGGAAATTTTTGTTAAGTTTTTGAAAAAAATAAAAAAAATCATATAAAAATAAAACGTACAGACCAAAGACTTTTCTATTTCATAAATGATTGATTTTTCTATATAGCAAAATTTATTTCATACAAATCTGAGATTTCGTTTAAGAGATATAACTTTTCAAACTTTAAAAAAAGTCAAACCTATTCAGTTGAGCGGCACCGTATTTCGATTTTGAACACAACCGTTCTGTTTCAATGGTGACTCGAACCTCGTCATATGCTGTTTGGTATTTAAAATAGGCGAAACTGGCCCTTTTAAGGGACTGTATCTTTAGTCCAGTAAAAATTACAAATTTTTGAGTATTTGCACCCATTCCTGCCTAATGGGTATTTAAATACCCCAGAAAGTGTTGATACATAAATAACTTTAGCGTGGGCCAGGTGAGCGATATCGCGGTTATTTTTTTATAGTAAAGAGGAAAGATTGGTCTAAATTAAAGCATTAAGCTGGAATTTTTTATCTTTTGTTTTTTGCAGGCAAAAACCGAAGATTTTTTTTCGGAAAATGCTCCGGAAAAGTGCTGTAATTTTATTAAGAAAACATGGTACTTAAAAGAAATAAATCGCTTAGCCTTAGCAAATTTGAATACGAATCGAAATAAAGAGTCCTTTTGAGATAAGGGGCGTACACATGGCCTGAAGGGATAATGTACGAGGGCGACCGCAAAACTAACTGGCCTGGCACATTTTCTGTTTTACTAGCAGCTTTTTTTGTTTTTTAAAAGCAATCTTTTATGAGCCATCTGTCGAAATTTCCGAAATAATTTACAGGTGATTGAAGTAAACAAGTTTTATAATTTTTGAAAAATGGAAAATAAAGAGTTTCGTGCGGTAATTAAACACTTTTATATGAAAGATTATACGCCACAATTAATCAAATATGAATTGGATTCTGTTCATGGTGATAATGCACCATCATACTCCACCGTGAAATCCTGGGTTCAACAATTTAAAATGGGTCGTTCAAGTACGGAAGATGAACAACGCTCTGGAAGACCGAAAACTGCTACTACTATTGAAAACATTAGAAAAATATTTAATGAAGTGACTAAAGATAGACGAATAAAGCTCAGAGAAGTTGCTGCTAGTGAATATTATTGTGCATTATTGGATCGGTTGAGTGAAGAAATCAAGATAAAACGACCGCATTTAGAAAAAAAGTTCTTTTTTTATCAAGATAATGCTCCTTCACACACTGAATTTTTAACTCAACAAAAACTGGCCGAATTACTGTTTGAAATTGCTCCGCATCCACCATATAGTCCAGATTTAGCTCCTTCTGATTATTTCTTGTTTCCAAATTTAAAAAAAAAATTCGGTGGCAAAAAATTTTCGTCCAATATTTTGAAGGTCTTGAAAAATCTTATTTTTCGGATGGAATTAAAAAACTTGAAAAACGTTTGATGAAGTGTATTGAGTTGGAAGGAGATTATGTTGAAAAATAAATAATAATAATTCCAAAAAAAACGGTTCTTTTTATGTTAGGCCAGTTACTTTTGCGGTCGCCCTCGTATATATATCTCGACCGATCGTGCTTATTTCCAATAGCAACAGTTTCAGACCATTAACACATGTTTCGGCAAAATTTCTGCCGGCTGGCTTTAATAATGCGTTTCCACTGAAGACAGGCACACAGGCATGGCTAGATCGTCTTAGAATTTTACGGCAATTCAGAATATTTATATTTTATGGGTCTCTGACTAGTATTCTGATGTGTTGCCAATTTAAATAAACCTTTTGTCCTATGATGGAGGGAATAACACTTACGAAGTATCGATTTTTATTTTTTTCGGTTTTTGGTTCGTTTCGACTTTTTGTTTCTTACAGTGGTTTGCTTAACGAATCGGTCCAGAGTCTAAAAAAGCGATATGATTCAGTTCAAAGCCGGTTCAAGTTCGGTTTGCATACCCGCCAGTACAGATTCTGTAAAAACAAGCACAACAACAGCTTTTAACGCCTGGACCTCACAGATAAGTCAACAATTTCGCCTCAACCTGGATAAACCGTGTACAAGAACTATCCTCTTAGCACTGGACCTATCGAAGGCTTTCGATACATTCAGTCATAAAGTGCTATTTGAGGACCTAGTCTACACTAATCTGAAACGTTTGGTCGTGAGCTTAACATGTGGCACTTAGGAAACAAAAAGCCGAAGCCTCGTGGAATCGAATGGGTACTTTTGCCGATCCAGGTTAATTTCTACTTTTTCCAAATTCCACAACTACGAGTACCAGACGGCGGAAGGATTGTATCATACGCGGACGACTGCACAGTCTTAGTGGCGTGTCAAGGGATTAAAAACATCGGCGGTTTCTCGTTGATCTTGTCAACTTATTCAAGACGAGGCATATTGAGATATCTGACTCGAAGTCATTGACCACTATGGACCCAACCAGTTTAAATTTCCCGTTCCTGCATAAGAAACGGACTCCGAGTAAGATTGACGAGAAAACTTATGAATCTGCTACAACAACAACATCGAATAACAGGAACACTTTTACGAAATTGGAATCTTATGATGGTGAAGTCAAAGCATCAGGGGAGACCGTCTTTGAAATAATGCCAATTGGTAAAATAAATTACATTACCAAGTGTTAAATGTTTTGTATGTATGAAATTTTTTTACACTAAGTATGAAAAATAATGTCACTTAAAAGACCCCCGTTTTCAGCTTCGCAATAATGGACTCGTTTTAGAGCATTTTCTATAACATCTTTCAAAATTTGTGGTTGTAGGCTTCGAATTTCTGCAACAATGTTCGCCTTGAGTTGAATGATTGTCTCGGGCTTTTTAACATATAATCGAACCTTTAAATAACCCCAAAGAAAATAGTCGGGTGCTGACAAATCTGTCGATAGCCCTGGCCAAATGATTTCCGAATTTGACTTAAAAGTGCCATTGTGTCTCGGGCAGTGGCTCCGTCCTGCTGGAACCACATCTCAGATCTGTTTTCAAGAGCAGGACTTAAAAACATTGCTATCATAAACCGATACCGCTCTCCAGCACTTACATCTTCATTCTCGGAAAAAAGGCCCAATGATATTTGCAGATGCGATCCCACACCAAACTGTTCTCCTAAAGGGGTGCAATTGGCGTTGATGAATGGCTCTTGGATTTTCAGAACCCCAAAACCCACTGGCCTGCTTATTCACAAAGTCATTCAAGTGAAAATGAGCTTCATCACTCATCAGTTCGCGTTAAAATAATTGATCGCTGATTGAAATATTTTTCTGGCTCTTTGTATAAAAGGAGTTGTGAGTCCCTCCATTATTTATTCCCCAAGTGTTATTTTTATAATCTGAAAAAAATATATAAACGAAAAAGTTATCATACTTATAGTCATTCAATTTCAAAGATGATAATGAAACTCTAAATAACAATACGAGTATACCTGTTACCGGGATTAAAGACAACGCAGTCGATTTCAATTAAGCTGCGAAGAAGTAAACGATTGGTCGGGTTTTATGGCAGAATTCATTGGTGATTAGTCCATCAAATTCAATGGCATGAAGCAATACAAGTGAGCTTTTCTTTAAAGATGCCAACGATACGTGGGAAATCGTATCTAAACCTATTTTGAGGAACGTTTATAAAACAAATTGGTGTTTAAACAAACGGTGGAGCCTGATGACATTGTACAGCATGGCTTTTTCTGAAGGGACCCTGTCATGTCAATACTTTTGGCTACAATTTTGGTAACATCTCTTACCATGTCATTGATGGACAAACAAATACTCGACAGCAGTATCAATATGCTTCTTCTTGAAAATACTGTGACGTCAAATAATTAGATTATGAAAAAATATTTTCGCAACTGGTTGCAGCTTACACTCGTACCCCTTCTTATATGACTAGTGTAAATATCTAGTAAAATGACCACATACAGTGTACCAAAAATGTCTTCGTACAGCAGCAAATAAGGAGTTTGTTTTAGAACAACAGTGGCATGTAGTGAAATTTCTTTAAATGTTTTAATGCAGTCGTCTTTATAAAACATTTCTCCAGACATAGCAACTGGAACTAACACATTATGGAAATTAGGTAGAAAGTAATTAACATAATGCTACACAAATTCGCTTATTTGCTTTCAATAAAGAAGCAAATTTTAACGTATTTGTTAAAGAAAAGGTAAAAAATGACTAGAGAATGTTTATCGGTGGACTAGCGCAAGCTCCTCTTAAATTTCCATGTCAAGGATAAAAAGTCCTACGCGGAAATAGCTCAACTGCTACCCCAATAACGTTTTTAGTATCCATACAGTGATCGGATGCGTTAAATATGGAGGTCGGGTTAATAATAATCCGCAATCGGGACGGTCAGAGATTATACATCACGGAGATCGGCTGCGAATCTAGCGTATGGCCGAGATGGACCCACCTACTGCTTGAGTCGGATCAAAAGGTTTTTCATCGCAAAACAGTAACAGGAGCAAAAACACAAAGAAAGCCTTTTGTAAACTTAGCGATTCGTAAAAAACATTTGAAGTTCGCCCGTGCATACGAAAATGCGTCTCTCGAGTTCTGGAGAACCGTTGTATCTCAAAAAACAACAATCAATATTCTGACAGCAGAAATAGAGTGTGGGAAATAACCCCAAACTCCTTATAACAACTGTAGAACATGTTGGTGGCGACGTAATATGTAGTATGGGCTAGTATTGCAGGCAGTGGCGTAAGACTTTTAGAAAAAAGTAAATGGAGGATGGATCATCGTGCATACAAGATTTTCTGAGAAGAAATTCGAAGCCAAGTGCTGAAGAATGGGGTTGTCGGGCAATTTTTTATCTTCAGCAGGATAATGACTCAAAGCACACGGCCCATAACCCTAGGATGTACTTGGTGTACACTACTTTACATATGCTAAAAACGTCACCGTAGAGTTCCTATTTGAATCTGATTAAAAATATGTGGATTTTGTTTGAATAGGGATCAGGACTTATCATATAAGCTTGAAACTTCGGTTGAGAACGGTTCTCCGGAAAGAATGGACGAAAATTGAGTCAAGCTAGACATCCAGACATGTGAAATCAATGTAAGACAACCTTAACGTCGTTATTTAACAAACAAGGCTACTGATCATAATACTTTTAAAAATAAAATTTGTATTTCTACTTTTGACTTTAATATTGTTTCTTTTTACATGTACGAAGACTTTATTGAAATTAAACTAATGAGTTTTTTATATTTTCTTCTAATAATAATGACTTCTTTCTTTGTTACTTTAAAAAGGAAGGTTAAATTAACGAATCTGCATTATAATTTCTTTAATGTTGTTGTTACTTTATTTGTATTTTATGAATAAACTTTTAATTAGCTGCTTTACACAGATATTATTGGTACCCTGCACATGGAAATAAGACTTGAACCCAAAGTTCCTAAGGCTCTTTGGACATTTTTGGCACAAATGTCCTTCTTTCCGAAAAATGGTTATGGCATCAACAAGAGGCTATCTTCAAAGACAAAATATTCCCGAGCATTATGTATCGTTTGCTTTTATTTGTTATAAAGTTAATTGCGAGTTTACCTAGGCCGATAAGGGGTTATTATGTTTTTTTCCTTAGAAAAACTAAAATTATGTTTTTCGATATAAGAAGTTATGAAGGCTCGACACCAGATTTCAAATATGCTTCCGACATTTTGGAACACTGTGAATAGATTTTTTTATAAGCATAGGTATGTGTGTGTGTGTGTGTGTGTGTGTATGAGTGTGTGTGTGTGTGTGTATGTCATCCCCCAGATATTCAAAAAGTAAGTATTTGATGCTTACGTAATACATTTTAAGGTGCTGCATTGCGATAGCTGCGATCGTACTTTTGGAATGTCTGCCGTCTCATCATCCAACATTTGCCAGTCATTATGCTCACGTGTCCGTGTACGAATATGTCAGAAATTATATTGATAATATATACTTACTAATGAAATCTATTGATATTTTTTTATTTGAAATAATGCATTAATCGAAAACCTAAAAAAACAACACAAAAAAGAAAGAATCTACAATTACGAACATTAAACAAAAAAGAAAAAGACGCTTCAATGTTGGCATATTACATATGAATGTGTATGTATTTATTATTATCAATATTATTAATAGTAAATAATTAAAAAAAAAACACTAAATATAAATAAAAATTATTGAAAGAAAAAATTCGAAAAAAATGAGACATTTTATATCAATCAAATATTGCCTTGATAGATAGTTTATAAATGATAACGTTTAAGTACTATTGTGTAAGTCCGAACTTCTTGCTAATCAGAGTTTTATTCTTTTGAAATTTATATACTCTACATACAAACAATATTCATTAATCGACCGTATCAATCAAAAAATAAATGCTAAAAACAACAAAAACAAACGAATAATAATCACAAACTAAAAAAAAGTTGTTGTATTTTTTAGAAATTTAACTGTGCTTCCATTTGAAAAAGATTCTTTGATTTGTCGGTTTACTTGTGTACGTATGTGTCATTGTATTTGTGTATATGAACTACTTACTACCTACCCACTTACTTAATTACTTACTACACCCATTACATAGTACTATGTATGTTTGTAACATCGTTTCTTACCCCTCTTCGTTTGAATTCATAAATGTTTGTTAGATACCAAATAAAAAGAAGCCATAAAAAGTGAAACGTTGTGACTGTGGGACAACCCAGTCGGCGGTCTGAGTACGCAGATGAAATGGGAAAATATATACAAATAAGTACCTAGGTCCGATAGCTTCCCAGTTGCAATAAAAGGATATCTAAAAGACCGCGACAACCAAAAGCAAATGATAACAAATACGATACTTTGTTAAAATAAAAATGCGTTCATTCAATTATATTATTGTTATTTATTACGATTACTGTGCATTACTATTATTATTGAATATTTATCGTATTATTATTGAAAGCGAACAAGAAAAACAAAACACAAAAATTGGGAAGGATACAAAAGCCATTAATTATTCAAATTTATTCAATTCAAATAATATACATACAAACAACATACTTTACATACTGATATTGAACATTTAAATTTATGTATTTTAGTTGTAAATGTACTTACTGTATCTTACCTGTATATGTATGTATGTAATAGCTATTGTAATAAATAAATAATGTACCATTATACCCGTACATACATATACGATATATACAAACAAATAATTAAAGAAAACAGAAACTCTTATTAATGTTAGTTTTAAACAAAATCAAATAGAAAAACTACGTGGAATTGTATTATTAGGAAAATGCCAAGAGGCAACTCTTGCAAAAATAACACCAACTAGTTTTTAGGATTTACTAAAATTTAAATTATAAACCAACAAAACTTAAAAGTTAGAAATAAACAGAGGAAGATAAGAAAAACAACAAATTAATTACTAACATTAAAAATTCAATCACTCATTAACTTTTCGAAACAATTCACATTTGTTTTCATTGGGTAACTTTTTCAGTTTGAGTGTAAATAAAACAAAATGCATCTTTTTCCATTGCCATTTTAAAATTGAAAATCATCAAGGAAGTTTGACTATCGACACGAAAGGATTTCTCTCATGACAAGTAAGTAAAAGGAAGATGCACGTTTCTGGATAAATGGACTCCAGGAGATGTTCTCCAAAACTTAAACTTTGGCGTTTAACAACTTCGATCCAGTTGGAACTGGGAACTCGGAATCTTGTGGTCTTACGAATTCATTCATCCATTCATCAAACTCTCCACGCTGCCAGGTGTGATCTGAAATCACTTTAAATCGAAGTGATTCAAAAAAATGCTTAATCGAGAAGTGGAAAATTGAGTGATTACAAATTGGTCAGCAAAATGGCCGCGAACTCAGATCTCTACCCTGATTTCTCCATGTTCATTTTTGTAAATATTATAACTAGCGATCGGAATTATATGCAATAAAAAATCCGTTTCAAGCGGTTTAAGATTAACAATAAAAGCGAAAAATATTGATAAAAATTCGTTTCCAAACTGTTTTTTAAATAGTCAAGGTTATCCTGGTCTCGAAAATGTGTATCTTTAGAGAACAAACGTTAGGCATCGGCGGCAGTATTTGGCGTGTATTTAAAACTTTTTTATCTTATTTAGAGATGTGGCTTATCCAGTTATTCCATAAATATTATTAAATTTTGTTTTTCTATTGAGAATCTCTAAAGTTGAGTTATTGTGTTTGAAATAAAGTGGCTTATCATGTTTTTGCAGATCAAAATATGTGACAGCGCATAGAGAAATGGACCTAAGGGTAAAAAAATCAATTTTCATTTTTTTTCTTTTTTTGATGTGGACAACATCTGAGCATCGAATAAGACCGATCCCATGCCCCAAAAGTGTTCCCTCCCAGAGATATGCGCGTTTAATGAAAGTGATGGTACACCAAAGATACACGTATTTAAATCTTTAAAATGGCTCTCCTGAACAAAACTGGTTTTTGACCTTAGGTCCTTTTTTTAAAAATCAAATGAAATTGAATGGGTTGTATTAGAAGGAATGATAAATTTGTGGAATATTTGGCATATCGTGACCAGAGTTGTGTTTTCGTTTCCTCTTAGTCCGGTCATTTCATTTCGAGCTCTTTAGCGAATTGAATAGGCATAAACAAATCAATCGGAGTTTGTAGCAAGAACATTGATTCGCTTGTACATTCAGTTGGCGCTACTTTAAGACAGATTTATTTACTTTCCACAACATCCTATCGCCGCCATTTACAAAATGGAAACCCGCCGCCAACAAATTTTTAATGGCATGATTCTTTAGGCTAAAGAAAACAAATATGCTATTGCATAGCATTCCGATCCCTGATTACGAACACATAAAAATAATTCCGTAACTTTTTGAATAAAACACAGTTTTTTTTTGCAAAATATTTTTAAACATAATCTTGTTTTAGCTCAATACACTTAGTCCAACGTTTCAACAATTTCTCGAGGTCCATAAAATAGGCATTTATTTGACCAAGAATTCCATCGTGGGAGCTGAATATCTTTTCACCGCGCCATTTCTTTAGATTTGGAAGTAGGAAAGTCACCTTGGCCTTCTTCGGAGCAGGTTCACCCGGAGAAACCCTTTGTTGAGACCGCTGCTTGGTCTCCGGAGTGTTGTAATGGATCCATGTTCCACCCACAGTTACAAAACGCAGCAAAAACTCATTAGAATTGCGGTTAAACAACTCCGAACAATCCTTTGAAGTTGTCACACGATAACGTACGACGTTTTCGGGTGTATTGACCTCAATTGGGCGTCCAGAACGTTTAGCGTCATTTGTACGCACAGAGAACAGATTTGTCGCCACATCCGAATTTTTTGCCCACCGAATGTTGGTGGTTGCACGGACCATTGTACGGACCATGTATTCCAGAGTTGCAACCGAATTTTGGTTGAGGAGCCAAAGTATTGGCAACTCTAAGCAGTTAAGGTGATTATTGGAACTGATTTTTTTCATGTATTGGTTGTTGTTACAAATGCTTAGTTGGAAACACTCTGTGAATTCGGTTGTCATAACCACGAACGTTTACGAACTGGACCAGCTGATGGTCAAATTTTATGAATTTGGTTCATACGAGTAAGACCAAAATAAGAAATCTAGTTAAGTTTGAAGGTACAGGGTGGCCCAGAAAGACCGAAGTGGTGTGAATTGCTTATAACTTTTTATTTAAGAGATATTTTTTTAATTTTTTTTTTTTTAAATACATTAAATTTATGGGGAATATTTTTGGATTAGTTATTAAAAATGATATCCCGCAAGTGGTGGCCATATTCTGCTTCGCACAAATGTGCTCTTTCCAACACATTTTCCATGACCTTTCGCAAAACTTCCGGTGGTATGTTGTTAATTTCTTCTCGAATATTGGTTTTTAACTCCTCAATAGTCCTAGGCTTATTAACATAAACTTTTCCTTTTAAATAGCCCCAAAGAAAACAGTCTGGAGCGGTTAAATCCGGGGAACGCGGAGGCCAATTAAAATTGCTGTTACGAGAAATTATTCTTTCACCAAAGATGTCGCGTAAAAGAGTCATTGTGGCCCTCGCAGTGTGCGCTGTGGCTCCATCCTGTTGGAACCATATTTGCGGATGGTTTTCCACGGCTGGCCTTACAAAATTTTCCAACATGGCCCGATATCGATCACCATTGATGGAAATGGCGACACCTTGTTCATTTTCAAAAAAATATGGGCCAATGATCCTTTCTGAAGAAACACCGCACCAAACGGTACACTTAACTGGGTGCAATTGTCGTTGATGAAGTACTCTCGGGTTTTCCGTAGCCCATATCCTACAGTTTTGCTTGTTAACGAACCCATTTAATTGAAAATGGGCTTCGTCACTCATTATTAAGTTATGAATAAAATTAGGATTCTCTTGTGCTTTTTGCTGGAAATAAATTGCATAGTCAAGTCGTTGCTGGTAATCTGTTGGTTTCAATTCTTGGACAAGTTGAATTTTGTATGGAAACAATCCTATGGTGTGCAAAATTCGCTGCAGCGACGTTCTTGAGAGGCCCAGTTGTGACGAACGTCTCCTGGTTGATGTTTCTGGATCCTCCCGAATACTCTCCTGTACCACTTGAATATTGTCAGCCGTGTGGACAGTTCGATGTCTGCCGGGACCAGGCAGGTTCCTTACTGCTCCTTGTTCTCGAAAATTTGCAACCAGACGGTTTATTGTTGACTGAGAGGGTGCAACCCGCACATTAAATTGACGACGGTATGCACGCTGAGTCAACACAATGGACCGTTGATTTGAAAAGTAAATTTCAACAATATGGGCACGTTGTTCAATTGTGTATTGCTCCATTATAAATTATCCAAGTCTTCTTAACAAAATACTGAAAAGAAAAGAAAAAAAAAATTATAATAAAACAGTTATAAGGAATTCACACCACTTCGGTCTTTCTGGGCCACCCTGTACAAGTGGTCCGATTTTCTGCATCAAATTGGTGTAGTGGGTCATTAAGTGAAAAAGTGTCCGAAGAAATTTGTAGAAAAGGCTCATTATGATTAAAATACCTAAATAAGTTGGAAGATTTAAGGAAATGCCTTTTCTATATTAAATGCTTATAATTTCTCTTAGTGTTTTTTATCAATCTCCACTCGACTCAATCTTTTATTAAATCTCTGATTAATAACGGTAAATACTGTATTAAAGTTAACATTTCACAAGCAGATAATTTGAATTTTGTTTTATTTAAACAGTCTGAATCGAATATCGGAGGCCTAGCAGTATTGGGCCCGAAATAAAATGTATCTATGCACTTGTTAAGAAGCTATATAAAAACTGATTTTCTTTCGGCTACAACTATTTTAAAAACAACTAATAAATCGTAATGGTCTTTGGTAAAAAAGAGCATAGCTAGTAAAATAGACGTCAACATCGAATTTAAATGGTCCGGTAGAGCAAAAATTGCGTTTTTCTTATTTTTCGGTTGTCTAAAACCATTAAAATAAAAACTTATAAAAAGTTAATGTTATTGCAGTGTCTGAGTAGAAAACCCCTGTTATATATTGATTGTAAGTTTGTTACGCTTGTTTTAAAGGTTTTTAGACTACCGGAAATAGAAAAACACGCAGCGTAAGAAAAAAGCTTCAGTGCGTCCGAGTCTTAAATGTGTTTTAGTTTTAAATACATATTTCGTAGAAATTATTACCGATTAATGTATTATAGAGATTATATTCTGATGTGGAGGAAACGGATATGTTACAACAGCGAACTAGACAGTACTACTTCTAAATCAGTGAGCTGTTAGTCACTACTATTTTGTAGTACGTTAAATACACAAATACAAATGAAAGTTATTTGGTTAGCAAGCATCGCTAATGAACCATGTGTGATTTAGCAGACTTATTTTACCAACCAGCGGTCTTATCGGCGACTTAGTACTTTTAGGTAAATAAATCAACTCAAAATGATTTTTCAAAGATTTTACACGCTTTTTACAAAGATTTTACACATTTTTAAATGGAAAATTGTAGCAATTGATTGATTGTTTTATATTTTTAGCGTACCTATTAACTTTTGCGAAGAAGACCACAAAGTAGTGCGAAATTTTAGGAAATCTCGGGCCTCGCTAAATAGACTTAATAGTCCGCAACATAAGTGGCTTTTCAAATTTGTATGTTTTGATCATCTAATATTTCTGTTTACTTATCTTTTTAATTATTTTTAAATTTTAAATAAAAAGTGTAATTGAATTGGCCCTCCATACTAACATCATAGATACTAACTACTATCGTCATATAGTTATTAGCTCTCGAGACATGACATTTCATACCTTTTGTTTTTCTCATAACACACATATATATATATATATATATATATATATATATATATATATATATATATATATATATATATATATATATATATATATATATATATATATATATATATACAGTAAAATCTCGGAAAAGTTAAGTCTCGAAAAAGTTAATCTCGCGGAAAAGTTAATCGAGCGGCTGTCTTCACGTGCCGCTCTAAAAAGTTAATTTTTAATTAACTTTTTTGAGCGTGCATAAAAAAAAACCGAAAAATTCTGAGTGAAGAGAAATATTTTCAGTTACGGTACTTCACGAATACATATGTATTTTGTTTTTACTACGTATTGCACATTTGTTTTATGTAAAAATGCAATTCTTGTCTCACAATATTTTAAGCCTTTGTTGTGAAAAGAACGCGGTGTGTCCGATAATGTGGAGATCAACATAGATGACGTAGAAGGCTGGAATGAAGATGAAGCAACAGAGGATGTAGAATGCGAATTGTCTTCTGATAGCTCTGACTCAGATATCGAGCAAAGTAGCCCACAAGAGGAAGTTAGTTATAATTTAGCACTCCAAAGCATAAATAATTTAATAAAATACTTCAAAAATGATGTAAAAGAGGTGGAAGACTTGATTCTCAAACGCACTAAATTAGTAGCAGCCTACCACAACAAAAGCAAGAAACAAACAACTTTAAAAAGTTATTTCACAACACTTAATACATAACTGAAATTTTTTAATTAATCATAAGTATGTACATATAATATTAAAAATAAATGAAATAAAAATATTATTTACAGAAATATATGCTTTAAGCTTTATTTCGATAAATTTAAAAAACCTTCGGAAAAGTTAATAATTCGAAAAAGTTAATTACCCTTGGGACATTTTGATTAACTTTTCTGAGATTTTACATATATATATATATATATATATATATATATATATATATATATATATATATATATATATATATATATATATATATATATATATATATATATATATATATATATATATATATATATATATATATATATATATATATATATATATATATATATATATATATATATATATATATATAACAAGTAAAAATATTAAAGTCGGACGTGGCCGACTATGAAATACCCTACTCCATTCTGCTACTCAGAAGTTTATGAACTTTTTCCTGGAGCTTGATCAAGGTCGGACTCGTTATGTTACAGTTAATTATTTGTAGCTTTTATCGTACCATACACAACTTAAGCATAATGGGGTAAAGCAGCTTTCTAAAAGTCTACTATGGATTAGTCGACTAATCGACTTTATGTTAGAAAATATTTATAGGGTAGTACTTATAAAAGTTTGTTTCATGGCAAATATTAGGTTTTTGTGAACCATGAACGGACGCTTTGGAACTTGAAGAAATTCGGTTCCGATTTAGATATAGGGTCCAAACATATGTTTAGGCGATTCTATGTTTTTTGCTCTAGAACCACACATTACATGCAATCCTGATAAAATTTGGCACAGGTTAGTTTTAGGACCAACGATTTGCTTTATTGCTTCAAATTTGGTCATATCTTCCACAAATATGTACGTTCAACCGATTTCTTGTCTTATGCTCTAAAATTCACATTGTCTTTAACAATTTGGTAGTGATAAATTGATTCTAAGGAAATTTTCTTACGATCGATCCATTAATTTTTAAAGAGGCATGGCACATACCAATTCGCCGGGTTGTATTTCTATGCCGATATCATATGTTTAAATACCATCTCCATATCTCTAATAGCACATGAGATATGGTCTTTCTTAGTTTAGGTTTAAATGGGTTGAGTCACGCCCCCTTGCCCAATCACATCGTAATATATCTCATAAATATTACCCGGCCGAACGAAACGTAATTTGGAAATTTCTCAACGATCCGAGTTGATAGCGGTGATTTATTTTCCAGACGTTGATTCAGTTCTCCGACCATTTTCGATAGCAATCATCTTAGAATTTTACCACGATCCTTAATATATATACTTTATAGAATTAGTATTTTCAGGTGTTGCAAGCGAAATGGCAAGGTTAAAATACCCAAACCCTATTGGCACTAGGTGGCAATTTATGTGCGTGCCAATCTGCTCTCGGACAGGGTCATTTGTGCGAGAGGCACCAAAATCGGCGTGGCTAGAAATCTAATTTTGTGACACCCTACAGTTTTATTCTTAAGAATCGCTTTTAATCAGATAGTATGAGCAGGGAGATACCTGAGTGGGCGTGTTTACCACTTTTTGCATATGCATGACATAACTATAATATAAAAATATATCGGTTGGCACAATTTATGCGAAGTTAAGTGGGATCTTATCTGCACTGGAACTGTATAATCTGTTTAAAGGTACCAGAAGGATGTGACAAGGAATCCAATTTTTACCATCAGATCGTGTGAATAGTATTAAAGTTTTTACTAGAATAGAAAATATGCCATTAAGTGTAAAGTACCAATCCTATAAGTAGGTTTGGAGAAATATTACGACATGCAAAATTTAAACACAAAAGCTTTCTCCTTTCGAATGTAATACACCTAATCCTGTTTTTACGAGGTAGATGCGTGTAAAAAACAATCATGTAAAAAAAGACACAACTAATAGAAAATTATTAGATTGGTTCAACAACCTCAAATAGCCTACGAAAATTAGTACATATATAATTCTTTTATTCAGTATCCTATGTCTTTTTTATGTTACATACGTAATCATTTTATAATTTTTAAGAATAAAAAACCAAACTTAGAAGTGAAAAAGTACAAATTTTGAAATGCTCCCACAATTTATAAATGAGTTTATAAATTTCACATCTTCAAGAAACATACAAATAAAACCACTTTAAAGGTTAAGAAGTGAAGAATCCAATTTAAAAATTTAAAGTGTACATATTCAAGGAACATAAAAAGGTGTATAGAATCATACAAATGGTATAGGGATAAATTCTATTCGGGATTACTTTCTGAAGGTAAGCAAGAGCAATATCTGTTTCCTCATTAGAATTGTTAAGTTCTACGTCTAGATCTTCAACTGCGTTCGTTGGTAATTGCCTGTCAGAATTTGTTTCAGGCTAGGCAATTTAGTTTTGTGGCAAATTCAGTTTTAGTACGTTGTGATCCTACGAGTACTTTGGAGAGTTGAAATTTTGAGCTTTTTCATTTATGTGATCATTTGTCGGAAAATAATCTGCCAATTTTTTTGCCGTTTGAAGTCCATCAATAACTGAGCTGGTGGTTTTTGGTCTGTTCCACTATTACGGTCCACATCTTTCAGTGCAACCTCTACGATACTACATCATTATCAAGAATTCTGTCACAATTATTTTGTTTATATTATCAACGGTCAAATTATCAAACCCTTCACCTCCAACTGCTTGTGCCAAAGTAATTATTTATGTACACCCTGAATTAGGGCAGGAAGTATTATGCTCCAAAATTGGGAGACCAGGGGCCTTATCTATCAAAAAACAAATTTAAACGGAATGCCTTTAATATTCAATAAATCTGATGAAACCCATGCCCTTTTTATTAGGCATCCAAAAAACTGGAAAGCTTTGAATATTGACACTTTGGCTGATTTCCTAGACGTATATTTACAATGTATCAATACAGTATTAAAACGAAGTTGATACATTGTGTAGCTACTTTTTGTAATACGTTGCATCCTGCATTGTATCATTCATATCAACAAATAAGAAAATGTGCTTCCTAATCTTCCTGCGTCGCCATTGTGTTACTCGTATGTGTTGCATTCGCTTTGCATCTACTTCTTTTGAATGGCTTTTTTGCTTTTCCTACAGCAGTGTTGCAAAACGGAAACAGAATACATTGTCTTCATTTTAAGGGTTGCATTTAGGAAGTCAGCCTTTGTAATGCTGCACTTTCACTTACACCTCAAACTCAATAGAAAATAAAAAGTTGTAAAAAGAATAATCACTGAGCCGAAAGTACAATGATTTTTTCAACCATGTGTCTGGTTAATTTTTTCATGGTAAATGTTTGATAACGAAGACAAAATAACGTTATATAATGCCAAATGTACATACAAAATAGTTGAACTAACATTATATAATGTTGGTTTTTTCAAGAGAGAGGCAGAAAAATGTGCGACAAAACAAAAATGCTAGGATTATTCGGCTCTGTTGTATCGAAGGTTGCACGATTGCAACTGTCTTATCCCCCCACTCTTTTTCCTTTGCTCTTAACATGTGTTTAATTGCAAGAAAGATCATAAGACAATTTATCTCGCTCTTTTAAAAAACCACCACCAAATGCAAATGCTAGCTGTACAATCTTCATAGCGCAATATCATTGCTTTTCGCACAGTTCGAAGACTACGCAAAGGGTAATTTTCATTAATCATAATGGGACACCCGTATAAGTCATTTGATTTGTAGTTGAAGTAATCGTTGCCAAAGACTGCTGAAGAAAAACCTTGGTGGGATTAGAAACAACTGAACAGCCTGCCTGGCAACCGTAGCCAATACATTTTACCAACTTTTTAGTTGATTCTGAAACAGAAACAACAAATAGGTCCCGAACATTTACAGTTTCAATAAAATAACTATTTTAATATAAACAATTTTCATGGTTAAAAACAATGAATGCATTGTTACAACAGCAATAATTATTTTAATAATAACAATTCAAATGGTTAAAAAACTCAGCAATGCCTTGTTAAAACAACAATTATTATTTTAAAATTAACAATTTTTAAGGGTAATAAATGTAACCATAGAATAGTTAAATTAACAATTATTATTGTTAAATACGAGTCAACAACAAAATGTTCAAATTTACCTTATGTAACGTAGACTCCAAATCATGTTTATTTACGGTTAAGTTAACCCAATATAAGGTTATTTTTCTTCTCAGTGATGAAAGTTCTAAATGCCCTAACTATCGCTGTGATTCGGTAAAATTTGCAATGAAGTGCTTCCATAATTAAAAAGTTTAAGGCAAAATTATATTTAAATAGAATGTATGTGCACATATAACCAAAACCACAGCCAAACTCAAAATATATTTTTTCCGTCCAAAAAGTGTTTTCGTGTTATTTAAAACAAAAAACGTGTATAAACAGGATAAGTTTATTTCTGTCGACCGAGTTATTTTAAAATCGTGTAAAAAATGCCGTGTAAAACCAGGATTAGGTGTATGTGGCATCTAGAGCTGCAGGTTCTTAAATTGAAGTGAACATTTGTAAGGGCGCTAAACGAAAATATGGACTAATGTATGTGATTCCAGTTGCTATTTACGTACCAGGTACAATTTCGTTACGGTCGTGTTGTCTCTGGAGCAGCAAAACCTTAATACGGGGAAACCTTCAAATGGCATCAAAACAAAACCTGAACTTTGATCCAAGTTTCGTCGATATCGGTTTATAATTGCGACCTGTACTTAGATTACAACGAGAGGCTGGCTGATGGACGGACATGGCCCAATGGTATCCGATAGTGTTTCTGAGTCGATCGGCATGTTAAAAATGGCGTCTATCGTCATTCCCTTGCAGTGTTACAAACATCAGCACTAAGCCATAATACCCTGTGTATAAGGATAAAAACACATAAACGATCAGCACATTTGTAAAATGTATGAAATAAGTCCCAAACGACCCGCGGTTGTTTCACGACACTTGCCATGTCGAAAATGTATCAAAAAAGTTCAATTGTACTTGAACAATTTCATCTCAGCCGTGGGGTTCTTGTTTTTTGCATAGTAACGAAATACCTGAAAAAGAACGACACATCTCGCGTATCCAATGGACACATGTATTTATTATTTAAATATTGACGAGAACATAAATACATACTTTATTTGTAATTACTATTATGGACTAATGTTAGACTGAGTGAATGCAAACCGAATTTAGTTAATTCCATTTTGTCTTTGTTGGTTGTTGTTATTAGCACGTTTTAACCGTACCCGTTTTGAATTCAACTGTATTCGCACATATTAAAAATTATTATTCGAAAACTCAAAAAAGAAATCCCCCTTACAGGTCATAAATTAGTATGAATAAAAATTGTGTTTTGTTTCAACAACATCAAGTTGGTCAACATCTCTCAAGGTAAAGAAGAAGGCCCACGTACTGGTACTACCGGTAAGTACAGACATACTCGTATACTTATACACATAGTATGCGATGGTATACCTTGCGAAGGTTTCAATTGAGAGCGCAGCAGTGTCGTATCACCGCGGTTCGAGTTTAATACATTTATGTATGTCATAAAATACTACAGCGATATAAGATGACGACAAATGTATTCATTTTGTCTGTTTTCTAATTTACGAATAAATCCAACAATGCTCTCGAAGCGTCCAATGCCAGCCCAATTGTGCTGCCAAATTGAATTGCCGGTATTTAAGAAAATATATTAATAACTTTACATAATAATTTATTTTCAGTGTCTGAATTGAGTTCCTTGGGAACTTACAAATGGCGCACAATAAAATTTATACGAACTATTGCGAATTTTAATTATCTTTGAGACACCATATGTCCACAGAAAACAAGGCAACCTTAAAATAATGACATAAAAAATGGTATGTGGAGACTTTCACCACTCAATTAAATATTTCGTAAATAAGCCAAACTATTTATCAAAAATTGCAATGCAATTTAATGCATGAAACGATAGAGAAAATCGATAAGATCGCGTGAATTACGTGTTGGATAAAATAGCTTCTGATATGGTATCCCAAATAAAACACAAAATCGCTTCAGCTATGAACTACTGCTTTATTGTTTAATGATCTTAAGACTGAATTGAATACAAATTATTCAAAACGTTTTTACGTAACTCGTGTGTGGGTTACATAGCCGAGGCAATAAGACGACTTCCGAATTTTGTTTTTAAAAGCAATGTTTTAAAAGTCGACTTCCGACTTTTTGGAGAACAAAAGTCGATCAATCAACTTTTTCCTCACTATATTTAAGTAACTTTACACAATTTGTATACCATCCAACGAGCGGTGGATGGTATCGATGCACTAAAGTTGTCATTCCGTTTGCAACACCACGAAATATTGACTGGATACTCTATAAAATATTATATTATTGATCGTCGTAATTCTCAGACGATGTCGCCATGTCCGTCTGTTGCATGCACCAAAGCGGTCTAAATAACTAAACCAGCAACATAAAAATGTGCATGATAACGGCTAAACGGCATAAGCTGTTTGTGATTGTGAATACGCAAAATCGGCCCAGGGGGAAAAGGTTCCTCTTTAAGGAACTAAAGTACAAGACATAGCTTTTCGTGGACGGGCTATGGTTGAAATGGGGTCTGTTAATACCTCAGAAAAGGGCATAGTTCCCGGACGTTTCGGTCCGTGTGACCCAAAAATAATTGAATACACATACATATGTATGTCAGTAGTTACCCAGCAAACCAAACGTTCATAATTGGTCAGAATTCTGTACGACAATCAGCAAGATGTTCCAATTTCGGATCAGGGGGCAAATCACCGCACTCGAAATCGAGTACTTCGTCATCGAAATGTAGTTTACGTGGATCACGGCAATCGTTATCGAAACGCATCTACTCGAAGTCGTAAGCGATTAGTAATTTGCTATCGTAAACAAATAAAAAGCCGCTAAAGATGTAAGTAAGCGCTTGGAACCCGAAGTGTGTGCCGTCTACGCATCCAACCACTAAAAGTAGTTTATATATATTACATAACTACCTCCAGGGATTTCGAACTTGTACATGAAATATGAAATGAAATATCCAAAAATTTGATCATTTTGGAGCACAATTTGTTTTGTATTTCATTTGTAACGTTTTTCACAACTTTGCACTTAGTACTCTGTGCTAATCCAATTAAAAAAATATTCCCGGCATTATGCTGAAAACTGCTACTGGCCAAAAGGTTCGATGTAGCGGCAAGCTGATATATGGGTGGTACGGACGTCGACATATGCCCAGAAATATTTATTTCGAAAAGAACATATTTAAAAGCATCTTTTGACAGTCGAAAACGCCGTTTAAATCTATGGATATTAACACTTTTTGTTAAAAAATCATTGTTTTAACGGCACAACTTACTCAACATTTGGCACGGAAAAAGGACTGCTTTTATCACGAATACTTCTTCTAATAGTGGCAATATTGGACTCATCTTCAGATTCTGAAGATGAGAAATATAAAAGATTTTAATTAAATTTTTTTTGTATTCCGTCAACAATCTTCACAATTTATCACAATTTTATTTGTTTTGTTTTCGTTTTGTTTACATTGCCATATGTTTCAGCATTGTAAAAAATAGTAGTAGGCAATTTTTCCTACACGAATGTGCACTCGACGTCGAGAGCTGTGAATTGCCCCAGAATTCTTACCGAGTTCGTAACGAAAAACATATGACAGGGTTGACACAAATTCTGAACTACTTCTCTGAAAAAAATCCTCAGACAAACCGAACAGAATTCGTAACGATTTCGGTAAGAATTCTCGACAGAGTTCAAATATTGTTCAGAAGTGACTGATCAGACATTGTCGGCAAATTTGGTTTACTGGGTAATACGGGCACACATATACTTATACAAGTATGTATTGAATTTAAAGCAAACATTGCTACCAAAAGCAAACATTGCTACCAAAATAAACATTTTTTTATTTCGGTCTAGGTTATGCTCGGACTAGGGTTGCCAGATGCCAAATGCAAGAAATCGGGACATCCAATAGTAAAAGTCGGGATTTCTCAAAAAGGAAAAAGGGTTTTATTAAAAAAAAAACAGTTTCATACTGACATTGTTAGTGTACTGAGTACTAATTTTCACCATTTCTTTATATTACACTTCGTTTTCATTCCTAAAGCCCAGTGCACACTTGCAGATATATCTGACAGACCGGAGTGCTAAACTTTTTACTACTACGTAAAATGCTCCGAATTGCTTATGCATCTGCTCATTATTAATCCCAATAAGTGATTGGCATGTTGAAAAAAAATAATTAATTATGTGTAAGAAGGACTGTGGAGCATTTAATGTTCCGAATTGGACGATCCGTCTGCTAGTGTGCACTGGACTTAAAGGGGGGCCTACACCACACCACATTTTGCGCAACAGAGCTGTTGTGTGTGATCCGCCTGTCGCCATTCAGAAATGCTTTTATCGATTTTTTGTGTTGTCGTTTGTTGCACAAAATGTGGTGCTGTGTATTTGGTACTTTAACTTTGCAAACTTGAAAAGTCGGGATTTTCCCCTACATTATTTCAATACTCGGGACTCGGGACAATCATAGAAAGTCGGGATAATCCCGAGCGTCTGGCAACCCTAGCTCGGACGCATGGGCCGAAGGGATTCGTATTAAATGTATTATTGATTTGATTTGACAAAGCGATACGTTTTTAGGCCACATAAATCAGCAACTATGCCATTTTTTGAAGTATTTAGTGCGTCCCAACTAACAGTAACCATTTTAACTTTTGTCCCCTTCGGTCCCCCAAAGGGAAACTATTTTCCTCTTATCCGATTTGGCTCATTTACAACTTATGGCCATCAACCATTAACATGCGAAATTTCCAGATCCTAAGTTGATTCGTTTGACCGCTATTGTGCTTTTAACAGACACGCGGACATGGCTTAACGACGATCAGGAATATATGTTTTCCAATAGGGATGTAGCAATTTCGAATCTTTATGTTAACGCACCCTCAAACATTTTTAATGTTCTTTCAGTGTCAAAACGTTAGTCGAAGTCAACATTTTCATGATGGTAAAGTTGTAAGTGAAAAATTACTAACGAAATTCTGAGTCGGTGGTCGCAAGTTCAAGAGCGCTTATTCCAGTTTTTGGCCGTAATAACCGTCCCACCCGACAGGCTGTGCATTAGAGCGCCCATGAAATACATAGAAAAATGGAAAAGTATATTGGGCAATATATTAGGATCCAAAGTATCAGATTCAAAATTATCGTGTTGTAGCTGAGGCCATGAAGTGCAAAATTTTTCGAATAAAGCTATTTAAGGACCAGATGTTGTTGATCTATGGTTACTTTAAATGCAGCTCCGGCAAGCAGCTCCATTATGTGATGGCGACATGCCAAATACAGCAAATGTCATCACAATTTTTGTTCCAGGACAACAAAAACTCCCATTACGTTATCAAAAAATTTTGACTCAAATTTGAAGTTTGACCTCTGAAAACGCCATGAAGGGTCATGGTGTTTTCAATATGTTTCTTTTAAACAAAAATTGTTTAAAAGAAACATATTTTCCTGTATATTTGCAACACAAATGCTTAAGGTGTATTTTCCGAAAGTCGGGTGGCGTACGAGTTTGCTTTTTATATTATTTTTGATGCCCAATATACTAGAAAATGAGCGGGGAGCGGAAAAAATAACACTTTTTATTTTATGGACACTCTACTGTGCATGCTATAGTGGATAAATTTGGATCCTACACGCAGAGAAAAGATATGGTTACTATAAGTATACGGTCACCGCAACAATAATATGTTCTCTATAATAAAAGCATGTCGCAACCATAGTATAGTTTTTCGAATTTTATTTTGACAACAGTACGATTGCGGCAATATTAATATTGTTGAATTGTAGCTATAGTATTATTGCCAAATTTAGAAATGAAAATATAGTTGTAGCAACCATATAAACATGGTTGATGCAACAAAAGTATTGTTTAAAATTTACGTTAGCAATAAAAACGGTATGATTGCCGTCATACCGTTTGGTTGCGTGTGAACGTAACAAAACAGGTTTTATACAGCATACATTGTATGTGTTTGCGTATGTTTTTTTGATATACCAAAAAAAACACATACTCACGATAAAGTGCATGATTGCTGTCCAATATATATTTTTGTTTCTGGAATAAAATATTCAAAAAAAAAAAGCATGACCTTAAATCTGGCTATGAACTAATTGTAATACAATTTAAAATATCTTGCTTCATAAAAATCTCTATTTTTGAATAACAACATTACCTAATCCTAATAAATAATTTTGGGGATCATAGTATGGTTGAGTGAATCATGCAATGGTTGGAGGGATCGTAGTATGGTTGAGTGTGAATCATACTATGGTTGTGGGGATCATAGTATGGTTGCGTGTGAATCATTGTACATATGAGAAAAATACTACGGGTGGGATAATCATAATATGATTGTGGAGATAATAGTATGATTGAGTGTGAATCGTACTATTGTTGTGAGGATCATAGTATGGTCTCCACAACCATATAGTATGGTTGAGTGTGAATCATACTATGGTTGTGGGGATCATAGTATGGTTATGTGTGAATCATAATATTGTTGTGAGGATCATAATATTGTTGTGCCACACCCATATAACCAACAATAGTATGATCCTCTTCGAATATTGTCACCCCAACCATACTTTTTTCTGCGTGTAATTTTCACTTTTGGATGGTCCGGCGCCAAAGAAACGCCGCACTGTGGCTGAAATTTTGATTTCGTTGGCCAAAAGTGCAATTTATTTTTGTCGCCGATTTTTAAAATTTGTACGGCTTTTTAGTAGCTTAAATATCCAGATTAAGGTAGCCAATCAGGTTAAACTATAGCTAATTGTGGGCGTGGCATGCTGTCAAACTCAACCTTTTTTTTAATTTCGGAAAAAGGTGTTTTTTTTTATCAAAAATAAATGGATACTACTCGCAAGCTATCATCGATAATGGCCTGCGGTATTTTTTATAATGTTGGTAGGATTATAGTCTTTAGTTGCTGTAAGTGGTCACAACTCTAGCGTTTAATATCAAATATTTATGAAATACTATATTTTTTTCAAATTTAAACTTTAGTGAAATAGAGTATTTAAAAAATTCTAGGGAATAAGAAACGTGTACCACCCGGAGAAAGGTGAAAGTGTCTTCTTTAACCCTATATATACTTTTGAATCCGCGACGACCCGAGGATAGAACACATTTTTCATTTTAATGAAATTACTCTAAAAAAATTCAAATTACGATAATTAAAAGAACCGTATAAGTACTCGTTTACAATGGTGTATTAAATATGTGCTTTAAGTATTTTATAGCTTATAATGAATAATAAAATATAATACCTGCGAAAGGGTTTTATGGCTTTGTTTTGATCAGCAAAAAAATAAGTCATAAAATTATTACAATAGGTTCTACAGTAGAAATATGATCTCTTTCTAAATGTACCTGCTATCAAATTTTAGGGTCAACCAAATTCATAAACAATTTTATAAATGTGTCAATAATCGCAACATTAAACCACTATAGATAAAAAACAACCCCATATTGGCGAGATACTAATTAGTTTTACATGATATTAAGGTCTTGGTAACAAGTGCAGTTTTGTTCAATTTTAGTACTACTGCTATGAAATTAAAGATCAATGTGTGAGTATAATGCATCTAAAAATCTATACCATCACTAATTCGATAAGCGTTTACTCAGTAATAAGTTAATCCTTTAAGCACGCAGAATAAAAGTATGATTGGGGTGACAATATTCGAAGAGGATAATATTAGTGTTGGGTATATGGTTGTGGTACAACAATATAATGATCCTCACAACCATATTATGATTCACACGCAACCATAATATGATCCCCACAACCATGCTATGATACTCACAACAATAGTATAATGCACACTCAACCATTCTATGATCCCCAAAACCATATTATGATCCTCACAACAATAGTATGATGCACACTCAACCATACTATTATCCTCAAAACCATATTATGATCCTCACAGTCATAGTATTTTTCTCATACAACCATAGTATGATCATCACAACTATAGTATAATTCACACGCAACCATGTTATTATCCCTACAACCAGAGTATGATTAACTCAACCATACTATCATCTCCAAAATTATTTATTAGGATTAGGTAATGTTGTTATTCAAAAAGAGATTATTTTAAATTACATTACAATTAGTTCATAGCCAGATTTGAGGCCATGCTTTTATTGAACATTTCAATCAAGAAACAAAAATATATTCCAGCGGCAGTCGAAAATACTTTCAGTTGCTAGCAGGGGTGAATGTTACATCACCATCCGTCGACACCAAACAACGGATGTGATTAAACCATGATCAATGACTATATACTTAAGTGCAGGTAGATTTTAAATAAAGGAGAACCAGTCGGATGTAGAGTATTTCACCGAACAAGGTAAACACAATAAAAATCCCTCGAACTACCTTCCAATTGTTGTTGATTTTTATAATAGACAACAACCATGCACAGTATCGTGAGTATGTGGTTTTTTGGTAAAGCAAAAAAAAACATACGCACACACATACATGTATGCTCTATAAAACCTGCATGATTGCCGTAATCATATCATTGTTAACATTAATTTCAAACGACAATACTTTTGTTGCACCAACCAGAAAAATATGGAGAGCTTTAGTTACAAAGAACTGGTCGAAGAGTATTTTAGAAACAAAAACCAGGAAGATGTTCTTAGTTACGTTAAAATAATTTAAACTTAAATTCGTGTAGCACCGAAATACTGCCTGAGGGCCATTCTTTAGAGGAAATGAACGCTGGCAAATTGTTTCGAAGCCAGGCCTGAAACGTTTTAGCCTTATGGCTTAAAAGTTACAGAATTTTGGCCAACGAAACACGATTTTCAGCCACTGTGCGCCGTAACCGTAAATGTATCAGTTCAAAATGAGCCAAATCAGTCGATTCCACGTCGTTCTCAGCTATTGGGCATCTCTCAAACCACACTGTCGCGTATTTTGCGAAAACGATCCTGGCCTACATCCTTATAAGATCAAACTGACTTAAGAACTAAAAACACTTGATCACTTGAAACGCCGACATTTCTCCGATTGCGATCTAGCAAAGTTTCACGAAAATCCAGAATTGCATCGAAAAATCATCTTCAGCGATGAAGCTCATTTCGGTCTGAGTTGTTTTTTCAATAACAAAGTATGCGTTATTGGACAGCAAGAATCCCACATGTGCTTTAAGTGACACAATTGACTCCGCACAAAATTACTGTGTGGTTTTCAACCGGAGGTGTGATTGGGCCGTAATTTTTTCTGTCGATAATGTTACCGTCAATTGAGAGCGCTATCGTGCCATGTTAGAAAATATTTTTGGCCAGAATTGGATGAGCTTGACCTCGCCGATATGTGGTTTCAACAAGACAGTGCCACTAGCCACACAGCACGCGTTACAAGCGATTTACTAAAAGGCAAATTCGGTGAACGTGTTGTCTCGAGAAATGTTTCGGTCAAATGGCCACCTTGTTCATGCGATTCTTCGCCATTGGATACCCAGCAGCAGCCCTCTGGCCTATCTCCAAAGGCAGTCCGAAGGCCCTCTCTTCAAATGCAAACTTCGTTACAAAATAACAAGCGTGTCATAGGACGGTTAGGCCTGCACATCTCCCTTCTCTTAGCCGGAGTTCTGACAAGCCTTCATAGGAAGGCATACATAGAGGCCTGCTGTTTCTGGTCTTTTAGCAGGACTATTCAAGAAGTCCTCGTGGAACGGCTGTAAGAATGGGCCTGTCAGAAGGCCTACAACACAAGGATTGTAGGCCAAGAAGGACATGTCGGAGTCCTGCAAAAGTAGGCCTCCCTGAAGGTCCAAATTTGAGCATTTCTAAAATAGCATAAAAAATAAATGCGACGTACTCCAAAGTTTATTTATATTTCAAAATCATTTATTCAAGTTCGTCTGATATACACTAATTTTGCCACCAGCTTTTTATACTTCTTTTCGATGAACAGCAGACTCCGGTTTGGATCCTACGACCTTAGAGTTTGTAAACGGACATGTAATGCGCTCGGCTACCACATCATGTTTTCTTATTATGACTAACATCGCACATGTTCACCAATAAATTAACATGATCAACAGCATTGTTCTTGCCTTCCCATTGTAGGCCTGGAAACAGACCTTACTACAGAAGAGAAGTGTGCGTGTCTTTGGGGTCTTTTGGAACAAGTAACAGAAGTAATAGAGGCATGCTTATGAGATCTTCAAGAAGAGGCAATGAATGAATAAGGAATGGGTACAGGAAGGCCTCCTAATTCAATAGATAAATGCATTAGTGAACATTCGCAAGGAGAGATTAGAGATTAGCACTTGTAACACAAAAACGCCGTGTCATTGAAGCTGAGTAACTAGTTTTAATTTAATATTAAAATGACAATATAATTAGATAATTTAAATAAACATATTCATGAAAATACAAATAATCATTATAAAAAAATCAGTATTTTTGTATATTTCTGTTAAAAAAAGAGCTTTAGCGTTAAGAAAAAATTCTTATCCAAGCAAAGTTTCAGCAAAAAAAATAAATGAAATAATAAGTTAAAGTCCATTTTAATTTTTTTTGAATAAATAATTAGACGAAAAAAATTTTGCTTCCAACTATTTTCTAAAAGTTTTCCACAAAAATCGGGAAAAGTTCCGCAGCAGTGTCCAAATTTGTTCTCAAATATTGTGGTGTTAAAATGAGCCTATAAGCTAATTGTAGAGTTAACATTTCTTAATAATAATCACCATCAAGAATGTCTTTTAATACAATTGGACCATAGCATAAAATGAATTGCCGAAACTCAGTGGCTTTTCACCTTGATAAATCTTCAATTCCCAAGGTTTCCTTTGAAGGACACAAACTTGTAATCCTTTGCGATAAAGCGTTTTTATTTGTTGTTGTCATAATGGTTTTTGTTTTATTATTCAGTAGAGATATCAGCATTTTTTTTGGTAATTCCTAAATCCAGTAAATGAATAATATAAATTGTGTAACCGATTTTATTCCAAATATTTCTAACAAGTTGTACCCGTTAACATATCTCCCTTTATGAATTTCTTTTCTTTATCAGTTCTCAAAATAGATAGCGATAAAGAAAAAAATGTGAAATTATTAATCTTACTGCCTATTTGATAGCATTTAATGCAACCAATCAACGCGTTATGCCCACTATTGGTGCAAACGCTCTAGCTGGAGTAAAACATTTAAACGCTCTAATATGTTTAAGACTTTTTTCATACAACATGTCTCCATTTTCCTTCAAGCTTTGCTTATCGTACATGAAACCATGTATGTAGCTGTCTATATCATAGGGTTTTTGATTACCAATATAAGTACCAACTAAAAACACGTCATCTTTAATGTTGCAATTGTTGCCATTATAGGCCATGTTGAAGTATTCGAACTTTTGAATAGTGGAAGCTCATCTATTCCAACGTCAATGGAAATGACATTAACATCATTCAAAAGTCTTTCTGTTCTTTTTAGAAAACTTTATTTTTTTTCTCTTATAGGCCAATTATTCTTTTCAAAACGTCTCAACCAATTTTCACACAGTTTGTGGTCGTTTTCATTCTCGTTTTGGTTTTCGTTTGACAGTTCACTATTGTTTACAAACAAAGAACAACGTAGTGACTATTAAAATACTGAAATGCATATTTTTCTTAAACAAATGGCTAAATTAAAGCTAAAGGCGTGTTTTTTTTTAATTTATTACTTGATGGTTACGAGGAATTGAGGTGTAAAAGAGAACGAGTACAAATTTTAAGTCGCATAAGTCGACACACATTATGTTTGCTTTTAGCAGCCCATTCTTTCTTACTCCCCGTAACTGGTCTACGTATTCTCCCCATACGTCAATAAGCATACGTTCTTCACTTTCGGCCCAAAATTTGTTTCTTTTGTATGTGTTTTTAAGTTTTTTTTTTCTTTTGGCACGCTCATTTTTACTTTTACTTCATAAAATATCTCTTTAACCAAATATGTTTGACGTTTAATTAAAAATGTCTGCCTTGAGATGACAAACCAACGATAAAAAACGATTATTTTGGAGATGACACACTTTATTTAAGGTGGCATCGCCAGTGCGAAACGTTTTCGTTCCTCTTACGTACAAAAACAAGTTGAAGTGAGACGTTTTCATCACTTGAATTTGTATGGGAAAACGTCTCATTTTGACTTGTTTTGGCCAAACTTTTGAAAACACTTCAAAAGTGCCTAGTGAAAAAGGAGCATTAAGAAGACCATCCAGGCTTAGCCGAACATCTAATAGCAAAAGTTAATCGATTAGCTCATAGCTACACTGTACACCGATTTAATTACCATGTTAAAGGGTGACCAATGTTATGCGTAAACTTAAACATTATTTCTCCACCTAAAATTGTATGTACTAAAGTGAGAAAGAAGAAAGGGTTCACTCAATAGTAGAGATCGGAATCCGATGCACTAAAGAATGAAATTAACTCGAAATATATATATATATATATATATATATATATATATATATATATATATATATATATATATATATATATATATATATATATATATATATATATATATATATATATATATATATATATATATATATATATATATATATATATATATATATATATATATATATATATATATATATATATATATATATATATATATATATATATATATATATATATATATATATATATATATATATATATATATATATATATATGTATATATATATATATATAGACTTAGCAGCAGTCTTAACAAAGGGTCTATCCTGGTAAACCTGCTCCGAAGAAGGTCAAGGTGACTTTGTCGGCTAACAAGGTGATGGCAACAGTTTTTTGGAATGCGCGTTGGATGATCCATATGGATTAACTTCAAAAGGGAAAAACTATAAACGAGGAATTAAAAAACTGAGACCATATGGCCAAGAAAAAAGTTCATACGTGTGCAGTCTCAATGGCAAATTGCAGGAATTGGGTTACGAATTGGTACCTCATCCGCGGTACTCTCCGGGTTTAGCCCCTAGTGATTATTTGCTATTTTCAAACCCAAAGAAAGAGATTCAGCTTCAACGATGCTTCAAAATACCTGGGAAGTGATATTATTTTTCTTGTTGAGTACAACAAGAAACCGGCTATTAAATTTCCCAAACACCTCCAATATCTGGAGTTACGAGTTAAAAACCGGGTTTTCGAATCTTACGCACTTATATGGCAGTAACTTGGTTGAATATCAACCGATTTTAAGTTTTTCGGAATGATTTAGAAAAAAAAACTGCGGCCTTTCGAATGTTGTAAACTCTTTAAAATCACACTGAAAAAAATCTGTGTATTTTTCCTATAAACTCATTTTTTTTTTAAATTTTTTGTAATTTTTTAACTTTGGATGCGATTTTACACAGAATTTTTTGAAAGGAACTGAAAATTTTTTGAACTTTTTAAAAATCCGAAACGAAACTAATTGAGTTATTCAACTTATTTGAAAAAATACAATTATTGGCAATACTATGCTTGTTTGTTTGGCCGTTTTCTTTTTAATTGAACATCATCAGTATCCCGCGTAAGTGACCAGCAGTATTCGGAAATCATTTTTATTTTATCTTTTCCTTCAAAACGTTTTTCCATTGTAATTATTTCTTGCTGAAAGTGTTCGCCTTGTTCATCACTGAACTGGCTCAGGTTTTCTTGCATACCATTCAAAATTGTCAAAACCTTTAAATCAGCGACGACTTTCCATTTATGCAAGTCATAGTTGCGAATCGCTGTATTTGGTTCATAACTTCATACGTTTCTTTTGTACAAGTCGCATATGCGATTGGAACAGATGGTAACAGATTTTTGTTATGCAGTAAAACAGCTTTCATGCCAAGAAATAGCATTACAAATTTTATATAAAAAATTAAAATCTATTAAAAATTAATATGTTTGTTGAATAAGTACTTTTACATGAACCGTCAATGAAAAGTCACCATTCGTCTGCCTTATAATTGTGACTTAATGCCGAAAAAAGTTTGGGTTCATCAGCGCAACATATGCGATTACTGTCATTTTCACCAGTCTTAAAACTTTCTTCTAATAACAATGTCCGGCCTCTTCTTCTACAGACAGTTACATGAAAGTCTTCTTCCACCAAATTCCACTGCCTTAATCGTGACCCAAGGATTTCAGCCTATCTGCATTTGAAACAAAATGTCGCTCCGTTGTAGATTGGATGGAAGGTACTCTTCTTCCACCAAATTGCCGGAACTTTATCATTATCAGATATCGGTTTTGTAACACTTACAACATTTGCGTACTTTACATTTTTGCGGGTTTTAAAAGTGTGCCCTTAAATAATTGTTTCGCAAAAGTACACGCAGAGAAAAAACATGGTTACAACATGGTCACGGCAATAATATGTTCTCCACAACAAATGTATGTTCGTCGCAACTATAACATGGTTAACTGAATTTATTTGTGACAATAGTATAATTGCTGCAATATTAATATTATTGAAATGTAACAATAGTATTATTGCCAAATTTAAAAATGAAAATATGATTAAAGCAACAATATAAATATGGTTAGTGCGACAAAAGTATTGTGTTTTGCGTTTTATGTTAACAATAATATGATTAGTATGATTGTAATTTTTCTTAATTTAAATTTAATTTTAATTTTTAGAACAAATGTTATTGGTACGGATCTAATGCAATAATAGTACTTTTTTATCGAAATTAAAATTTGTTAAACAAGCCGCTTTGGCTTTGTTTATCTGAAATATTTTTAATAAAAACGCTTACGCTTATTTAAACTTATTTTTTCTACTGTGAAATAAATCACTCCTAATATTTTGAATTTAATGTATTTTTGAATAATTTTAATAATTCAAATCTATTGTTGACAACTTAAACCAATTTTATTAATTAATATTGGGGATCAAATCTATTGACGACAACTCAAACAAATTCTTTTAAATAATAGTGGGGATCATAGTTTAATTGTGTGTGATCATACTATGGTTGTTGGGATCATAACATGGTTGCGTGTGAATCATACTATGGTTGTGAGGACCATACTATGGTTGTATATGAAACATATTATGGTTGTGAGGATCGTACTATGGTTGTGGAGATCATAGTATGGTTGAGTGTGAATCATACTATGGTTGTGGGGATCTTAGTATGGTTATGTGTGAATCATACTATTGTTGTGAGGATCATAGTATGGTTGTATTTGAATCATACTATTGTTGTGCGGACCATAATATTGTTGTAGCATAACCATATACCCAACAATAGTATTATCCTCTTCGAATATTGTCATCACAACCATACTTTTTTTCTGCGTGTAGCAATCGTCCGGTTTATGCCAAGTCATAGGCGTACAAAAGGGCAAAAAATTTGAAGGTTGAACTTTGTATTTTTTTAATGTTGCCCAGCAATTTTCACAAACAAATTCTGGCTCATACCAGCGACTGAATTTGTAAGAACGATTGAAGACTTTGTTGTTTAATTCCACCACAGCAATATTTTTTTTAAAATCACGCCTATGACGGATATCCGTAAATTGGCCACGAATGTAACAAAAGTTATTCCGTTTATCACACATTTTTTGGTTAATAACACTCGATTATTATAAAACTGCTAGCTTTTTTTTAATAATACAGTTTCAAATCGAACAACAAGTGATAAACAAATGAACAGAAACTGAAGCAATATGTTCACATGGTAAACGGGATACTAAGATATTCAATAAAAAAACGGTCAAACAAATATTTCTGAGTAGTTTGGCAAAAAATTGTATTTTCTCAAAAAATGTTGTTGTAATAAACGTTGAATAACTTAATCATTTTCTAACGGATTTTTAAAAACTATCTTTATTATACAGTTCAAAAATTGTTCGCTTCCTTTTAAAAATTCTGTTTAAAAACGCATCCAAAGTTAAAAATTACAAATATTTTAAAAATGAAAATGAGTTTACAGGTAAAATACACCGATTTTTTAGTGTGATTTTTAAAGTGTATACACCATTCGAAAGGCCGCAGTTCTTCTTTTCAAATCAGCCGAAAAACTTAAAATCGGTTCCGAAAACCGAGTTTTTACCAGTAACACCAGATTTTGCAGGTGTTTGGGAAATTTCAAAACCGGTTTCTTGTTGTACTCAGCTAGATCTACAAGACAAAAAAAATCATTTCCCAGGTTTTTTTCCCTGTCACACTGTGTAATGCATATTCTCATAATTTTCCTAAAAATGCGCAAAAATAAATTAATACGCCAGATTCAAAGATGATTCAGGCAAACGTCATAAAAAGATAACTATCGGTGACTCACAGGAGGGCCCTGTTTTGCCTTTAATTACCATCAAGTACTACAAAACGCAAATTAATAATGTTATCAACAAATTCGATATTATTCGACTGGATTAAGTGTGCAACCATTTCTAATCGTAGCAGGAATAAGTAAGATATATGAGGGTAATATGTATACTTGTATTTGTATGGATAAAATGAATACTTGTATTGAATGTTTAAATGCATTAGCATTAACGTATTATCAAAAAAAAAACAATGTCCATGTACTTTGCTACTCAATAACTAAGTAATAGGCTTTGATTTCGTGGGAAATTTTATCTCGTTAAATGATAACCTTAATTTATAAAAAACTTACGATTCAAAAATCTTCAATTTCGTCTATATCCTATGAATAACGTACAAACAAGATGGTGGTTGGGAAGACTACTGCTTGGACAGCAAGAAATTGTGTCTGGGTACGGACATTCGTCTCCACGTGTAGATGGTCCTCAGAAAACCCTTGTTGATGTTCTCTGGGAACATTCTGGCAAGTCTGAAATTTCTTCCACTTCATCGGACTCCCGTTCGCCGACAACTACGCACTGCGTAGTTCTCTACAGACCGATCTATCGCCATCTAAGGGGTCGACAAGATTTCTTTGTCTGCTCTCCACACGCAGAGAAAAAGCATGGTCACAACAATAATAATATGTTCTCCGCAATAAAAGTATGTTCGTCGCAACCATAGTATTGTTTACTGAATTTAATTAAGAGAATAGTGCTGCAGTATTAATATTGTTGAAATGTAAAAATAGTATTATTGCCAAATTTAATAATAATAATATGGTTGTAGCAACAATATAAATATGGTTGGTGCGACAAAAGTATTGTTTTTTGGTTATAAGTTAACAATAATATGATAACGGCCATCATACTATATGATTGTATTTTTTCCTCATTTAAAAATGCTTTAAGAACAATGTTATTGTTAAGGATCTAATTCAATAATAGTTTTTATTATACGAGGGTGGAAATTAAAATTTTTCAAACTGCTTTGGCTTTAATTAACTAAAATACTTTTAATAAAAACGCTTTTTTTAACTAATTTTTTCTACTGTTAAATAAATCAATTCTATTATTTTTAATTTAATGTATTTTTTAATAATTTTCATTATTCAAATCTATTGTTGACAATTTAACCCAATTCTAATAAAAAATATTGGGGATCGTAGTATATTTGTGTGTGATCATACTATGGTTGTAGGGATCATAATATGGTAATATGGTTGTATGTGAAACATACTTTGGTTGTGAGGATCCTAATATGGTTGTGGGGATCATAGTATGGTTACGTGTGAATCATACTATGGTTGTGGAGATAATAGTATGGTTATGTGTCAATCATACTATTGTTAAGAGGATCATAATATTGTTGTACCACAACCATACACCCAAAAATAGTATTATTGTCCTTAAATATTGTCACCACAACCATATTTTTGGGCTTCGACTTTCTGCCTCTAAATTCTACATATGACCTGCGCCCACACATACAGTTTACGACCCAACATTTCAAACTAGGCGAAAGGGACGTTTCTGCCATATCCTCGAACAGAGGGGCATTATTGACCGTGTCGATGGCCTCGGTCTGGTCAAGAGCCACGATGACCGTCCTGTCGTTGAGCTTGTTCTACACGCAGAGAAATGATATGGTTACTATATGGTCACCCCAACAATAATATGTCCTCTACAATAAAAGCATTGTCGTCGCAACCATAGTATTGTTTTCTGAATTTTATTTTGATTGCGGCAATAATAATATTGTTGAAATATAACAATACTGTTTTTGCTAAATTTAGAAATGAAAATAGGGTTTTAGCAACCATGTAAATATTGTTGGTGCGACCAAAGTATTGTTGCCAAATATTTACGTTGACATTAATGTGATTACGGCAATTATACTGTATGGTTGAGACTATGAACAAAGCATAACAGGTTTTAAAGACTATGTGTGCGTGTTTTTTGGTATACCAAAAAAAACATACAATCGGAAGATAGTTCGAGGGACTTTTGTTGTGTTTACTTTGTTTGGTGAAATACTCTACTACCGACTGGTACTCGTATGTTTTAATTATGCATGCACTTAAGTATATAGCCATTGATCATGGTTTCACCAACCATGTTTATATGGTGGCTACAACCATATTTTCATTTCCAACTTTGACAATAATACTATTGTTAGATTTCAACAATATTAATATTGCCGCAATCATACTGTTGTCAAAATAAAATTCAAAAAACAGTACTATGGTTGCGACGAACATGCTTTTATTGTAGAAAACATATTATTGTTGCGGTGACCATGTAGTAACCATATCTTTTCTCTGCGTGTATGAACTAATTGTAATGCAATTTTAAATAAGTTGCTTAATAATCCTAATAAATACTTTTGGGGACCACAGAATGGTTGAGTGTGACTCATAATATGGTTGTAGGGATCATTGAATGGTTATGTGTGAATCATACTATTGTTGTTAGGATCATATAGTATCAATAGTATGATTCTCTTCGAATATTGTCACCCCAACCATACTTTTTTTCTGCGTGCAGAAATAGCGCCTTCGGTGCACGCTATACGGTGGCTCTGAGGATGCGCATTATCCACAAGAGTAAACGTGGTGCGAAACCGATCCATGGTTGCTCGAATTACAGACTGGGCGATTGTTTCGACCGAATATTAGACGCAGCGCGCGATGCGTTGCTCGAACCGAACCATTATTCTGGTAATAAATTTCCACGATTTGCAAACGTTGTTCCGAAGTAAGTCTATTCATTATTAAATGACAAACCCTAAGCATAAATCAAGTGACAGCTGTCAAAAGGGAGCAACTCCTAAAAAAGTGTGGCCAGATTGATAACCACACGTCTAAAAAAACACTCATAATATTGGAAGACATTTTTGAGCCCCCAAAACTGGTTGTTTGTCCGACGAAATTTGGTCTAAATCGAAATTTATAAGGTTGTTTTAGAGCGGTCGTTTATTATGCCTGGAGGGATCTTTGCACTGGGGCTACGAGTATATCAAAACGGTAAAACCCTTTTTTACCTCAGCTGATTACTGATCGTAGTAAACTGTGCAAATTTTATCAAGATAAAATGAAAAATGCAGCTTCTAGAGCTGAAGATATAAAAATATGACCGATGTGTGGGATCTTTATCAAAATTGTAACCGGTTTCCCTCAATGTCAAAAACCAATCTTTTTTATACAAAAAAAAATACTTCTGCAAACTTTTATGAAGATTGGACAACAATTGCCAACTGCAGTTTAAAAACAAGCTTTAGATAGACAGCAGCCGGACGAAGGACGGACAGACAGATATCGTTAAATCAAATCAACTGGAGAGTCGATCGATAGACTTAAAGGTGAGTCTAGCTCAAATATATTTGATTATTACGTACTTCGTACTTGTGAGTTATTTTTGATTTTATAAGCAACAGCCAAAAAACCGGGTAACCGACTTGTCGGGTTTTAGCTGTTTCTGAGTACCCGATTGGTTTGGACATAAAAACCGCAAATTCGGCTTTGGTGCAAGAAGAAAAAAAGTATGGTTGGTGTAACAATATTCGAAGAGCATCATGCTATTGTTGGTTAAATGGTTGTGGCTTAACAATAGTATGATCTTACCAACAATAGTATGGTTTACACACAAGCATACTATGATCCCCACAACAATATTATGGTTCTTACAACAGTGGAATTATTCACATACAACCATAATATGAACCCCACAACCATATTATTATTCAGACTCAACTATAATACGATCCCCACAACCATATTATGATCCTCATAGCCATAGTATGTTTTACATACAACCGTAGTATGATCCCCAAAATGTTTCGTAGTGATTGCTTTTAGTTCTTATTCAACAATACTCGTAGAGATTTTTATAATAATATAATAGGAGTGATTTATTTACCAGTAGCAGTAATTCATTCATTAAAAATATTTCAGTTATACAGGGTGGAGCGCGGACTCTTGCTTATTTGGTAATGAAGTAAAAAAATAATGAACCTTAGAAATATTTATTTTATACTTTAATTATATTGAACGGTAAGCGAATTAGTTCTAAATACTGTATGATGAAATCTAACGAAAATGTCGACTGGTATTCTGCCAATTTCAGCCTTAATATTGTTAATAAGGTCTTCCAAGGTGTTGGGACGGTTGATATACACCTTTGCCTTTAGGTAATCCCAAAGAAAAAAATCGCATGGGGCTAAGTCTTGTGAGCGTGCCGGCCAGTTCACATCACCCCTCAAAGAGGCAAGTCGTCCAGGAAACATTTGCCGCAAACAATTCATGGTAACCCTCGCCGTGTGTGCAGTGGCACCATCCTGTTGAAACCATGTGTCCTCTAATTGCATTGCCTCAAGAGCCGGCTGAAAAAATTCCTGTATCATAGTCAAGTACCGTTCGGAGTTCACAGTTACGGCAAAACGGTCCTGGAATGGTTATCGGTGATTGCAGTACTGCTGCTCTAACTGCTGCTGCTGTTCTCAATGAAGTTAGCCAATTTACAATTGATTGCCGTCCAGGACCATGTCCGCGTGTGAGAACAGCGAATCGTAAACAAAAAGCACGCAGCACTGCAATAATCGAATGCGCATTTGAAAAATACGCTTCAACACAAAATGAACTATCCACACGTGTCAAATGCATGCTGGCAACTGAAAGGCAGACGAATACACATCCCCCGTCAGTCACTATAAGCCACGCATACTCTGCACTCCCTTTGACCAACAGTGCCGCCACAGCCTGCAGTACAAAAAAGCAAATTATCGCGCTCCACCCTGTACTCATCTAAAGTAGTTTATTTTGAACAAATTTTATTTATGTACATATAAAAGTACTATTATTGCGTAAGATTCGTAACAATAAAATTGTCAAATTAAAAATAAATTACGATTTTAGCGGTATGATTGCCGTAATCATATTATTGTTAACATAAAACCCCAAAAACAATATATTTGTCGCACCAACCATATTTATATTGTTGCTACAACAATATTTTCATTTTTAAATTTGGCAGTAATACTATTGTTACATTTGAACAATATTCTTATTGCGGCAATCATACTATTGTCAAAATTAAAAACAGTAAACTATACTAAGGTTGCTGTGACCATATAGCTACCATATTTTTTCTCTGCGTGTGGTGCAGTCTGGTACGGTGACCTTGGGGGCCAGTGGAAAGTGGAATTTCCAAATATTAATTTGTTTGGGAATTTTCGTTGAAGCTATGGCATAACTAGTCTGGCTATATATAACCAAATGCTGTTGAATCGGATACGTCTTCGGCGCAGTTCTGGGTAAAAAAAAACTCCTTTAACATCTTTAATTAACGATCCCCATGGACAGTCACTGGTTAATGCAGATGCAGACAGTCACTGGTTAGTGCGATGCTTCCAGATTCGACACACATGTTTACCAGCCTCGTAATGGTCCATCTACTGGGGGGAGTTCCGCAAAACACCCGCCTAAACTCCGTTTGGACGGAAATGCATTACTGCAAAGCATGGTTTTCTTTTAGGTTTTCCAACATTCATTATTATAAATCTAACTACTAACCTTCCAAATAAAATAAAAAATTAACCTAATGCTTACACAGAAAATAGTTATTTCGTTTAATTTTTGTTTATTTAAACTGTTTTGTTGACAACCAAATTGAAATAATTATTATTGAAATAATCCTTAATTTCGTTTTGCCAAAAGTTGCACATGTATCAGCAGCGCAAGTTTTAAAATCTTTAATAAATCCAAATTTGTTGTTATTTATAATCGGCTGTCCTTTATCAACTTTACAAGTTAATACTAAGCATTATTGCTAACTAAGAAGGTGTATCTTGGATCACCTTTTCTAACCTAACCGCCGTGGTAAGACGGTTATCCAGGAACCGGAAAAGATTTAAATTAAAAATTCTGCGTTTTCCGGATAACTCCCAACAGAACACCGTCCGTCTCAGACATTTCGAATCGGACATTTCGTTTGAAATACTGTATTGAGGCCCAAAATCGGCGAAAGCGTCTGACTGAATTACAAAAACGTTTAGGATGACTGCTGCGAAAACACCCTAGCAGGTATTGCTTAGACAACAGGAAATTGTGTCTGCGCACGGTAAGGACCTTCAAACAATTATCTCTTCAACAGGATGCCTCCACCCAGGCAGATCAGGTACGATCTTCATGATCTAGAGAGAGAGGTCCAGCGGTATAAGAGAGAACCTTAAGATCATCGAAACTATCAGGCAGGTTTGAACAACATTCACGCCGATGATATCGCAGCAGCAATATCCAGCTACCGTGTGAATGTAGTGCTAGGGGAACATCCCCTGGAGATTTCGTCTGAGGAGAAGGTACTACCTCGGCAGAAGCGCGTGGTTCTGGCGCAGCTGAGATCTGGATGGTTCAGCCGCCTCAATTCTTACTGGGCACGAATTGATGCTAACATTCCGCACATCTGTCCCGCCTGCCATCAAGGACCACATGATATACTGCACCTCTTCAATTGTCCGGCCAAGCCCACTCAGCTCACCCCCAGGTTTTTGTGGACGCATCCAGTTCAAATGGCGCGTTTCCTCCACCTGGATATCGAAGCAGATCCCCCATAGACGAACAAGACTTCAAAACAAATATATTGTTGTTACAACAACAACAACAAAAACGTTTAAAATCCCATTTTTTGCAAAACTTGTGTTACGTTTACGTTTTACTTGATTCTCTCTCATCTCAAAATGCAGTTAGAAAGTCTCAGTCGGTGGAAGAACGTTGCAAGTGATTAAACAAATAATTGAAACTGATTTGGCAAAAAGAACAAAAACCAAAAACCTTTTTCCGCTTCGAACAATAACAAATTACTTAAGTTCGGCCTGGTCGAGCTTTATATACCCTCCACAGTCCCTACACGGAGAAAAAAAGTATGGTTGTGGTGACAATATTCGAAGAGGATAATACTATTGTTGAGTATATGGTTGTGCTACAACAATATTATGATCCTCACAACAATAGTATGATTTAAATACAACCATACTATATTCCTCACAACAATAGTATGATTCACACATAACCATACTATGATCCCCACAACCATAGTATGATTCACACTCAACCATACTATGATCTCCACAACCATAGTATGATCCTCACAACCATAGTATGTTTCATATACAACCATAGTATGATCCTCCCAACTATAGTATGATTCAAACGCAACCATGTTATGATCCCTACAACCATAGTATGATCACACACAATTATTCTATCATCCCCAATGTAATTTATTAGAATTTGTTTAAGTTGTCGACAATAGATTTGAAAATTATTCAAAAATAAAAATTAATTCATAATAATAGGAGTGATTTATTTCACAGTAAAAAAAATAAGTTTAAATAAACGTAAGCGTTTTTTATTAAAACGCCAAAGCAGCTTGTTTAAAAATTTCTAATTTCGATAAAAAAAAGTACTATTATTGCATTAGATCCGTACCAATAACATTTGTTCTTAAAAGCATATTTAAATGAAGAAAAATTACAATCATACAGTATTATTGGCGTAAACATATTATTGTTAACATAAAACGCAAAACACAATACTATTGTCGCACCAACCATATTTATATTGTTGCTATAAACATATTTTCATTTTTAAATTTGGCAATAATACTATTGTTACATTTTAACAATATTATTATTGCTGCAATTATACTATTGTCAAAAATAAATTCAGTTAATAATGCTATGGTTGCGACGAACATACTTTTATTGCGGAGAACATGTTATTGTTGCCGTGACCATGTAGTAACCATGTTTTTTCTCTGCGTGTACGCTACTAAAGCGCAAAGTCCGGTTTTTTGGGCATTTCAGCCAATGCGTCCATCCCTTATCTCACCTAAAATTCAAATTTACTCTATACTTGTATTAGTAGTAAAAAATGCCTTTATTTGTATACCTTTAGGTCAATATTGACTACTAAGCGCCGGTTTTGACCATGATCCAAAAAGTCCAGCAACTATGCCCTTTTGTGAGCTAATTGGATCTTACTAACTAACACTTCACATTTTAACCATTGTCTGTCCCCAAAACATAATGATTTGTTAAACAAATGCTCAAAAAAGTGTACTATTTACAGAGGTACTTTTAGTCACTAAAGGGGAACTTTTTTCACCCTAGGCCGAAGCTATCATCATGCTAAATTTCAGGATCTAGGTTTATTTGTTCGACCGCTATCGTGCTTTCAACAGACACACGGACGGACATGATCGTCATAGAATTTTGTATATTTCAAACGGAATGACAAATTTAATATACCATTCGGCCTTCGGTGGACTTATTTTTCCAACCTTTTTTAGATGATTGCCCAAACTTTTCCATAAATACAAAAGAATTAAATATAAAGAGGGCAGCGCCACCATAGTTTAGTTTAACAAGTTTACACAGTATTTATAAAAGATATTTCTCGGCTGAAATAGCTCTTTAATCAAATACTTTCATGATGAACGAAAAAAAAAAATTCTACAAAATTTTTGCTGCTTTTAAAAAGTTTTTTTTGACGATTTCTCAAAGAATTAGATTTTTGCCGTTTGGAACTGTAAGCCGGCATGTGAAACATTGCTAATCCAATCCGAATAACAAAACAATTTCTTGAGATTTTATTGGTTTAAAATTTATTATACAGACCAACATTCGAGTATTGAACATATTAACGCTTTTCTTTATCGCTTATGGTGTGAAATCGCCAAATTGTATACCTCTGGCACTGAGTTTCTCCGAAATCCATGGACGCAAGTGCGGTATATTTGCATATACGCCGGGAACGTTCTCTTCGGCACAGCCGACACCCCAGGCAACAATGCCAGCCTGATAGAAGCGATCTGGGGCACCGGGAATGGGGCAGACCAACGGCGAACCGCCATCTCCCTTGCAAGTGTCTTTGCCCTTCTCACCGCCGGCGCATATGAAACTTTCGTGCAAATTAAAGTACAGGCCCAAACGTGTTTGTCGCAGATTCTCCTGGCACTTGGCTGGAGGCACAACGGGAAGATCGATTTTCTTCAGAATCACCTGGTATTGGCCATCTCGCCCGAATTTGTCCTTGCCCCAACCAGTAGCAAAGCAGCGGCTACGATCGAAGTTTGAGTTCGGCTCAGGCAGACAGATCGGACGAATGTTTTCCTGCCACATGAACGGTTCTTCAAGAATGAGCAGGGCCACGTCATTGTAAAGTGCGCCCTTGTTGTACTTTTCATGTCGGACGACTTCGCGAACACGTTTGTCGACATGATTCAAGATTTCGTTGGTATTCTGGGTATCCCACTCACCGCCACGGACGACTAGCTGATTGGCCTCGCGGTTGACGACACAGTGTGCCGCAGTCAAAACTACATTGGCGGCTATTAGGGAGCCACCACAGTCGTACAAATGGATTATTTCATCGCCAGCTTCCTCAGTGCGCAGAACAGCCACCATCCATGGGAACTCGCCGAACTGCGATTCGTTGTCGTCGTCGCCGGTGATTCTGTAACCAACGCCGTCCTTATTGCGCCAACCGCAGCCGCTATGTACTACTGGTGGCAGAGGAGGGATTACTGGATCCTTACGCTAAGAAAAGTTCAAAAAAAAAAATAGACTAGTTTAGAAAATGTTCGACGAGAAATGTTTCGCCCTCCAAACCGACTTACCTTATTGGGAAGATCACAGCAAAGTTCATTGTACGAGCAGAGGGAATCGTCGATACGAATGTCGATGAAGTTCTCACCGGTCGTACTTATGGCCCCATCCACACACAAATGTCTCGGAACGCACTCCCTATCCTGGCCACACGACTTGTAGCCATTGTTGGGCGTCGGATCTACTCTTGACTCTTGGGTGGGAGTGGGTGTGGGTGTGGGACGCGCTGTCGTAGAGTCCGGTTTCGGCTGAAAGACTTGAGTGGTCGAATCGACGCTGGGTTTGGGTGTAAAAACATTGTTGATCAGCTCCTCCAACGATAATCCCTGTCCACTGCTCTGGACAATCAATAGTCCAAACAGTATCAGCGCACTTGTCAGTTTAAACGATGCCATCGTTTGGCTGCTTCTTCTGAAAATGAAGTGCGAACAAAACTGATTGAATTTTTATTACTCTCTACGCTAGTACTATTTGCTTCTACAGATACGTTCTGGCCCTACTGCAGATCGTACGCGTTCATATACACGAGTGTGCTAGTGTTTGTGATCTTGTGATAAGCTTGAGATGGGGTCGCTACGGTTATCTCAGGGAACACTGAGACTTCCATTGAATAACAGACTCAACACAATTGAAAATGTTCGAATGCTTGCGAGTGGTATTTACCATTAAACTGGGAATCTATTCAAATATGACCTAGTACTTCCCGCAAACAATGGAAATTCAATAAAAACGATTAGATCAAGAAAATTTACATACTAACAGTGAACAGAAAAAGTTTACGTGCACCCTCATTTCCCGCTGTGCACATCAAATTATCGTCTTTTTCTTAATTTAAATTTACATCAACTGCCTTAACGCACAAGTTTGTGCACATATTGTCATCCCTTACTCGTACTTAAATTTTTTCCGTAATTTTCATGGGAAGTAATTCTCAGAAGAGCCACAAAGCGTGGCTAAAAAGTTTAAGTACACCTTTTTTTCTACGGTCCCTTACTTAATGTTTTTAAAACTTCAGTGGTAGTCGCACATTGGCAGTGACGTATAAAGTCAAGTGCCACTCCCAAACGGGCGCAACCGGTCGAGGCAGTGAAATCTTAACAGCTTTACACAAGGGGATCCTAAAATTATATTTGGAATGCAAAAAAAAAAACGCATAACTTACAAGTTATAGGAAAATGTCTCACCGTTTGTAAACCATCCCGAAATCAAGCATAAACAACAGTATTTTGCAAAAGCGTATCTTTGGTATTCATCATAGGCCTACGATTAATTAGAGGGAAAGAGCTCACTCACATTTTGTTGCTTTGTCGCAAACATGTAGTACTCGTACATGATCTCTAAGCAACAAATGTTTGTCAAGTATTATTCCAAGGTATTTGATGGAAGTTTGACTAGGTAGTTGATGTCCATTTACACTGAGAGGAATGTTGGAAATTCGTAAAGGTGATTTATTAAGAGGGAACATTTTTGCCTGCGTTCTGCCTTCCTCTATTACAATTTTCCATTTTGTAAGGCATTTTTCAACTTGTGGCACATTTTCCTTTATTTTTTTAACGATGGCATTTGAAACTTTTCCACTTTATATGATAGCTACGTCATCGGCGGCGTATACTTATAGAGCCTGTGTTGAACTCTTTCGTATATACGAGTAGAGTACAAAATCGGTGATAAGATTGATCCATGCGGTAAGCCCGCGGTGAGTAGACCTTTTTGTTTCTATATCAACCACAAATGTTCTACCTGACAAAAAAGTTTTCATAGTTTTTTGTAAATAAAGTGAATATTCGAATTCCTTATACATAGCTATTGAAAGACGCTTTAAAGGACAAGACATTACGCATATGCTTGGCGAATACTGCTGGTCTGTTTGTCGCGATACTGAGACAAATGCTTAAAAACGTCAAAATAAAAGGCCTAAGCTTGTTTAAAATCATTGAAGCTTTAAACGTTCGCTTATTCTCAGGTAATATAATTCATAAAGGGCCCCATCCTCGTAGTTTTTATTTTTAATAGTGTGCAAATCTTAAATAAAAAAAAGACATAACCGGTACAAAAAATGCAAAAAATCGGGTTTTTAACTAACTGAAACCGGTACAAGGATACCCCTATACCCATTTTGAAAACGCCTTATCATTATACTTTTAGAAACTAAATTTCATCATATTCCAACCACTCCTTTATTTTTTCCTCACAAATAAATATATGGAGCCATTTCACTGTGTGGCACCAGAGAACTTTAAATATAAAAAAAAATTCTGACGTGTACATGAAAATCGACAATACACGTGTATTTTTATTTGTTTTCCTCTTTCCGAAAAAGTATATTTGGTTTATAGGACACAATGTGTATAACGTAGTGTTTTCAAAATGCAACAATCTGATTTTTATCCCTAAATCATAGAAAGGGAATTCCCGAACCACAGACAGATTTATTTTTTCTTCTTCTAACTGGCTGCATTGCATTTTAGTGAGGAGTTATGCAGGTCGATCGGAATCTGCAAAAGCTGAGACCAGAGCCTGCAGCTGGAGAAAAAACTTAAGCACTTCTCGAATTATCAAGTGTATGCGTTTGAAAGAAAAAACAACGTCAATGTTTGTGCAGGAAATGTTACCTTTTGCACTGAACCCGCGTTTTTGTGTTCGTTTGTTTAAGCTTCGCTTTCACCCCAAACGGAATTTTCGCATTTACACATTAATGCATTTCTAACGGAGAAATTGCATAGAAATTGTGTATAAGTAGAAAGAAACAGCTGTTTTTTTTTATTTTCAACTGAATTGCTTTAATCGTATTCGTTTAAATACCCTTAAAAACACGTTTAAATTTTATATTAAATTTTTTTTATTAATTAAATTTTTTTAATTAGTTGTGATTGCAACAGTTGCAAATTTCTCCACATTTTCGTTTCTGTGACATACCACCAAACGCAAATTTCTTCGCTACATAAATTTCATTCGTTTTGTTTGAGGTTAATACTGGTCTTAAAAGTGCAAAAGTGATGCCAGTGGATTTTTTTAAAATGTAACAATTTTGTTCTCTCTCTACATTTTTCGTTTGAATTTGAGTTCAAATATCAAATTGAATTTGGAATTACATGTCTTTACTTATTTCTTTTTTTTGTGCCATCCATAAATATAATTAATAAACGAAAAAGTTATTAATGTTGTTTACCCAATGGTAAGTTTTTGCCCACCCTGTATATAGAAGTTTTTGGAGAACTTAGGGATGGATGCATGGGACGAAAGGGCCAAAAAACTTAAAATTTTGTGTGCTCATAAGTAGCGTAGGGTCGGTTGTCCCTAAATGTGCTTGCTTTTTTCGGGACTCTGCACATGCTGCAGCTATGAGGGCATATCAATAATTCCGTGATTTTTCCAATTTCATCGTAGTTAAATGAAATGCAACACTCCTACCATTTGTTAATAGACGACTGTCAAATTTTGAGAGAGTTCCGTCATTTAGTTTGTGTTTAACAGCTGTTCAAAACATACAACCTCGTTGATTTTGTTAAAAATGGAAAAATATAAATTTCGAGTGACCATTAAACATTATTTTTATGCTTGATAAATTCTTTGGGGAACTGTGCACCATCGATTTTAATGGTAAAAAAGTGGTTTACCGACTTTCGTTGTGGTCGCACAAGTACAAATGACGCTGAACGTCCTGTCGAAAAAATTCACGATATGGTGTTGGCCTATAGAAGAGTGCTTGAGATTTGTAATGTCATACGCATTTCATATGGCAGTGTGCTTTCGATTTTACATGACCGGTTGAGTTAAGAAAGCTGTCTGCCGCGTTTGCTCACAATTGACCATAAACGTAATCGTGTGACAACTTCAAAGGATTGTTTGGAGTTGTTTAACCGCAATTCGAATGAGTTTTTGCAGCGTTTTGTAACTGTGGGTGAAACATGCATCCATTACAACACTCCGAAGACCATGTAGCAGTCTAAACAATGGGTTTCTCCTGGCGAAGCCGCCAAAGGTGATAAGGTGATGGCAACAGTATTTTGGGATGCACGCGGGTTAATCCACATCGATTACCTACAGAAGGAAAAAATATTAAACGGCGAATATTATGCCAACTTATTGGACCGATTTAAGGAGGATTTAAAAAAAAATTACACAAATTGGAGAAACGTTGGACTAAGTGTATTGATTTAAAAAAAAAAAGATGTTATGCTGAAAAATATTTTTTTTATGCCCGTATCTCCAATAAGCTGAAAGGTAGGAACAAGGTACATAAGTCCCTCGCCGGCAGTACTTTGGGGAGCTGACAATGAATGCTTGTTGACCTCTTACAAACCTATTGCTCGGTCTGTAGCGGTTTATGAAGGACCGGTATGGCCGGGGAAAGTGAGTATGACGCAGTGGAAGAATATTCAGACTTGCAAAAACGCCGCTCTGAGAACATCACAAGGGTGTCTCCTCTCTTTGATAACTATCTACACACATGAGGAGACGAAGGTTCTTAGAAAATATGGATACATATTTTGGTTTAGGGACCTGAAGATTTTGAGGAGAACTCCAATTTATATTTATGACACTTTTGGGAATAGCTTGCTAACACAATTTTGGTTTTCTACTATAATTTGGGACATTTTACTTAGTACGGACATAAATACTGTTACACACGTTTTATGCTGTAAAATAAAAAATACTGAATGTACTGTTGTTGGTCCAACCAAATATGTTTTAATATACTTATATTTATTGATGTATATTGTATCCAAAAAGAATCTACTTATTCGAAATGTCCGCCTTTTGCCTTTACACACGCCTTAAGTCGCACTGGCCAATCGTCAAAAGCTGCACGAACCTCGTCCATTGGAAAATTGGCCACAGCTCAAACCAAAGCAGTCTTAAGAGAAGAGAGTTTTGAGACAAACGTCCACAATTTGCAATCCAATGGGTTCACTCTCTCCACCATGGATTACGTTGTAGCATGGCATTGATAGTACAAGGTGATATGGTTGTTGGTGTCGGGACCATGTATGACAGTACTACATTTTGGGGCCCTAGGAACAACTGTCCTGTTCAGTTTCGTGAATTTTATGTTTTTTGGTCGATAGTCTTAGATGCTAGTGCCCTTCACTTAGTTTATTACAATTTTAATTTTGTTATATGCGATATTCTGATTCGTAACGAAATTTTATTGTTTCTTGATACCCATATGTCCATAGTTCATGGAGTCCGATTTTCAGGTTCTTTGGCCCATATATGGCCCAAATCCCAAATTGATCCAAATCTTAAACATGCGTACATATTGTCCCCGAACATAAGGGGGCGGTTTTTGGGAACCCTGATTCAATTACCACGCTTATTTATGGGAAGGTTTAAGAATCTTTGCTTACTACTTCAAAAAAACTGACATAAAAGTTTTTTAATCAAATTCCACAGCAAAAATGACAAAAAATAACAATTTGATCAGGAAACTTTACAGTTTTTCAAAGGAGAACTGTTTTCCCTTTTGCCCGATTTGGTCGCTTTTTACGTCCAACCCATCGCCGTCTATAAGACATATATCTGATAAGTTTGAGGAATTCGGCACGTTTCGTGTGGACTGAAAAACTGTGGCTGGGGTTACAATATTCGAAGAGCATCATACTTTTGTTAGGTATATGGTTGTGCATCAGCTTTCCCACAGCCATACTCTGGACCCCCGATCATATTACGTATTACACTTAACCATACTATGATATGATCCTTACAGCCATAGTTTGTTTCCCACCACATAGTATGACTAACACGAAACCATGTTTTGATTTCTACAACCATGGTATGGCCCCTACCCCAAACTATGATCCCCAAATTTATCTTTTAGGATTGGGCTATGCTGTTATTCAACAACAGATATTTTTTTTATGTAAATTATTCAAAAATATATTAAACTGAATATAATAAGTGTGATGTACTTAAAACCCCTTAACTGTTCTATTTATTTAAAATATTTCAGTTATACAAACTACAAGCAGTTTGTTTTGACAAATTTTGATTCAAGGAAAAACAACAAATTGCGCTCAAACGCTTAACGAAGTTGCTTTAGTCCGGTTAAGACCGATTCAAATATTAGGCGTAGATCATAAAATTATCAGATTCATGCTTGTGTAAGTATCTTTGCCTCTTAAAATGTTTGATTCTCTAGACACATGAACTAAGGTTTCACACATTTTATAATTTTCATATACATTCGTCAACCGAAGTGATTTCTTGTAACAAAAAGACACACCCAGCATGAACAAAAATACAAATTCCTGTATTAGTCTAATTGAAAATACTAGGGCTGCGGAGCCCGAAACTTGCCCGGAGTCGAAGCAAGAGTGAAAAAAAATGTGCTTGATTCTGGATAAAGGTTAAAACTTTATCAAACGAGAAAATTTAAATAGACATGGTTTGTAGGCAAACGTTTAGTACAAATAGCCAAGCTTAGGTTAACTTAAAAATCTATGCGAATAGACTGACTTAGTCCCAGCAGTCCATTCTGACCATGAACAAAAGCTAAACTCATAAAATCTATAAAAAGTGAAGCCCAAAATAATATATTCTATTCCTTTTAACCATTTGAAGCTCCGTAGATCCCAAATAAGCCAATATTGATATCTGCAAGGTCGCCTAGCTCGAAGTCTACACGCAGAGAAAAGATATGGTAACACTATGGTCACCGCAACAATACTATGTTCTCTACAATGAAAGCATGTTCGTCGCAACCATATTATTGTTTTTTGAATTTCATTTTGACAAAAGTATGATTGCGATAATATTGCTATTGTTGAAATGTAACAATAGTATTATTGTCAAATTTAGAAATGAAAACATGGTTGTAGTAACCATAGAAACATGGTTGGTGTTACAAAAGTATTGTTGTTTAAAATTTACGTTAACAATAATTTGATTACGGCTATAATACAGTATGGTTGCGACTATGAACATAACAAAACATGTTTTATAGAGCATACATGTATGTGTGTGCGTATGTTTTTTTGATATACAAAAAAACTTACACATGATGCAGTGAATGGTTGTTGTCCATTAAAAAAACAATAACAATCGGAAGGTAGTTCGATGGATTTTTAGTGTGTTTACTTTGTTTGGTGAAATACTCTAAAGTCGACAGGTTCTCGTTTATTTAAAATCTGCCTGCACTTAAGTATATAGCCTTCGATCATGGGGTTTAATCACATTCTTTACTTGGTGTCTACGGATGGTGAAGTAGCATTCACCCCTGCTGGCAACTAAAAGTATTTTTGACCGTTGGAATATATATTTTTGTTTCTTGAATGAAATGTTTAATAAAAACATGGCCTCAAATCTGGCTATGAACTAATAGTAATGCAATTTAAAATAACAAACTTTATAAAAATCTCTATTTTTGAATAACAACAACAACCAATCCTAACAAATAATTTTGGGGATCATAGTATGGTTGAGTGTGAATCATTCTATGGTTGTGGGGATCATAGTATGGTTGCGTGTGAATCATACTATGGTTGTGAGGATCATACTATGGTTGTATGAGAAACATACTATTGTTGTGAGGATCATAGTATGGTTGTGGAGATCATAGTATGGTTGAGTGTGAATCATACTATGTTTGTGGGGATCATAGTATGTTTATGTGTGAATCATACTATTGTTGTGAGGATCACAATATTGTTGTGTCTCAACCATATATCCAACAATAGTATGATCCTCTTCGAATATTGTCACCCCAACCATACTTTTTTTCTGCGTGTATTCGCCAATAAACCGACACGTGAAAAGAAGATATTTTATGCACTCCTTTTCGAATATCAGACATCGTGTTTTGGATTACACTTTCAGACATATGAAAGCTTTCTTAATCTTAATAAAGTCCTGCTGCAGCCTACCTTCTTATGATAACATACAATTGTTGGCGTGACCAGTATATAGTAACCATATAATTTCTCGGCTTGCAAAGACTGGCGTGTAAAAATTGTCGCCGATATATGATAACTCTAGGGTAGTGATGCCCATACATACACATATTATCATATATTGCGCTTGTGTGTGTAGCTGGATAAAATAAAGTTTAACTTCTTGTTGTTTTCAGAGAATTGCGCAGCGAGACCTTACTGGACCACATAAGTCGATGATTTCGAGTAACCCCCACCCAAGGGCTCCTCCAGATTTAATAGCTGCGATCGTGCTCAAATTCAACATGGCGAATGAGGGGCGACTTACATCAATTCCTTACTAAAGCTCGGCATTTTTGGTCTTTCTTTTGATAAAGCCCCCATATAAATGACATTTACAATTGGAAACCCTGCCGCTATGCAGAAAACTATTTAAATTCGATCTAGCTCATATGAAGCATAGAGAGCTTAGTGTCACTAATCTCATCGCGATTGTACTCACCATCCAGGCGAATCGCCAGAGATTCCTTCGCAACCACAAATGATTTGCTAAAAATAATACATGATGATGGAAAGAGGAATTGCATTTCTTCACGCGAAATATCAACGAAGTGAAATAAAGTATAGGATTGCTCGATTGCATAAAAGTTTAATGATAAAACTAATGCACACATAATTAGTTTTATTCACTTTACTTTGTTTTTATTTTTTTATTGGACAAAAACATTTGTATTAAACTACAAGTATTCCCAACATTTGTGAGTGTGCTTAACAACACAACCTACAACTTTCATAACTCAAATGACATTGACGACAAGACTTCTTTTATACTTATTGATTTAAGCTATTTGATTTAGAGCGTTACAGTTACAATTCATCGCGTAAGCGATTGTGCGTGGTTCTCTCAGCCCAGCTTACAACTAGAATATCGTATGACGATCACGCTCATTTTTTAATTCTCCAGAGATTGTTGAAGTAGGATCGTAGTTTGCTCTTTCAAATGATGCTCTTACGAGTCGTTGTGACGATTGCTGGACTGGAGTGAATGAAGGAAGCCAGTGTATCGGGATCGTTTAATGAATTTAACCATTATGTCTAGGAAAGTTTACAAAGAATAACCGGTTTTTGCTTCTCTTACACAAGCGAATTTTGCTTCATTTCAACTCAGTTTTAAATCATTGAACACGTGTCTAGCCCAGTAACCAGGAATTTAGACCAAGTTAGTTTGTTCTTACTTATTACTTATACATCATTTTACTGTTTCCAATTGGTTTTTTTAAAGATGTCATTCAAAATTTCCAAAAGCTGACGATGCGGGAATAAATAAACAGTATTTTGTTCATGCTGGACTTAATGTTTGAGTGCAAATATTATGCTGGAAACATATATGTTTAGAGCATGCTCACCGCAAACATAAATTTGTTTGTTGCAATTTTGCTAAACATTCATATGCTTATGTGCAAACATATACCTTTTTGTTTGCATCCAAACATTAATATGTTTGCGGTAATGTTCCCAAACATGTATATGCTTTCATATGCAGAAATCTAAGCAGGCGTAAGTACCTACCTACTTGTTTAAATTACTGGCATTAATCCAATGTTAAACAAACATACAATAATAAATTCTGCCGACAACTGTATGTTACAGAACACATATTTTTTTAAACAACGATTTTTAGGAATATTTTCTTTCTTAGTTAATACAAATTTCATATTGCGCACTGAAACACCTCGATTGAAATATCTTCTTGTTCTGTTCTGTGTTTTTCGTTGAATTTATGTAATTCAACAAACATACAATATTTCAATATGTTTGAATTATGCCTCAAACATTAAATATGTTTGTGTAGACCTATAATGCAGAAATACAAACATTTTAATGTTTTTAGCATGCCACAAACTGGTATATGTTTGCATGCAATCATATTTCTAACATTTGTTTTCTTCGTGTGGCTGGCAGGTCTGAACGACATTCACGCTGATGAAGTCGCAGCGGCAGTGTCCAGCATCAGCGTGAATATTTAACTGTTTACGTATGATATTACTAGAGAAGAAGACGCTTTCACGGCAGACGCGCGTGGCTCAGGCTCTGCTGAGATCGGGAAAATGCAGCCGTATTGGGCTCCAAGTGATTTCAAAATCCGGGACGTACGTCCCTCATGCAATAAGGGAACGCAGGACGTGCTGTACCCCTTAAATTTTTCGGCCAATCCCAAAGCAGAGGCCCCTAGGTCTGTTTGCACTCATTCAGTTTCAATGGCGCAACTCCTTCACCTGGATATAAGAACGAAGCCTATTGAAATTGGTCCAAGCCGTCAAGTTTTTTTGCTTCTTTCACAATTTGACAACATAAACGACTACAAAAAGCTAGCTTAAGAACAACCATCAAATATTTTTGATGGCATATATTTGAAGGTTTTTAGGCAATTAAATTTGCGCCAATTTTTATGATTCCCTTTTGAATATGCCTCTTGTGTTCGCAGAAGGTAATTGGCATTCGGCACTTTTTGTTTTCATTGTTCCCTTTTCTGATATTCTGTGATTTATTCGTTTTGATTTTTGTGTGAAGAAATACATGGGAAAATAAAAAAATGTTGTTTATTTAATTAATTATAATTTATAATTATTATAAAAGTTATAAAAACAAAATGTCAAAATAATCTTCAGCCAACTTCACACTTCGAAAAATATTAAGAGAATCGCCAGTGCGAGCAAGTTTTTTCCCTTTTCATTCCTTTTACCTTTCTCTCTCTCTCTCTCTCTCTCTCTCTCTCTCTCTCTCTCTCCAACAAACTGAGAGTTGTGGCAAGTAAAATTGCCTGGTGCGAATGGGCACTAAACTCTGCGGAACTCTGGTTGTCAAGATGTTAAATAAAAACAATATCAATCAAACGTTTTTCATCTCAATAAAGTATTTTGCATTTTGAAAAAAAATTGGTGAAATCGCACGTATCTTGAAAATGTACTTAATTTTATTAAAAACAACATTTGTTTTCTTCAAAAATAATAATATCAGTTTTTTCATTGTTCTCCAGTATAGCTAATGTAAAAACAGTGCAAAGGTCAAAACTACGCAAATTGATTAATTCTTTTATTAATCTATTAAATATACTCGTATGTATATGCGAAATGTTTGGTTGCTGTCTTCAAACGGTTCAAAATGTTATTAAACGAATAAAAGAACGAGGACATATGGAAACTAAGCAAGAACTGGGCGGTCCAAGCAATAAACATCAAGAGCTCAGCGAAATATTACTATGAAAACCTCTAAAAACCACATTTATGAGCTCCAAAAATTAATCACTTAGAATGGATGTAGAAGGTAGTGTCTGCAATGAATGTGTTCGCAAAAGTGCCCATAGCCAACAATATTAACGTTTGTGCGAACAAAAAAAAACCATTCTTATCGGAAATTAATAGAGAAAAACGATTTTCCTTCGCCATGGCAGACAGAAACGGAATATTAAATTTTTAAAAAGTGACGAGTGTAAATACAACATATTTGGCTCGGATGGTAGCCATGTAGTATGGAGAAAGCCCGATGAAGTTCTCAACTTAAAAAAACATCAAACCTACTGTACATCATGGGGAGGCTCGGTGATGGTTTCTAGATGCATGTTGGGAGAGGGAAAAACTACATTCGTACGTGGGGATTTGGATCGCCATTTGTCAATTTTGATTTTTTCCCACGACAATGACCCCAAGCACACAGCTTTAGACGTAAAATTATGGATGTTATACAACACCAAAGATTATGCCACCCCAGAGTCCCGACTTGAACCCCATAGCAAACCTTCCGTCGTACATCGAGGTGAAGGTAAGACATCGCAAAATTTCATTAATAACGATACTGAAGAAAGTATTGCAGGAGGAATGGGGAAAATACCTTTCGAAACATGCTATAAATTGGCGAAATCTTTGCCTAAACGCATTAAGATCATTGCATTGAAATCAGTTTACTTTATCAGAAGTAACGACATTTAAAGCAATTTTAAAATTCACAGGATTGATACACTGTAAGTTTTTCCCGAACCTACAGCTTTAAAAACCACATATTACATTCGATTTCGCACAGAACAACACGAGTGTTCATATCGGTTCATGTTTTCGCACATTTCCATGTTTTCGAATAGCCCCCAAATGAAGAGCCCTCCCCATTTGTAGACTCTACATTAAAATATTTTTGAAATTTGTGATTTTTATGACTTGAACACAGTTTTTATTCTGGTTCGAGACCATTTTGTTGTTTCTTTTTCAGAATCAACTAAAAAAAATGTTGAAATGCATTGGCTACGGTTTCCAGGCAGACTGTACAGCTGCTTCTAAGCCCGCCAAGGTTTTTTTTCAGCAGTCAACTTCGGCTACAAATCAAATGACATACGGGAGTCTCATTTATATAACTGAGAATTACCCTTTGCGTATAGTCTTCGAACTGTGCGAAAAGCAATTTTTATCATAGCGCAATATCATTTCAACCAATTCCGTTTTGCATGGCCTTTCGTTGAAAAACACAGATGCAAAAACACAGAGTGTGTGTGTTGTCCATGCATTCATACATACGTTGCACATTAGGGCGTACCAATCCTATGTTTTTGTTCTAAGGGTGGTTAAATTTTAAGGGCCGATGTTGATTTGTCGCGCAAAAGAGCCATTGTTTCGTTAGCTGTGTTGTAAGAGGCACCGTGCTGTTGAAACCACATATCGTCCACATCCATATCTTCCAATTCGGGCCATAAAAGGTTACGATAGCGAACACCATTCACAGTAACTGCCTGACCGGCCTCATTTTGGAAAAAATACGGCCCGATGATGCCGCCACTGTTGCCATTTCTTGCCGCCATTCTCGCTAGTGTATCTTTCCATGGTTCAAATTGAGTTAGTTTGAAATTGAGAAATATCAACTGAAATGCAGAAAAAACTTGACGTTTAGATATGGTTCACATTCAACATCGGCCCTTAAAATTTAAGTACCCTTTATGTTTTTGTTTTGTTTACATTTATTCGGACTTTTATCATTATTATGACTTGATTATTCTGATTTGAGACCTTTTTGTTGTTTCTTTATCGGAAGCAAATTAATATTGGTGAAACGTATTGGCTTTAAATATAAAAAGTTTGGCGGACTTTTTTTGATTTTTTTTTAACATTTCCATGCCAATAAATCGAGTACTTTTGATTTAAGGGTGTCGTTGGGTAGTTCATATTCAATATTATTTTTTCTGCTTAAATTGAAATAAATATGAGAAATGATTTAAATATAATAAAATCGGCTGAAAAAATTGAACAAAACTGTTAATATCCCAAACTTAACATTATTGAATGTAAAGTCCAAGCATCACGAATGCTGACAACTAGCGCCGAAATATATTGGGAATCGCTATAAAGTTTATTAATTCTCATTTCTGGAGTTATAACAGTTTTGTGAGGCACTCTAATGCACATCTTTGCTATGACCTGAACTTCATAATGATTGCACTGTTTTAAAGGTCCAACTAGTCTTGACGGTTGACGGTAGGCAATCTGCTGTTTGAGTTGGGGGTTGCATTTTGCATGTGTTAGAGAGAGACAACTACAATTCGACGGTAGACTTCTGCAGGTTGCAGAATCAACCGTCAGCCGTCAAGACAGATCAGCTGTTTATTGTTATGCTTCACTTCGACATTTTGTGCGCGATAATTGTTTAGAATTTGTTTTCGTTCTTGCAAATTAAATTTTAAAGTTAGAAGTTATGAATAATATACTTATGAACGAAGACAGCCTTTATATTTTGTACAAATGCTCTTCGATCAGCGGGTTTTGTTTTGTTTTGTCTAACCGTCGTCTTCCGTCATAACTAATCACTCAATATTGAATATAACGTCAACCGTCAACACTAATTGGACCTTAACACATCACATTTTTTTTATTTGTATAACAACATTTTAAGAAACTCGGAATAAAGCCACAGCTTGTAAAAAATCAATTACAATTAATTAGTTAATACAAAATAAAAATTAATTTAAAATGTTAATACATTAATAGTCATTTTCCATTTTCTTTTAGCAGCATGTGTTCCTTACATTGGAGAACCCGATTTAATCGGTTTCTAAAAAATATCAAAAATGAAAACAGCTGTCCTAAAAATTGGCATTTTTCGGCTAAAGCGAAAACTGATTTTTGAAAAAGTTCGGTCAATGGATCACCCTATGTTCAGGTCTGCTGAATTTCACTCGCAGACCAAAATACGACAACTTCACTCGTAATTATTGCGGAAAAACCCCACGTCGCTGTTTTCTTTTATTAATTTTCATTATGAAAAGAGGCAGACATAAACGATACAATACGTTTATTTCGTACAAAATTCCAAACCGGCATTCCTTGGCTCACCATAGGATGTGACCTGTAAAATAGTTTATGAACCTACTGTAAATTTCCTTAGATAATGTTTCAATAGAGATATAGAACATTTCATACACTTAATGAACTTTTCAAAATTTATCTAAAATCTATATAGTATATAAAAATGAATGTGTACTTTATGTTTGTTTGTACCTTATAGCTGACGAAACCACAAGACCGATCTTATTTTCTTTGGATATACCAAGGGGGCGTGGCACCTCCCACACAACACAGAATAAAAAATCTTCCTATATCTGACTCTGTTTTAGCTATATTGATTAAATTTGATGTATACACCACTACCATGAACGGGAACAGACTGTACTAAAAAAGTGGGCTGAAGTCACGCCCACTTTTAGAAAAATCGTTATATCTCAGAAACCATGCAACCGATTCACTTCAAATGCCGAGTATTTATTTTATAGGTCTGAAGGATAATTAATATTGATGATTTGTATCAGTCAGAATAGTGGGCGTGGCTCTTTCTGCACAACTTAGACTTAAAAAATTGTCATATCTCGGGTTCTATTTTAGTTGAATTGCCTTTATTTGGTGTATATACAACTGCAATGAACCGATAGAGACTTCACTAACAAAAGTGTGAGTAAATGGAGTCATGCCCCGCTTTAAGAAGAATTGTTATATCTCAAGAACCATTCGAACGATTGTCATACAACCTAAGATTTAAAATTGTTCTATTTCGGGCCCTTTTAGATGTAAGATGATACAATCTATTTTATGCACAACTGGCATGGAGTTTAATAACTTTTGGTAAAAAAGAGGGCTTCGCCACGTCTTTAAAAAAATCGTTATATCTGGGAAACCGCACCACCAATTTCAGTCCAATGTTCACCATATCGTCAACGACATGCTATTTTGCACCATATGCCATTTTTGAGTTAGGATTTGAGAATCCGTTATTTGTTTTTTTCTATGTAATAGTTTTTGTGGAATTTCGATGCTCCTTAGCTCCACATCCACTTTTGATACTTTGTTGTCTGCTCTTTTGCTTCCTATGTCATTTATTTGGCGTATGGAGCAAAGAAACATGTTGCAACATTACCAACAAAACGTGATATCTTGCTCCATGTGCGTATTTTGGCATTTTCATTCTGCTCTATCCTTTACAACAATGGACCAAAAGGGTGGATATGGAGCAAAAGTGCAATCGAAAATTTTACAAAATGGTTTTTTTTTAATTTTCTTAAAAGTTTCCGCTGGAAAAGAGGACTGTGCCACTCCCATGCCATTTTTGACGTTTTTGTGTGGGCATGATAGAAGCATGTTTTTTGGGGTGTTCTCTCAGAATCCGATATTTGTTTTTTTCTATGTAATAGTTTTTGAGGAACTGCGATGCTCAATAGCTCCACATTCACTTTTGATACTTTTTTGTCTGCACTTTTGTTCCCTATGCCATTTATTTGTCATTTTTGTCTCCTTAAAGTGAAAAACTATTCATAGCAATAATATCAAATAATAAATGTGAATTAATAATTTCCCATACTTTAAAATAGTAAGTCTTTAAAGCGCAAAACAATTTATTTCAAAAAAAAAACGGAAGATTTGAAATCGTTCGAATCTTAATTTACAAAAATTGTCATTTAATAAGAATTTTAACAAATAAATTTTTTTCGTTGAAAAAAGTTTCTTAAGTTAATTTGCTTCAAGATCACAAACCAATTTAAGTTGGATCTCAAATTTCATAGTCATCAGTGTTCTCCTAAAAGTGAAAAACTACTCATAACAAATTTCAAATATTAAACCTAAAAGTCTCCTTCGCAAAAGGGCGATTTGAAGAAAATTGAGAATAAATAATTTTAGTCGGATCCCAAACTTGATTGTGGGCAGTGTTTTCCCAAAAGTGAAAAAATAATTATAGCAACAATTTCAAATAATAAATGTAAATTAATAATTTCAGTTAGATCCCCTACTTATAAATAGTACAAGTAAGTGTTCTCTTAAAAGTGCAAAACAATTTCTAAAAAAACTGAAAATTTGAAATTGTTCTAATCCTAATTTTCAAAAAGTTAAAATTGTTTCGTTAAAAAACAGATTTTCTCATACCATATGCAATAATTATAGCTACAGGTCTACATTCTATCCATTACAGTGCTTTCTTTAAATAATTATAGGTACACAATGTTTTAAAAATGTTTGCCTCTCACACAAAAAAAAACCAAATTTTTAATAAAGCAAACTTAAAAAAAATTAAAATGCCCCCAAAAAAGTTATCTCTTTATCAACGTACCAGAAAATCCATAACCTTGCAAAGACAAAGGGCAAATGAAACGCCCGAGGAACGGGAAATACGCTTAAGGAGCAGCCGAACTCAAGCATCAACCTCGAGAGCTTCTGAGACGTCTGGACAACGCAACCAACGTACGCCTTGAAAGACAAAGATCCCGATCATTAACGTCTAGAGCGACCGAGACGGCTGAACAGCATGACACACGTCTTTCAAGACAACGGTCTCGAACAAGTACATCAAGAGCTGAAGAGTGGGTTGATCAACACAACGTACGTCTTGAAAGTCAACGGTCTCGAACAAGAACATCAAGAAATATTGAGACATCTGATCAACGTGAAGTCCGGCTACGAAATCTGAGATCTCGAACCGCAATAACTTGGGCTCTTCAAATGAGCTCTCAATCTTCAAATATTCGAAACGCTTCTTCATCATATTATCGCATTGGATTTAATTATTCTACAGATACTGATTACAGCGAACACTCATTAATTGCTATTGGCCTAATGAATAACATTTGTCAATACAGCAATGCTCTAATGTACAAAACGGAATCGCCTGGAATGTGCTGTGCAAATGGCAAAGTTGTTTTGCCTGCACTATTTCCCCACCAGAACAGAAATCTCATTGATTTCAGGTAAGTCAACAAAATATTTACCAGTCATACAATTAATTTGCAATAATTTGGCTATATGAACAAATCCAGATTCGCCACATTTTTTAAATAAAATAAGAACATACTTATAATTCATGTTTCCAAATGACATCAGGTTGTTCAGGACAACTTTATGCCAACATTTCGTGTTCAAGGTCAAATTTATCATCGAATAGGATCGATAATGCCAGTTCCAGATACAGAACCTAAATTTCTACAATTCTATTTCATGGGGCAAGAGAATGATAAAAATCAAGTGCAACAACGTCAGCGTTGTTGTGGCTGAACGGCTTACGAATCATGCTTCATGCCAATAACCAATTAGTCAAAACATTCAAACAAGCTAAAGATGATCCGCGATTATGTTCAGACGACCACTGTATTAGGATTCATGCTGACTAAACGCCAGTTGGACAACACCAAGGGCCTTTTAATGCACCTACAATAAATGACGTGGCAATTTTGATGGTTGGTGATCCAGTGGCATGTTATCGCGCGATATTTTTATTCGCCGTCGTGATGATGGAATTAAAAGAATATCTGAAACACGTCGCTCATGCGATGGATATCATTTTGAAATACCCCAAATCAATCAGGCAACAAGTAGGTTTTAAATTTACTTATTATTTTATTGTACTTATACTTATTTTCTTATTTTTTTTCTTTCGAAGAATTTCTACGCGTACCGCTTGATGATACGCCAAAACTATTATTATTATTTCACCAATACATTGTTGATGCGCAAGAATATTCACAAGATGCAAAAACATATGTGCGATCTTATGGGCGTCCAGATTTGTTTATCACTTTTACCTGTAACCCAAAATGGAAAGAGATTGCATCCGAATTGTCGGAGGGTCAAAAATCTACACATCGACATGACATTACAGCACCTGAAAAAATTGAAATCACTCATGGATTTTATTGTGAAGTTACGTGTCTTTGGAGATACGCGCTGCTGGATGTATTCTGTCGAGTGGCAAAAGCGTGGATTGCCGCACGCGCTTATTCTGATTTGGTTAGTTGAAAAAATTTAGACTGATAAGATTGATGATATAATTTCTGCAGAAATACCAAATCCAAACATTGGTCCAGAATTGCATGATATTGTAATCAAAAATATGATTCACGGTCCCTGTGGAAGGAACCATCAATCCAAGTTCGGTATGCATGGCCGATGGAAAATGCACGAAAAAGTATCCACGCCAATTGCTCTTAGAAACAGTCTCTGGTAATGATGCCATCCACTTTGTCGTCATCAATCTACAGATTTTGGTGGACAATCAATAACATTGAGGGTGCGCAACAACGATAATAATGACGATAATCGCTGGATTGTACCATTCTCTCCATTACTTTCTAAAACGCACAAGGCGCACATTAACGTTGAATATTGTAATTCCGTAAAGTCTATTAAATATATCTGCAAATATGTAAAAAATTCTTCCATGGCTAAAGTTTTACAAACGTGTCAAATCATAATATGGAATGCATGGAATGCACGATGGCGCATAAAAAATCTTTGGAGCTCTCGACCGAACGAACATTACAAGACTTGAGAAACTATCCAACTTTATTTGGTGGAGCTCTGGTTTTGTTAGCCGGAGATTTTCGGCAAACACTTGCAGTCATTCCAGGCTCAACTCCCGCTAACGAGCTGAATGCATGCCTTAAGTCGTCCTTCCTGTGGCAAAAAGTTCACACTTTGAAATTAACAACTAATATGCGTGTGCAACTCCAAGGCGATTCATCAGCATCCCACTTTGCTAAGAAGTTATTAGATTTAGGGAATGGAAAAATAGCAACAGATCCATTAACAAATTGCATAACGTTCCCAGCAGATTTCTGTACATTGACGGAATCAACACGAATTAATAAACTGCATATTTCCTAACCTCGAACAGAATATTAAAAACAACAATGGTTATGCGAATGCGCGTTACTACCTGCGAAAAACCTTGATGTTAATTTAATTAATGGTGTTATTCTAAAAAGAATCGATGGCACACCTGAAACATATAAATCCATTGATAACGTAACCAAAGATGAAGACGCAAATTACCCGGTTGAATTTTTAAACTCACTTAATATACCGGGCTTTCCACCGCATGTTCTTGAACTACAAATTGGAGTGCCTATTATCTTGCTACGAAATATTCACCCTCCTATGATCTGCAACGGGACCCGGGACCGATGTTTTGCTCCCCCGTATTCCTATGATACGCACGGACTTGCTGTTCGAATTAAAACGGCTACAATTTCCGATCCGACTAGCATTCGCAGTGACTATTAACAAGTCGCAAGGACAGTCGCTGCAAGTATGTGGCTTAAATTTATCTAACCCATGCTTCTCCCATGGCCAACTCTACGTCGCCTGTTCCCGGGTTGGACAACCAAGCGATATATTTACTTTTGCTCCAAAGCGAAAAACAAAACATATTGTTTATCCCAGACCGCTTCAATTATTTATTTGATATAAATTAAATACTAATATTAAATAAAATAAATTTTTTTTTTTAAATATAATTTTAATTGTGTTCTTTATTTTCTGCCAGTGTAGGTTAAGGCGTTACAACGTACGCCGGGTTCAGCTAGTGTTTTCTATAAATTATGACTTCGATTGAGAATGAGTCTTGTTTGCGAAAAAGATGGATACAAGCGTGGCATAAAGTCAAAAATTATTTGTTAAGCGTAATTGCTGTTCCCAGCAGCCAAAACTAATGCCGACCAAGTTTGGATTGGTATTTCTAGTGGACGCTAACAAAACCTTTTCGGTCGGTACTTTCAACGGTTCCCTAGCACTTAGATGCAGATTTGTGTATGTTAACATTTGAAACATTATTCGAGTACATATATGATTTTTAGGCATTCGTCACTTTGCCAGTGCTTGCACCACTACGTATAGTGATGGGCCCAACTAGTTTTCTCTCTAAATTCGTGCATAATCCAAAACATATTTTTGATGTGACCTTCCATTGATATATTTTTCATTATAATCCTTCCATTATCATCTTGAAATAAAACTGCGAAGCTTTCTTTAAAACTGCGCCAAACAAAAGCATCTCATAAATTTTATATCTTTTAAAAAAATGGAGCACCGGCAACACGCAGAGGAAAATTATGGTTACTGTATGGTCACGGCAACAATAATATGTTCCCTGCAATAAAATTAAGGTCGTCACAATCATAGCATTCTTAATCGAATTTAATTTGGACAATAGTATGATTGCAATAACAATAATGTTGTGAAAATGTAACAATAGTATTACTGCCAAATTTAAAAATCAAAATATGTTTGTAGCATCAAAATAAATATGGTTGGCGCGATAAAAGTATTGTTTTTTGGGTTTTATGCTAACTGTAATATGATTACGGCAATCATACTGTATGATTGTAGTTTTTCTTCACTTGAATATGGTTTTTAAAACAATGTTATTGTTAGGAATCTAATGTTTTACTCTTTATATGTAAATTAAATTTTTCAAACCAACTGCTTTGGATTTCGTTAACTGAAATATTGTTTATAAAGGAAACGCTAACGTTTTTTGAAACGGATTTTTTCTACCGTTTATTTTAAAAAAAATGTACTTAATTAAATTCTATTGTGGACAACATAACCCAATCCTACGAGGGCGACCGCAAAACTAACTGGCCTGGCACATTTTCTGTTTTATCGTACTAGCAACTTTTTTTTTGTTTTTTAAGAGCAATCTTTTATGAGCCATCTGTCGAAATTTCCGAAATATTTAATGATTATTTCCTTTGTTACAGGCGATTGAAGTAAACAAGTTTTATAATTTTTGAAAAATGGAAAATAAAGAGTTTCGTGCGGTAATTAAACATTTTGATATGAGAGGTTATACGCCACAATTAATCAAAGATGAATTGGATTCTGTTCATGGTGATAATGCACCATCATACTCCACCGTGAAATCCTGGGTTCAACAATTTAAAATGGGTCGTTCAAGTACGGAAGATGAACAACGCTCTGGAAGACCGACAACTGCTACTACTATTGAAAACATTAGAAAAATATTTAATGAAGTGACTAAGGATAGACGAATAAAGCTCAGAGAACTTGCTGATATTGTTAAAATACACGAAAAACAAGTTTGGAGTATTTTACATGATGAACTCCACATGAAAAAGCTATCCGCAAGATATGTGTCGCGTTTGTTGACTTTGCCCCAAAAAATCGCCCGTTGGACCAATTCCGAGGAGCTTTTAGCGATTTATCAGCGTAATCCAATAGAGTTCTTGCGCCGATTCATAACTGTTGATGAAACATGGATCCATCACTACATCCCAGAATGCAAAGAACAGTCAAAACAATGGATAGAAGCTGGTAAAAGTGGTCGCAAGAAGGCGAAAACTGTTAAGTCAGCTGGAAAAGTAATGGCCACAGTATTTTGGGATGCAAGGGGTATAATATTTATTGATTATCTTTAGAAAGGAAAAACTGTAAATAGTGAATATTATTGTGCATTATTGGATCGGTTGAGTGAAGAAATCAAGATAAAACGACTGCATTTAGAAAAAAAAGTTCTTTTTCATCAAGATAATGCTCCTTCACACACTGAATTTTTAACTCAACAAAAACTGGCCGAATTACTGTTTGAAATTGCTCCGCATCCACCATATAGTCCAGATTTAGCTCCTTCTGATTATTTCTTGTGTCCAAATTTAAAAAAATTTCACATTTGTCGCCACAACCGAACTTTTTGCTTTTGGCCAACCGAACTATTCACCTATTCCATCGCTTCAATTAAATGTTGATTGGGTATACAGCAGACAAAAATACCACTATCGGTTTCAGCGACAAAAAAATCCTACGATTCAAAAGTTATCCAAAAACTGCTCATAATTCAAATGACAGTATTAACATTTTAAAATCGACAAAACAAAACAAATAACAAAACGTTTTTAATTTCGGTAAGATAACCAAATACATAAAACCTAAAATACGAATTCAAAGAGTACTTATAACCAAAAATCTAAAACAACAACCAATACACATACAAGTTCAGTTCCAATCGTCACCACGACTATCGGTTTGCCATTTGTGCTTTTTCAGTTTGGGTATCGGTTTTGTTGCATGCAAATGCAATGCTTAGTTGCAGCTCAAATGAAACACGACTTTGGAGCAGAAGCATTTCTCAAAACGTGTGTTGGTGAACAAACACGATCAAGATTAACACGTATTTACATTGGAGATTGAATATTAAATAAGGCGATGTTGGCACAATTTTATTAATTTAAAAAAACTTTCTTCTTAATTTGCATTAGTTAAACGAAAGAAAGTTGCAGAAACAGATTCGCTGCTACTGGGTACCTATGGAACCTGTTTAGAACAGTAAATATCAAATCTGGTTCCAACGATTTTGCACCGCTTTTTCATATTCATTTTCCAACCTAGGTTTTGGAGCTAAGCAAATTAACTTCGGGACCCCAAAAGTTATGAACTACCACACACGGTGGTTTCCCGTCATTCGGAAATGGATTAGAACTACAAAAGATAAGTTAAACGAGAAGACTTTATTGCAATCATCGAATGTTATTAGTCTTGATGGAAATTCGGTTAGACAAACCACAAGATGGTAGTCACGATAATGTAACGGAGCTGCACAACCAGTTGTGGCAACTTGTAGATTTTAAAGTTTGTTATTTGTTGTTCGGAACCGACAATTGGCAATGACAACGTTCTCATGACCAGCTTAACATTTCTTAACACATTAAATTAAAAACGTTCAAGTAAAAACTTCCCTAAATTCAGCTGGGCCGAACCTTATATGCCCTCCACCGTCAGTTTTTTGTCAACCCTAATATCAGCTAAAACTTTAAAATTACTCTTTATAAGGGACTTTTTTGGGCCACATGAGCCAAAAAGTCCAACATCTATTACATCTTTTGTGGTATTTAGAGCGTCCCAACTAACAGTACCCATTTTTACCATTCTCCGTCCACCAAAAATTTTGATTTGTTAAGCAAATACTCAACAAATTTACTTCTTTCCGAGGTACCTTTAGTCCCGTAAGGCAAACTATTTTTTCATTGTCCATTTACAATCACAAACAGTTTATAACCAAAGGCAATCATCTTGCAAAATTTTTGCTTTCCACAGACACATGAGCGGACGGACAATTTTAGAATACCATCCACTCTTCGGAAGTCGGGCGTGGCCGACTATGATATACTATAAACCACTCTGTTTTTTTAGAAGATTTTGTTGGGGCTATATGATACCATGAACCGATCCAGGCCCACCAGAGGTAAATATTGGGCGCTCATAACGAATCATGCTTAATTTCAACACGATTTGTTGCTTTAAGAGCTGCAGGACCTCAAATAAGGGCGGGCCTTTGTGTGGAGGCCATTCGGAAACATGCACCGATATGGTACAATTTAGCGGGATCGAGCATAATTGTTGGCTTCTAGAGTTGCCGGACCTTATATTGGGAGGGACCTTTATATAAGAGATATTCGAAAAAAAACTGATATGGTTTAATATCAATCAGTTTGACCGGATTGTGTGGGGGATATACGAAAACATGGACCTATATGACCAAGTTTAAACTGGGTTGGTCGCTATTAGTAGTGCTTTCGAATTTAATTGGTAGCTCTTAAAGCTGCAGTTTCTCAGATCAGAAGGGATCTTTGTGTGGGAGCTATTCGATAACATGGACCATATGATCAAATTTCACCGAACAAGAGTGTTGTTCGCTCGAAACGCTTTGTGCGAATTTAATAGAAATCATATGTAAAATGTTGCTTTAAGAGCTGTAGGTTGTGCAATCGGGAAACCCCTGAGGGACATTGAAACACTCACAGATATAGACCGAGTTCAATAGGGTACGTGCTTGGCCCAAACTGCAAGGATGTACCAAGTTTTACAGTAATCGGTTCATATTTCCGACCTGTACAGTGATTTCAACGAAAGATGGACAGACGGACCCCAACACTAGGTCACAATACCCTGTACCACAATGTGGTATCGGGTATACGAGTAGTGATTTAAAAGTCAAATCAAGATGAACGCTTAATTGTTCAATTTCAGCACATATTGGTCTACTTTTCCGGGCGGCTTCATATTCGGATCTTAAAGAATTGTAAATTGCCTTTCTGACAATATGTGTTCCGCTCAAATAATCATAAAGCAAAGCCCCAATACATTTGGTATTTGTATTTATATTTTAGGGTTTCAGGGTGAAAACAATACCAAGATGGTCATTAGAATGAAATTATAATTGTCGTCATTACCAATTGTTCGATCAAACGAACCATTCTACAAAAAAAAACTATTAGCAAACTCCATTCCCTTACTATAACCGAATAATAAGTTGCCTGTACCGTACCATGATCGTAGCTATCTTACGATATGTTCAACCGAATTTCGATCAAGATTTTTAACATTCGGTAGTAGCGCCAGAAAGCCTTTTCGTCCAACGTATTTTTTGAGTTCTAACTAATTGAATTTTTCTCTGTTTTTGGTCTATATTTAACACTTGACATTCGAAAGATAAACAATGAGGTAGCTTTTCGCAATATGAATTAGAGTTCCGTTTTTTATTATTTTAGTTCATATACTGAGAAAATACGAAGATGCACGTCAAATCTACACGATTTTTGGTTATTATAAGTAGAACACAATTTTATTGTTGCTCACAGAGACAGATTCGTTGCCACAACGAATTTGTTTGCCAACCGAATGATAAAGGCTACATAAACTATAAAGATTCCATCAGTACATCCGAATGTTGGTTGACACATCTCAATCGAAAGTAAATGAGACAAAAAGCAGCGGTAGAAGTGACAAAGTATCGGAACCCTCACAATTGTTTTTTTCTGGATATTAATATCCATAATTTGCACTTGTAATTTTTAAATAAAAGCGGTTTGCTAAAATTAATTCTCTGCAAAACTTTTGGTTGCAATAACCAAATATTTTTCAGCATTTCATTGGCATGGCCGATCTATGGCTTGTGTGTACAATACGTTAATCATATTTATGATCTTGTGTTATGTCGAACCAAATGTTCATTGCGATGGAAAACATTCGGTTATGACAATGGAAATTCTTTCCTAACAACTGAACTTTTGTAGTGATAACAAAGAATAATTAAACACAACATAATTCGTTAGCATTAACCAAGTTTACATAAGTTTTCTGTTCGATATTAAATCATTTCGTCTGTGCGCCGACCAAAACTCATATGTGTATTTTTTCGATTTTTTTTTATTGTTGTATTAGAAAGCCTTATTGGTAATACGATCACCTACCAAAACGTTTCGCGTTATCTTCATTCGTTCCAAAGTTAGCCAATACTCCTATGTGTAGCCCATAGTACAAATGCTCCAATAAAAACTCCCATGTGTTTTTGTACACATAGGATTTTTTGATATAAAAGAAAATTGCATGGATTTGCGTTTGATTTTCTGTCAAAAAAAAAAAAATTACGAATTTTCCCAAAAAGTTTTCCGTAATTAAATTGAAAAAAAGGAAAAAAAGAGAAAAAGTCAAATAAACACAGGTAAAATTGCAATTCTATAAATTTTTCGCATCTCCTACATATTAGCGACTTTTAGATGAATACAGCTATCGAGAATACGATGGAAGGCGAAATTAATCTTAATCTTTATTTGAACGAGGAAACGGGAGTTTTTGAAGCAATAGATAAATGTGAAAATGAGTTGGAAGAAAATGTGGAAGGATTGTTAAAGACGGAAAGGAAGAAGAAAAACAAAGAGTTACGTGTTTTGGGGAAAAAATATGGAACAAAAGGAGCTAGAAAGATGAGAGACAATTGTTGTGCCCATCTCGCTGAGAAGAAAACAGAAAGAAGCTTTCTCTGTGGAGCTATTGATGAAGGTAATCGTAAAGATACTTTCAATTTTTTTTGGAATTTACCCTCATGGGATGTCAAAAAAGCCTACATTATGGGTTTGGTTGAATTTCGCAAACAAGCCGTTAATTCCGAGAGTTCCGAGCCACTATTGCAGAGCAAGAACTAAGAGAACATACGTCGAAGAGATATTTAGGACCAAAACCGAAATGCACAGATTATATATTGAGTGGTGTGAGAAACATAACGAAATTCCGGTTATGCGAAAAAAGTTCTGTGAAGTTTTGAAAGAGAAACAAATATCAATATTTAAACCCCGCAAGGACCAGTGTTATGTTTGTGTTGGTTATAAGGAAGGTAATATTGATCAAGAGGAGTATGAGATTCATGTTTTAAAAAAAGACGAAGCCAGGGCCGCTAAAAAAATGGCTGTTGACAACATGTCATCTGACATGTTAGTAGTGACCATGGATATGCAAAGTGTTTTATTGTGCCCAAAACTACTTGTATCCGAACAGTACTACAAGCAAAAATTAGCCATTCATAACTTTACATTTTATGTAAAAACACTAAAGATGTGTACCTGTACGTATGGCATGAAGGAGAAGGAGGTGTAAATTCAAACAATATTACAACATGTGTTCTTCATTTCTTACAACAATATTGTATTTCGTATAAAAAGGTGGTGCTGATATCTGATGGGTGTACTTATCAAAATAGAAACAAAGTATTGTGCAGTGCTTTAGGTAATTTTTCATATTCAAGAGACGTAGAAATACAGCAAATAATACTAGAAAAAGGTCATACGATGATGGAAGTTGATAGTGTGCATTCTACCCTAGAACAACTATTTAGTCCACCAATATACTCCCCTGCTGACTACATACATCTGATGCGTCGTGCAAGACCATCTCAACCATACATAATTAATTATTTGGATTATACATTTTTCAAAGATTATGAGCATCTTCCAGACAACTACCGTTCTATTAGGCCAGGACGAAATACTGGAGATCCAACAGTCTGTGATATTCGTGCACTACTTTTTAAAATAATGCAGTTATGTACAAATTGCGGCATACAGAAGAATGGAAACCTTTACCTCAGCAAAGAAATCAAGAAGTGCAAGCCGACTTGAAAGCTTTATATGCCATTAACAATTGATACAAACAAATATAATAGCTTACAATCCCTAAAACAATTTATGCACAGAGATTATCATCACTTTTACGATAATTTATACCGTTAGGTTCATTTATTTAAAATACTTGTTTGCTTGATTGAATTTTGTTACTAAATTCTGTTGTTTAATAAAAAAATCTCATGTTCCACTATTATCTGTCATATTCGCCAATGGTTGGGTCGGAAAAAATCATTTATATCTTCTATATGAATTTACAAACAAATACTCCTATGTGTATTATAATTTAACTATTATTTTAAAAAGTGTCCGAAACAAAACTCCCATGTGTAGTTTTTCTTTAAATATCCTTACCACACCAAAGCGCCAAAAGATATCTGAATTTTTTTTTGATATAATGATGACAAATGGGCTTTGAAAAAAACAAAAAATGTGATATGCTAAAAATTTCGCATATTGCCAAAATAAATCAGTTTTTATTCTCTCCTGAAAACTAGGTAAAATACACATGGGAGTTTTGGTTAGCGCACAGACGATTTTATTTCGAATCGAATATTCATCACAATTATAAACATTTGGTTTTTCTGTCTAATAGAGCTTTTGTAGTTTCAACCAATTTCCATTTAGTTTTTTTTTGTGTAGTAATGATGACATATTTTAACCCTATCGATTCCTTTTAGAGTACCTTCCCTAGAAATTACCCTATACGAACTTAGTTAACAATAACTATAACGTTTCTTATACAGTTTTTAATATTTTTCCTTTAGTTGGAAATCGGTTGAAACTACTTAAATTCTGTTGCAAAACAAGAGTTTCGGTCGCAATCACTAAATGTTTATAACCGTAATGGATATTCGTTTCGACATTCCACAAGATGATAAATATGATCATCGTATTGTAGACGCGACTAATTAATCGGTCATACCAATAAAACTCAAAATATGTATTCTGTTGCCATGGTTGATGGCTGTGGCAACCAATAGTTTAGCCAACGTTCTGTTGTTGTAACCATATGTAGGAAATTATATTCAAACTTTCATCACAACCAAAAGCGAAAATAATCCTATTATTACTGCTTGAAGCAAATCGTTTAAGCTCATTGATTCAGTAAAAATCTTCATCATCTCTGCTTAAGAGAACTTCAAGGTATAAAGTATAAGAACACGTTTGGCGTGGGGATTTTTAGACCCAACAATTCCTTTCTGGTTGTTCTCATATTCTACCCACCACTTCAGTTACAATTACTGAACGTTAGAGGAGCACCAACTAACATTCTGTTGTACTGAAGGCATACTCGAGGTGAACCTATAAAGATAGTCTTTCCTATTGTTAACTTTCAAAAGCTGGCAAAGTAACTGATGCCATCAAAAAGCTATAATTTTCAATAAGACGATGCGTGATTAAATGCACGCATCGTCTTATGCCTGCATAACCTTTAGAAATATGAAAAATATCAAAATTAAAGCTCAGGAACAGAATAGCCAGACACACAGGATCTGAGAAGACCCAGAAATGTCGATTTGGTGCCAATACGTTTAGCTGGATATTTTAACGCTAAGATTTCAGCCTACATCCGAACACTGGAAAAGTTGCATGAAGATCCGGATTTCGGAGGAGAAATCATCATCTCAGACAGGCCCATTTTTGGCTCTTCGGCTATATAAACAAGCAAAATAATCATTATTGCAGCGGTCCCAATCATTAAGTACTCGACGAGGTATCACTGCATCAATCAAGAGTGACTAGTTGGTGTAGTTTATGGCATCGCGGCATCAACGGACACATCTATTTCGATATAACGAAAGGGACACCATTACCTTCAATATTTCTCGGTGGCTGGCAATTGCTTGCGGTACTTATTTGATTCAACAAACTGATGTGTTACAATCAGTCACTAGGTGCGATATGCCAAGGTGGCTTGATATAGCCTGTATGGGCCCAAAATGTATTGTGTTAAAAAACAATTAAATTACGTCACGAATTAGACCCTTTAGCATATGGTTGAAAGGGTCCCTAAGGCACTCAAAATTAGTCCTTTCGAACATGGACATGTGGGTACTCATAAACGGTACTCACTATCTTCTCTAAATACGAGTATAAACTAATTTTCCACGAGCTCTATTTCCCCCAAAAATCGCTTGCTTTACCAAAGGACATAGGACACAAAAACAATGAAAATTCCTCATGAATGTGAAAATTACACTTATTTTAAGATCCGTCTAACATTGAGGCCTTGACCCATTGGTCACAGGAACCCGAAGACGAGGTCAAAACATGGACCCACCATCAACAGCCAGTGAAGCCGAATAATATACTTATCGTGGACCGCTGTGGCACGATGTTTAATGTTATTGCGCCAGAAGAGATTATAAGTAATTTATCACCGTTCATCCGACCCTATCCGCATTGTTTCCTTACAATTAAGCGTTCTTTTTGCAAAGTATGAGCAGCGGCAAATGTTAATTCTTCAAAAAAAGAAGCAGTAGCTCATTGAGTAATTACATGGAGAGCCATACAAGTCTACGACATCCGTAATGAAATTTCGTCGCCGACAAAAGTCCGGCTGACATGCAACATTCCTTATAGTATTTGTAGTAATAAATTAACACCAGACTAATTAATGGCCGAGAGGGTACTTTTTTCCTTTTATTTTTATAACTTGCAATTAGACTGGGCCCATCGCAAATAAACGCTTGCTGAGAAAGTTTTGCAATGCAAATTCTGCACAATCATGTGACTTCAAATCAAATTTGTATCTTCAATCGAATAAGCCATTGTATTTCTTACGGAGCTCTAATAGAGAACCGTAAAACATATTGTTGGGACTTTAAGTGGATCCGTTTACAAATCCATAAAAATAAAAACACAACACATTCGGATGAAGTCTAACAAAACGATCATCTATCGAAACGAGTTTTACCGCTAACTTGAACACAGTCCGTTAACAAACCAATTAGACACGATTAATATTTTCCAAAAAATAAACATTCGAGGCACATTACTTTCAATTAGTGTAGGATCTGAACTTGAAAATTGCACAAAATATAAAACCGAAAACACAAAAAGAACCTCTATAAAATTCACACACCAGCCAAAACGTTGACGAAACTGGTTTCGATTCCAGTAAACTTGGCAACCAAACACGAACGGCCCCGCCGCCGCTTTGTGGTCAGTGCCAGTAGTGGGCAAAACCAAAATGCACAGTCGTACGTACCTATTGTTGGTAATGGAACACGTATGAGCAAGTGTATGTGTATTTATTAAAAACAAAGATATTCTAAAGATATTTACTAGTATTTACGGACAGACGGACTTAATCTCGTGTAGAACTCACAATGCAACGGAATCTTCAGTAGCCAAACAAACGACCGATTCGTTGAACGATCTCTTAAGAACTGATTTGCTGCGGCCCATAACCAGAGCTGCTTTCATTCGGAATCAATCTTGAATCGACGCGACAGATACAAGATACATCGATGCCGATGACGACCAGCGTTGCCAGTTTTTGTTTTTGAGTCGATTCCCAAAAGTATTCTTTTATATCCCAAAAATCATAGGCTTGTTAATACACCCAAACAGAAGGTGGTATGATAGGCATGCTGCAGAAGTTTATAAGTAAAACGTGGTTTAGATCCTCCTACATCAACCTTTTTATTCATGAAAATTTCAAATCATGGTTTAGGTCTTTTGGCAGACACCGTCCTTTTGCTATCCAGTATTATTTATCAAAATTGTGTACACAAAAATCTGTGGAGCACACATAATCTGCATACAAATAAGGGCCAACCTATGATTTACTTATACATACTCGTATACAGACAGATAGTAACCAAACTAGTGTGCACATGTATATCCGGTTTGTTCGCGCACAAACCGGATCAGTCCCTATATTGGCGCAGCCTTCAAACACATGTGGACTAAAAACAAAAACGTACAAGCTTGATGTCTCTCTTTAAGTATGTTGATAGAACGGTTAGTGGTCTAAGATTTTTATAGGCCAATAAAAGAGCTCCCACGTGCCAAAATTTTCGGTAACTTAAAAAGTCATGAACATTCGAAGTTAAAAATGAGTAAAAATGCATTGAGACATTGAAATAATTTCTTTATTCGTTTTTATGCAGCGTCCGAGGTCTATGACTTTGAAGCTGCACCCGTTGGAAGAAATTACTATTTGTACCTAGGCCAATAATCCAGATCCTATCCCTTTGTGATATCTTTTAGCTTGGAACATTTTGGGTCGTCGTTTGCGCTATTTTTGAATGTTCGCGGTTTATTTGTGCTTCCCAGAATATAATCAATTTTAGAACAATGCTCCTGATATCTGTAAAAATTATCTACATTTTAGCAGATACATACATACTTAGGGGCGCGGGCTTCCTGGTAATCGAAGGACATTTCGTACTTCTACTAAAAGGTTAGTTTTCGAGGTGCATACTTTACAATGTTGTTTCAAGTGGTGCTGATAATTGAGTAGACCGAGTTTTTTTAATCAACCTCGCCCAGTCGCAAGACCTTTTTACGACAGACGTTGTAACGAAATATCTGATAAAGGTCGTCAAGGACCCGAAATCGCGATAAAGCAGTGAGCAGCCATGATAACTAATGTCACTTTGCTATTTTGTAAACGAACTTGTCTTCTTTTAAAATTTAGATTCGAAAGGTGTTGAGCCGGTTATTATTTTAAAATCAACTTTTTTTGCTCGATAAGTTTATAAAACTTGTCTTTATCTTCGTATAAAGAATTGCAGCTATCATTGCACCCTGCATCACTCTGTGGAACATGGTATAATAAGTTAGTAGCATGCCAAATGTTTGTAACTACCAAAAATATTTGTGCTAATTTAATTAAACGATGTCTGTCCATCCGTACGTCATCTAACGCTTGTAATCAAACTACAAGTCGCAACTTTTTGCCCGATTTGCATTTAATTTACCAATAGTACTTTTTTGGGCCAAGGGCAGACGCTGTTGAAAGTAAAAAAAATCGGTTCAGATTTAAATATAACTCCTACATATGTATATGATCATCCGTTTATTATGTTTTTAGCTCATGGAGACACATCTTGCATTCAGTCTTGATGAAATTTGTGCACAGGTAAGCAAGTAAGTTCCTTGTGCTAAAATGGACGTTGTTGGGATTGGAGAACACTGTTCAGATTAAGATGTAGCTCCCACATATATGTTCAACCGATTTTAGCAAAAACAATGACATCTTCTCAGAAATTAGTTAAAAAATCTTGGTAAATTTAAAGCCCTTTCAATTGAGTCTAAAACCCTTTCTTTACTGGCTTTTCTAAACAAGGTATGAAAGTGTCGGTCACAGCTTTACTTTCACCATAACTTTCGCGTACCTGAGAAAAGTGAGAAACTCTAATTGTTTTGTTTATTTAATTACAGGTTTATTTATATTCGTAAAAAGTGACGTAGACGTGATTTTAATAATATTTCGAATTGTAAAAGTTTTGGATTTTAGTCATTACGGTTCTTACACCGATTGAAACCGGTTGATATGATCCGGATCGGAAAAAAAATCGATAGAGGACCTTGTTATTCATTTTCTACGGTTTGGTGCAAAAGTGTTTAAAATCGGATTTTTGTTTAATTACAGTTTAAGTTTATTTTTTGAGAAAAAAATAACGTTTAATGTGTCATTTTTCATCAATGATGGCACATTGAACTTTTATAAACCACTGACAAATACCCTGATTTTTGCATTTAACTATTGTATTTGTTTGTCGATCCTAGAGTGTTTCTTTTCCCGGAATAGAGGGATTTATTTGTCGTCCATAGTCCGTTCACAGAAAATTGCCACTCAGAACGTTTTGTCATTTGAGGGCGAATTGTTTTGTTTACAGTGTGTTAAAAAATGCATCTCAGTCAAGAAATAGAATTATCCCGTGAACATTTTCGTGCGGCCGTGAACATTTTCGTGCCTTTAGTGGAACGTAGGACGGTCAATTCTGAGTGGTATACAACAGTGTTCGAAGAAATGAGGAAAGATAATAAGAGCAGACGGATCATTTTGCATCACGACAATGCGAGCTCTCACACATCAGCTGAAACGATGAGCTATTTGACCACTCAAGATGTCTAATTGATGGGCCATCTACCGTTCAGCCCTGATTTGGCACCCAATGACTTCTTCTTATTCCCAAGCATCAAGAAAAAAAGCGTGGACAACGTTTTTCATCGCTCGAAGCAGCTGTTGAAGCTTTCAAAAATCATGTTTTCGAAGTGGAAAAAGTGCTTCGAAAATTGGTTTGTGCGCATGAAAAAGTGTATTGATCTATTTAGAATAACAATAAAACCATTTCTAATGATAAAATGTTGTATTTTTATTGCCGGACCCGAAATATAAATAGCAACACTCGTAGTTCCGATTAAATCTAGTTTACGGAACACAATATTTAAACTCTCTGCTCAAATTTGTTATAAGTGTTTTACGTAGTAAATATTTCGTTAAGTCTCGAGCCAATTCCCGGGTTACCGGGACGAAAAATGACCGGGATACCCGGGAGAAAACTGTAGTCAATCTTAAACATTTGTTAAAAAGGCGTGTACATAATTGCCAATTCAAAAAAAATAAAAGTCTCAGTCGTTTGAACCGACTAACATATACCCTGACCCATAAATGGAATTAAATGTTCCTACCTTCCGCCCTCCCTTGCCAGAAAAGTACCGCTAACAAAATTCAAGAGAAATGCATGCATGAGGAAAAAAAGTTATTTGGGTTTCATTGAACGCTCAGATAGTTACTTTTGTATGGAAGGTGCAAAATGGGTAGCCGCTTTCGAGAGTTATCGTGCGAACTAGCCGCACAGACGGATATGGCTCAAATGACTTAAAAAGTCATGAAGCGGATCTGGACAAAACATATTCATGGTCTAAAATGTTTTATTTTTTTCTTCTTACCCAGTAATAAAAATATTTTATAGATAAGTCGTATAGCGGCGTTTAACGTCACAAATCCTAGATGAAAAATTTTGTTAGCAAGTCAGCCCAAAAAATCCCATAAGGTTAAAAGGGAATTCCCTTCGAAATCCCCAGATTAAGAAATTAACGTATCTATCTGCATTTCCATAATAAAATCCTCAAATTGATATAAAATTCACAGATCTGGCAGCACTGCCCCCAATGGTGAGAAAGTTTCATTGTAGTATGTTTATTGAAGCGGGGAGAATAGAATCGATGTGGCGGAGCTTTCGGGTTAACGTGAGCTTTTAATTAATTCATTCCAAGTGAATACAAACTGTTGAATGTAGATGGCGTGCAAGCAGCGTTGCCGTGTGATATCCGACCGAATTTAGCAAAAAATGTTTTGACGAGTACGTCAAAATGATTGAAAACAATTACATATTTAATACAAATAATTTTGCGATTATATTGTAATAAAGGGACAGAAGAAAGCTTTATATAGTTAAGAGCTTTAAGTTATTGTTACACTATTTTGCACATTATTTTTTCCTGGCCCAGAGTACTAAATATTTTTTTTCTAAAGATTTAGACATCCTAAACGAAAATGATTAGTTTTCAAGATAGAATTTTTGGAATTTTGTTACGATTTTTTTTATGAGATTTCTCAGATTAGTGGACCATAACTCCCAAAAGCTAGTACAGATTTGATCAAGAGTCTCAAATGAAATAAGCTTTTCTAAAACTTTTTCCAAGACATTTTTAGAGGAATTTATTATTAAAAAAATTTATTTTTTGGGCAAAAATCACGATTAAAAATTGAAAAAAGAATATATAAACAATAATATAAAAATATATCAATAAATTGAGCATAAAGTTTGGACTTTCTCGAGCAAATCAAGACAAGAGTGGTCTCCTTTCAATCGAGACCACTCTTGATCAAATCAGTAATAGCGTTTGGGAGTTAGGGTCCACAAAGGTGAGACAGCTCTTAAAAAATCGTAAAAAAATTCCAAGAATTCTATCTTGAAAACTAATCAGAGGAATGTTTTTAAATTTTATTTTCGTGTTTAGGAGGCCGAAATTTATAGGAAAAAAATATTTAGAACTCTGGACCAAAATGGCTGTAAACTAGTGTTATAATAAGGCGTTTTTTTATTAAATGTACGATTAATTGCCGAAAACAATATTTTTTTGCCTTCTTGCCTTGCTGGAGGCACATATCCGAAATCTTACTTAGGCTGAGTCAACAACCTCTCGATTGTCCTGACCTGCTCAAAAAAATGATTTTCCCATACCAAGGATAATCGTAAAGAATACCTACACAATTTTGCAGAACCCAAAGTGATTCTAATCATAGAACATTTCGATTTTAGAATTGAAACCTCTACTGTACACCAGTTAAAAAGAGTTGTTAATAGAACTTCAAACAAACCGTAAAAGCACCGGCATTGAGGCATGAAGTTCTTCTTTTCAAACTCCAAATTTTGAATATCCTCCAAAAAATAATACAAAGCTTCTTCCAAAATCGAACATTTTCGTTTCTGTCGAAGGGGAAAATTCAGCAATATAAGCATAAGGTGCAAATATGTACTCGTATTCAATCCTTAAACCTGATTTGAAAGTACCTAGGAAATGAGCAGCACCTTTTTGAGTAAATTTAAATAAGGAATCAAGTTTAACAAATGCTAAATAAACTTTGCTGAAAATTTTAAGTTCTTTATGCTATTGGATTTTAGAAACATTTTATGACCATAAGCAAAGTTTCTACAGATGGTGCATGACAAATTTAAAAAACAGCGCGGAAAGTCGGACGTTGCAGACTATATACCCGCAATTCTACATGAGCTGCAAAGCCAACTGAAACCGATTTTTTTATGTCATAAATGAATTCTAAGAAAATGTGATTATTTATTCGTACCCATGTTAAAAGGGGCAGGCCCTTCATCTAAATTAAGCCAAATTAAAACTATCATTACTTTTTCCGTAATGCATAAATGTCGCTTTAATTTTGCATTCGCCAATATGTTTATCTCGTTTATGTATCTGCTTTTGACAAAATTGGTTGCCACGCCCCATTCCAGTTCTCCACACATAAAGTTCTTGCGTATGTTAGTAATATGGATATGTTGAAAACTGTTAAAAAAATACAGGGTGCCCGTCAGGAAGGTATACTACTTTGTTTGTTTATAATTTTTGACTAAACGAAAGAGAATGGATCTTGTATTGATAAATGTTTTATTTAATGTCGGCAATTATGTATGGAATACAATATTAGATAAATATCTGTCTCTGTAGCCTCACAAATGCGAGCCCTTTGAGCAGATTTTTCATTACATTCTCACACATTTCACGCGGTATTTCATTAATTTCATCACGAATATTTTGTTTGAGTTGCTCAGGCGTTTCTGGTTTGTTTGCATAAACCTATTTTTCAGATATCCCCACAAAAAGAAATCCGGAGCAGTCAAATCAGGTGTTTTCAATCTTATTACGATATCGCTTCCCATTGTCAGTTACCGCACGCAGAGAAAAGATATGGTTACGTTATGGTTACCGCAACAATAATATGTTCACTACAATAAAAGCATGTTTGTCGCAACCATAGTATTGTTTTTTGAATATCATTTTGACAACAGTATGATTGCGACAGTATTACTATTGTTAAACTGTAACAATAGTATTATTGTCAAATTTAGAAATGAAAATATGTTTGTAGGAACCATATAAACATGGTTGGTGCAACAAAAGTATTATTGTTTACAATTTACGTTAACAATAATATGATTACGGTAATCATACATTATGGTTGCGACTACAAAAACAGTTTTTATAGAGCATACATGGATGTGTGTGCGTATGTTTTTTTGATATACAAAAAAAACATATACTCGTACACACGATACAGTGAATGGTTGTTGTCCAGTAAAAAAAAAACAACAATCGGAAGGTAGTTCGAAGGATTTTTATTGTGTTTACTTTGTTCGGTGAAATACTCTAATACCGATTGGTTCGCGTTTATTTAAAACCTGCCTGCACTTAAGTATATGGCCATTGATCATGGTTTAATCACATTCGTTACTTGGGGTCTACGAATGGTGAAGAAGCATTCACCTCTGCTGGCAACTATAAGTATTTTCGACTGCCGTTGGAATATATATTTTTGCTTCTTGAATGAAATGTTCAATAAAAACATGGCACCAAATCTGTCCATGAACCAATTGTAATGCAATTTAAACATACTTGCTTGATAAAAATCTATTTTTGAATAACAACACCCAATGAAGATAGTAGTATAGTTATGTAGTAGCATAGTATGGTTGAGTGTGAATCATACTATTGTTGTGGAGGTCATAATATGGTTGAGTGTGAATCATACTATGGTTGTGGGCATCATAGTATGGTTATGTGCGAATCATATTATTGTTGTGAGGATCATAATATTGTTGTGCCACAACCATATACCCAACAATAGTATGATCCTCTTCGAATATTGTCACCCCAACCATACTTTTTTCTGCGTGCGTTACGCCGTTTTCATCTTCATAGACGTAAGGTCCAATGATTCCACCTTACAAAATTGCACACCAGACTGTCTCTTTTAATGGATGCAAAGGTGACTGATGAATAAATTGAGGGTTTCCATTGCCCAGAACCGACTATTCTGTTTATTCACATATCTATTCAATTGAGATGCCATTAAGAACGCGTATTCTGTTTTTACAACTTAATTTACTTAAATACCACCAATTTTCTTGCTTACGAGAAAGTTCATAAAAAATAATTATTCAACAAAACCAACAAAAAAAAACCATTAAACAACCCGTTTTTATTACGATTAATTTAAGTTATCAGCAACAATAACTACACAATTGTTGCAAAAAGTTTTGGTTGCCACGACCAACAGTTGTTTCAACCTAATACAATTTCCGCGTTTCAATGTTATGACCGATCAATTAGTTGTATGTTCAATATGTTGATCATATTTTCATCTTGTGGTATGTCAAACCGAATATCCATCACGATTATAAACATTTGGTGATTGCAACAGAAATTCTTCTTTTCCACCGTATATTTTGTTGTTCCAAAACGATTTCCAACAAACTTTTTCGCTGTATGTACACACTTCGAATACGCTAAAACACTGGGACGACCATGTCGAGGAAAACAAGAGAAAATAATGGAAAATGTTAACGGAAAAAAAATTTGATTAAACAATTGGATTAAAGCCTGTTCAATCAAAACGTCCGTCCCTAATCATTCAAAACTTCAAAATTAACTTTGTTGCCATTCGCCCCAGTCGTGTCAAATAACAACCAGTTTCTCTATCAAAAGTAAGCATTTCGTACACGAAAAAATGTGGTTTGGGTTTCTTCATTACATTCTATGCGAACGATGACTCGAACGACAAGTCGAAAGAAATCGTTAACGTTTTCTCACAAAATGCGGTTTCTCTATCTCGCATTGCTGCAAATGTCAAAATCAGTCACTTGCTAGTTTGTTTATGTTTGACAGAAATATACACAAGTGAGACACCACAATAAAAATGCATAGCAAAAGGTAAGTTAACAAAAAATAATATCCTTATTCTTATTTATAAGTATATTATTAATTGCAGTTTAAAAAGGTCTACCTTAGCTTTATTTTTTTAATTGAGTGAACATTTGGGAAACGGTAACAACGAGAAATTGAAGTTTTGGCCATCGAAATCAAATCCTGAACACTGCACGCAGAAAAAAAGTATGGTTGGGATAACAATATCAGAAGAGCACCATACTATTGTTGGTAATATTGTTGTGGCACAACAATATTATGATCATCACAACAATAGAATTATTCACACACAACAATACTATGATCCCTAAAACCATATTTTTTCACATTCAACCATAATATGATCCCCACAACCATATTATGATCCTCATAACCATAGTATGTTTAAAGTACAACCATAGTATGATCCTCACAACCATAACATAAAAAACAGTAAAAAAAATGAATTTATTTAAAATATTTCAGTTATACTAATTCGTAGTTTGTTTCGAAAAAATTAAATTATTTTTACTATTACTGCGTTAGATTCGTAAAAATAACATTGTTAAATTAAAAAAATACAATTTTGCCGGTATGATGGCCGTAATCATGTTATTGTTAACATAAAACCCATGAAAACAATACTTTTGTTCCACCAACCATATTTGTATTGTTGCTACAACCATATTTTCATTTTTTAATTTTGCAACATTACTATTGTTACATTTCAACAATATTAATATTGCCGCAATCATACTATTGTCAAAATGATATATTAAAAAAACAATACTATGGTTGCGACGATCATACTTTTATTGCAGAGAACATACTATTGTTGCCGTGACCATATAGTAACCATATATTTTCTCTGCGTGTGCGGACACTGTTGTACTGCGGGATTTTGGTGTAAAAGCCTGTTTTAAGACCTTTAATTTCAAAACAGTAGTGATGCCGTTTTGTAGAGAAATGTGCATTCATGATGACTACTATATTTGCAAATTTGAAGAAAAAATTATGAATATATCATGATCGCCCAAAACTATAAGCCTATAAAAATTAGCTTATTATAAGTATACATGACAAATGGATTTCGGTCAATTTGGGGCTTGGATTGGATCATATGGACCCAAATACGGCCTACATTGACTATGGATATATGTATGGGCATTACAAAACAAATACAATTTCGTCACGAATCCGAATTTAATAGTATTTCTGCGATTTGACCTGGTTCGAGGCATTGCCCTATGGATTTATGGATCAAAAAAATATGTCCCTTCAAAATTGGACATATGAATACTCAGAAGCAGTGAAATTTTCCGAAGAATCTGAATAAGACATTTATTTTACGATATGGCTGAACTGCGTTCGTTAGAGGTATCCAGAAATTGTGAAATCTTCTTACAAATCCAAATATGGGTCGGGTGGCGCAATGACATATGGGAACCCAGAAACAGCGAAATTTTCTGAATACGACATCAATTTAACGATTTGGCTGATTTGGAAGCATCGACGTAAGGGTCCGATCGGAGATATATGGGTATTTAAGATTTGCGCCAATTTCGATCACGGACCGTCCCATCGGCCGTAGGCGCTCAAAAATCGGCCATCTTGAACTATGGACATATGGATATCAAAGAACAATAAAATTTCGTCACGGATCCTAATATCATATTAATTCTTATACTCGACTAAATCTAAATCATTGCCCATGGGTATAAAGTATCAAGGGTGTTAAAAAATATGTCCTTACAAACATGGACCTATGTGAACTCAGAAAAAATGGAATTTTGTCACGAATTCGAACTTAACGATGTGACAGAATTAGAGGATTTAACCTATGCCCCGGGGCCCAAAAGCTGCCTCGTAATGATTATACAGAAACATTATCGTTGTTTTACAACTCCAAATGTGTACCTTTTTTATGATTTGGTCTAATGATGCACTCAAACTGTTCCATAGGGGACAAAAAAAACGGCCTATTAGAAACCACAAAACGTATCTTCACGAATCGAAAAATAATATTTATTCCACATTTCGATTATATTTGAGGCCTTGGTCCATACGTCAAAGGTCTTTAGAGTGCCGAAAATTAAGTTCCATCGAACATCGACACATTACTCTGAAAATCAACAACTATATCACCCAATACTGTCAAAGGAATCTATAGTGGAGAGTATAAAAGCGGCCGAACTAAGATACTTGGTTTTCTTAATTAAGTCAATATGGGACTTAACTACCAAGCCAGCTTCGAATCTGAATAAAAACATCTATCAATATTCAACGGTGGGTTCTCACTTCGTAAATGCCAGCGACTCTACGAGTAAGAGATTTATCTCTAAGCCATGCAAAAAGTTCTCTATAAAATGCAATAGCTGCTCGGAGCCGGCCTTAAACAGTAGGTCCTGGTCCGTGAGTATTAGAACTATATAGTGCAGAGCTCATTGATATGAGAGAAGTTTCCCCCTAATGTTCCTTAATGGTTTGTTGTGGAAATTAAGTAAGTAATGCTCCTTTCTGAGCTAGGACTTGTAATTTGTGCATAAAAACGTATTAATACATTACACTGTGCGCCGTGGCGTGACGTGACGGTTAGTGTACACGTGTATACAAGTAACCCCAGGCTGAACTTAGGGTAAAAACATCAAAAAATTTGCCAGCGGCGAGTTTCCACCTCGTTTACTGCGGAGACTTTACGTGTTATAAATTATTTTCTAAGCCATTTAAAACGTCTTTAACAAATGCATTAGCCGCTCGAGCTGGCGTTACACAGTAGATTCTGGCCAGTGAGTTTTAGAATTATATAAGTACTCGTATAGCGACCAGCTTAATAATTAGAGGGAAGTTTCCCCTTGTTCCTTCATGGGATTTTTCGGGACTTTATCAAGTAATAAATAACGCAAATGGCTTCACTTTCGAATATATAAGTACTTATGGCCGAATAAAAAAATGCTTTTCGTTTCTTTTTATGAACTTTGGCCCACCCTGTATATTAATTTCCAATGTAATCCAAATGTTGTTACCCACGCTGGTTAATATATTGTTCGACGAACTGTGTACCGCCTCAATAGAGCAATTTGCCAGTTGTTATTCCGAAAAGACAAACACACAAGTCCAAAAAAAAGACGATTTGAGCTTTTTTAATACGCATATCTACTATGCACTAGCCATAGACAGAGTTTGCTGTGTCTTTGATTTGAGAGATGTTTCCGGTTTGTGTCCCAATTAATATTAATATAATATACTTTATAGGGTGGCTCAACCATAATGTATGATGTTAATTGTGAGTCACACCTTAGTGTTTGATTTTTTAGGTAAGCATAAACGACCACAGCGTATTCGGATTCGTTAACAAGCAAAATTGCCCAATCTGGGCAAATGAGAATCCACTGTTTGGTGCGGTTTATGGGCTGGCAGCGTCGTCGGGTCATACTTCTTCGCAAATGAGGTCGGCTAAGTAGTTACGGCGAATGGTGTTCGCTATCGCGAGATGATAAGGACATTTTAGTCGCCAATATTGAGGAAATGTACCTGGGCGAAGTGTGGTTCGAACAGGATGTTGTCACACAGCCAACGAAACAATGGCTGGCGAAGTTGATTGGCCGCCCCGATAATGTGATTTGACATCGTTGGACGTTATTCTTTGTGGATATTACAATTCAAAAGCTAAAGGATGAGTTTATCGGGTACATTAAGACATTTAACCTTCATTATGTCTGAGAGTCATTGAAAATATGGATCATCGCAGACGTGACGAGTATTTGGCCGATATTTTGTTTCACACATAATTGCTATAGATCCTTTTATCACAATATTATTAAAATATAATTAACATCGTGTGTTTTAGTTGGATCACAGCCATCATACGAGTAAATATAAAGATTAGCCTTCTACTACACCATTTCCAATTGAAATTAAGAAAACACAACTTGAAATTGAGAAAGCACAACTTGAATTTGAGAAAATACAAATTGAAATTGTGAAAATACAAATTGTTATTGAGAAATTAATATTTAAGAACAAATCAAACCATTATATTTAAGTTTCAAGTCTTCATCCAAATATGGCTTTTGTATATTGTCTAACGAACATTAGTGTTGTAATCAGTTGCCCAAATTGCGATTTCTTCTTACCTTTGGAAGAGTTTCTGGATGTTAAGATGTAAAAGATCGGCTAGGATAATTGGTAAATGGGAAGAGCTGGGAAATCTATAAGAGAAGAATTGAAACCGCGTTTCAAAATACAACTGCTTTATCTATAGCTAAGACCATTGGGCATTCTTAACTAAAACATTATGTAAACATACATCACAATAAATGATATGTGTCTGCTGAATTCGAGCATTACAAAATTGAACAAGTTTTTAACAAAGAGCGTTCGAATTGGACGGTTTGCCTGATGAGAAGAGATTTTTAATATCGATTATACTTTTCTTGATTTTAATTTGTATTTTTTCATTATTTATTTGTAATTTTCAATTTCAATAAGTATTTTCTCAATTTCGTGTATTTTTTCAATTTCGTGTATTTTCTCAATTTCATGTATTTTCTCAATTTTAATTTACGTTTCTCAATTTCAATTGGAAATGGTGTAGTAAAGTCGCCAGTTACCCGTATTGGAACCAGGTAAATTGCATCTCAGCTTATATTCGGCTTTTCAACCTCTTTAGACCCTTGTAGACAACAAATCATTACGGCATGTATAGCATGAAGAATCTATCAGCTTAAAGTTGAATTGTATCAAAATATTATCGTGCACTGCTTCGTGCTACAATTGCTATGCCTTATATTGTCCAACTTTCGCATGTATTCAACTGACTTTCAAGTCCCAATGACCAATTACTTGTAATCCGCAATACGAGTATTTAGAATCGATTTAAAGTGTTGTTAAAATCACTTGTTTGTGCAGCTAACAATTTTTAATTTTTGCCAGTCGTAAAAGTGCAAAAATGCCCATAAATACACGTGTAATACATATCAGCATGACAACGCTGCATTTTATCGTACTAAATTTCAACACGCTTCGTAACGTACATTTTTGAAATTTCCACATGACAAGCGACGGTACATGTTCCACAGTTCATCCACCACATTCGGTTGGGTGTGGGCTGCGAGTGGACTCGGATGCAGTGCGCATTCACTCTGGCACACACTCTCCGTTCATTAGACCACCGAGCACTTCACCATCGTGCGGTGGAGAGTGTGTTTAGTTATAACGCAGTTCATCGTTCACAACATTCTTCTCATCTCGAGTAACCAGTAAGCACCGACAGTGTTCGGGAGAAGTGAAAATACGCCGGAGTTAAGCTGAATATTAATTTACGAAATTGTACGCGATTTAATTGAAATCAATTGAACTGTGAAACAATTGCCGTCTGCAATTCGTTCTAAAGTGATTTCTTGCCTTTCGTCACCCGAACATTGCTGGCCCATTTGAATCGAAAGCACGGCAGACGTCGCTAAACGGCCACGGATAAAACGCATATTAAGCATTTCAATGAAAATGTATTCATTTATTTTTTTCCGACGATAAAAATAAACCCACATACGAGTCAAGCAGTAGCAGAACCAGCACCACCACCAACAACACCCCCACCAGCAGTAGTGTTGTGACGAAAGAATTCATTCGAAATTCGTTTGCAAAACTTAGCAGTTTCTGTGTACGAGTACTTGTGGTGAAAAACAGCGGCAGCCTCGATTCTGTCTTTCCGTCTGTCGGTCTGTCTGTCTGGCGTCGAAAGTGAAAAGAGATTTTCCATCTTTTTTTTGTTTAGTTTGTGGTTATGTTTGCCGACTTTTTGCGACAATCGTCAAAGAGTTGTGCTGAAAACATTTTAACGCGAAATATCCCAACGGTTCACCAATAAAATAGCATCCACCTTAGAGGGCCATGAACACAATGGGCATCTCAACGGATCCCGCACTACTTGACGTTCAATTGCCCCGCACATTGATTGAGTCGCCATCGGTGTCGACATTTCTGCCCGAGGAGGAGGCGTCCATCTGTCCGTTGTTGTCCTCAAATACGAACGGCACCACAACACCGATGACATTCTCGCACCCACTGACGCCGTGCATTGATAACGACAACGACAGCAACACTTCCGCGAATCTGTGTAACGAGGATGGCAAGGTCGAGACAAGTTCATCATCTGGCAGCAGCTCAGGCATTGGTATGAGTGTGCCGGATGGAACGTCCACTACGCTCTTCAACAAACACTCCTACAAACATCTGCAGAATAACAACACATCGGCTCAGGTAAATATGCCTTAGGGAAGAAGGTAGGGGACCCTATCAATGAATTTCTAAACGTGAAGATTTTCTAGTGCTTGTCGGCTGGGGGGCATCTAGGTAGGGGTATGTTCAAACTGACGTTTGTTGGGTTCACATAGTCCCACGGAAAGTTTAAAATATCCCAGGCTTACCGCCAGCAGAAATTAAAATTCAATTTGTTTGATTTTGAACCACTTTCAAAGAGATCTACGTAAATAGACTAATTTTTGTAATTGGAACATGGATTACAGTATTTAGCAGCACAAACAGCTTCGGAATTTTTTGGCCTTTACTTATTAAACGTCATAGGCCCACATCTTAAAAATGAAATCTTCAATAATTTAAAAAGGGTATCCTGCCTATCTTATACTCGTATATAAGTATATGTAAGTAAGTGACTTAAGAGCGACTGACAATGTTTACCTGTAGATTTCAAAAAGTAAATGGTTTTCTTTTTTAAATTTTTAAACAAAGTATGTCGCAAAACTTATAAATCTTTAACTTAAAGAAATGAAATAGCATCGTTTAAGTTTGGGAATATACGAAGTTTCGACGAATCTTGCAAAAAAAATATTCCTTGAACCAATGTAGTCTACTTTAAATTGCATGCATTTAACGGATAAATGGGGAAATATAAATACTTTGTTACAGCAGTGTGTTCCGCGGTACGAATCTGTCGGTTCAAATTTTGATATACGTAGCATCCAAAAATATGTTTAACCAATTTTATCAAATTTGGCATGGTTCATTACGATCGATCAGTAACCAGGTCGGATATAAATGGATCAAATACTTTCAAGTATGCACGGTACCTCCCGATTTTCGTACAACCGCACCTATATTAATTCTTATCTTAATTTGGTATGGTGCATTTAGAAGGTCGTAACACCAACCTGGACCAATTTGGAACCTATAAGCCATGTTTTTGAGATAGTCCCTTATAATGATCTGGGTGCACATTATACTAGGCATATGAGAACCAAATGTAAAAAAAACTTTACTCAAAGAGTCTTTCAATTGCAGCCATTTCTTCACTGAATTGTACCAGGTTATCTGGGAATAAGAAATAAGAAGAATTGCTACACTAGCATTATGAAAAAAATAAAATTAGTTTGAAACGGAACATAACGTTAAACAGGTACACGGGGAATTCTTTAATGAAACGAACTTGTGAAATGTACAGTTTAAACATACTAATTTAGAGAGAGTACGCTGTGTCAAAGTCGAATTGTTTAAACTTTTGACTCTCGTATACTATCCGACGTTTTCGGCAGTGTAGATAAAAATACATACCACCAACATTTTATGTGACACACTGCAAACTTAATATATTCATTGGAACTATAGTTTGTTCACCATTATTTTTCATTTCCCGAAAAAAAAATTTCAACTTATTCGGGATCCCGGCCGTAAATTACTAACTGTAAATTTGCTGTACGTTGGACGAGTTTGTGAAAGAAAAAATACAACATATTTAGCAAATAGGAACATAGATGCCACTGTTCAGCACCATAAGCTTCTCCGGAAATTATTGACCCTTTTAGATAAAAACGTCCTAAGCTCAAATCCGTCGCGATTAAGTCTAAAATACTCGTAATTTTAAAAGTATATCCTGCATCAGGTACTGATGTTCGCAACTGAATAGCGATTCGGCTTAAAAATGTAAACCTATAGATTTAAACAAATTCAGTGTTTCGATGCCATTAAAAAATTCAAACTAAGCAACTTATGACAAAAACGGTAGATATTCTTTTTGCAAAACTTGTCTATCTAAAATCTGCATATTCGAGTATACTAAGCAACACACCTATTATTACATCAAAACATATAGAGCCCTCTCTGAGGCCAGTGCAACAGTACTCTTCAATAGTCTGAACTTGGCCAACTTACTGCATTTTGCCAGGATATCATACCTTCATCGTGTCACTCCTTCTGATGGCGCAACCTGAAAATCTGAGAGAACAAGCAGGGAAATAAGTGCATGTTTACAAACATGCACACCTGTGCAAGCTTTGGACATCTCTGGCTTGGAGAGTGTTAGAGGTCGTGTCCACAAATTAGGCTCAGTCCTTAATATTCTGACATATATGGCGGAAATGCCAATTTATTGGAGTAAACGTATTTCTCTATTTAAAGGAGTCGAATCTTAGTCATTTGGTCATTGAATACAGGATGCAAGTAAAGGCAAATCTTTAAAATTAGTCCATTTGTGAACTCGTGAGCACATTTCAGTGCTATAGCTTATCCATCTGCCTGTATTTGGAATGAACGATTTATCTAAATTTGAAACACAGATACGTTTTTGGATTCTTGAAGGTATTTCAACCAACTGTAATTAAGATTGACGAACAATTGAGACCTGGCTTGAGGTCGAAAAGAATGTACTCACACTATAAGAATTGCACTTACGGCCGTGAAATAGGGTCAACAATAATGCAACTTTTTATGAAAATTTCTTAGTAGGGACATAAATACTGTTACACACGTTTTATGCTGTAAAATTAAAAGTACTTTATTTTTTATTGGACCAAATATTTTTTAATATATTTATTGATTTATATTGTATCCAAAAAGAATCTACTTATTCGAAATGCCCGCCTTTTGTCTTTACACACTCCTTACAACGCGCTGTCCAATCGTAAATAGTTGCACGAACCTCGTCCATTGGAAATTTGGCCACAGCTCGAACCAAAGCAGTATTAAGAGATCCAATGTTGGGGTATCTGTTGTGACAAACCTTGTCCTCTAAAACCGTCCACAATTTGTAATCCAATGGGTTCAAATCTCTATCATTTTGCTTGTTAAATTTTTCCTGAACGGTAAACATTTTTTCATCGGTGAACAAAATTTTTCTGTGCAAGTTATCAGCTTGCTTTATCAAATGACGTTTGCATTTGTCAATCCTATTTTTTTAAGCTGCAGTCAATAAATGTCCGGTACGTCTTTCGAAAGCCCCAAGTCCTACGTTTTTTTAATGATTCGACTTATGGACTTTTGCGTGATATTCATCTCACGGACCATGATTTTCTGTTTTCGGATGGCGCGATAGCTAGCACCGTTCACTGTTACGTTCCGGCTTTGATCATTTATGAAAAAATAAGGACCGATGATTCCACCAGCCCTTAAACTGCACCGAGCCATGGTTTTCTCTCGGTACCTCTTCTGGTTGCTCTTCAGCTCAAATGCGGCAATTTTGTTTATTGACTTTGTCGTTGAGACAGAAATGGGCCTCATCTCTGAACAAAAAGTTGGTCGGAAGCAGCGGATCTTTTTCGAGCTTTTGAAGAGCCCGAACACTGAAACGGCGACGCAAAGGAACTTCGTTAGGTCTTTCCATGATGAAATGCCAAACTACACTGAAATGAAAAAAAATCTTAAAACAACACACGCGTAATCTGTTTAAAAAAAACCTATTGAAAAAATACCTCCAGATTGATCACCCGTTATAACGACTATTTAGTTTTAATACTTATATAGTAAAATATTCATAAATACAAAAATTTCTAATCACGTTGTTTTTTTTTTGGTAGTTTTAATTGTAAAAAGAACAGAAAGGATTCCGAATTTAGTTTTTAGAATGTCTGAAATATGTTTAGGAGAATATATAAATGGCTTGTTTAACTAACGTATCAATTATCAACGTTTTCTGTCATTTTTACCTAATGATTAATGAATAACTAACAGCGTTGCCAGTTTTTCCCAAAGTTTTGTTATCCCCAGAATCCCCTACAACTGGCTGAAATCGTTGCAAAGATATGTGAAACGTAATAGTCTGCACCATCTGTGCACTGATGGAGAAAGAGTTTGAGTTTTGTAACCCTTATAGAGGATCTGCTGAGTTTTGACTGAAGTGTTCAGTACCATGATCGTTTATTTTATACTAGTGTCGCACTTTTATATAAATGCGTCCATCAGTTATGACATCAAAAGGTACAGAAAGAAATTGATGTTCATTCTAATGCAAATATTTCTCCGCAACAGATATAAATGCATATATAATTGACATTACGGCTTGTATACCGATCTAAAAACTAGTGGGAAACTAAACCTCTTTTTTGTAATGGTTTGGCTTGAGGTCAAATAAAAACGGTGTTGTTGTTTTTGTTGTTATTATTATTTTTAATTGTTCCGATTATTCCGGTAGCCTTCTGTAACAAAACACAAATTACACTAAGTCAAAATTACGAATGTCATAGTGACAATTATTTAAACAAAAATGTTTGCGTGTAAAAAAGTTTAAGACAGCACTCCAGTTATCGTCTATGTATTCATGGAAGAACTACTTGAGTAAATGACAACAGAATTGTTGTTTAGATTTCATTAGTGATTACTCCCTGATGATTATAGAAATTGTTTACGAAATATTGGGAATACATAATTAAAAAGTATAACCACAACATCATTTTTCAATAAAAATATCTAGATAGGTCAACAATTCATTACCACTTCAAAGAGTAAAAAAGCTTCACAATTTTTCGTTCACAATAAAAACAAATGCTAACCGAACCCGAGCCGGATACAATTTCGGTTCGGTTAACAACAAAAAATTCGATACAACGAATTTATTTAACGAATCGAATGCATGTTGCTTTTTTAAATGTACCCAACTTTTGTTATGCCCTCCGCAGAAGGGTGAATGGTATACTTAATTTATCATTCCGTTCGCAACAAGATGAAATATATATCGGTTACCCTATAAAGTATACATGTCTAGCTATGTCCATCCGTCCGTGTGTCTGTTGAAAGCACGATAGCGGTTCAACGAACCAACCTAGAATCTTGAAAAAAGTTTCTCTTTAAAGAATTAAAGGAAGTTTGGTAAAAATTAGACTGTTTTTAATATTGAATAGCAAATAATAATTTTTTGTTTTTGTTGGGACGCACTTTATACCTAAAAAGAGTGAATAGTTGCTGGACTTTTTGGCTCGTGTGGCCCAAAAAACATCCGGCCTGGTCAAAGCTATGGACAAGGGCGCTATGGACATATATTTACTTACTTATGGCATTTATTTTTTGAAAATAAATACCTGCAGCTGTATTATGGAAATGAGCGTTCGGTGAGAAACGGGAAGATCCGCTGTTTTCGACCAAAATTTTGTTCAGTGACGAGGCCCATTTCTGGCTCAACGGAAAAGTCAATAAACAAAATTGCCGCATTTGGGCTGAAGAGCAACAAGAAGGGGTTCAAGAGGTTCCATTATACCTAGAGAAAACCACGGCTTAGTGCGGTTTATAAGCTGGTGGAATCATCGGTGCATATTTTTTCAGAAATGCTGATGGCCGGAACGTAACCGTGAATGTCCTTTCAATGTCCTTTCATATTACCAATAAAGATTCCACACTTGATTTGAATTTTTATGTTTTTTTTTGTTCTGAAAAAATACCTCTAGATGGATCACGATTTAAATGTTGAATATTTACAAAAAGGTAATAATATAGCATTTTTAGCATGCAAAAAATATTTGTGGGTTTTGGGCTTTTGTTTTAATTGTTTTCAGACTGCCGGCAGTTAAAAAATACGCAGCGTTAAAAAAGCTTCGGTGTGCCCGAGCCTTTAAACGCATTTGGATTAGCGATGCCAGATTGTGGAAAGGCCTAAAGTGCACATTTAGCTAGATAAATAATTACAATACGCATAAAAATAGCAGATCAGATCAACCAAGTATGGTTCCCTACGATTTTAGTGAAATTTATTTTAAACTTTAACCGCCTACTACAAACCTCCAATGGGCATTAGGCATGAATATTCTGTTCTTGTGAAAAAACGCAAATCCCGCAAAAGAATTAACAACACAAAAAACAATACATTGAAATGGCACGGAAGTCTGTAAGAGTAAGTCTTTAAATGCATAATTTTTTTCAATAAAAGCAAAAACATACCGATGTAGCGACGAAATATTAATGCGTATACAGAATGCGGTTTTTTTATTGGACGTGCAGCAGTTGTAGAATTTAGAACGGAACGAATCACTGTCGCTTTTATGGTTCCCGTTCGTTGCAACGGTCCTTTTGTTCCAACGACCAAGGTCTTTTGCATTCGGCCAGATGATTTTGTTATTTCTGGATTACGTCGATAAGAAAAACATTTATAATATCAACATGACTTTGGAACAGAAAAAGGAATCTACCTGGACCAAAATGAGATTGGAACTAGATTATTTTAACGGATCGGAAAAACAAACGAACACAGAAATGCTAAGATTTACTTCTGGACGATACAAACCGAGAAAATTAAATCCTACCTATAAAGCCGGACTTCGCGCGATCCTAATAACTTTATTAGTTGTTTGCTTAACAAAAAATTTTTGAACTTTCCATTTAGTTTCATTCATTTTTCTTTAATACTCTTTCTAAATTCGGAATGCACTTGCTCACTATTCTGAATAGAGATCATTTCGTATGTCAATGCATAAAATAAATTTATAATTTAATAGATTGTCGCTATCCACAAAAAAGTGTAAAATAGTGTTTTTATCCCTAGATTTATAACTGGGTGCATCAACAACACCACAAAGGCAAAAAAATAGCAAGTTGTTCGCATCGGATTTCAAAAAGTGAAGTATGGTAACACCTCTTGGGTGTAGCCTCGATAATAGACTGAATAATTATCCAGTGTTGAGTTAAGCCATCAAGGCTACAACTACTTGTATTGTGCACTTTCCTTAGTAACGGCTGTTTTTAGTGTTTTCGCTCTTATACTCTTTAAACAACTTTTTGAACTTTTTTAATTTTAAAATACATGAATTTAAAGGTAAAATGACTGTGATTGGATAAAAATAAACAGATTAAAAAGGAATACCGGGAGTGGAATTCCCGAGAATTGCAGTAATTTACTTTTTGCGTTTTCCCGGGAATTTTATGCCGAGACACTGGGAATTTTTATAAAACCTGCCTGTGCTTCCACTTTTATATTGTGGAAGGAAATAAAATTAAGTGAATATTGTTTTAGTTGAGTTTTTTAGGATTAATACGAAAAGGCTTATTGATGCTTGTTGGAATAGAAATATAATATTAAAATCTATGCTTTTATAAAAGAGACAACTTTTAAAGGAGTTGCAAATTAATATGATCTTAATGAAATTTAGCTCCCAAACTACTCCAAGTATTCCACTAAGTTATTACTAATGATGCTACACTTAATACAATACATAATATTATTATGTTATTTAATTAACTATTTTAAAATGCAATACTTTTCTTAATAATCAAAATTAATGAAATTTCCTTACATAAATAAAAATAATTCTTAGTAGCAAAGTATTCATTTGCTAGGATCAAATCAAATTATATTTACTGCGATCATATCTGTTTTCTAATTTTCGTCATCACGTACCATTATTATATATACTCTATAATGAGATCCAATTGAATATAGACAGAATAGGTTCCGATGAAAATATAGTTTTTGAAAACTTATCAAATAGCAGAAATATGGTTACAGTTTAAAAACTGACAACTGATTGATATTGAAAATAATTTCCTATTCACGATTTGTCGAAATTTCTTATAGTCCCAGATGGAGGGAACAACTGAACAGAAATGTACCCAGTTTATTAGTATAAGAGTTTATATTTTTGCCATATTTTTGGTTTTCAAAGTTAAAAAAATTAATTTCTTTTTGAAATCTACAAGCTTAATTAATTCTATGCCGGAATTGCTCTTTTGTCGCTAACGTCAGAAGCATAAGGAATCGATAGTATTAAAAATACTTCAGATTTAATTGAGAATAGTGTAAAATTGATTTGTGCTTAAGACATGAAAACTTATATGTCAAACATGTTGTTGATAAGCCTATAGTGCTTAATAGAGCGCCCATAAAAAAGTGTTACTTTTTCCGCTCCCCGCTCATTTTCTAGCACTTTGGGCATCAAATTCAAACGTAAAATAAGTAATTTACTTTTGATAAAAATTTTGACTCAAATTTGAATTTGACCTCTGACAACACCATGAAGGGCCATAGCTAGGTCAAAAATTGTGTAAAAGAAACATATTTTCCTGTATATTTGCAACACAAATGCTTAAGGTGTAAGGTCCGAAAGTCGTCTGGCGTACGAGTTATAGCCCATCAAAGCTTGACACTAGTTTTACTACATTTTTAGGACTAAAAGTCGTGACGGACTGGCCGGTTTCCATCCCATTGAAACAATTTTTGCACGGATATTATTTTTGTATTTCATGGACGCTCTAGTGCTTAACAGTGCACTTGATGTTCCTATTTTAGAAAGGAGTGTGTTTACAATCTATTTGGATAGTATTCTTTACTTTTTTCTAATAAAAATTGGTTCAACGCCAAACAAAGAAATAAATTATTATTACGAACAATACAAATGGATCACAAAAACAACACTTGTGCGTACACAGTCTTGGTTTTAGGGAATGTTCAGTAAATATAAATGATTATAAAACCCCTAGTCGGAGCGGGCGATATTGTAATATTTTTTTTTATTTAATTACTCGTATGGTTGCTCGTAAAATACTTTGGTAACACTTACAAGAGTACAGGGTGACGCCAAGTTTTCACTTAAAAAGAAAATTTCGCTCCCATTTAAAATAAGCGAATATTTCGTTTCAGGTGATTACTAGGCTTGAAGTAGCGTTTGAAGCTACGGTTTGAGTTTTCTACTTCGACTCTGACATACATATTTATACTGTTATATGCCAGAATGGCTCTAGGTTCATAATTCATTTAAAGTATACACTTTTTGTTATCAAATGCCTTCAATATTGCGGTTTTGCTCTCTAGTCTTTGTTATCGAAGCTTAATCTAAAACACCACTCACATTTTCAAGGAAATGTTGTCATAGCTGAAGCTTAAAGTTGTTGCGTTAGTGTAGATTTCAACAAGTTAACAAGTTTCAGTCGGTTGATCCGACTTGATAAAGCCCCAACCCATATTTGGATCTTAAATATTCAGTCCACCATTGCCTGTAAAATCGAACGTGGCGTGGCATCTATTCCTTTCGTACACATGTTTAAAGAGGTTATTAAAATATTTTGGAGTTTACAATCTAGCGTTCTTATCTGCACTCAAACAGAATCATTGGTCTGTGAGGTACCAGACCCTTCTGGTGTGGCTAGAAATTCAATCATTTGCCACCAAGTTGATCTAATAGCCAAGTTCTTAAGCCTTGACTTTGTGTTAGATCGTATGAACAGCATTAAAGTTATTTATCGAATAGCAAATGTGGGCGTAATACGAGGGCTGCTATATATATTTCTGGTCTGGTTTTATTGTTTTTCAAAGTATTCTCCACTTTTGCATGCGCTCAAACCATTTATCAAAGTACTTTTTCCACCTCCAAAACATGGTTTTTGAACGCTTCAACAGCATCTTCTGGCAACGAAAATCGGTGACCACGCTTTTTTTCTTCATATGCGGGCATAAAAAGAAGTCATTGGGTGCCAAGTCAGAGCTGTACGGCGGATGACGTTTTGGCCGGTCAAAAAGGCGCTAGTTTGAACAGATGTGTGAGAGCTCGCATTGTCATGGCGCACAATGATTCGTCGTCTCTTGTTCGTTTTTCGAATTTCTCTGAAGCCTTCAGGCAAAAAAATTTTGGTGTACCACTCAGAATTGACCCCCCTACGTTGCTCAAGCGGAACTGTCGCCACATGACCAGTTTTGCCGAAGAAACAGGTGACCATTTGCTTCGAAGTGCTTCTTCCACGAACAACTTGTTGTTTTCTTTCGGGCTCATGCGTAAAGATTCATGATTCGTCACCTGTGGCACTCTTGTAACCGTCTATCGCCGCTATCGTATTTTTGCATTTTTGCACGGCATCAATGTTCTAGGCACAACAGCCGTTTTTGGACGACGGCCTTCGGCATTGGGCGAGCGCTATAGGATGGTGCTTTATCGCCATACAAAGATTTAAATTCATGGATGTGCTTTTGTCGTGATAATCAACGTCGAAAGTTGTGAAAAATGATCGCACGAAAATGTTCACAAGTTAATTCCATTTTTTTGCCAAATTGATTTTTTCGAGTCACTGCAAGCAGCACAAATGATGGTCGTACGTCAAAACGTTCTGAGTACGTTTATGCTAAAAAATGTCAAACTTTCCAATGGAAATGTCAGATGGCTCCAGGCAATACTTAGTGTTCCCTAGGCCATAAATACATATAGCAACCCTCGTAGTACATTTGTGTGAAAGGTACCAGAAGTGGTGTATAATAGCCATGCACACACTACTTATATAAGTACATATCGCCAGCGGGGTCCACTTTTTACGTGATGACACTGTATAAAGCTTGTAACATGTTAAACAAATTGGTTTTCCATCATCGAAGCTCAGAAGTAGAGTGATGAAAGTAAGTTCTAAACTTGAATTGGCATCTTTTGCACTTCAAATGCAAGAGCATAAGTTAGAGGAGTGTACAAGAAGCAGCTGTACAAGAGAAACTGTGCTGAGCGGGAAACCGCATGTAGGGTGACTATTAACGAAGTTCTCAAAAGCTTCTGTTCGCAGGTGTGAAAATCTTCCAACCGATATGTGATTTATGTACACACGTTTGAATGTAAGTTTGCCTACAACTAAAGTTAAAATTAGCACCACCGACATTAAACGGAGCCCATGACAAGCGCTTGCTTTACATATGTTTTTTATACTCGTATTCTGTTTTGCCTCAGTATCTGGAGTCTAGTTACGACGTCAAAACGTTTAGGAATTTTTAAAAGAAGATATGGTCAGTGCCAGTAAAATATTTGCCTTAATGTCTTCTTAGATATTTAACGGACAATTTTTTTTGCAGGACTCTAATGGATGTCATGGACCAAATGGAAATGTACCGCATAACAAGGAGACACCATCTTTTGTTTCGTGGAATTGGCCGCTGATACGCAAGTGTACGTTCTTTGTTTTCATGTCCAGTTTGTTGGCCATGTGCGCCGTGGTGGTGGCCATGATTGTGACACTACCGAAAATCTGTAATCCAAAGTGAGTAGAAGCCTCAGTAGTAGTACTACGGTCGAATATAACAATGTTTCCCTTCTAGGACGGCTTGGTACCGAGGCAGTGTCTTCTATGAGATTTTCCCAGCCAGTTTTCAGGACTCGGACAATGACGGCATCGGCGATCTACGCGGCATTGTTAAGCGCAGCGACTACCTAAAGGCTTTGGGTGTGTCGGCCATCCGCCTAAACTCCATCTTCCCCTCGCTGCAGTATCCCGAAGACTACGACAATATCACCAGCCTAATGCAGGTGTCTAAAGTTTTGGGCAATTTAGACGACGTGCAGCAACTCAGCCAGTCTTTGCATGCCCGTAACCTCTCTCTCCTCCTGGACATACCATTGTACCCCTACATCAAAGAGCTAGGAAAGTCAGACGGTGCCAATGTTGTAAAGGTCTTGGGCAGTACTTCGCTTAATGCGTCCGAGGGCATGGAGACCACCACAACCGCTAGACCGGTGATAACGGTCAATCTGATTACCAAGGCACTGCAGCATTGGGTAAGCCTCGGCGTCGATGGTTTCTACGTGAAGGGTCTGGAGCATTTTCATGACCTGGACGACATAGCCTATCATTTGGCAGAATGGAAGGACATCGTGGGCGCTGATCGGGTGTTGATAATCAGTGAAGAGGTTTTGCAAAAATTGAAGGGACCTCAGCGGAAACTCGCTCTCTCACATGTGGATCTGGTGGACGTTCATTTGAATGTCTTCAATGGCACGAAATCGTTGGAGCAGCGCCTTAGATCTATTCTCTCATCCGATATTCGTCCCTCCGATCCAGGTGTGTGGATTCAATGGTCCCTAGGCGGTGTGGACAGGCCGCGTGTTACTCGCGATGGCATCAGTTCGAATTATACCTTGACAGCAACTCTATTGCAACTGATGTTGCCTGGTACGCCGAGCATATTCTACGGTGACGAAATGGCTTTGCAGGCTGTCAACGACCACTTGGACGAGCACAACGAGACAAAACACTTACACCACTTGTCTACCATGCAATGGCCGCTGAATTTCACACAGCAATTCACCAATCGCGAGACGCTGCCCTGGCTGCCGAAAGCGTCCCTACCGAACTTTGATGGTTTCACGATTATATCCAAGATGATCGAAATGCGCGACCGCTCGCCGTCCATATACAAAAATGCCATTTGTAAGGCAGGCAACGTTCTTTCAAATACGGTCATCAGGCGGAGCAACGACGACATACTGATCATTGAACGGGTCTACCCACGCCGCAACTCGTTTGTGTCCGTTACGAATTTCGGGAAGAAGCGCGTCACCATGGACCTGACCTCCATGTTCTACAGCGGCATCATAATGCTGCACGATTCGAATAGTGATAAGATATACTTCAGTGATTTCCAGATCGGGCCCACCGAAAGCATTATCGTACGATTGGATAAGTAAGAGCGCATGCCAACGAGATCCCTCGAATCCACCATATATTGTACTTAAACTTGTTAAATTGAATAATTTGTTACATTTCACTAAGTTTTAATAATAAAAGATATTGTACTTTAATAGAAAAAAAACCCTTGATTTTCTAAGCGTCTTGGCAATCTAATTAATTTCGTCTAAAAATTTTACTACGAATTTGTTTTTAATTTGAAATAGGTTTTCGAAACGCTGCCCAACAAGATTGCCTTTTTTGATGAGCGAGGATAAGAAACAGGAATTCAACAGGAACAGGAATTCAATATAAACTATAAAATACATACATGAAATCAGGAAAAGTTAAATAGAAAAAATCAATAGCATAACCTTATTCATATTTAATTGCTCCGGAATATCTGAAAGGGTTATCTCTTAAAAGTTGATGCGTTACAGCTTGATTGAATGTTATGTGTTGCTAGCTAATACCCACTACTTCGAGAGTCATATTAAAGCCTATTTCCACTATCCTAAGTATGCCTTTCTAGATTTATAGTGCTCTATTGAGTGTTTATTAATAAACCCTAGTATTTAAACCTACTAAACCTGGTTCCAAATTCAGGTTTTTTTCCTCTAAACTTTTTCTATTTTTCTTGCTCTGGGCTATTTTGAACCACTAATTTTTTTTTCGGTTCGGAAAACCGAATGTCATTTCTATGCCATCGATTTGAATAAATATAAGTTTCCATCTCTTTCCCTCTTTTAGCCTTTTGTAGCCGATCTCTTTTTCCCATTACACCAAGTTAGTTTGGTAGTCGTTTTCTTCCTTTTGCCGTATTGATCTCTTTTTTGGTCTTGTTATTTTTCATCATTATTTCCTAGTTTTTATCTAATCCTGTTTTCTACGTCATCCTGTCGATTTGATATTTTTTTACATGTTCATTTTTCGCCCGTTTTGTCACTTTTTTGGTTTGTACAGGGTGGCGCACGAACCGTGCTACAAAAACAATAACTTTTTCTATGTGTGAACAATCGACTTATTTAATAATCTTTTTCTGAAGTTAAGAAGCCGTTAAGCCGAAAAAGCTAATTACAGAACACTACAGCTTAGGTAGAATTGACAAGTTCAAGTTAGAGTTACTAAATACTAGTAGAAAAGAAATATAGGATGCGCATTAAAAATAATTCAAAAATGTTGTACATATTAAAGAAAATTTATGACACGATAATCAAAAAACTAAATTAAATGTTCCCAATTTAATGAAAAGTGCAAAAAAAATGTTGACACTCATGCTACACAAAATTCACAATTACCTTAATTAGAGCATTAACTATTAAAAAAGAACACAACAAGAGCTGTCATGTATGCTACTACAGTAGACGCTTACAAATTAGAACTCTTAGAAATTAGAACTAGCATTTTGCACTTTTGGTTCTAATTTCCGAACGTTTTTTATTTTTGTTTTCTTTGTGAAACGTTTGAAATTGAAACAGATCATCAAAAACAAAATATATCAGGCATGTCACAGAACACAACTCCAATCGAAAGTGGTTTCCATTCCGTATTTTGCTTCTCCAGAAAACTAATTCCGAAATATTTGGTCGGAATGAAACCACTTTTGATTGTGTAATCGGAATTGATATTTTTAGTTCCATAAACACAAAAAACATTGATAAAAGTACTTTTTCTGAATAAAGATTATAGTAATCTTTAATTACGTTAAATTTTTGCTTAGTTAACATTTATTTTTATAAATCTTTTATATTTTCAATAGCACTAAGCCAACAATACAAGCCAAATAATTGCCTTGAGCGAAATAAACTTAAATCAAAAAAATAAACGTTGGAAAATTAATTTGTAATTTGTATTGTTTGTGATCGTCTTTTGCTGTGTCGCGTAATATTCTGGCTGACGAAAATAAAACAAATAAGAAATGTGAGTATTTTATAAGTTTGTTCCCAATATTTTCATTTACAAATAAATATTTTAGGGGAAGCTCAAGATAAAAGTTCATGGAGTGTCACAATGATATAGCCAGAGGATTTGTGAAGGGAGATCGTGTGGTTATAGGTAGAAGCGCTTGGAATATAATTAACAGAAAAATTTCATTTTTCTGGACCACCACGCAAAGATTGTCATGGATGAAAGAAAACCTGGACGGAAAACATACGTGAAGAAGAAAGTGTGCCACAACAAAAACGACAATTGTAAAACAGGTGGTGGCCCATATAACAAATTTGGTAATTAAATGATTTATTTATTTAATTCCAATTTAATATAATATGCGCTCCGTCGGCCGGAGTGGTCTGAATCCTCATGCTCTGTCTGTGACGATTGCATCTCTGACGCTTCCAAATAAGCAGGCTTCATACGATCTACTGATATCTTAACGGGCCTTCCCCGTACATCTATTAAGAACTATTTATCATACCGTTCCTTTACTTTTAACGGTCCTTCATAAGGTGCAACACACGTAGCCTTCACCGAATCGTTACGAATGAAAACGTAAGATGATGTGTTCAAGTCCTTGTGTATAAAAGGTTTTTCCTTTACGTGCCAGGCCGTTTGAGTGGGACCCATATCATCCATATGATCTCGGCTGTTTGTACTATACCAGCATATCGGCAGACAAACGTAGATTCGAGCCGTATACGAGTTCTGCAGGCGATCTTCAAATATCCTCTTTTAAGGTGAAACGTAACCCGAGCAGAATGATTGGAAGTTGATCAACCCAATTCTTAATGTCGCTGCATTTCATAGCTGCCTTCAGCGTTCGGTGAAATCTTTCTATTATGCCGTTCGATTGAGGATGATAGCAAGTAGTCATACAATGATTCACACCTAACATTTTGCAAAGTTCCGAAAATAAGGCGGATGTAAATTGCCTACCCTGATCGGAAGTAATCCGTAGCGGCACACCAAATCGAGATATCCATCCTGTGATTAACGCATTTGCACATGCCGGTGCTGTCATTTCTTCCATTGGAATCGCTTCGGTACATCTGGTGTATCGGTCGATTATGGTTTACAAATACTTAAAACCTCTTGACGGCGGAAATGGACCCACAATGTCCACATTAATATGAGCGAATCGATCATCAGGTGGCAAGTATTTCTGAAGTTCGGCTTTAGAATGACGATGAACCCTACTTCTTTGACATGCTGTGCACGTTTTAGCAAAACTTGCACAATCGCGCCTGGCCACACAAAGCGATCCACCATTAAACGTACAGACGCTCTCCTTCCTGGATGGGATAAGCCATGTGTTGCAGCAAAAAAATGTTTTCGTAAACCTTTGTAATAAAAGGGCGTGTGCCGTTGCGTGTCACAATATATAGGACCAGATAATCCGGGAAAGGATATTGGGTGGAGAGCGAGAGAATGTGAGACTTCACCCGTCAGCAACTTGATAAGCTCCTCATCATTTCTTTGCGAGTCCATTAGACGCCCGTATAAAGAATCTGCAGATATCACATCGATTCGGGACAGGTGATCCGCTATTTCATTTTTTTCTCCACATATATATCGGATGTCGGTCGTAAACTGACTGATGAATGACAAGTAGTTTAATTGGCGGCGCGAAGCTTTTTCTGACCTATGTCTGAAAGCAAATATGAGCGGCTTGTCTCAATGTGAAAACTTCTGCCTTCCAATATGTCTCGAAAATGATCAACGGCAAGATACATTGCAGTGAGCTCGCGATCATATGTCGAGTATCGCTGTTGAGTTTCGTTAAACTTCTTTGAAAAAAATCCGAGTGGTTCTGCTTTGCCATTTATAATCTGGTGTAAAGCGGCACCTGCGGCCACATTCGAAGCATCAGTAACCAAAACAAGTGGAGCGATCATTTTAGGATGTGCTAATAATACAGCTTTCTTCAGCAACTTCCGACATCTTTCAAATGCCATCGAAGCTGTGTCTGACCATGAAAGTGGAGTTTTATCATTACGTTTATTTCCTGGCGTCATTTCATTTAAAGGAATTTTAATTTCGGCCGCGTGCGGAACATTCTATAAAAGTTAATCGTCGCAAGGGATCCTTTATGTTCATGTACTGTTTAGGGGCGTTTGCATTTCATAATAGCTTCTGTGCGTGAGTTAGTAGGGGAAATTCCCCGTGATGTAGCCCTGTGCCCAATTAAATCTATCTCCGTTTGGCCAAATACACACTTTGATATATTAATCGAAAGATTGTGCTGTTGAAGCCGACTAAAAACTTCTTTCAAATGTCTTTCGTGTTGTTCAACATTGTCTGATGCTATACATATGTATGTCATCCATATAGGGAAATGCAAAATCGAGGCCACGAAGGACTTCCTGGATTAGACGCTGAAAAGTTTGTGCAGCATTCCTCAGACTAAAAGTCATCTAGGTAAACTCGAACAGTCTAAATGGCGTTGTTATAGCAGTTTTTGGTATATTGTCCGGATTAATGGCGATCTGATGAAATGCTTTGCGGAGGTCTACCTTTGAAAATATCTTTTTGCCATAAAGTATTCCTGCAAAATCGTGAAGAAATGGCAAAGGATATCTATCCGGAGTTGTCAATGCATTTAATGAACTGTAGTCCCCACATAGACGCCACGAGCCATCAGACTTTTTCATCATATGTAGCGGGCTAGACCAGTTTGATTTTGACGGACGACAAATTCCTGATGAAAACATCAAACTCTTTTTTAGCAGCAGCTAATTTTTCAGGTGGCAAACGACGGACTCTTGCTGAGCAGGGTGGACCTGTAGTCTCAATATAGTGCGGCGCAAGCCTTAAGATGCTAAGAAAAGCTCTAATTATATTGGCGAAAGGCGCAGACTTAGCAATGAGATGTGTTGATGATTGTGTACTATCGATTGTACACAATTTTTTGCTTGTGATATTCGTGTCGGCACAAATAAGTAGCCTGCCGTTGACATCAACCGGTAAATTATAATTTTTTAAAAAATCCTCGCCATCGGCAACAAGAAATGTCCAGGTGAATTTTTTTGAAAGACCAAGATCAAGTTCTCTTTTTACTTCTCCATATACTTTAATAGGGGAACCATTGACAGCGTAAAGGCAAGTTGTAGTCATGTGTAGTTTTTTTGTGTTATTTGAAGGTGGTAAACATGATACCTCTGCGCCGGTATCAATAAGAAATTTGGTTTTAGTTAATCTTTCTTGAATGAATAGTCTGTCAATGTTCGCTGTAGATAGTCATTGTCGCTGCTGTGTTTTCTGATAATGACAAGGTGGTCTGCAGTTTGTTGCACGATCTCCAAATCGATTATGGTACCAGCAAGTATCGAACTGAGAGTTTTCAGTATCGTCTCGCTGCAGGTTCACGGATTGGTTTGCGACCGACTTTACGTTTGTACAGAAGAGGGAAGACGAGATGTCCAGAGGTCAAGTAATACTATCTCGGTCAAGATACCATTCGACTTCAAAATCATTTCATAGTACAATTGACCAGGGCGTCTATCCCCAAGTTGCATTTCGTGTACAAGCTGGCGTAGACGTTTTTGTTGTGATGCTCCCATTAATCTGGTCAACTGTACCTTCAAGTAATTGTTCTTACCGTCAGCTGGAGTACTATTGAGAATTGGACGAAATTCTGTTATGCGCAATGGTGGCAGCTGAGAGCACACGGTTTCAAATTTTCTATCGTCTTGTGAAATGCCAACTGCTCGAAAATAAAAGTCTAACAAATAAAACCATCTTTCGACATTTGTCTCGTCGAATGGGGGCATTTGTAGACGCGCAAAGCAGTTTGCAGCAATTTGGGCATAGGTTCCAGCTGCTGAGGCGGAATTTCCATCTTCTTTAATATCCTTGTTCCGCCAGTATTATGTTGCTCACGTCGGGGCACCACTTTGGTAATTAAATGATTTATTTATTTAATTCCAATTTAATATAAAACTTAACTTTAAACAAAATACTTTAATTCAGAAAAAATTCGATGTTACGATGCTAATGCGAACGTCAAAAGTGTGCCCCGTTATAGAGTTGCCAGAAATTTCACCAACCCAGCACACTCCGCCACACAAATATGTATTGTCCGAGGTTGAGGAAGCTGTTGTTGGAGTCTCCGGAATACAGAGAAGTATAGAAGGCGTTGCTGGCGCCAAAAGATTTGCAGAAGCGGATCTGATCGATCAAATTTGTGAATCTGACAAAGAAACCGACGGAGATCTTAATTTTACTCCCTCAACATCTGACAGTGCTAGGGAAAAAGAAAATGATTTGGCAAGAAAGCGAAGTGTAACACCATCAGCTTCAAAAAGGCGTCTTTCCCGCACACCATCTTCTACTCCTAAGCGCCACAGACCACGTACTCCACATGTATCCATCCCGGAATTGAGCTGCCTTTAAGTAGAAGAAAATAAACACTTGTAGAAAATTGCTAAGTTGCTGGAAGAGCTGCCTTTAAGTAGAAGAAAATAAACACTTGTAGAAAATTGTTAAGTTGCTGGAAGAGCAACGTGTCGAAAACAAAGTGGAAAATATTGTCCAGCTTATGGAAGAACAGCGCGATGAAATGCGAAAACAAAATGAAATATTATATAGGCTGTGCAATATTTTGGAAGCCCATTATAAAGTAAAGGAACTATTGTTAAACAATTTCTTCTTAGCTCCGTTTGTTTCTTATGTTTACTTAAAACATATGGTTTTTGTTTTCTTATATGCGCAGAGTTGCCATAGCATTAGAATAACCAGGGTTTTTAAAATTTTCGGAATTAACTAAATCGATCGGAAACTGAAGAAGGTAAAACAAAACCGACCGGAATGGAAAGTACGGAATAAAAATCATTCCGATCGATTACTGTGACAGGCCTGTATATTTCGTTTTTCATAGAGATAGATTTATTTTGGATTAAAAGGGGAATCACCATATTATGAATCACAACTTTTTTGTTTTTACAACTTTTTTGTTTTTCGCAGAGAATAAATGAGAGGAATTTTTCTCATAGTAACCTTTTTTGGCTCTGTCACCCAATTGGTTGCCGAAATTCGCCAAAAATCGCTAAACTAGGCCCGTAGTGCTAACATCGCCGATATATGTGATTATTCACACAAACACGTGACTAATCTTTTGGATCTCCGTCATGATATCGTTATGTCCGATTTAATACAGACTAAAAAACAAACAAATATTTCAGACTACATGTTACGCAAAAACTAACTATGATAAGATACATTGCCACCGCATTCCAGCAGTTGGATAATAACATTTTCCTTCACTTCAATGAATTGTTTTAAGCTTGAAACATTTATGTGATATAATTTGACTGAAATGTTATTTAAGTTTTCGTTTTGCTTAATAAAATTCTCAAAACTGGATAAGAATAGTGTATTCGTCTAATTTTTGTAAAACAAAGTGGTTCCAATTTGTGAGCGTCTACTGTATAAAGTTTCAAAATGCCTAAAAAGCTTTTTGCGAAGTGTTAAATCGGACAGATTAAACGTTTTTAGATAATCAGGTAGCTTGTTAAACACGCAACTCTGACTTGAAAAGATTTTCCTAACAAGCAGTCCACTCTAGGAAACATTAATTGATTGCTACGAGTGGAACGCGCAAATGTGAACGACTGAACCAGGAACTATAGGCATTGGTTTCTGCAGACCTTATAAAACAGCAAAAGACATCGTATGTCAACATGATGATCAAGTGAACAACCAGAAAATACAAATAGTGCAAAGCAGAATTAAAAGCAATTATTATTTTCTTCATATATTTTTTGCAATCCCAGCAAATACAGTGGTCGGTCGACATTCATTTGAGCGCACCTTAAATATTTTTGAACATTGTTTATTTTTCTGTGACTATCCGATACCGACCTGAAGTGATTACTTTTTTTTTATCACAACACTAAGTAAGCAATAGAATGTAAGAACCGTTTCATGGTAAACATTTTTTGTATACGCAAAAATCACAAGGTTTTTGTGCGACATTCGTTTGAACGCATCAGCAAAACAAGATATTATCAACTAAAATATGGAAAGTGAACCCTAGTTGGATACTGAAAAGATAACGATACGTTTGAAAGGCGTACATATCTCCATTCCCCTCAAACGACAACAAAGAAAATATTATAACTGATTTTTTGAATTTATTTAGACAATAATTTATCATATATAAACGACTTTTAGCAAAAATGAATAATAAAAACAAAAATACATTAAGTTTGCTAAAGATCTTAAATTGAGTTAAAAAATTCAAAAATATGTACATTTTTTGCATTTCATTGTAGTAACTACATCTATGTTAACTTATAAATTCGAAAAAAGAAAAATCTTAGGTTGTTATATGCAAGAGTTGCAAACTATGTTTTTGTGGTCTCCGATTATAGGAGTATCGCAGCGAATGCAAACCATTTTGGACATGCAATGTAATTTTGAGGGACAGGAACCACAGAATTTTCTCTTTTTATAGTCAGGGTTATTTTACCTTGTTTCACAATCATTATCGGGTATGACAATTTTAGTGTTGGAGCGCAGAGTTCTCATTAAAGTAGGAATTTTCAGCCTTTTATTTATCCACGGGGTTGTTAAAGGCGTAAAAAGTAATTTCATATATGCCTTTCGACTGACTGGCTTCTGATTGGCAGAAATCACATTATGGGAACAAAGAGATTATGTAAGCCATATTTAACATTCCATAAAATATTGCCATAGGGCATCTATTTGTTTTTCTAGAGCACGACATCAATGAACACATTTGGTCGAACGTATCGACCCCATCCTTCGTTTGATTATAATGCAATATCATGTCCGGCTTTCTAGTTGTGTCATCAAGCTTACCTTTTTTCATTACAGGAGGATAACAAATATACCATTTTATATGGTTGTTCTTGTATTCGCGCTATATTCTCAGGCTCCGAACAATATACAAGCTCATCTTCCACATCATTTTGTATGTACATCATCCTCTACTAATCCACCACTTTCACTTTCTGATTCATTTAAGTCATCCCAAACGCTTTGCAACAAGTCAGCAATTTTGACACCAGCCATGGTGGTTTTATATGAAATTTGTTAAGCTATAATTCTTAAAAAACACCAAGTATGCAAGAATGCAAAAGTTACACAAAAGATTACGATACGTATTTTCGACATACGATGTGCCAATTTCTCGGAAACTAACGTACTTACCATATAAAAACAACACCCACTGACAAGCTGGAGCTAGGAGTTTCTCTCATAACGATCGAAAGAGTGAGAGCAAAAATTCAAAACGCGTACGTCTCTAAGACGTTCCTTACTATGCAGAGTTAAAAAGATTGGCAGTCCAATAGAAAAATTGCGAAATTAATAAACTGTTCCGAATGTGTAATAAGAAATTATTTGCGAAAAGGCAAGAAAAATGGTATCAAATCTCCAACCAAAGGAAATTCAAAACTAACATTGAAGGACGATTTCGTAAGGAAGCTATAAAAAAATCGGCTAACTTACAGAAAAATAAAAGAAAAACTGGACTTATCTGTTACCTCTACAACAATTGCATTGTATTTAAAGTCTATACCATTCATAAGATGTACAAAATTACAAATTAAACCTAGCTTATCAAATGTCCATAAACTAAAACGGCTAGAGTTTGTCAAAATACATATGGCTTGGACAAATGAATGGAAACATGTCCTCTTTTACGACGAGAAAAAGTTCAACTGGTTCAATTAGATGGCCCAGGCTGTTACAGCTGCTACTGGCACGATTTAAGTAAAAAAATTTAGTTAAATCCAAGCGTAATTTTGGTGGTGGCTTTATGGTGAGGGGTGCCTTTTCCTATGAAAAAAGTTACCGATTTGTTTCATATGAAAAAAATGAACTCAGAAAATTATATTTAATTGTAGACGAAGAAGTAATTTTCCAGCAAGATAATGACTCGATTCCGGTCGACGCCGGTTTGCAATCCTTAGCTTCGGCATTCTCGCAGCTAAGGTTTACGAGGGTGGAAGATAGTTTTCAACGATCCAAAATATACGATTAAGGAGTGTGGTCCGACATTAGCTTCACAACCATTCAAAATTTGATAGAATCGATGCCAACTCGAATCCTTTCCGTCATACAGAACAATGGAGGACATACTACGTATTAATTAAATATAAAAGTTGGCTTGAACTTTGTATTAACTTCCGATTTTGACATTTAATTAGAGTGCGTGCAAACGAATTTCTCGCCTTTTTTAGCGTTTAATTAAATTTTCCACAGTGTAATGAAATATTTGTTTGTTTCTTAAACAAAAACATATTAAAAATTATTTTATATCATCAAAATGTACTTCTACAATAAAGAACATTAGACATTACTAAGGCATGCAACAACTACACCATAGCATGAAGTGTGTGTTGTGTTGTCAAGTTGACGAAGGGTTAGATTTATTTGGGAAACTGCAGTGTCAATGCGATGCTCAAAGTTTAATTTGTCATCAACAACAACCCCCAAACATTTCATGCTACGAACAATTTCAATGAAATCATTGTCGTATTTCAACTGCAAGTCTACAGGCCTCGTAGCAAATATTAGAGCCTTTGTTTTTGACAGATTTATACAAAGATTACTAGACGCCATCCAGCTATGCAACGATTCCAGCACATCAACAACTCTCGCTTGAAGTACACCATTAAACTGATGCTCAACCTCAAACACAAGCTGAACATCATCCGAATATGCATAAGGAGTGCATGCGCCACCAACAATGTAAACAAAATAAGCCCAAGGACCGATCCCTGGAGGCACCCCACTCTTACCGACGAAAACCCGCTAGCCCTTACGTATTGCGTCCTGTCACTAAGATAAGACGAAATTAAACGACAGGCGCTTGCTTCTAATCCGTAAAACATCCACAACGACAATCATCAAGCAAAGACTTTTCTTCTATGTACTCTAATAATTGGTGCTTACGAATCTGATCCATTATTTTGGATAAAATTGGCCAGAAATTTGCCATAGGTTCTCCAGTGAGTTCGAATTTAATTTTTTCTTAATCGGAGTTATTTTGGATCATTTTTATTGTACGGAATCATTTTCAGTGACGTCATTACTATAGTGTACACAAGATATTCTCCAATGTAGGGAAAAACAACTTTGAAAGATAAGTTTCGACTCGAAACTTATCGGCGCAAATTGCAGTTAGCAGACGGTCATCACAACGGATAATTCATGATGACTTTAACTTGTTTCCGTACAAAGTCCAAATTACAAGAAAAGTAAACCCTCTGGATTTGCCTATTCGAATATAATTTTGCCAAAAAATTACTGAAATGGCCGAAGAAGACAACAGCTTGATAAATTGCATGTTTTGTCTGAGAAGGCCCATTTTGATCTAAACCGCAATGTCAACAAGCAAAATTTTTTTTTTAAATAACCAACACTCAGGATCATAAACCTGCATTGTGCGCCCATACCTGAAAAAAACGGCGTAACAGTGACTGACAATGGGGATTGTTATTTAAAGAAGTTGAAGGAGTTTTCTTGCCCAGAACTGCGGCTAAGACGTATCCGATTCTACAGTATTGGGAGCAAGAGGGAGCAACTGCACATATAGCCAGGCCAGTTATGCCAGAGCTCCAACTAAAATTTCCAAACAAATTAATATCCAGAAGTTCCAATTCCCGCTGGCCCCAGGGTCAGTGCTCCTGGCTGCACCATACCTTTTACGGGGTTATGTCAAGCAAGAGGTGTACAAAACGAAACCGAAAAATTTGTTGAATCGAAGAAGTCCAGTTAAAAAATTATGGAAACGATCCCAATTTCAAAGCTTCAGGCCGCAATGGATAATTTTCTGATTAAGTGTCGCATATGTGTGGATGTGCATGGACGTCATTATTTTTTTTTATTTTAGCACAATTGGTGCGCCACTGTACTTCAGCCTTTCGTCCATTTTTCGTCAAACGCATGAATAAAATATGTGACTAGATTTGACAGTCCTAGTGACTTAAATTTCTCTGACAAGCTTTACAAAGTACCGATAAAAAACGTTGCGTTAAACAAAATATCAAAAAGTAAAGCTTTGGGCGAATGGGCTCACTGCCTTTTTTTGAAATCAGTGCCTGCCATTCAACGGTGATGAATGTTTGATGTAATTTATTGTGTCTTTTAAAGGAGGGAAGACGAATTTTATTTTTTTATAGGGTTATTAATCTAGATGAATTTTTTTGATACGTGTTTTCCACAGATTGTGCGTGAGTTTTGTTTGCCATTTAATCATGGAAAGACTTACACCGCCAAAAACCATGGCTTGATGCGGTTTATGGGCTGGTGGAAGAAATCTTCGGTTCATATTTTTTTTCAAAAGATGATAGTTGGAACGTAACCGTGAATGAAATCGGACTTTTTGCTAATTTCAACAGGACGGTGCCACTTGCCTTGCAGCTATTCAAACAATGGATCTCTTGAGGGGTAATTTCGAAGAGCCGCTAATTTCAAGTTTTAGACCGGTGAGTTGGCCGCCAAGATCGTGTGATTTCAAACCTTTAGACTTTTTACTTTAGGGCTACGTAAAGTCCAAAGTATATGCTGACAAACAAGCTTCGACTCAGGTTTTGGAAGCCAACATTACGCGTGTCATTAACGTCATACCGGTCGAAATGCTCGAACAAGTCATCCAATATTGCACCCTCAGTTAGGACACCCTGAGGCGTAGTTGCGGCCAACATTTGAAGGAAATTATATTTTCAAAAAGTGAATGCTATAAAGTTTCGTTTCAAATGAATAATTTATATTCCACACTTGATTTGAATTTTTGTATTTTTTTATATTAAAAAAATATTTCTAGATTGATCACCCTATATGTGGTGTGTGTGTGTGTGAGTATATTTTCTGCTTTTTTAACGACAGACGACAACTATATCGCGGACAACATAAAACGCGTGCGGACAGGACGACAGACAGAACCGTACTTCTATGTTGTTGTTGCTGTAACAACAATATAATTTGTTTTAAAGTCCTGTTCGTCTATAGGAGATCTGCTTCGATTTCCAGGTGGAGGAAATGCGTGATTTCAACTGGAGGAGATACCAGGGGAGTCTGCTGAGTGGGCTTGACGGACAATTGAAGAGGTGCAGCAGCTCATGTGGTCCCTGATGGCAGGCGGCACAAATGTCCGGAACGTTAGCATCAATTCGTGCCTGCACCATCCAGATCTCAGCTGAGCTAGAATCACGCGCGTTTGAAGAGGTAGAACCTTCTCATCATGTGAAATCTCCGGAGGATGTTCCCCTAGCACTACATTCACACTGTAGCTGTATACTGCTGCTGTGACTTCATCAGCGTGAATGTTGTTCAGACCTGCCTGATAGTTTCGATGATCTAAAGGCTCTCGTAAATCTAAAGGATCGTACCTGATCTGCCTGGGCGGAGGCCTCCTGCCTAAGAGATGGTTTTAGGATGACTACTGCGAAGAAATTGTGTCTTAGCACGGTAAGGACCTTAGAATCCTCATGTAAATGGTCCTGAGAAGACATAAGAAGACACCCTGTTGATGCTCTAAAGACGGCATTCTGCCAAGTCTGAATTTTCTGCCAATGCGTCGTACTTACGTTCTCCGACCACACCGGCGCTGCGCAGTTCGCTACAGACCGACCTATTGCTTTGTAAGAGTTCAACAAGGTTTTTTTGTAGGCTCCACAAGTACTGCCGGCCGGCAAGTGACTTGAGGATCTTATTTATACTTTTGAGACTATCGCAGATAGCTGTAGCATGTGCAGAGAATCAAAAGATGTTGTCCAATGTGATCCCAAGGATTTTGGAGTAGTTGGTTGTCAGGATATTGACGTCATCGACTTTCACATTGAGAGACAACCGCACACAGTGTGGTTGATGATTTGGAGGTTGATATTTTCAGTGATAAAGCGTGCTAGGTCGGTAAGATAACAGTTGATTTTCTCGCATATGTCATTCACTTTAGCTCCTGACGCCGGACCTAAAGTGGACACAACGCCAATTTCTTCCACGGTTAGAAAGCGATTTGACCCTTGTCCACAAATGGCCCGAAATATTTTCTCGGCTAGCAGAACATCCGACGGAATGACTAAATTATTAAAGATAGTTGGTGGCTTCTCTGAAATCATCCCAATCAGCCTTTTATTATTGAGATATGTACGGATTACTTCTATAATTATCTCTGGTGAAATTGGTCCGGTCTGTGTTTCATATAACCCCACGAAATATGAGTCTGACTAAGATCACGCACCAGACTGAGGCGCCTAATCTTTTGAATATCAGTATGGTGTAGGGTATCTTATAGTTGAACACGGCGGACTTAAGTCTTTTTTTACTCGTTATTTACTTAAAATATTATGGAAATATATTCGACGGGTAGAAAAAAGTTTATTTTGTTTAACTCTGCGTAATGCTGTTGAAGCCTATTTAATGCTTTTTCTCCATTTTTTGTTTATAAATTTAAATTTTCTTAAACAATCGAATTTCAGTAAAACGTACACATTTCCAGTAAATTAAACGCTTTGTATTTACTCAATTACGACATGAAATTATATTTGAAATCGGGGTGGGTTTCTTTTTATACCAACGACTATCGTCATGCCGGGCGGTAGCACGCCCTATTGTCCCATTTTAAAACAACCCAGTCTAATCATTGATTTTATACATTTGAAATTTTATAACGATTAGTCCATTACCTAGACCATAAATACGATTATTAAAAGAGGCGGTGCACCGCCCACTATTTCTCCAGAATAAGTTTCAACCCATGTCAGCTTCATATGTTCCAAATATTATCGTCGTATCTCTATTAGTTCATGTGATATTTGTATTATCAGTTCAGGGTTGTGTGGTCGATGTCACGGTTGTGTGGTCGATGTCAAATTTTACCACAAGATAGTCTATAATAATATCCTAGTCATCGATTTCATTCCGTTTTAATTATGTAACGATCGGTCCAATACTTTAATACTAAGATTTTCAAAAGGGTCGTGGCACCGCCCACTTTTCCAAAAACCATATATTTTACATATCATCGTCATATCTCTATTAGTTCATTAGATATTGTATTTATATATGTCGAAATTTACCATTAGATAGTCTCAAATAAAACTATTCTGCAAAAATTAACTTTGGAGCCTTCCTTTCAACAAAACCAACAGATCCTTGTGTAAAATGATCTCCTGAAACCGAATTGAATGTCCGTTTTGCACCACCACGTATACCTTTTGAGATATCGTGAACATGATCTGCCCAAAACATCAGCAATTCTTATATGATTTACTGAAAAATTAATAATTGAACAGGGATTAAACCGGCTCAAGACCTCTTGCTTCTATATTTAAATAGAAGACAAGTTTTTAACAAAATGGCAAATGTGACATTGATTTTCGTGGCTGCACACTACTTTTATCATGATTTCGGGTCCGTGACAACCCTCTTCAGAAAGCCTTGCTGCAATTGTTCAAAGTAAAACCGAACTCTATAAGGCCAGGCTCTCCACAAACGAATGAGAACTACTGTTGTAAACCTTACTTTTCAAGTTTTCTTCACACAATTGCCCACGAAAATACAACTCACTCTTGCCAGCTCTAAAGAGACTCCACATCGAGAGCCATCAATAGATTTCTTTTACAACAACGTGTGTGTGTGTGTGTGTTGTAAAAAGAGTTTAGTTGACTATGTCAACTTGTATGTTTAGCTCGTTTGTTTTATTTCGGTCTGTTGCTTTTACAAATTGAACAGGGATTATTATAATAAGGACAATTTGAATTTCTCTGGTTTTGTGCATACGCCTCTGAAATTAAACTGATATTAGACAAAAAATCATTGAAAGTGAATAAAATATACAAAATCAATACATCGCTCCATTTTTCCATTGGATCAATTTAAAAAATGTTTTCGAACTATCTGTTTGAGTTATTTTTAATATTGATATCGTGCACTTAAACTTCAAAAATAGTATGGGAGGAACATTTTTACATTTTTACGAGAAATATGGCGGTTCCAAAAATCTCAATACGGTTTTGAATTTGTAGAACATATGCGGAAATTTGTCAAAAATTTAAAAAAAATAAAGACTATTAACACTTAAAACAATTAAAAATTAAAAAAATACTTATTAACAGAACAAAGTTTGACTACATAAAATAGATCGTAGTGTTTTCTTTCATATAACCAAATATGGTACAATTCGATCAAACCGTTCCAGAACAGTTAGATTTTGAGTAAAGACCAAAAATCCATTTTTTGGTCAATTTAAATTTGTCAACCCCTTCTTTGACGGACTAAAAGAGGTCATGACTATGTGTTTCGTTGGTGTTGTCCACCATATAACATTAATAAATAAATTTTAAATTATCTTAGCTTGGAAGTCGTTGGAATAGGCGCATTTTAGCCCCATAAATAGGCATGGTCATTGGGCTCTGAGAGCCAAAAACTATCCACCAATGTATGGTTATCCATAAACAGTAACATATTTTCATCTGAATAAAACATATCTACGATGCGATAAATTTCGCGTCTGAATCTACGCAACCGGGGAACCAAAACAATCGGCCCACTTGAATCATGGACATGTGGGTAAAACAATGAAATTCCCTTACAAATATGACAATAATTTTACGATTTACTTTTACAAGGGGATTTGAATCATTAACTCATTCATTCATTGGACTCCAAAAATTTGATTTTGTCGAACATAAACCCACTTCTAAAAAGCAGATTTCCCAATATTATTAATGTCGTACTGAACGCAATAACAACTTCGGTCCGTGCCAAATTAAAAATTGTCCACTCGTGGTTCTAAATTCTAATCAAGGGTTAACTAATCAAATATTAAACATTTTAGTCAAACTGATCACAGTTCAATTGCTGTTAAATTGAGAAAAAGGGCGGTTGCGCAAAGTGTACACATCAAAGGTAGACATTTTATTGATGATTTAGAGGGTGTAAGCACCCTTAAGTGGATAAAACCAACTTGATAAGTTTAAACAATTATATTTCTACTTATTTCCGAAAGTATCCTACTGCCGTCCTACTTATTTTGCAGAAACCTGCAACCTGCGGGTGAGATCAATACTTTTTCGACTACGAGTATAACATCCGGCTGTACTCAACCAAAACCTTTATCTATAAAAATATCGCGACAATTAAGACATCCCATCCGTGTACCTCCAGATGTGTTACCCCCAATCGTACATACACACGTATGTACGTACATACTGATGTTAGTCGTGAAGAGAGTATGTACGTACATACTTGTGTAAGTCGCAAAGAGAAGCAGAAGTGAACGTTAAGCGCTTTAGGCGAGGGAGTCCGGTGCGGCAAGAGAATGCGAATTAACCCTTCGGCGGGTGAGAAGGTCATTTCATTTTCAAACTGAAATTACTCCTTGATGGTCCATGGGAAGTATACCCGACCCCCACATGTATTCCAAGGAAATCGAATCTAGAAGATGAAGCCAATAAAAAGAAGTGACAGACGACGGTCATTCCTACTGATGCTGACAAAACAATTAGCACTACCAAACATAGAGGAAAAAGCGCTGAACAACCGCATATCCAAGGATACGGAACGCAATGGAAGCATTTGATGTAAAGGTAAGAAAAAACAATTCTTATGTTCAAAAGCAGAATAACTACATAATTTTGTTCTTTTTAGATATTATCAAGACCGGCAGCGTCGTTTGCGTCTGAGTACGGACGGCAGCGGAAACAAGGGCCTATTGCCATTCCTGTAACAATCCAGTTTGTGCAGAGCATTCAATACTTATGCATCGATGCTACACCTGCACAGAAAATATGTATGACGAGGGACAATCTACACAACTATAGTTTTTTAGGCTTTTTTCATATAAAACTCATAAAAAAATAATAATGTTATATAAAAAAAAAAAATTTTCTAACATTCATTATAAATGTATGTATAATTAGTAAATAATAATAAATCGAAACAAAAAAAATGTAAAAAATGCTTTTTCATATAAAATTCCATACAAATAGAAATAGGTCCCTGTGGACCTTGTACTTCGTATAAGGGCAACGAATGATTCAACCGTCGGAGGGTTAAATGACGACGGGTGCGGCGACGGTTTTGTTGTCATTTCACAGCTATTTTTAAGTATTATTTGGCCTTGTGTGATTTAAAAAAAAAACAATAAATATAAGTATAATTGCAAATAAACACAAATTGTTTTAAAATTCTTAATTGTAAATTGTATGAACAATCAAATTGTTTAACTTTTACTATAATTTTCTTGTTTTGCTCCATTGTTTTTTAAATTTAGCTTTCCCGCTAATATTTTTAAAATATATAATTTCTTCTTACTGCAAATATGCACAAAAACTATTAGCTCATACGTGTTTTGTTTACAAAAACCATGAAAATATGGCAACACATTGAGAGAGGCAGGAGCAAAAATTGAAGGCGCAAGAAAATCCGCAGAGGAAATAGAAATAGATTTAATTTAGTGCGGTTTTGCCTCTCAAATTTCCATATATATTTGACAACCGCTACCGCAGCCGCAATGTTGTGTTTCTTCTCTTACGCAAAACAGAGAGACGTTGTTGTTGTACTTTTTTTTATATTTCAGCTGTCCACTTGATTGGATACCCTACGCATAGCGTACAAAGTATTTTAAGTTTGTCACTTTCTTTGTGACCCCTTAAATAAATGTAACTCGTACTAGTTTGAAATATTGGAAATATTTTTTAAACTTGTAACAGCGACTTTTTTGGGTTACAAGTTGATTTTTTGACCTCAAATGAAAATGAAACGAAAATAATTTAGACTTGCTAAGTGAAATTTAATGGAAAATTTCTTTAAGTTCCCCTCGCTAAGCTACTAAAGCGCAAACAAAATTGTCCGTTTTACCGGCTCTTTCGGCCCATGCGTCTGTCCCTTTGTTTAGCCGAAACTATATTCATCATTCGTTCTGACCTTGCGGGACGATTTTTGGATCACCTGACCCAAAACGTCCAGCCACTATACCATTTTGTCGAGGTATTTCCTACACCCCAACTTACAGAGCCCATTTTACCCATTTTCTGGCAAAAAATAATAATAGTTGTTTAAAAAGCAAATGTCCTACCCCGTACAGCGCGTAGAAAGTGGTGTTACAAGTAAGCGTCAACGCTTGAGTATTTAATATCTATAAGTAAAAAAAAATAAGCTTGAGCCATCGGTTAGTACAACGAAAGAAAACTACTGCTCTCAACTGTTTCTATGATTTAATTGAAGCTTTTAGTTTAATTATAACTTTTTTTTATAAAACTAACAACTTCCGGTAATATAATCTCATCTAATGTAAACCTGCGTTAAGCTAGTTGTACCATCTTATTTTTAGATAACCTATAAGTTTCAATACTACTCGTACATGTTTTTAGATTTCCGGCCAAAATTCCAAACTTACAGAATAATATCTAAACCAGAGATTTACTCAATATTTTCAACTCAGCTTAGAAAAGAATAACTCAGGTTTAGTTATTAAATAGGGACTTATTATATTCCGGTAAATATGATCTTTTTCCCTAGAAATTATTTCTCAAAAAGCACCTAGTTCGGAGTTGTATATAATTTTGATTTGCGTTTTTTTTCATTTTGTTGGTGTTTCTGTCATTTTTTCATTTTGAAAGCGCTAATACGAGTAAATAAACTATTCAATGCATTTGGGACTAACCTAAAGTCAATTCAGAACTCAAACGCTACCCTATTAGCATTGAAACTAAAGTAGTTCATTTCCGAATTATCGGGATGAATAAAACACAAGATTTTGTAAACCCTGTTCTAGTGTTGCAAAGGTCGATTATCGATTAGTCACCTAATCGACTTTTTGTTGCCACTATTGGAAAAGACGTGATCGACTTTTGTGTACGGACTTAATCGAATAATCGACTTTTTGCTGCCAGCTTATCTAATATTTGTACCCTGCACCTCTCTGTTTTACAGAGTATTATAAGTTACATTCATGTTTGAGACTAACTACAAAAAATATTTGAGCAAGACCCACCCACATTTAAATGTACCGATCGACTCCGTATCAGGAGTTCATTTTATTTAAAGCCTGTAATCAAACTGCAGGTAGCAATTGTTGTCCGATCTTCATTTAATTTGCTAGAAGTAAATTTTTTGGACCGTTGAGACGTTATTGAGTTGAACGAGATTGGTTCAGATACAGATATAGCTGCAGTTCAGTACGATCGATCGGTAGCCAGATCAGATGTGGATTGAAAGTGGATTGTATCATACTAATGTAACATTCCGCCCACTCATATATTTTTGAAATATCTTTAATGGTACTCATACGATCAATCCTTAAATCAATACCACAATTAAAAGGTTAACTTGGTGACAAATAATTAGATTTTCTCACGGGGCCAAACTTTATTTAATTTTTACAATTTGGCTTAATTTCGGTGACGGACTCCAATGCCGAAAATCCGGACCATTTAAACGTGAACATACGGGTACCAAATAATAATGAACTTTGATCATAAAATCGAATGTGTCATTATTGTAAAAAATATGGAGAATTAGGAGCCCCTTTGACGGTCCAAAAAATCTGATTCCAGTTGGCTTTTCTACACACAGGGAAAAAATTAGTCGAAACTCGGTCCGATCTACAAATATTTGGTTGGATAAATATTCTTTCGGTTGCAATCACCAACATTCCATGGTATTGATGGTTCGACATACATACTATACATATAATATAATAGCTACAATAATATTACGATTCTTTCAGCCTATAAGTCAGTTATACCAACCGAATTCAGTCAAATTATTAGTTGTCGCAACTGGTGGTTGTGGTAACCAACCAATTATGAAGTACAGTTACTCTGGTACCAAATATAATATAGCAAATGCAACAAAAATTTCGGACTTTCTCGTGGGGTGAATGATATATTCTTGGAATTAAGGGTTTGCGTGATTATAGTAAATTCGAAAAAGGACGGTTCTTTTTTATTGGCCAAGGAAATTATTATTTTGCAACCCTATACCATATTTTGCCTTATGACCAATTTTGATATTTTCCTATAATATTTGATTTTATCGGACTAGTTGGTCAAATTATGACGATGAAAATAAACTTATGTATTTATTTAATTTTTCACTCCGTTGGCTTATTTCCAACTTTTTCAGGAGTGTTTTTTTTTATTACAAAACAGTTTCTATTATAAGTCGGAATTCCTTTTAGAGGCGTTTAAAGTTTCCCAGCTTTGGCCTGTTCTTACTGCATATCGGTACAAAATATTATGTTTTATTTACATCAGAGGTGTAGTGTATGTTCAGTAGCTTTGTAGATAATGGAATGGCAAATATTTTGGAGTAAATATTAACCCTTTTACTGAGGAGCACAAATGCCGTGCTTGTTGCGATGTACAAGAAATTGCCTTTCTCTTTGGAATGCGGTCTGGATATGTAAAGTATCCATGCTATTAATGCGAATGGGATGGTAGATGGCGTCGTAACCAGCAGCCAAAAAGAGTTGGGAGTCCAGAGCTCATGGGAAGTAAGGCGAACACAACATCATTCAGCCACCCCTAGTATCAACAGAACAAATACTTCTGCCACCACTCCATATAAAACTTGGTGTGGTGAACAACTTTGTACAAACTATAGTCAAAAATGGGATAGCTGTAGAATTTTTGAAGTCATTATTTCACTAAAAATTAGTGTTTCACATGTCAACAAAAATCCGATTTTCGTCGACAGAAGATGCTGGAAAAAGTGCTTCGAATACTTTGAACAACAATGGAGAATACTTTGAAAAAAACATTTTTGATGATAAATATTCGCATTTATATTATTAGGCCAGAAATATATATATAGCAGCCCTCGTATGTAGTAAAATTTTATAGTCAACATTTTTGTAGTTGGGCCCTACTCCTTTTCAGTTGTTTTTTACAATCTGTTAGAATAAAGCCAAAAAATCAGTTATAAGCGGGAGTTAGAAGGGTAATATGTTCTATAAAGATATTTGCCATACCATTACCTGCAGAATTGCTGAACATAGCCTACACCTTAGATGTAAAAAAAAATAAATTTTATATACCGATATGCAGCAAGAACAGGCCAGAGCTGGGAAACTTTAAACGCCTCTAAGAGGAAATTCCGATGTGAATTTTGAATACGCCGACACTCGTATGTTTTTCTTGGTCTCCTCTTTCAGAATCCAGAAACCATTGTACTCTGTAATTTAAAAAATAATAATTACAAATTGCGGAAAAAACCACAGAAAAAATTAAAACTAATATCACAGAACTTTACTTAAAGAATAGCTATGGAGTACAGCTAAAATAAGTTGAAATGTACAGGGTGGAGCGCGGTAATTTGCTCAAAACTAAATTTATGTGCACACGATCTTTTTAATATTCGAAGGAAAACCCAAGTTTTAATAAAACCTGCTTCTAATTCTAATAGCATAATAAATATTTTTAAATCGTTGTATGTGAAAATTAAATAAAAAACATTATATCGGCCAGATAAACGAATACATTTTATTTAACTACCATTTGGCCCAGTTAGCAAATGGTCGTGGTTGGGTTGTCATCGAATTTTAAGAGCTTTTGTAGTCAACAATCTATAACAATAACCAATACATGTACAAATTAAGTTCAAATTGTAATCCTAGTTTGTTAGGGCTACCGATGATGTCAATTCCCACTTCTGAAATTGCCGTGTACCCAATCAACATTTGGTAGTTGCGATGGATAGTACATGGATTCGGTTGTGGAAACTGATCTGTTCTCTGTGTGTACACATCCAGAAGTTCATGGTATAATATGGTCGCCTGCGCCTGACTTTAGCTTTTTTATCCGTCCGTTTTGCTGGTCCCTTCGGGACTTGAGTCCGACCCTAACCTCAGCCAAAAGATTAACAATCTGTACTTGCGTTCGTAAATTGATCGTCCGTTTGGCCATATGCACCGTTTTTTGGGCCACATGTTCCAAAACGTCCAGCAAATATGCTTTCTTTGTGCGTCGCAACTAACAGTACTCATTTTACCCATTGTTCTTCCACAAAAAATTATGATTTGTAAATCAAATACTCAAATAAGTGTATTTTTCCAATTTTCCACAAGTCCATAAAGGGAAAATTTTTTTTCCTTGGGTGGATTTTGTCCATCTACAATTGCAAACTGCTTATACGAGTAACCATATTCATACTTAATGTAAAATTTCAAAATCCTCTGTTTATTGGAGACACACTTACGAACTGACAGACATGGCTAGATCGTAACAGAATTTTATGACGGTCGATAATATATATACTTTAAAGTGTCTCCGATCAAATTTGTTTTTTTTTTGGTGTTACACACTGAAATTTTCTATACCATCCACCCTTCGCTGGAGCGTATAAATAGGTAAAAGTTACTAAAATCTTGAATAAAAAGAAGTCGTAATGAAAATCAATTATCCGACTTTTTACCGCCAGAAAAGCGGTTAGTCGGATAAGTCGCCGCTGAACAATTGTTAGATGGTCTTACCCAGAGTTGAACCATCACACCACGGCGGCCCCACATTTGTTAAGTGTAGTTTTGCTCGAATGTCTCTTGCTTGCGTGTATGACCCTTTGTTTTCGTCCAAAATATTTGTGGTTGAGCGGCCATATTTGTTTTTGGCTGATAGCATGTACCAACAATTGTCAGTCAAAGATACACTTGAAGCGTGAAGATGGTCGCGGAAAACGATTTTTGAAAAGATTTCTATGTTGTAACGAAATGAAATGCATGCCTCGTTCTACAGAAGGGAATTATAAAAAATTAACCAATCAGAGTCTTCTGGTGCTGATTGTTTAATGAAGACACAGTAAGTATTCTCCGAATCGCGAATTTCTTGTAAAATATTCACTTTCTTGTAAATATTCACAAGTTGAATCCTTTATTGCGAAACCGCAATGATTAATAATGCGCACTAAATTTTTTAATTGTCAATGTTTAATAATCATATTTACCAACTCGACTGACAGTTTGAGCTTTAAAAATGAAAACTTAAAGTCCACTTTTAGACTTTTTAGTATAAAATTAAAGTCGATTTTTTTCTTTAGGGACATGAAAATGCAATATTTTGAAACAAGTAACAAGTTTTCTTTATATTAAAAACTTTTATTTAAAAGTTAAGCGTGATTGAGAAACTAATAAACATCTGGCAGTTTGTGAATTATTTGTTTTCAAGTTTTTAATAACTTTAAAAACAAAGTCTATTTTTTTAAGCATTCGATAAATATACTCGTACGTGGAATCAAATGAAACTTTTCTCCTAATTTAAGAAGCAATAAGACCTGCATGCGAAAGAAATATCCAACACGGAACTGAAGTGGCAACGATTGAAAAATGTTTTTATTTCTACTTTTGCCATTAATTGGTAAGCGAGTTCTATTGTTCACCGTAAAAGTATTGGTTGGATAAGAGTTTGTTTCACGACAAACAGGCGTTGTATTAAGATAGTGCGTCAATTGTATCGGAACACCATTGACATCATAATGGCAACGGTGAGCTTACACTCTTGTCAAGGAACCCCTATTTGTTATCTACTTTGTTGGCCTTGGGACCCACAATCTCCTAGGCCACTTTAACGTCGGATTAACGGCTATCGCTAGTTATTCGAGAACTTCTGGTTTCGGTGTTAATCAGTTTGCCTTAAAAAATAAACTTGTTAAACAGCTGAATATAATTTAGTAATACTATACTTACCGACTTAATTGATTGCTCGGGATGAATCTCGAACATTTTTAAAGGCATATGTTTTAAAACTAGACATACGTTGATAATACTTAGTAGAGACATAAATACTGTTACAACATTGAACACACCCATTCCAATAGTAGAACTGAACATACCCTGTTAATGTCATATGGGTTTTGAAAGCTAACCTCAATAGCGTTAGTCTGTAACGGGATTTTAAAATTGTTTCAACTTTCATCATGGAGTGGTCAGACAATGAGAACAGTATCGCTGTAATAGCGCTTTCAAGTGTGAAATGAAAAAAAAGCGATATTTTCAAAACGCTTCGGCCACTAGGGATTAGCCGCAAGTTCGTTTAAATGCATAAAGCTGTTAGAGGAGACTGAAGATGTAAAAGACCGCCACCGGTCGGGCCGCCCACGCTCTGTTCGAACACCGCATGTCATCAAAGCCGGTAAATCAAGAATTCACAGAAATCCGCTCCGAAAACAGCAAATCATTGCCCGTGAGATGAATATCACGCAAAAGTCCATGAGTCGAATTAAAAAAGACTTGGGATTTGGGGCTTTCAAACGACGTACCCTGCATCCGAAAAAAATAGAATTGAAAAATGCAAACGTCTTTTGGTGAAGCACGCTGATAACTTCAACTGAAACATTTTGTTTACCGATGAAAACATTTTTACCGTTCAGGAAAAATGTATCAAGCAAAATAATAGAGTGTATGCGCGGTCATCTAAGGAAGCATCTGAACTGATCCCAAGGGTGGAAAAGGTTCATCACCCTGCTTCAGTCATGGTTTGGTGGGGTCTCTCTTACGATGGGGTCACTGACCTGCATTTCTGCGAACAAGAAGTCAGAACATCGGCAAAAGTTTACCAAGAAACCGTTTGGAAGCTGTTGTGAAGCCTCTTAACATTTCCCTGTTCCAAAACCAGCCATGGACTTTCCAGCAGGATACTGCGCCGGCCTATAATGCTAAATCGTCCCAGGCCTGGCTTCGAAACAATTTGCCAGACGTCATTTCCTCTGAAGAATGTCCCTTAGGCAGTCCAGATTTGAACCCATTGGATTATAAATTGTGGGCGGTTTTAGAGGACAAGGTTTGTCTCAAAAGATACCCCAACATTGGATCTCTTAAGACTGATTTGGTTCGATTTTCCAATGGACGAGGTTTGTGCAGCTATTGACGATTGGCCAGTGCGACTTAAGGCGTGTGTAAGGGCAATAGGCGGACATTTCGAATAAGTAGATTCTTTTTGAATACAATATATGTACATCAATAAATATATTAAAAAATATTTGGTCCAAAAACATTCAGTACTTTTTATTTTACAGCATAAAACGTGTGTAACAGTATTTATGTCCCTACTAAGTACTTGTACAATTAAATAAAACGTATGTGTTTTTCTCAATCGGCGAAACTAAATGAAAGCGCATCATAAGTTTACGCAACACGCTTTGTTTGGATACCAATCTAATATAGGACCCATGTGCTGCATTTCGACTTGTCCCGAACGTGAATCATTTTCCCACTTTTGGCGTGCGCCATTCCGAATTCGACCTCGTGTACCCTTGGGGATGGTATTAGATATTGAAATTAACCCACTTTATGAGCATATACACATGAGTTTTGAATGATTAGTTTCCCTCGAAATGAAGTACAGCTTTATTCAAAAAATTAATATGGGGATTGAAAAATTCTCGACTTTTATACTTTAAAAAAAAAATCGACTTACCGACTTTCGCTTTTCCATCCAAAAGTCGATTAATGGCTTAGTCAAAAATCGATTTATAGAACCCTGGTGTGTAACGCACTTTAAGGTGAAAGTAGCTGAAGTTAGTTAATTTGCTGCGACATGTAATCAAATTATGAACATTCATTTTGCACTTGTACTGAGGTGAGATTCTGATAGAGTTGACAATAGTTTGAAATGAAAATGTAAGTCCCAGTTAAAAAGATCTGCCAAAAGCGATTGCCGTTTTGGTACAATTTTGCAGTCATTTTATACATTTGTAGGCCGAATCGATCAGAAATGACGTTTAAGCCAGGCGCAGGACAGGGACGACGTAGGCTAGCATAAATATATTAAAAACATATTTGGCGTTACGAACTGGCGACGTTAAAGTTCTTGCAAGAAATTCTAGTGTGTATTGAATCGATCGATCGCTTGTTGAAGGGCAGCTACGATTGGGTTCAATCGAACTGATTGCTTTGCTTATACAGTGAAGGAAAAAAGTCTACATACACCCTTTGTTTTTGAAGTTTTGGAGTATTAGTAGCGATAATTATAAAAATATTTTATAGCAATATTTAGGGCGTTATAAATAATTTTTTTTATATATGCTTTATTTAAATTATTGAGTCTGCTCCAAAGGAGCCTAACAATAAGTATACGAATCTTAAGTATAATTCAATAAAGAGTCCTAGTATGGATTTTTTGTTATGTGGATTTGTATTGACTGTTTGAAGAATCACGTATAAGAGCATTTAAGCCACGTGACGTAGCAAAAGAATTCTGCACAGTCGTTTTTGAGTGTTCGTGAGCTATTGATATTGACTGTTTAAAAGATCACGTATAGTCTTTCGGGCGCGTGTGTTCGCGATTACTGGTACGGATGAGACACAAGTGTAGATTAGAAAACACGGCGTTCGTTTCTCCGAAGTCTTGAAGAGCTTGGTTTGCACAATAATTGTCTAGCAAATATGTTTTCATGACGTTCGAGCTTCTCTTTGTGCTTTATATTGATTTTTTGAATTGTCTCTTTAACGAAAGGTATTTTTAAGTCTCGGTGGATGTTTTCGTTCCTCATATGCCAAGGGGCACCGGTAATGAGCCGCAATGTCTTCGATTGGACTCTTTGGATTTTGTCGAGATTGCTCGGGCTTGCTTTGCCCCATAGCTGAGCACCGCATAACCAGATAGGTTTGATTGCACTGTTGTATAGCAGGACCTCATATTCCAGGCAGGACCTCATATTCCTCATATTCCAAGCCAGTGAAGGTGATTGACCTTAAGTTTAAGTTGAGTTTTCTTGGTTTCGATATGACTTCTTCAGGTGAGTCGGCGATCCAGGTGGATTCCAAGGTATGTACCATGCTCAGATTGAGAAAAAGGGATATTGTTTAGTTTCAATGTCGGACAATTGCTAAAATTCAATGTGAAAGTTACCTGTGTGCATTTAGCCTCATTGACTTTTATTCTCCAGTCAGCGAGTCATAATTCTACTTGTCTGAGGTGTACACCTAGATTCATAGATGCTATATCCTGCTTTATATGTGCGGCCATTATAGCGGTATCGTCGGCAAAAGTGGATGTTAGCACGTTTGGGCTGGTGGGAATATCTGCGGTAAACAGAAGGTAAGGATAAGGCCCAGGACGCTTCCCTGGGGCACACCTGCTAGTATTTCGCAGTGTTTCGGTGTTAAAAATAATGACTATTTAAAGAAAAAGAAAAATATATAAAAGGTTAACCATAGAAATAGTTGGGGATAAAATAGTACAGGGTGGCCCAATAAAGACTGATGGTTTAAAAATATTCACAAAGTTATTGTTTATAATTTCGTTTTTCAGGTATTGTAGATATTTATGGAGATATATGTGGGCTACATATGTGACAGCGCATAGAGAAAGGGAACTAAGGGTAAAAAAAATCAATTTTCATTTTTTTTTCTTTTTTTGATGTGGACAACATCTGAGCATCGAATGAGACCGATCCCATGCCACAAAAGTGTTCCCTCCCAGAGATATGCGCGTTTTATAAAAGTACAGTCGACGATTTTAAGCGCAAATAGAAAGGGACCTAATCTTTAAAATGGCTCTCCTGAACAAAACTGGTTTTTAACCTTAGGTCCCTTTCTATTTTGCGCGTCAAAATAGAAAGCGTCAAAGTTGTTGTTTTATATTATTTTATTGGTAAGACTAGTATCTCAAAACAACGAAATTGTCGTTGTCGTCGCCCAGTAACAACATCATTAGAAACTTGGCCTCCCGTTTTTAAGAACTGGGATCAGGGTCAGAATCCTAGGGTATACCATCAGCTTTAATTACACCCCTCCAGATGTGTTTTTTGGTGCGGTGTTATGGTTAATAAAGTTATCGGTCCATATATTTTTGGAAAATGAGAAGGGTTATGATCGGACACTTTTGCGTCCGCAGGTTAAAAATAATCCTATCATATGGTTCCAGCAAGATGGAGCCGGTGCGCATACAGCAAGAGCCACAATGGAACTTCTTCGTAACCTTTTGATGAACCCTTTACTTTTATTTGTGCCACCCAGAATAATTAGAGCGGAAAATGTCTACATACAGCGTGGAATTCCGATTATTAAACAGAAAATAAAATATAAAGAAAAAAAATAACAATTAACTTTGTTGATTTCATTAAATTTACAGGCATTGTTCTTGTTCAAGTGAACAAAGTTATAATTACAGAAGCTATTATTTGAAGCGTTATCCTTTGAAATGGAAATTCGAAGAGATACACATTTTAGTTCGAAATTTGGTTGTGAATCTTCGAAAGCTAAAACAATCTTATGAAGATATTGCTAAGACAGTAGAATTAATCCGTGCTTTTGTCAGACGATGATTACGAATTAAAGTAATACCAGTAAAAATGAAAAAAAACAGAATTTGCGAGACCTAAAAAGCTTCGAGGCACGTTGTTAGCAGTATAAACGTAGTCAAGCAGAATCCGAAAATATCTGTTTCGAAATTGAAGGAATACATCGATATATGTTTCTAAATATCTGTTACTCAACGAACAATCTTACATGACACTGGATTTAAAATCTGAGTGGCCCGCAAACAGCCACTAAGAAGCATTTAAATCCGTCTTTATTCGTGATGGGCTAAACAAATATTACTTCACGAAATGCTTGACGCCAAGAGTTAACAGTTCAAATTCTAAAAGTTTAATTTATTTTTGATTCAAAATTTTAAATATTATACATTTTTTGTGGCTGTTTAAAGACAGACTATTTTCCTATGAATTTTCATCGCTTTTGATACATTTGTTTTTGTCATGTGAATGAATTGAACTTTTATTTTATTTCTTTTCAAGCTGTCAAAACCCCTAAATTATTGGTTGTATGTCGACTTTTTACTTGACTGTATGTTTTGTTTACCTTTGAATTTGTTTCCATCTCGCGGTAAGCAAAGCTTTACAAGTGAAGAAACCATCCGCCGACAAATGGATTGCACGTACACACGTACATACTCGTATGCAGGAAAGCTGTAAAACTACTTGTGAAAACGAAACTGAACCAACCAACAGATGGTAGTTGTTGAATGTACGAGTGAGCACTGGATGAGCGCTGAAGACACACACCGCGCCGCTCACGAGCTCCCCACTATTTGAGATAGAATGGTGGCGATTGAGTGCGAGCCTGCCCACAGCGCGCGATAACCATACAAAAGCCGTTAAGTCAAGACTATGGCTGCGTTCACAGTGGAGGACGGTGATCAGTACGATTGTAAGCACAGCTAGAAGAGCATTACGCACGGAAACGCGCAACATTCAAAACGCCACCACAAGAAAAACCTCCATTCGAAGCGCAGTCATTTACACTTGTGTCGTTGGAACATTCATGCACTGATCGGCCAGTCAGTCAGTCAGTCAAGCAACCGATCATCCAATCCACTCACTCACACGTTCATAACAGAAGCGGCCGAACATCATTATGCTGCTGAAACTAACGGTGAACACCGTAATCGTCTTCGTGATGATGCAGATCGTCGTTGTTGTTGTTGGCAACTGCAAGGTCATCGTGAATCCCAACAGTTCACAGGCGCAGTCGCACGCCGCTGACGATGTTGTGGTTGTCCCAAGACAAGTGCCGTTCCTGACGGGAGTCGGCAAAGAGACCAGCACGCCCGACTTTGTACGTTTGGTGGTGATGCGCTTCATTTACGGTCTGGCCAGCAGCATGGGTGTGGAGGAGCGTCTAGAGGGCCTGTTCAATGGCGCTTTTGTGCCACCGAATGCTGATGGCGACTTCTTTGGCTTCGGCGGTCTGGGAGGCGGCGACGACAGTGCAGGCGAAGCAATTGATTTTGCAGGCCTGAGCGAACTAGGAGCCCTGGACGGTCTCTTTGAAGATGATGGATTATAAAGCAGATCTGGAATCCCCCAATCCGACCAGACACACTCACACACTTGCATTAAGTTACACTAGATCTTAGTCTCATATGTACATGTACATAATTAATTTATTAAAAATTTATTGATGTTAATTTAGTTTTAATAAAAGTACGTAAGTTTTAATAAAAGTACACCGACTGATTGGAAACCACGTCGAAATCATGTTAATTATGGAGTGTTCGTTACGACATCGGTTATCGTGACAACCTAAAATTCGGAAATCTGCCAAAATGTTTTGCTTCTTCTTACCTTCTTCCGTGCATGCAGGCGGACAGAGACCTACAAATAAACATTTGAACGTACGTTTGTATGAATGAATGATTGACGGAAGGTAGGTAGAGGTCGGTCGGTGGCATGTGCATAGGTACGAGTATTTACGTCCGGGTGCTGGGTAGTTGTAGATCGGTGTGTGTTGTAGATCGGTGTGTGTGTGTCACCGAGTCTTTCGTCATACCACTTTCTTTTTTCTCTTCTTTTACTTTTCGTTAACCGTCGGGCTCTAAGTGGGTAAACAAATAAATCGTAATTAGTATTCATAACTGCAGTGGCCGGGCACCACAAACAAACTTGTAGATTATGTAAATATCGGCATATCTGTTAATGGGACTTCTGAAGATATCGTGCATATTTAATTTCATTTTTGCCGCATTTACATATTTGTATTGATATTTTTACATATGTACGAATATGTATGTATGTACATACATATGTATAAGTATATGGCACGAAGAAGCATGTTTACATAATATGCAAATCATAACGTATCAATGTCGTCACATTGGGAAGGGCTCAAAAATGTGTTGAGTATTTCAATGGACCACCAATCTGGGATAATACGAGTATTTAATTTTATTAGTAAAGTGTACAGTGTACACTATTTTAGCCTTCTGTACGGTATAGCTGTTTTGGGCTTTTCCTACCAAATTTGATAGGTTTTTTCCTTTGGTGGGGAATGGTAGTCTAAGTCGTATTATGGTAGGTTTGCCGAAAATATGCATTTACGAGGGCTGCTATATATTTTTCTGGCCTCATAATGAAAATTAAAATATTTATCATCAAAAATGGCTTTATTGTTTTTCAAAGTATTCTCTAGCATGATTTATACACTTTTGCATGCGCTCAAACCAATTGTCGAACCACTTTTTCCACTTCGATTGAGACACCTCCAAAACATGTTTTTTGAACGCTTCAACAGCATCTTCTGGCGAAGAAAATCGTTGACCACGCATTTTTTTTGATGTGCGGAATAAAAAAAGTCATTGGGTGCCAAGTCAGGGCTGTACGGCGGATGACCCATCAATTCGACGTTTTGGCCGGTCAAAAAGGCGCTGGTTTGAGCCGATGTGTGAGAGCTCGTATTGTCATGGTGAATTTCTCCGAAGACTTCAGGCAAACAAACTGTGGTGTCCCACGCATAATTGCCCGTACTACGTTGCTAAAGCGGAACAGTCGCCACATGACCAGTTTTGCCGAAGAAACAGGCGACCATTTGCTTCGAAGTGCTTCTTCTACGAACAACTTTCATTGGATTTGGCTCGTATTCGAAGACCCACACGGTCGATTGCTGTTTTGTTTCGGGCTCATACGCATAGATCCATGATTCGTCACCTGTGACGACCTTATAAACGTCTTTTGAAGCACCGCGATCGTATTTTTTCAAAGTTTCTTTGCACCAATCGACACGAGCCTTTTTTTGAGCCATTGTCAAATTGTGAGGGATCCAACGCCAACAAACCTTTTTTACGTCCAGGCGTTCATGCAATATCGAATGTATGCTGGTGGAAGAAATGCTTAAGGATGCTTCTATCTCACGGTATGTCACATGACGATCATGACGATCTTGCATAATCAGTTCACGCACGGCATTTAGCTAGCGTCTTTAAGCTAGCGTCGGCCACGATTGAATTCATTAAACCAGTTTTGTGCTATAGGATGGTGCTTCGTCGCCATACAAAGATTTAAGCTCATCGATGCACTCTTGTCGTTATAATCCACGTCGAAAGTTGTGAAAAATGATCGCACGAAAATGTTCACGAGTTAATTTCATTTTTTTGCCAAATTGATTTTTTCAAGTCACTGTAAACAACACTTAGTGTTGTCTAGACCAGAATTATATCTAGCAACTCTCGTACATAAATTAAATTGGTTGTGAATGTATGCCGAGAATTATTGCGATGTTATTCGTAACCTTATGCAAGCTAAAAAAAAGGCTAACTAAACAGAAACTGATAAAAGGTCCATCCCGTACGTACTACTTTTTGTTAGTATTGCCACATTTTAGATGAACGATTTTTCATCCCCCATGGTAAGCATCAAATTAAGCCAAATGAATACATTAATATTTTTACATATTCTTGCAAATTTTGCATGTATTTTCCTATTCATATTTCCATGTTTGAAGGGACTGGATTTAGGGCATTTATGAGTCAACTTACGAGTAGTCTAGGAATAGTTGTAGGTCCATCGTAATATATGTACTATATGTACCAAATTTGATCGATATAAGAATTTATGTACAGGTCTTTAGTAGCAGTTAACCGATATGGCCCATTATCATCTGAGGAGGTAGCTGATCGATCGTAAACAATATTTCCATTTTTCATTAAGATTGGGTATAATTTGTTTCTTCTAGAGCAAAAGACCTTAAAACTATTGAACATACATATGTTTGGGAGCTACATCTAGACAGATTTTTTTAAATTTCAAAAACGTCAGTGCTAAAAATTTACTTCCGCCATATATAATACATGTCGGGCAACAATTGGGACCTGTAGTTTGACAAGAATCTTTAAAAGGGCCGCAGACAAATGGACAGTTAGACATCGTTAATTTAAATCAGCTGATAGTTCGGTGTCGATCTGTACACTCAAAGCTCTAACATTTTGGGTAGTTTAATACATTTGCTATGAAACTAGTTTCTTATTTTCTCTTATACCCTGAATACAAAATTGTTGAATGGCTACACAATTTTTAGTAGGTTTTAATTCAATTTGGTAGGATTCTTGAAAAAAATTTTTAGGAAAATAACTTTGCTCTTGTAACCTAACTTTTTTTAATGTTCACTCTTAGTAAATATTTTGCCAAATGCTCCATTTTGTAAATTTGTATTCTCGCTACCAAAGGATGTGATATAATATATCAAAATATAAGTGGACAAAACTGGATGCATAATTTGAATTCAATAATAACTTGTTGTACAGTTGAGTATCGAAAATCTGGGATGGTCGGCACCGGAAGAGTTCCAGATAATCGATTTTACCAGTTAATTGAGGTAAAGTTTGTTACTCGTTTTGACATAATTGTTTTTTTATTTATTCAATAATAACACTTACTAGATAAAATACTTCTACATTTTCAATTATTACTTACTAAATTACTTTAAACAATTAGTTAATGTGGTTTGTTTTTTCTTTTTTGTACCTGAATATTTTCTGATAAAAGCTTCTTATGTGTACCAGCTGCATTAGCGCAAACCAATACAAGGCGATTCTTCCTTTGAATTCTTAACCTCCTCTATACAATTTTCATTATGGCAGCCCTGTTTTTAGGGAAACACTTCTAAAAAAGGCTTGTTTTATTCCCATTGTAGATTTGTTCATTTGTAAGATTTTCCGTTGATATGTATTCCTCCAAATCATGCACAAAAACTGTGACAGAAATCAACTTTTGGATCTAGTGTACTTTTGAATGATTTTCCAAATTGAAAGCCAATAACTTAATCACTTTCTGCACAATATTTTAATAATTTGTCTTTATTTTCATATGGTGGAACGAAGTTTCACTAAATGCTTCCGAACACCAAAAGAGACAGCAAAGGTTCTAAATAAATCGGTATCTGAACGTACAGTACGGAGATCTTTACAGAGAATTGGACTTGTTTGTGTCCGGTGTAAAAAAAGAAACCTGCTCCCTCGGAGAAGAGTGTGAAGGTTCGTATACAGTTTTGTGCATCGCATAAAACTGGACAAAAGATTACTGGGAACGAGTGATCTGGTCTGACGAAACAAAAATTAATAGGTTTCAGTCAGATGGAAGAGACCATTCAAAGGAACCAGGTCAAGCACACAGTCAAACATGGTGGTGGTAACGTTATAGTGTGGGGCTGTTTCACCTGGTGGTGATCGTGACCTTTCGTTAAAATAGATGGAATAATGAATACTATTTAAGAATTTTGCAAACCAACTTGCTAGATTTTATAAAGAACGAAGATAATATTTCAGCAAGATGGGCATCCCAAACACACTGCTAAAGTCGTGCAAAAATGGATTTCCGATTATCCAGATTATGAAGTAGGAGGCGCAAATCCCAGATTTAAATCCCGTCGAAAATGTAGAAAGAGAAAAAGAAGCCTCTCACAATACCTCAAACATTGCAACACCTGGTAGGAAGTATGCCCAAACGAAGAAATGATTTTTTAAAATACAAAGGACTTTGGACCAAGTTTTAAAAAAAATCCTTTGATGAAGTTTTACCAAAACTGGGTAAAGAGAGATGGAAATTTCAATCAACTTTTTAAAATACTTCTTAATGAAATTAATTTTTTGGAAATAATGTATACATTAGCATATACAATTTTTTTCAATGTCTGTAATAAACAAAAAATTACAAAAGAAATCACAAAAAATAATATATGCAAACATTTGTGACCATTACTGATCGTCATAAAATTCTAAGGTTCCATGTCCGTCGGTTAACAGGTATCTGTCTTATAGTCGGCATTCGGTTTGTATTCAATTCATGTTTTATTAATCCAAATATCACATTCTACAGGTAATTACGTACAGCTAACAATAATGAAATATTATCGTAAAGATATTTCAACAATTGTGTTCATGATAACATGTACACAATATATAATTTAGACCTTCTAGATACTATCCGTTTTTGCACACGGATTTCCAAAGCTCCAATTATGCGTGTGGTAATAGATTTTGTAGTATGTGTGCTGATTTTATCTCGTTATATCCTTTAATTGAATTCTACCTTAGTTTAGATGCATTAAAACCAAAATTTATTTCTATATTTAAATTCATTATCTTCATAACAATTCAAACTACTTGCAATTTTCTAGTTTCCAAATTGTACTCGTATACTAAAAGTTTTTCTAAATTTTTGAATTGCCGTTGGTTGTAATATTGTTTGTAATAAGCCAAGGTGGAGTTTATATTTTAAGTTTTTATTGTATACTTACATTTTTTCTCATCTTTTAATTGGGTTTGGTTTCTTATATATTATAATTTTTGATTGATTACACTAGGCAACAAATCAAGAAACAATTTTAGTCTGGAAATTTTAAAGTTATTTTTTGTGTGCATTGAGGAATTTTTTCGCATCGGCAAAACAAAACTTTTTGGATACATTTTTTTTTAAAAAAAATTGCTATTTTCTTCGGAGGAACTATTACTCGTATTGTATAGACCATATGAAAGGAGACATCCGATCAAACAACACTATACACCAAATTAAAGGTAATTATGCGCACTACAATTGTTATGTAGTGGTAGTTAAATGGGAGAATGGTAATCGTTCTTTGTTGACCCAAAACAGTTTAAAAAAATATTATACTTTTCTTTTTATTTTGAAAAGAATACGTTTTGCTATTTTTTATTTAAACTTACGTTATAGTTCGATAATTTATTTATGTAAATTTCTTTTTATTTGTATGGAATGGACTTAGTTAGAAGTAATTATTGCTTTTCCTCCGATGGTTGTTACCATCGGAATCGGCTTCTGTTATGAGGAACCAAATGTAGTCTCCCGGCATTCTATCATCCCAATGTCCTTGATACCGACGCTCTATGGACTTCATTTCTTGGTGAAACCTCTCGCCATGTCCGTCGCTTTCGTGACCGAGATTCTCAGGCAAATATCTAAATGCGAATGAAAGACATGAATTTTGAGAGGCATTTATATGTGTTGGAATATATAAAACAAAATATAGGTTAGAACAGTAAAAACGATATAGAAAAATATTTACATTTCTTACCAATTTGTGCATAATTTCTTAGCAAATCTGTACTTGTTGTTTTATAATGGGGAAATGTCTGATTCTACAAGCAGTAAAGAAATGCATGCTGCATTTTCATCAGATGATAAGAAGGCTTTGACACAATTTTTAAAAAGTTCTAGCTTTATATGAAATGGTGGCAAAATTGTGTTTAGTTTTTCGTCTAGAGTCTGGTAATAAATTTTGTTTTCACCCAATATAAGCTGTTTTCATTTTCGCCATGGGAATTAAAAACCCCAAATATTTAGTATGTCCACCTTGCATTCCACATAACATGGCAACTACTTTTAAATCGCAGCATAATATCCATTTATGCTCTTTATACTTAATGGATTTCAACAATTTGGCCATTGTTTCGTAAGATTCTTTAGTGTGAGATGGGAATCGGGGGTTTTTCATTTCCGTTATGCAAAAGTACTAGTTCAAGCTCTCTTTGCTGACGTCAACAAATAACCGTCATTACTTTGAATAATATATTTGATTAAGTTACTCGAACAGTCCAGGAATGTCCTTCCAAAAACATATGTTACCCAAAGTTGCATTTTGAAAAAGTATAACTGCGGCAGCTTGAAGGCAGTGTAAAACATTGTCACAGGTGACGAATCATGGATCTATGCATATGAACCCGATACAAAACAAAAATCGACCGTATGGGTCTTCCAAGACGAGCCAAATTCAACAAAAGTTGTTTGTGAAACAAGTACATCGAAGCGAATGATTGCGTTTTTTTCGGTATAACTGGCCATGTTGCCACAGTGCCTTTAGTGGAACGTAGGAGGTCAATTCTAAGTGGCATACGTTTACCAACAGTGTTCGAAGAAATGAGGAAAGACTGTAAGAGTAGACGGATTATTTTGCATCACAACAATGCGAGCTCTTACACATTAGCTGAAACGATGAGCTATTTGACCACTCAAGATGTCGAATTGATGGGCCATCCACCGTACAGCCCTGATTTGGCACCCAATGACTTCTTCTTATTTCCTAGCATCAAGAAAAAATGCGTGGTCAACGTTTTTTTATCGCCCGAAGCAGCTGTTGAAGCGTTTAAAAATCATGATTTGGAGGTGTCTCAATCGGAGGTGAAAAAGTGCTTCGAAAAGTGGTTTGTTCGCATGCAAAATATTTTGAATATTTTGAAAAACAATAAAACATTTCCGATGATAATTTATTGTGTTTTTATTGACGCAATCCTTCACGTCTATACCAAATAATGTTGACTGACACAAATCTGAGTTTAAAAGGCAAGTATCACTCTGGACATCTTGATACAATCGAAGGCCTCGGGCAAGGAGATAATCTTTCGTGCAACACGTTCATATTCTGCTGCAAAGAATTGTAAAAAAGCAGCAAATGAAACGGAGTTGAATATTGGAAGCACAAAATTACCATCCCAGAGCACGCAGTTCCCGTATACAGATTGGGTAGACATCATGGAAAGAACGGTTATCTGTGACCACTCCTTTGGCTAGTATAGAAAAGACTCGGCCAAGTTGGGATTGGTGGTGAACGAGGGCATTCCTTAAGGCAACGAACCCTCAGTAAAATTCGAAACGGTTGAGGAGATCGGCTATCTCAGATCCGCCAAAAACAAGGAAAATGATGTCAGCCTTGAAATAAAACGATGAATCGTTTTAGCTGGCAGGCGCGCGTGCAGTTCAACTTATTTTGGTATGCGAATTAAAGAGACTCTTGAACTACCGTTACAAAACGAAATATTAAAAATGATGTTGAATTTACCGTGGCATTTTAGTACAAAAAGGCAACATGATTAATATTGTATCGAATATATTCACAATCGAATTATAAATATTACCCACGAATTTGAAAGCGCTTCTAAATTCAGCGAAAATAATTATATCGTAAATCTATACAACTCCTACTAAATACTCAGTAATGTAATTTATGTGAATCACAAATATTGAATATCTTGTTTTTAAAATCCCATAAGGATATACTTAAGTATTCTAATGAAGGTTTTAAAAAATACTTTCCTTCTCGTTGCCTTTCACACTCAATTCATAATTTCAATAATATATAATTAATAATATTGTTGTAAGGTTGCTCATTTAAAATATGTACATATAAAGTAGAACTGTAACAAAAACTATTTTACCTAAATAAACAAACATCAGCATATTAACATTAAAGGTTACATCGATTAAACTGCAGTGTTTAACAACACACACATGCAAACGTATATATGTTTGGAACATGCTACAAAGACATTTTCGCATAAAAGTTTGATACAAACATATTATATTTGTGAGACAACATTCTAGCATATCGACTATGTTTGTGGTATAACATAAAGTTTGTGTAAAAAATTGTTAGAACATTTTAACACAGCCTCTATCCAGGCTAAGGACTAAAACAACTAGAATCAAGTGTAAAAGTGCTTTTTCATTCCCTGTATTTTTTTCATGCGTCCGTCCCTAATCTCAGCCATAAAATTTGACAAAAACCTTTTTTGATAAAAAAAACAAGTTTTTTTTTTTATAATCTTTATAAAAATCAGAATATATCTAATAATTTTAATTTTTATTTATGCAATTCTATTTCTTTTACGATAACAGTTATTCATGAGTTTTTTTAATTTATAAAAGTATTCAATTACAGTCAGTCGTTGATTATTACTCAGTGACTTGTTTTTTAAGTCGCAATATAAAAATCATTTGGTAAATCTTGCTAGAGGAGTCATTGGAGAAAAATAGGGAGAAAAAGCGGTCTTAAAGTGCTATAATGAAAAAAAGTCAAAACTACAAAAGTCCCATAAATGTATAAACTTAATTTAGCGGAATGGTGAAACAAATGTCAAGAGGGGACAAAGTACAAACAATTACCATAACGGGAAAGGGGAAAAATTTCAAATAGTTTCTCTCTTTGGTTTCATCACTCATTAAACTTTGTCCCTCTAGACATTTGTTAACTCATCCCACTAAATTAAATTTTAATTTGGCTCTGGTCAAGTTTTGTCTTTTTTTAACTCTTTAGCACTATTACTTTTGTTGACTGACTTTTATTTACGACTTTTATAAATAAAAATCTGTACCGTAAGAAAAACCAAATAATTGTTATTTTCTAAGTTCTAAAATGTAAACAGCAATTTAATAAAAATCAAATAATAACGGTTACCGATTGATTTACGATATATGATAATACTCGTACTTGTAACTGTTACGGTCGCTGCCCATATATCCATATCGTTCATTTTGACCATGTGGGATGCTTTTTGGACCACATGTTTTAAAACGTCCATCAACTACACCTTTTTTAAGGTACTCGTAGAAGGTGCGATCGCACTAACAGTACTCATTTTACCATTGTCTTAGACAGACTAAAATCGATCCTAACCAACCAGCTAGGGAACAAAAAAGAAATGAGCTAAAAATTTAATACCAGTCTACTCAGAAAGTTCAACAAATCGGACGTTTATAATAAAGAACAATTTGTATTAGGACAGTTAACGATTTATTTAGTGAGACAAAATCGAGGGTGAAATTTGGTTTATAAGATTACATGTGATGCCAAAAGGTATATGTTGGCACTACAGGGACAAAAGTTAAACCAAGACTTCCTTCTCACAAATCTGACCAAAGAGCTGTTGACAGACCAATCGAACAGAAAGCTGCCCTTGCGAACCACTGCACTAAGACTGGGCATAAGCCAAACTTTAACGACGTACACATTTTAGCACAGAAGAGAAATTATAAGAGAAGATACACCTTGGAGAAGCTTTACATCAACGACGTTCCAACATATAAGAGAATGAACTTCAAAACTGACACAGATAGATGTGCACATACATACAGACATACTGCTAATACGTAAGTACCGACGGAAAGACAGACATTGGTTGAATATCAGAAGTACAACAGGACAGTAGCTAACATTTATTTAAATGTAAATATAAATTGTCTATTATTGTATTTTTAGGTTCTCGGTTTTGCTATAGTGATTACCCCTGATGATGAACGACGAAGTCAGTTCACAATATTGGGATATTTAAAAATAAATAAATTAAAAAACATCAGCATCTGGTTTTTGCTCATGACCTCAAGCTCTACATTACCTGAAACATAAACAACAAAAGGTGAACTATACAAATATAAAGTAACAATATTAGAATTGCCAAATTAAAAATGCCAATATGGTTGTAGCAACAATATAACAATATGGTTTATAGTTTTTAGGGCTTTATGTAAACAATAATATGATTACGCCAACTAAACTGTATGATTGTAATTTTTCTTCTTATGAATTTGCTGTTTTAGAACAATGTTATTGTTACGAATCTAATGCAATAATACTCCTAGAACTTTTCATATGGAAACTATTTAATTTTCGAACTATTTCTAATAAAAAAGCTTACGTTTTGTAGATTGATTTTTTCTACTGTTAAATAAATCACTCCCACTATTTTGAATTTAATGTATTTTTCAATAAAAAATAAATAACTTTGGGATCATAGTATAATTGTGTGCGATCATACTATATATCATAACATGGTTGCGTGTGAATCATGCTCGTACTATGGTTGTGAGGACCATACTATGGTTGTATGTGTATCATACTATGGTTGTGGGGATCATTTTATGATTGTGGAGATCATAGTATGGTTGAGTGTGAATCATACTATGGTTGTGGGGATTATAGTATAGTTATGTGTTGTGAGGATCATAGTATGGTTGTGAGTATCATACTACGGTTGTATTTGATTATTACTACTGTTGTTAAGATCATAGTATGGTTGTAAGTATCTTAGTATGGCCCTATTTACAGCATACTATTGATTTGAGGATCATAATATTGTTGTACCACAACCATATACCCAACAATAGTATGATGCTCTTTGAATATTGTTATCCCAACCATACTTTTCTACTACGTGTATGTTTAACCGATTTTATGTCTTAAGCTGTATGTAGAATCCACATATAAGATCCAGTCTCGACAGAAGAGAGTTTTTTTTTTGGAAAAAGGACAAACGTTATTGAAATTGAGGAAACTTGATTCAAAGTTTAATACAGCGCCAACACATATGTTTAACCGACTTCATGTTTTTATTTGTAGAACCCCATATACTTTGTAGGGACAAAAATACTGTTACAACATTGAACACACCCATTTTAATAGTAGAACTGAACATACCCCGCTAATGTCATACGGGTTTTGAAAGCTAACCTCAATAACGTTAGTCTGTAACGGGATTTTAAAATTGTTTCAACTTTCGTCATGGAGTGGTCCGATAATGAGAATCGTATCGCTGTAACAGCGCTTTTTAAGTGTGAAATGAAAAAAGCGATATTTTCAAAACGCTCCGGTCACTAGGGATTAGCCGCATGTTCGTCTACCGATGCATAAAACTGTTTGAGGAGACTGGAGATGTAAAAGACCACCAACGGTCGGGCCGCCCACGCTTTGTTCGAACACCGCATGTCATCAAAGCCGTTAAATCAAGAATTCACAGAAATCCGCTCCGAAAACAGAAAATCATGGCCCGTGAGATGAATATCACGCAAAAGTCCATGAGTCGAATCATTAAAAAATACTTGTGACTTGAGTCTTGCAAACGACGCACCGGGCATTTATTGACTGCAGTTTAAAAAAAATAGGATTGAAAAATGCAAACGTCTTTTAGTGAAGCACGCTGATAACTTGCACAGAAAAATTTTGTTCACCGATGAAAAAGTTTTTACCGTTCAGGAAAAATTTAACAAGCAAAATGATAGAGTGTATGCGCGGTCATCTAAGAAAGCATCTGAACTGATCCCAAGGGTGGAAAAGGGTAATCACCCAGCTTCAGTCATGGTTTGGTGGGGTGTCTCTTACGATGGGGTCACTGACCTGCATTTCTGCGAACAAGGAGTCAAAACATCGGCCAAAGCATACCAAAAACCCGTTTTGGAAGCTGTTGTGAAGCCTCTTAACAATTCCCTGTTCCAAAACCAGTCATGGACTTTCCAGCAGGATACTGCGCCGGGCCATAAGGCTAAAACGTCCCAGGCCTGGCTTCGAAGCAATTTGCCAGCGTTCGTGTCCTCTGAATAATGGCCCTCAGGCAGTCCAGATTTGAACTCATTGGCTTACAAATTGTGAGCGGTTTTAGAGGACAAGGTTTGTTACAAAAGATACCCCAACATTGAATCTTTTAAGACTCCTTTTGACTTCCTTTGGTTCAAGCTGTGGCCAATTTTCCAATGGACGAGGATAGTGCAGCTATTGACGATTGGCCAGTGCGACTTAAGGCGTGTGTAAAGGCAAAAGGCGGACATTTCGAATAAATAGATTCTTTTTGGATACAATATCCATCAAAAAATATATTAAAAAATATTTGGTCCAAAAACATTCAGTACGTTTTATTTTACAGCATAAAACGTGTGTAACAGTATTTATGTCCCTACTAAGTAACATCCAATCTTTATGAAATTTGGCACAGTCCATAACGATCGATCAGCAGCAAGCTGAAATAAAAATGGATCATATCGGTCCACGTTTTGATATAGTATAGTAAATATGAGTAACTAGTAAGGGTCGGTCCCCATACAAAAAAAAGTTGCACCATTCATCCCGCGATGATTTCGCGACCATACTTCTAAATACTTCAAAGTAAATGTTTCTAGTTTTTTCTAATACTGCTAAGTTTAATATATGTGACGAGCAAAAGAGGAAGGGACGTAAGGGTAAAAACCAGTTTTGTTCAGGAGAGCCATTTTAAAGATTTAAATACGTGTATCTTTGGTGTACCATCACTTTCATAAAACGCGCATATCTATGGGAGGGAACACTTTTGGAGCATGGGATCGGTCTCATTCGATGCTCAGATGTTGTCCCCATCAAAAAAAGCGAAAATTGATTTTTTTACCCTTAGGTCCCTTTCTCTATGCGCTGTCACATAAAATAAAATAAATAAATTATATAGGATTAATTTATTTGCCGTTTAATATGCCTTTACTTGTGTTGCAAAATAAGTACCATTTACGGGGGTAGAAAATCGGGTTACTGAAGTTACTTGTAAAAATTGACCTCGAATTCGAAATTCGTAAAATTTTTGACAAGTGTGGGGTACATGGATAACAATATGATTTTATTGTGAAATTCTACTTTGAAAGCTACAAAATTTGGTGGTGAATCCCGCAAATATGATTTTTTATTATTGGGCCGAACCGCCCTAGTGGATGTGCGTTTCTGGAAGGTTTCTTTTCGTATACGTAGGTAAGAGTGAGACAGAAAACGCCGTCAAAACAAACTAGTCGAATTTGACCTTAGTGTATACGAGTATTATAAAATCTTGAACCCTATGTTACTTTTTTGTTTATGAATAAAAAAGAGTACTTCAAGAGCAAAAGTTAAATCATTTTTAAAGACCTTTACTTACGTTTAAAAATAAATCCAATCAGGGGGGTTGAAAGCGAGAAACCAGAGGTCACTAATCGAAATTGACCTCGGAGTTAGAAATGAACTAAACGGTCGGTATGTAGGGTGCACAGAGAAAAAATATATTTTCTTATCGAAATCATCGCTAGATAATCTTTAAATCTAGGGGAGACTGGTGCAATTTTTTTCGACCCCCACTAGTGTGCTGGTTGCCATGACGTAGACGACACGGGAAGTCAGCGTATTGCGATTACATACTCGCAGAGAAAAAACATGGTTACTACATGGTCACGGCAATAATAATATGTTCTCCACAATAAAATTATGTTCTTCGCAACCATAGCATTGTTAACTGAATTTATTTTTGACAATAGTATAATTGCTACAATATTAATATTGTTCAAATGTAACAATAGTATTGTTGCCAAATTTAAAAATTAAAATATGGTTATAGCTACAATATAAATATGGTTGCTACGACAAAAGTAATGTGTTCTGCAATTTGTGTTAACAATAATATGATTACGGCAATCATACTGTATGATTGTAATTTTTCTTCGTTTAAATATGCTTTTAAAAACAAATGTTATTGCTACGGATCTAATGCAATAATAGTACTTTTTTTATCGAAATTATTTTTTTTTTATAAACCTGCTTTAGCTTTGTTTAACTGAAATATTTTTAATAGAAACGCTTACGTTTATATAAACTTATTTTTTCTACTGTGAAATAAATCACTCTTATTATTTTGAATATAATGTATTTTTGAATAATTTTCACAATTCAAATCTATTGTTGACAACTAAAACCAATTCTAATAAATAATATTGGGGATCAAATCTATTGTCGACAACTTAAACAAATTCTAATAAATAATATTGGGGATAATAGTATAATTGTGTGCGATCAAACTATGGTTGTAAGGATCATAACATGGTTGTGTGTGAATCATACTATGGTTGTATATGAAACATACTATGGTTGTGAGGATCATACTATGGTTGAGTGTGAAACATACTATGGTTATGGGGATTATACTATGGTTGTGGGGATCATAGTATGGTTATCTGCGAATCATACTATTGTTGTAAGGATCATAGTATGGTTGTATTTGAATCATACTATTGTTGAAAGGATCATAATATTGCTGCAGCACAACCATATACCCAACAATAGTATTATCCTCTTCGAATATTGTCACCACAACCATACTTTTTTTCTGCGTGTAGTTTTGGCTGGAATCCCCTGCGTTATATTGAATCCCGTATGCTTTCGTGTCTAATCCTGTCGAATGCCTTTTAAAAATCGATGAATACTGGATGTAATGTTCCTGTTTTTGGTAGACGATTCTACGCTGGCCTGCATGTAGTGCACGCAGAAAAAAGTATGGTTGGGGTGACAATATTCGAAGAGGATCATACTATTGTTAGGCATATGGTTGTGGCACAACAATATTATGATCCTCACAATAATAGTATGATTCACACATAAGCATACTATGATCCCCACAACCATAGTATTATTCACACTCAACCATACTATGATCTTCACAACCATACTATGATCCTCACAACAATAGTATGACTCACACTTAACCATACCATTATCTCCACAACCATATTATGATCCTTACAACCATAGTATGTTTCTCATACAAACATAGTATGATCCTTACAACCTTAGTATGATTTACACGCAACCATACTATGATCCCCACAACGATAGTATTATTCACACTCAACCATACTATGATCCCCAAAATTATTTATTGGGATTGGGTAATGTTGTTATTCAAAAATAGAGATTTTTATCAAGCAAGTTGTTTTAAATTGGATTACTATTAGTTTATAGCCAGATTTGAGGCCATGTTTTTATTGAACATTTTATTCAAGAAACTAAAATATATATTTCAACGGCAGTCGAAAATACTTTTAGTTGCCAGCAGGGGTGAATGCTACTTCACCGTCCATAGACCCCAAGTAACGAATGCAATTCAACCATGATCAATGGCTATATACTTAAGTGCAGGCAGATTTTAAATAAACAAGAACCAGTCGGCAGTAGAGTATTCCACTGAACAAAGTAAACACAAAAACAATCCCTCGAAGTACCTTCCGATTGTTTTTGCTTTTATAACGGACAACAATTATGTGTATGTGTTTTTCTTTGGTATATCACAAAAATATACCCACACAAATACATGTATGGTCTATAAAACCTGTTTTGTTATGTTTATATTTGCAACCATACGGTATGATTGCCGTAAACATATTATTGTTAACGTAAATTTTAAACATCAATAATTTTGTTGCTCCAAAAATATTTATATGGTTGCTACAACCATAGATTTTTTTTCTAAATTTGGCAATAATACTATTGTTACATTTCAACAATATTAATATTGCCGCAATCATACTGTTGTTAAAATGAAATTAAAAGAACAATACTATGGTTGCGACGAACATACTTTTATTGTAGAGAACATATTATTGTTGCGGTGACAATGTAGTAACCACATCTTTTCTCTGCGTGTGTGGTCGATACAACTTCGCTGGAGAAGGAATCCTGCTTGATGTCTTCGTAAAGTTTCTCCACTAATTTCGGGATAATTGTTATCTTGCAAAATACTTTTAGCAGCTGCAGAGCTACATGATTCCGCGTCAGTTGTTATAGTTCGATAGACAGCCTTTTTTGGTAATTGAGCAACAACACCTTGCAGCCAGTCGGAAGAAAATATATTATAGGCTGTTTCCACTACGGTCGCGTCCACGTCCGCGTCCAAAAATCAATGAACGCGCGTTACAGCCTATACAAAAAACATAGGCAGTTAGGTATGGGAAAAAGTCGTGTTCATATTGGACGCGTTTATCGATAAGTCGAGTTTACTATAAATTCGATTATTTTTGCAATCGAAACCCACCCATACCTATCAATGGCAATATCGCAAATTGCACATCCCTATGAAAACAGCTGTTAATCAGGAGGTAAGTTAATATTTTTGCTTTTGTTTAAATAATATTAATTTTTTCAATTATTTTAGATTTCAAAAAGACGGAATGGACAGCAGTATCAACACTATATCTGTTGGACCTCTGGGAGGAAAATATTGATGGCCTGAGGGTCCATGATAATGTCACAACACAAAAATATTAAAATTTTTCGCACCCCTAAAAAAACAAATAAACAGCTGTTTGAACGCATAGGTGGACGCAAAACACAATGAAAACGCAATTAAAAATTTTCGATAAATCGTGGACGCGGACGTGGACGCGACCGTAGTGGAAACAGCCTATCAGATTCCCAAATCTGCCCAAAGAGAGGATGCAACATTCGACTCGATTCTGCCGAGTTCGTGTTAAGTATTTCGACGTTAATTTCGACAATTCCTGCACTTCAGTAACATTACGAGTATACGTTGCTTGCTCAACTTCAACTAGTTGGAGTTTATGCTAGAGTTGGGCTTTTTCGTTCAGTGAAGTTATCCCTTATTGATCCATTTTGAGCATTAAGTGAAGCATCAACTTTGTTTTTTTTTTAACTTGGACGAATTTTTGAGCAAAACAATATAAAAACTTTCGATTGCTCCAAATGGATGAACGAGTCATTACTCCTTTATTGCTCGATTGGAGATTAATTCATATATTTTTACTGGGGAACAACTAACCGCGAAGAGCAAAATAGCATGAACGAGTTCACATCGTTCATTTTTTCATCAACCAAACAAGTTCGTTCATGAACGACACAACTCCTCGTAGTTTACGGGTGAAATTATGTTCAAGGAGATGGACTTCTGGTTTTTCCCTGCATGAAAATAAAATTGGATAGTCTGAGACACTAAAGACTTCTGTGGAATGCTCAAAACATATAGCGTGGGCAGAATTTGGTCGTTTTTATTTCTTATTAGTTCGATGGCGGCACTATGTTTTATGGTTCCTTGCTTCCTGCATTCGTATTTGCATGTTTGCAAGATTTCATTCGGCGTAGTCACTTGGGTCTCGATGGCTATTGTGTTCATTCATCTTCGCTTGTCATTTTGACCTGCACTATTGGTCAATTTTACGTTTAGCTGCGTCCTTCACGCAGAGAAAAAAATATGGTGACTATATGGTCACGGCAACAATAATATGTTCTCTGCAATAAATGTATGTTCGTCTTAACCATAGTATTGTTAATTGAATTACATTTTGACAATAGTTTGATTGCGTCCATATTAATATTGTTGAAATGTAACAATAGTATGTTTGAAATGTAACAATGGTATTGTTGCCATATTTAAAAATGAAAATATGGTTGTAGCAACAATATAAATATGGTCGGAGCATATTATGTTAACAATGATATGAACACGTCAATCATACAGTATGGTTGTAATTATTCTTAATTTGTATATGGTTTTTAGAACAATGTTATTGTTATGAATCTTTTTCAGTAATAGAACATTTTTTATGTAAATTAAAATTTTTGGAACAAACTGCTTTGGATTTGGTAACGTTTTTTAAACGGATATTTTCGACAGTTAAGCAAATCACTCCTACTATTTTGAATTTAATATATTTTGAATTAATTTACCTAATACAAATCTCTATTGTTGACAACATAACCTAATCCTAGTTTTGGGGATCATACTATGGTTGTAGGGATCATAACATGGTTGCGTGTGAATTCTAATATGGTTGCGAGGACCATACTATGATTGTGAGGACCATACAATCGCTGTATGTGAAACATACTATGGATGTGTGAATCATAGTATGGTTGTGGGGATCAAAGTATGGTTGAGTGTGAATCATACTATAGTTGTGGGGATTATAATATGGTTGTGTGTGAATCTTGCTATTGTTGTGAGTATAATGCTCTTCGAATATTTTTATCCCAACCATACTTTTTTTCTTCTTGTTTGATGGGCACAGTGTTACCGTTGCGCGACTAAAGCCGCAATTTGACCCTTTTTGGAAGCCATGTGACTTTTAATGCCCTCTTTTCATAAATCCCATTTCTTTGACACTTTTTGAAATTTTTGCTACTTTCCACAACTCGAAATTATTTCTATGGTTCAGGGTTGCTTCGGGGAAAAGAGTGCTATAATTTATTTGGTTAAACTCTGGCGCTTACGCTAGGCATTATGGGTACTCGTAGTAGTGTGTTGGAGCATCTACACGCAGAGAAAATATATGGTTACACTATGATCACCGCAACAATAGTATGCTCTCTACAATAAAAGCATGTTCGTCGCAACCATTGGATTGTTTTATGAATTTCATTTTGACAGCAGTATTATTGCGACAATATTACTATTGTTGAAATGTAACAATAGTATTATTGCCAAATTTAGAAATGAAAGTATGGTTGTAGCAACCATATAAACATGGTTGGTGCTACAAAAGTATTGTTGTTTAAAACAATAATATGATTACGGCAATCATACAGTATGGTTGCGACTATAAACATAACAAAACAGGTTTTATAAAGCATACATGTATGTGTGTGCGTATGTTTTTTTGATATGCTCGTACAAAAAAAAACACATGCACACAATACAGTGAATGGTTGTTGGTTGACCATTAAAACAAACAACAACAATCGGAAGGTAGTTAGAGGGATTTTTGTTATGTTTACTTTGTTCGGTGAAATACTCTACTGCCGATTGATTCTCGTTTATTTAAAATCTGCCTGCACTTAAGTATATAGCCTTGGATCATGGTATAATCACATTCGTTTCTTGGAGTCTACGGATGGTGAAGTAGCATTTACCCCAGCTGTGAACTAAAAGTATTTTCAACTGCCGTTAGAATATTTATTTTTGTTTCTTGAATGAAATGTTCAATAAAACATGGCTTTAATTCTGGCTATTAACTTATTGTAATGCAATTTAATATAACTTGCTTGATACAAATCTCTATTTTTGAATAACAAACATTACCCAATCCTAATAAATTATTTTGAAGATCATAGTATGGTTGAGTGAATCATAGTATGGTTGTAGGGATAATAGCATGGTTGCGTGTGAATCATACTATAGTTGTGTACTATGGCTGTGAGGATCATAATATGGTTGTGAAGATAATAGTATGGTTGAGTGTTGTGAGGATTATAGTATGGTTGTGGAGATCATAGTATGGCTATGTGTGAGTCATACTATTGTTGTGAGGATCATAATATTGTTGTGCCACAACCATATACCCAACAATAGTATGATCCTCTTCGAATATTGTCACCCCAACCAAACTTTTTCTCTGCGTGTATATGTGTATTGCACACAGACTGCGAAGACAACCTCCAAACAGTCCGGGCGCACAGCTCTGAAACCCACATATTACGTCCAATCTTAAGGAAATTTAGCACAATTTATTAGGATTGATCAGTAACCAGATCTTGAAAATGCTTTGTAGAATATCCTGAACAACAGTGAAGGGTAAAAATACTAAAAAATCGGTACATTTGTAAAATGTATCGAGTAAGCCGTAAATGAGCCGCGGTTGTCACGGTATTGCCAAAAATTTATCAAATGGGCAATGTATCAAGTTTTGCAACCTTGATTTGAAGTGGCCGAAAATCCACCCCATTCAAGAAAGGACATATGGGTACCAAACAAATTAAATTATCCCGCAAACCCAACGAATCCATATGAAATTATTTTTGAAATCTGGTTATATTTAGAGCCCGGTTCATGACTGCAAGGAGCCAAAAAGCCTAGATTTAGTTGGCTCATCTGCACATACAGTAGGGTATAATGTAATCTGCCATGCCCGACGTTTGATGTTTTGGTTATTTTTATACCCTTCAGGAAAGGGAATACACATTAAATTTGTCATTCCGCTTGCAGCACTACGAATCATTGATCGGAGACCATATAAAGTATATACATACTTATATTAATCTAATCTTGTATGTTAAAAGCACGATAGCGTTCAAACGAATCAACCTAGTATTCGGAAATTTTGCATGATGGAAGCTTATGGTCACTAGCTGCTTGGGATTGTAAATTGTAAGGCGAAATCGGCCCAGGGGATAACATTTTTACCTCGGTAAAAAGTACTCGTTTTTGCTTAACAAATTATAATTTTTTGTAAATGGACAATAATTACTGTTAGTTGGGACGCAATAAATACCCTAAAAAGAGCAATGCTGCGGAAAGGTTAGACTCAAGTGGCCAAATAAGCATCCCGCATGGTCAAAAACAGGCTATTAATAGTCAGTATGGGCATATGGGTACTAAAATTAAAGCATATTTTGCTACATTTATTGCGCTTTATTATCGTATAGTGGAGGGTACACGAGAATCGGAAATTGAATGGTCTTTTAGTTTGAATGTTCGGAATCAGCGACCGTAATGTCCCTTGCCACTAAGTTGTATTAAAAACAATTAATGTTCTGGCTTCGTGTTCTGTAACCTCTTTAAAGTCTATACTCTTCGAAAAGCTACTAGAGTGGGCGTTTTAACTTTTATAATTTTAATCGGCTGTCAAAAAAAGTACTGGTATTTTTTTCAAATTTGTTGGTTTTATTAGAAAGGTGGAACGTTATCATTTAACAATGGAACACAATATCTTTCTTATGACTACCACAGCTGGCTGGGCAGTACCTCATCCGATCAACCCAATTTGTCAGTACATTTTCAATTGTTTAGGGTCGAATCTCTTCAATGGCAACTTCGACTTAACGTTTCAACGCTGCAATTGTCTCTGCACGCAGAGAAAAGATATGGTTACACTATGGTCACCGCAAAAATAGTATGTTCTCTACAATAAAAGCATGTTCGTCGCAACCATAGTATTGTTTTATGAATTTCATTTTGACAACAATATGATTGTGACAATATTACTATTGTTGAAATGTAACAATAGTATTATTGCCAAATTAAGAAATGAAAATATGGTTGTAGCAACAATATAAACATGGTTGGTGCAACAGAAGTATTGTTGTTTAAAATTTACGTTAACAATAATTTGATTACGGCAATCATACAGTATGGTTGCGACTATGAACATAACAAAACAGGTTTTATAGAGCACACATGGTTTTTTTTGATATACAAAAAAAACACATACACACGATACAGTGAATGGTTACTGTCCATTAATAAAACAACAACAAACGGAAGTTAGTTCGAGGGATTTTTATTGTGTTTACTTTGTTTGGTGAAATACTCTAATACCGACTGGTTTTCGTTTATTTAAAATCTGCCTGCACTTAAGTATATAGCCATTGATCATGGTTTAATCACATTCGTTACTTGGTGTCTACGGATGGTGAAGTAGCATTCACCCCTGCCGGCAACTAAAAGTATTTTTGACCGTTGGAATATATATTTTTGTTTCTTGAATGATATGTTCAATAAAAACATGGCCTCAAATCTGGCCATGAACTAATAGTAATGCAATTTAAAATAACTTACTTGATAAAAATCTCTATTTTTGAATAACCAATCCTAATAACTATTTTTGGGGATCATAGTATGGTTGAGTGTGAATCATACTATGGTTGTCGGGATCATAGTATGGTTGCGTGTGAATCATACTATGGTTGTGAGGATCATACTATGGTTGTATGAGAAACATACTATGGTTGTGAGGATAAAAATATGGTTGTGGAGATAATAGTATGGTTGAGTGTGAATCATACTATTGTTGTGAGGATCATAGTATGGTTGTGAGTAAATCATACTATGGTTGTGGGGATCATAGTATGGTTATGTGTGAATCATACTATTGTTGTGAGTATCATAATATTGTTGTGTCACAACCATATACCCAACAATAGTATGATCCTCTTCGAATATTGTCACCCCAACCATACTTTTTTTCTGCGTGTGGATGCTTTGCGTAACATTTCTCCTTTATGGCTCCTCACAGAAAAAAACCTAATGGACTCAAATCACAGCTCCGAGGCGGTATCACAATTTTAATTTACGATTTTCAAAAACAGTGCGTAACATATCGATGGTTGCATTGGCTGTGTGGCATATGACCTCGTCTTGTTGAAAACAAATGTCGTCCATATCATTCTCTTGAATTTTTGGAAACATAAATTCGTGGAGCATGGCGCGGTAACGCTCACCGTTGACGGTAACGGCGACTTCTTGCCAATTTTCGAAGAAAAATGGCCCAATGATGCCGCCAGCACTAAATCCAAACCAAATAGTGACTCGTTGTGGATACATTGGCTTCACAATAGTCACGTGTGGGTTCTCTGAACCCCCATATGCGGCAATTTTGCTTATTCACATAGCCACCGAGTTGAAAATGAGCTTCATCTGAAAACACTATTTTTCGTCATTATTAAATGACAATTTAATAATTTTCAATAATTTCAGAAATTTGAACAAATTATCTGTACTTGTTCTGTACAGCCGATTCAAGTTTAAAATGTTAAATCGCCCACCCTATACATGATTTTGTTCATATCTCTCTGCCATTGCTTTAAGTTACTTATAATTAATTATGACGTGTATCGGTTTACTGCGAAGTAAAAAAATCAGAAACTCAATGAATACAAAATCATCGTTCCTACAATAACAGCAAAATAATGACGTCAAATCCGTTATTATGTGAAATCTACGGCAGTCAAAAGGTAAATTATACTGAACTTAATCAATGAATTCTGTATCAATACGAGTAATATTGAAATACATATAAACTACAAAAATTGAAAAAAAAAACATTGCATGTAAAAGCGATCACAGCAAAGTGGCTCCCTCCACTCCCCCTTTCCACTGTTATAATGGTACGGACAAAAAGTGTAACGAATCGAAAAAAATGTTTAAGACCCTACATAAGTTTTGACTTTTTTAATTCTTTCGAGCCATGTTCGTTTGTGCGACTTGTTCGATCGAGAAAACTGCCTTTGGGATTGAAACTAAGCCAAACTATTGCCACACCCTTTTATGATGGTTTTTGAGCAAACCTCGAAAAAAAATGCTGCGAAGTGTGGCCTACAGTGCTCTCATCAAGATCGTATCATAGACGCGACTAATTTATTCCAATGGGCAAAGAAATATTGTAAAGAAACTAAAATACTTTTTAGTAGCAAAGAGCATCATGAGAAAACATTGAGAACACTGAAGACCAGACTCGATGCTGCGGTAACAACACGCAGAAAAAAAGTATGGTTGTGGTGACAATATTCGAAGAGGATAATACTATTGTTGGGTATATGGTTGTGGTACAACAATATTATGATCCTCACAACAATAGTATGATTCAAATACAACCATACTATGATCCTCAAAACAATAGTATGACTCACACATAACCATACTATGATCCCCACAACCATAGTATTATTCACACTCAACCATACTATGATCTCCACAACCATAGTATGATCCTCACAACCATAGTATGTTTCACATACAACCAAAGTACGATCCTCACAATCATAGTATGATTGACACGCAACCATATTATGATCCCTACAACCATAGTATTATCACACACAATTGAGGGGGTTAATGCCAAAGTGGGCCATCCCACATTGCGATTGAATTGAGATAATGTGGTTTTTAGTTTAAACAACACCAATAGTAGTTTGTAATTCACAAAGTGTTTGAATAATTTAACTTTTTTTTGCATCACAGATTTACATAACCTCTTTAGTTTAAAACAAACAATTTTTTTTTGTTGTACTTCGTGTGATTGTTTTTTTTTGTGGCCTGGCCCATTTTGGTTTTTAATAAAAATGCTGTAAAATGTTAATGGCCCAGATTGGAACTATATTTTTTTTTTAAAAAAAAAGTTTATTTTTTAATTTTTTATTACAAATAAAACTAAAGTACAAATAAGAAAATGTAGCTTAATCTGTGCCCTCCTGATCGTCTTCGGCGATATAAACAGTATTACTTCCTCTCAAAGAACACTTTAGTGAAGTATAAAAAGTATGAAAAATTGGAGGGATAAACTCCTTCAATGTTATTAAATCTTTTTTCTTTTCCGTACTTATTTCGTGGCCATGTTTATATAGAATCGGAAGCTTGTCAGGAATGGATGAGGAATTGTCGACTTCAGATAAATTATTGTCATCAACACCTTGGACGGAAGCAACTCCCGTTATAATTTCATTGCCTTCACACTCCCGAACACCGTCATCACTTGATTCTATTTCTGAACTTACATTTGGTTCATACTAAGAAAATGATGCAGAAAAGTCAGACTCACTCAAGTCTATTAAATAATGGAGTCATAAATATCAAGAATTTGTATTATTCAGATTCAAGGTCATTGGTGAAAGTCATTGCTCAAGGTCATTGGTCAAGGTAATTGGCCTTTGCTGGAATCAACGATTTATAAGACAAGGAATACAACTTAAATTTAAAAATATTGATTCCGTTTCGTGGCCTTGAGACACTAGTCCAGTATGCCTGCAACCAAACCGAATCAATGGTACTTGTTGCTTTCTGTAAATTGCTGATTCCAGCAAAAGGAACAACAATGACCTTAAAGGTCGAATATTCAAAATAAAATATGGAACTAATTAACAAACTTTGTTTACTAACCATTCCATAACATTTTCTCATCACCAGCCATATTATTATCCATATAATGTCTTTTTAATAAACATCAATGTAATTATACACACTTTGAATTAATTAGATGGATTACACTTTTTGGAAATATGTACTTTTGCAACAATTTTAAACAACTATCACACACAGCTGCAGAAATCAAAGTGATGTTACAGGTTATTATGATTGCCAAAGTGGTCTATGACACATGGCCCAGTCTGGCAACACCACTTCACATCTGAAATCCTCTGGCCCAAAATTGCTTTGTGCTGCCATCTCTTAGAAGTTGTATAAACTAATCCAAGACTAATATGGGATTGAAAAGTTGGTCACAGTGTTTCCAAAACACGTGTTAACCCGTTTTTTTCAAAAATGTGGGATGGCCCACTTTGGCATTAACCCCCTCAATTATACTATGATACCCAATATAATTTATTAGAATTTGCTTAAGTTGTTGACAATAGATTTGATCCCCAATATTATTTATTGGAATTGGTTTAAGTTGTCACAAATAGATTTGAATTATGAAAATTATTCAAAAATATACTAAATTCAAAATAATAGGAGTGATTTATTTTACAGTAGAAAAAATAAGTTTAAATAAACGTAAGCGTTTTTATTAAAAAAAATTCAGTTAAACAAAGCAGCTTATTTAAAAAATTATAATTTCGAAAGTAATATTATTGCATTAGATCCGTACCAATAACATTTGTTCTTAAAAGCATATTTAAATGTAGAAAAATTACAACCATACAGTATGATTGCCGTAATCATATTATTGTTAACATAAAACGCCAAACACAATACTTTTATCGCACCAACCATATTAATATTGTTGCTATAACCATATTTTCATTTTTAAATTTGGCAATAATACTATTGTTACATTTCAACAATATTAATATCGCAGCAATTATGCTATTGTCAAAAATAAATTCAGTTAACAATGCTATGGTTGCGACGAAGATACTTTTATTGCGGAAAACATATTATTATTGCCGTGACCATGTAGTAACCATGTTTTTTCTCTGCGTGAATCGACGGTACCGCTCAAAACCATGCTTGTATACCGCTTAGCGATTGAAGTTTCAAGTTGAACAAGTTTTCTGCTTCTAATCAATGGGATTTCTTTCCAAAGCCAAAGATTAAACCAGGAGCGAAATCAGCAGCTTAACCTAGTAACGCCAAGAAAGGATTGGCAAAGAAAGGCGACAAATAAGGAGTACGAACGACAGGAATTTTGAAAATTTCCAAAACTTGAACACTTCATCATCTACAATACCACAGTGTGACAGAGAACAAATACCTCGGAAATGATATTATTTTTCTTGAAGATCTAGCTGAGTACAACCAGAAACCGGTTTTGAAATTTCCCAAACACCTCCAAAATCTGGAGCTACGGGTAAAACCCCGGTTTTTTGGATCTTACGCCCTTATATGCCAGTAACTTAATTTTAAGTCTTTTGGCTGATTTGGAAAGAAGAAACTGCGGCCTTTCAAATGGTGTATACACTGCGTATTTTTCCTGTAAAATCATTTTTTTAAATTTTTTGTTATTTTCTAACTTTGGATCCGTTTTTACACAGAATTTTTTTAAAGGAACCGAACAATTTTTGAACTAAATAATTAAAAAAAGTGTTACGAATACAATTCGGTGTCATTTTTAAAAATCCGTTATTGACTGATTGAGTTATTCAACTTGTATTAAAACAAATTCTTTTGAATAAATACAATTACTTCGAAATATTTGTTTTACCGTTTTCTTTTTAATTGAACATCATCAGCAATATTCGGAAATCATTTTTATTTTATCTTTTCCCTCAAAACGTTTTTCCATTGTAATTATTTCTTAATGAAAGTGTTCGCCTTGTTCATCACTAAACTGGCCCAGGTTTTCTGGGAAGAAGTCTAGGTGTGAATGGAGGAAATGAATTTTAATTGACATGTTGCAGCCCATTTCTCCATACGCACTCAAAAATTCATCAACAATCGTGACATAGCTGTCGCTTCTGTGATTACCAAGAAAGTTATCACAAAGTGCAACAAAACTCTTCCATGCGCGTTTTGCAACGGAACTGAGCTTGTTGATAAAATTCTCAGCTCTCATAACTTTACGAATTTGAGGTCCTGAAATTTAGCAGATCTGATAAATGCGATAACAAATATTAGATCTGTGAAGAAACTAATACCTTCTTTTATTTTGGCTTCGCCTAATTTTGGGAACACCGCTCTAAGATGGCAAAGAGCTTCACCGTTTACATCAAGTTTTTTTTACAAATTGTTTCATGTATCCTAACTTTAGATGCAGTGGTGGCAGAACAAGCTTATCAGCTGTAACTAATGGGGCGTTTAAAACGTTTTTCCTGCCTATTCGATATGAGTCACGAGATGGCCACACCTTGCGATCGTAGCAATTTGGTGCACGACTAACCCACTTACTAAGATAACATGGGTATTTTGTGTAACCACCTTGCATACCATACAAAACTGTCAAAACCTTTAAATCAGCGACGACTTCCCATTTATGCAAGTCATAGTTGACGAATCGTAGTATTTGGTTCATAACTTCATACGTTTCTCTTGTAGTACTAGTCGCATATGCGATTAGAACAGATGGTAACAGATTTTTGTTATGCATTAAAACAACTTTCATGCCTAGAAATAGCATTACAAATTTTATATAAAAAACTAAAATCTATTAAAAATCAATATGTTTGTTGAATACGTACTTTTACATGAACCGTCAATGAAAAGTCGCCATTCGTCTGCCTTATAATTGTGACTTAATGCCGAAAAAAGTTTGGGTACATCAGCGCAACATATGCGATTACTGTCATTTTCACCAGTCTTAAAACTTTCTTCAAATAACAATGTCCGAACTCTTCTTCTACAGAAAGTTACACGAAAGTCTTCTTCCACCAAATTCCACTGCCTTAATCGCGACCCAAGGATTTCAGCCTATCTGCATTTGAAGCAAAATGTCGCTACGTTGTAGATTGGATGTAAGGTACTCTTCTTCCACCAAATTGCCGGAACTTTATCATTACCAGATATCGGTTTTGTAACACTTACAACATTTGTGTACTTTACATTTTTGCGGGTTTTAAAAGAGTGCCCTGAAATATTTGTTTCACAAAAGTAGCAATCGTCTGGTTTATGCCAGAGCTGAAGATGCCAAGTCATAGGCGTACAAAAGGGCAAAGAAATTGAAGGTTGAACTTTGTATTTTTTTAATGTTGCACAGCAATTTTCACAAACAAATTCTGGCTCATACCAGCGACTGAATTTGTAAGAACGATTGAAGACAGGGGCGTAGCCAGAAATTTTTTTAGGTCTTTTTTCGAGGACAATTTCTCAATAATCAATGAAAAAACGAGGACATTTTTTTTTAAAAAAGTAGGACATATTTATTGACTAGAATATTTAGAGATACTTTAAAAGTATCATTTTTTGGTTTCTCAAAATAGAGAAACATCGAATCAAATTGATTTTATAAATTTTTATCATTGATTTCGCGTTTTATAAAACCAATTTTCTGGGATTTTCAGCAAATTTCCTGAGGACTTCATCTACTATTTCGGGTTTTCTTTCCTTTGCCATTTTCCGATGCACACTGAGCATGCATAGTCCTGAAAGAAATAAAAACATCGTTATCATATGAAATGAATCAAATTAATTTTCTAAAACTTTACCATTTAGTCGATTTTCGGCCATGGTTGATCTTAGCCAGGTTTTAACACGCCGCAAAGTGCTGAACGACCTTTCTACGGTGCAAGTTGTGCAAGGTAGTGCCAATAATATTTCCAATGCATGTGATACAGCAGGAAAAAAGGTGTCCGCTTCCGTTATTACGTCGCACACTTCCAAATTTTTCATCGCTACTCCACTAAGCTGTTTGTCTTTCCAAGTGTTATACCATAATTCGATTTCTGCACTTAGATCCAATTCATAAAATTCTGAAAATGGCTTGATGTCTTCTTTTAACCCGTTACTGCCTGCCCATAGATCGACTCGTACGATTTTTTGAAATTTATGTCCAAAAGACCGTAGAAGTTGACAGAAAAAAAAATTAGTTATCTTTCCTTTTTTCTATAAAAAAAATACCGCGATATTGCTCACCTGGCCCACGCTAAAATTATTTATGTATCAACACTTTCTTGGGTATTTAAATACCCATTACGCAGGAATGGGTTAAATCAACAAAACTTTTTTTCAACATAATGCAGGCAAATTGGATGACGCGAATCGATTTGTAAGGGATGATATCAACGAATCCAAATACGGAATTAGCAACGATATTTTCCAATAATGATTTGGATTCGATGCAGGTTGATTTGAACGATGCTGCTGTCGTTGCTATGGGTGATGTGGGTGACGTATCTTGTGTGTTGTAGCTGTGTAACGTCTTTTCTTGTTCTGCTTTGGTTGCTGCTGTTGCTATGGGTGATGTGGGTGTCATTGTCTGTTGTTGTTGTTGACAAAGATGAATTTTTTCTTAAAAAACGCAGATTTTTTCGAGGACATTTGGCTTAGGTTGGGGTATTTGCCCCTACCTGGCTACGCCCTTGATTGCAGACTTTGTTGTTTAATTCCACCACAGCAATATTTTTTTTTAAAATCACGCCTATGACGGATATCCGTAAATAGGCCACGAATGTAACAAAAGTTAATCCGTTTATCACACATTTTTTTGGTTAATTACACTCGATTATTATAAAATTGCTAACTTTTTTATTAATAGAGTTTCAAAGCGAACAAGAAGTGATAAACAAATGAACAAAAACTGAAGCAATATGTTCACATGACAAACGGGATACTAAGATATTAATAAAAAAAACGGTCAAACAAATATTTCTGAGTAGTTTGGCAAAAAATTGTTCAAAAAATGTTGTTTTAATAAAAGTTGAGTTACTCAATCATTTTCTAGCGCATTTTTAAAGATGACACCGAATTGTATTCGTAGGAACACTCTTTTCATTATTCAGTTCAAAAATTGTTCGCTTCCTTTTAAAAAACCCTGTGTAAAAACTCACCCAATGTTAAAAAATTACAAACTATTTTTTTAAAAATGAGTTTACAGGAAAAACACACTGATATTTTCAATGCGATTTTTAAAGTGTATACACCATTCGAAAGGCTGCAGTTTCTTCTTTCCAATTCAGCCGAAAAGGGGTGTTTGGCAAATTTCAAAACAGGTTTCTTGTTGTACTCAGCAAGATCTACAAGAAAAATAATATCATTTCCCAGGGTTTTTTTCTCTGTCACACTGTGTTAATGGTTCTTTTTGTACCCTCCACCATACAATGGAGGGTATATTAGTTTTGTCATTCTGTCTGTAACACCTTGAAATAATCATCGGAGACCCAACAAAGTATATATTCTTAATCCTCGTAAAATTCTAAGACGATCTAGCCATGTTGTCCGGCTGTCCGTCTGTTGAAAACAAGATAGAGCCTGCATGGTATTGAAAATGGTCTATATAGCTCTACGGGAAGTTGGTGTTAGAGACCCTCAACCGACACTACCTCATAAAAATTAGTTTTTTATTTGGATATACCGGTCCAGTTTCTTGAGCAAAATCACTGAAATTTTGCAAATAATAATCTCTATATGTGACGCGCAAAATAGAAAGGTACCTAAGGTTAAAAACCAGTTTTGTTCAGGAGAGCCATTTTAAAGATTAGGCCCCTTTCTATTTGCGCTTAGAATCGTCGACTTCACTTTCTTAAAACGCGCATATCTCTGGGAGGGAACACTTTTGGTGCATGGGATCGGCCTCATTCGATGCTCAGATGTTGTCCACATCAAAAAAAGAAAAAAATTAAAATTGATTTTTTTACCCTTAGATCCCTTTCTCTATGCGCTGTCACATATAGGCGCAATCATCTATGTAAAAATGGTTTAGATTGGGCCACCATTTCTTGTACCTCCCATACAAACGGCCTTATGGGCCTTGCGAAATAATATGACTATAACTCACTACAAACTTGACCTATCGAGATGAAAATTTCTATATAAAACACACTTTCGCACCAAATTTGGTTGAGATTAGGTAGTCCCTTCTGGTACCTTCCATACAAACGGTCTTATGGGCCTTGAGAAATAATATGACAATAACTCACCACAAACTTGACCTATTGATATGAAGTTTTCCACATAAAGATTTATATATAGAACACACTTCTGCACCAAATTGAGTTGATATTGGGTAGCCTCTTTTGATACCTCCCATACAAACGGTCTTAAGGGCCTTGAGAAATAATATGACGATAACTCATAACTAACTTGACCTATCGAAATGTAATTTTACACATAAACATTTCTATGTCGAGCACAATTCTGGACCAATTTCAGTTGAGATTGGGTAGTCTCATCTGATACCTCCCATACAAACAGCTTTAAAGGCCTTGAGAAATAATATGTAGATAACTCATCGCAAACTTGACCTTAATAAATTATAAAAATTATATAGCAATATAACTGCTTTAAATAAATTACAATAAATAAATTACAAAAATTAAAACAATAGTTTTTTATTTGGGAAACTATGATTTATTTGGGAATCTGGTGGAGGGTATCCAAAGTTCGGCAGAGCCAAACTTAACATTTTTTTCTTATTATTTCTTGTATATTCTTACTGGGTAGAGCTTCATCATATTACGTTGATGTCTGAGAAATTGAATCCACATATTCAAATTCGCAATTGTCCTTGTACAGTATCATTTAAGGACGTTACTGGAAATTCTTGTACTCGTAATATAAATACCTACAATTTTACGCTTTTGTCTATTAAAACATTAATTCAGTAAAGCAGGTGAGAGAGAATATTTTTCTTATTGTGATAAGTTGAAAATCAGTTAGGAAAATGGATGGGTTTTGAAAATGTTATTATACATTGTATTTATTATGACTAGAAAAGTTTTTATTCTGCTTCGAGACCTTCGTTGATTCTTTTTCAGAATCAATGTAAAAATTGGTGAAATGTAACCAAAACATTGTATATATTTCTTGTACTAAACCTATGAAATGATTTATTTTAACTTCTTTGAAGAAGATAAAATCTTAGTTCAATATTTTTCTTTGCATCCAAACCACATCGTCTTTGTTTGCAGTGTCGCCAACTGTTCCGAAGCAAAAATCGCTACTGACGAAACGTGCAAAAAGACGCTACAAATCGATTTAGAACTTTAAGAAAAAACAACAACAAATTCGCAACGGAACAAATCCAAAAAAATAAATCTGTAAAAATTATTTTGCTTCAAGGGAAAATTAAAAAAAAATACAACAAATGTTTCGACCGTGTGCAACCGACTATCCAAAAATCCTGATATTTTTCTGCATCATCAATTTTTAAAATTATTTTTTACTGGATGACAAGTTGCTACGTCAAAAACTACAAGGGCGAAGGATGCCAAAAAACAGAAAAATAGTTTTTTTTTTATTGAAAATCGCTACAGTAGCTACGAGAAAGTGGGTCTCGCCACAATGGCATTTGTTTTTTAAATTGATACATTTCCAAAACAGTGTTTTCTGGTGATAAGGAATCACCACAAGCAGTGGAAAAAACACCAAGTTGACATCGCTGTTGGCTTAGAAGCAAATCGACAAAAAAGGATACAAAAGTGATGAACAAAACACCACATTGCTCTGGCGCTCTTGTTTATTTTTAGCCGGTTTATAATTGATTTCGGTTTCACCACAACAAAACATTATATTCTCATATTAAATGTGTAATTGCTGTGGGTTATACTTAATTCTTCTATTTCAGCTTTACAACAGATTAAACGAATCCTAATGCAGTTCTTATGTCGAGATTATCGCCAAATTAACCACAAAATATAAAAAAATTATGTCTTATCTTCAACCCAAATTTCAATACCTTCTTTAGCGAATCATTCAATACTTGAAGACACGACAAATAAAATTTGTCAGTACCTATCCTTAAATACTCGTATTTGGTCTTAAATAACAGACCTGCGAACCACTTCTGGTGGTAAAAGTGGAAAACTGTAATATACGCATCTGATTTTTGAGACCCTTTATGAGCACTACTAAGGATGTCGATTGCTTCTCGATCGTCAGAAAATACAAACAAAGGAATTGTAATATCAGATTTTTCATAGTGACGTTTTATTACTTACATCGATTTCGCTTTGTTCGTGGATTTTGTAAATTTGCAATTAAGGACTTGAAAACAATTGGCAATTAAAAAAAAGTTTAATTTTAAAAGTAATTCAGCCGCATTATTTCCATCGTTATCTTTTATCAGCCTACTCGAGCGGTTTGGTTGGAGTTTCGAAAATGCACACCCTTGGACATTCCATATTATTCTTGTACATTTCCTCAAATCCTTCAGATATAAAATATAGTTCCATTTTTTCAGACGTTTATAATTTAATATATTTTTTCAGTTTCAATTCAAACTCCAGTAATTTTTCTTCGTATATTTTTGGAAAATTATGGCATTTATCGGACTTTGGTGACGATGCATCATGTAAAACCCCAAATATCACGAAACACGAAGTTTAAATTTATTTAATGTTTTTTTCTGATTAAAACCCAAATATTATTTCTCATTTCTCCACGTCCCTCCTATATTTTTCAGTTTCAAGAGCAACTTAGAGTTAGCGACCGTTGATTTTGATTCAGAACTAGAAATTGTTGGAAGGGGTTATTCCAATTGAGACTTAACCTACGATTACTGCTGATGACGCACCCTCTTCATGTGACCTTTATTATTGCTAAAGGTCTTTCCATTGTGAGATATCTTGACTTCGATACTCATCCTCTCCTCGAATTCGTATTCTGTGTCAACTTATGAGGAAAATAACATTCCGTAAAAACACTTTGTCTTCCACTTCAATATCCGATTTCTTCGCTAGTCTTTTCTTTTCTCCTTTTTCCTTTCAGCTTGTTAGTCATGTCCAGATGACGACGCGGGTTAACACCAATTCGCTCGGTGTAGAACCTGTTGTACCATGTGGTGTTCTGGTTCCGGATTTCCGATTTTTAATCTCTGCTTTTGGAATGAGCAATTTTAATGCGTTTCACTAAAGAACTTTTTATGTTCTCCACCACTCCGTTCGCCTGTGGCCAATATGTGTTTGTCGTTGTTAAGTCAAACAAACAAATATTCCCCATTTGTTTAAGGGCCCAGCAAGTCAATGGCTTCACACTGCCAATATCCATTGGGAAGTGCATGTCTCTCCATCTGAGCTGTATTATTCGTTTGCGACACCAGCAGCAGATAATCCCAGCAACTTTTTACATACTTCTCTATTTCTCTGTCGACCATAGGCCACCTGACCTTGGCTTTGACCCTCCTTCATGGCCGATTCTCCAATATGGCCATCGGGCGACGTTGGCAATTCTAGTAGTTTTGCTCTAAGAGATTATGGAATTACTAACATCTTAACAAGGTGACACCAACAACTAACAACTCGTAACAAAAGGGAAAATAAACATTTGAAGTATCCGATGGCTAAGAGTCGGTTTCTCACCTTCCTTGGGACTTTCCGTAGCAATTCCGCAAATGCTTATGAATGACGAGATAGCATGTGCTACGATATGAAAACTAGTTTTTTGCAGATTTATCCTTTGGTTTTGTATTGTCGATCTTGCATACGAGTCTTGAAATAGAATCGGCAATACTTTATTTTCCTGCTCGATAAATAAAGTTGAGCCTGTACGATTGCATTCTCAGGAGCTATCGCCTAATTCTTGCAGGAGGTCTTGACTTTGGCTTGAAGATAGCTTTCAGGGGTTTGTGACCAGTGATAACCTCAAATTCTAAACCAATCAAATAGAAGTAGAACCTCTCGACGGCACACACAATAACTATTTTCCACCTTCGATAGAGTCTTGCTCGCAAAATATATCACTCGGGTTCAAACTATTCAAATAGTGGGTTCAAATTGTAACAAAACGGCTCCTTGTGCCACGGAACTAGCATCTGATATTAAACGCGTTCTATTTTGAATACACAACAAGAGTCCTTTCAGTCTATCAAATGTCACTTGCTGTTCCTGGGTCCAGCTAAATTGGCAGTCTATTTTCAATAAACTTCTCAATGGTTCTGCGACATCAGCCAGGAGCGGAATAAATGTACCCACGTATGTTACAAGCCCGGGGAAACATCTTATCTCTTTGATTGTCTGAGAAGCATGAAATTGCTCTAATGCTTTAATTTTATCTGGATCCGTGGATATTTCCGTATCAGACTGTACGTGGCTCAGAAACTCTGTATTTGATACTTCCCATACACATTTGTCCTTATTGAGCAAAACCCCATTCTTGTTAAGTATTTCCATCACTCTTTTTACCGCCTCGTGGTGGTCTTCTTCAGTGCTTTCAAAAATAATCACAGTGTCGAGATTCCATATACGCGGTGGCCAAAAATAGAAGGAGCCATCGCAGGCGAATGAAATTTTGCATAGGTTATTTTTTTCGGTTGGAAAGAATACAATCGAAATTTTGTGAAAAATTGACCAAAGGACGCGCCTACTTCCTATATATATATATATATATATATATATATATATATATATATATATATATATATATATATATATATATATATATATATATATATATATATATGTATATATATACATATATAAATATATATATATATATATATATATATATATATATATATATATATATATATATATATATATATATATATATATATATATATATATATATATATATATATATATATATATATATATATATATATATATATATATATAATCTTATATTTTTTGATATTATCTTCTAAAAAGATCAAAACGTGGCAAAATAGATCTCCAATTTGTAAGTAATTGCGGTGCTGAATTTTTTAAAAATATTTCAAAATTGAGAAAGGGTTCTTTTGATAATGAAGATATTTATAATTATCATTCTGTCCAGCCCTGTTATACTGGCGTACTGATCATTTTCTTGAATGGTCTTTTTATTTTGGTCCACTCTTTCTTTCATTTCTATTCCCGATATTCGCCATGTTTTAACGGATTGCTTATATGCATTATGAAGAAGGCTTTTACTTAAACACTTTATCCACGCATGCAACGTAGATAGCATTGTTCATTGACCATTCTTTCAGAAATTAATGTGTTGTTCATTTCGGTTGGTTTCGCTCTACATAAAACGCAATTCGAATTAGTTCTGTTTTTATTAATTACGTTTAAAACTGTGCGTCTATCATACTCGTAGTTAGTTTTATTTAAAGATTTACGTTAAGACTTTTTTTTCTCAGAACTATACAAATAGGAGTCTATTGATTCAATTAAGTGTTGTAATTGTCCCCTTACAGTATTTATGACATCAGGATTTTCTTTTGTAAACATTTTTTTATAGTTCGGTATAACCACCAGGACGAGTGTTTGTCGGTTTGCCACAACATTTTCTCATCTACCCAATCTAAAACACGAAGTGACACGAACGATGCAACAGATACAAATCCGTCAAACCCAGATTTACATCCTAGTCTTAAATCATTTTCGGTTTGAAAGTCATTCATAGCTAGAAGGCTATGTTTTGTCCTAAATATTTTGCAAAGAACCATTGCTGAAGTTTCTGCTGCATGACTGTCGTTCGGGATGAGCTTTCTTTTCGCTTCTGCAATTAAATAGTTTGACGGGAAACAATCTTGGTGTGCTGAACTCACCACCTTTCTCAACATATTGTATAGCCTAACATAGAGATCTGGGTCTACAAATAAAGCTAACGATTTCTCCACAGGTAACTTTGTAATATTCGTCGTCTTGAAACCTTTTTAGCCGCTTCAGTTAGAGTTTCAGCAGAAGTTGATGCATCCAGTTCATGAACTCGCCTCCTTTTGTACGCTGTGTCGATTCTTCATAACACCTTCTATATTCCTATAGGTAATATTGATTTAAAATATCGTACAGAAACCCTTAACGAACTCACAAAACAAACGTCTTCTGTAAATACTTCAGTATCAAGCCAATCACTCAATTCATGTTCGAATCTAATTCTCATCCGGGAGTATTAGGCCCAATACTTGCTAAATTTTAGAAGAAGCAGATTAAGTTTCTTTTCAATCTTATTTTCACAAATTTATTACCATGATACACTATAGACTAGGCTTTATGTTGCTTAACCTCAAGCCATAAAAACAACCCAAAAAAAGATTCAGAGCTGTGCAGCTCAAATTTTTTTGTGTATGTTCAAATATAAGTACATACTTACAGCAACAAAAAACATCAAAAATAATAATAATATACCAGACGTGCATTTCAATGGTTATTTGTACCAAGCGTTAACAAAAAAATGAATTTAACCCCTTATTACTGCATGAGCAATTTGTGGCAAACAATCCACCAATTTGAGCCACATTAACTCAAAAAGTGCTCAATATTGTTGTCTAATATTTTACAATAAGCTTTATCTAGTTGTCGTGTTCTTATTTAATCGGTGTAAAAAAATTCAGAAACACTAACTTTTAGCTCTTGCCATTTTTGCCACACTCGTGACACTGTGCGTCATCATTGTTATTAAGACAATTGGCACATGAAGACAATAACTCCTCCAGAGTTCGTTGAAAAATGTCAGGGGCCGAACTAATCTGATCAAGCGTTTGTGCCGAAAAAATCCTTTGTAAGTAAAAATGTCGGGATGTAACGGGTTGTCTAGTGGATCTCTACTTGATGGTTTGCCCAATTCGCTCCTCTTAATTTTGTTATAAAAGAATCAACAGAGGCAGCGGGTAATTTTTACGCAAAACTGCCTTATTGGCCAGCCGCATATCCACACAGAGTTTTATTTCCAAGTTCTCGTTGAAAACAACAACTGCAAAGGGTATACTTATATACCGCATCGGTAGTTTAATAGGTTAAATATTTAGAAGATCTAATTTGACTTTAATATTAGCAATTTTGGGAAATGGCCTTGAAACTTCAGTTCGATTCACGTCAATTCCTAATTTCAAAACATTGAGACGTATAGCGATGTTGCGTCCAAGAAGTGATTGGTTTCCATTCGATATCAAATAAAATATGGCAATTCTGAACCCTCCTCTACGGACATGGGTGCTCAAAAACATACAGTACCTTCAACAACTGGTTTGCTGCATACGCCTTAAATCGCGTAACTGATTGCGTGAGAACATTCCATGTAGAATTATTATTAAAATCAACCAAGGTTTTCTTAACTATGTAACGATTATATTTTTTTTGTATTTGCGGTGTAGAAATTGTATCCGCCGATTCATAACAGAAACTGTTCTGAACCATCTGTGCCAAATGATTCTTTTATTCATTCTTTGTCGACGAAAAAATATTTTAGCCTGTAATGAATTGATATGAAGTAATAATGGATCTACACCATTTCAAATTGAAATTGTAAAAATATAAATTGAAATTAAAAAAAATCAAATTGAGAAACACTAATTAAAATTGAGAAAATACCAATTAAAACTGAGAATAGGGAAATTAATTTTGAATATCTCTCTTTAACAGACATACGAGTACTCTCCAACATGAACGCTATTTGGTAAAAACCGGTTAAATGTTGTTCGCAAACTCTTCAGCAGGCACATTTGGTGTATTGTGATGCATGTTTTGCAAAAGGCTTCGTTTTTCTCTATATGACTTAATTAAGTTTGCCCAATGGTCCTAGCTAAAGAAATGGCGCTGTTGTATTTTGAAACACGGCTTCAATTCACCTCTTACTCGTACCTCTTTTCCAGCTCTTCCCATTTACCATTAATCGCATAGGATAGTTTAGCATCCTGCGCTAAACAAAATCCACATCCAAGCTGCGCATATCGTAATGATGATATACTAAAACCATGTTCCGACGAAGACAAGAATAATCTTAAATACAATAGTTTAATTTGTTCTTCAATATTAATTACTTAATGTCAATTTGTATTTTCTCAATTTCAATTTGTCTTTTCTCAATATAAATTTGTCTTTTCTCAATATAAATTGTATTTCCTTAATTTCATTTTGAATTCTCTCACTTTCAAATTACGTTTCTTAATTTGAATTTGTATTTTTTGCGATCTCAATTTCAATTTGTATTTTCTAAATTTCAATTTGAGTTTCCCAGTTTCAATTTGTATTTGCTTAATTTTAATTTTTTTAATTTCTCAATTTTAATTTGAGTTTCTCAGTTTCAACTTGTATTTGCTTAATTTCAATTTAAGACGGTGCAGCCTTGTTTTAATGATCAGTCATTTGAACATTTTTTAAATGTTAAATGGGAAACAAAGCACTTTTTTAAATACTTTTTACCCCCATTTGCATGAGGTTATAATAGGTGATAGAGCTTACCAAGAGTTGTAGAAATCAAATTTCAACTAACGTTGCTCAATAAAAACGGTTTTAAATCTTTATCTAATATTAAGTCAACATCTCTTGAAAGTGAACATTCTAATCCACTCGGTACTTTTTTGTATAAAAATTACGTTTTAATTAATCGATAAAAGGAATATTTTCAGAAAAAGTTCTGGATTTGATTTAATAAAGCTACATTTGTTAGTTTCTATGAGGCACGTATATTTTCATGTCGTGAATTACATTCTGAAAATTTCGCGTCGCGGGATTTAAGAAAACTATTTCTCGTATGCCGGAAATAAAAAATGATGGGAAATTGCAACCCTTGCCGTTATGCGCAAGGGTTGCATCAGACAAAAACGTAAGGGGCGCAATGGCAGCGGTTTGAAAGTTTTCGGATTGATGGTCGAAGGATACTAGGGTAAAATTGTTTTGAACCAGTGGTCGGATTTTTGGATTTCAGTCAAATAGTCATTACTTTGGAACGGTAAGACCCCTGGGCTTCGTTTAGGTAATTTTGGAAAGGTTAAAGGTAGGGCTATCTTTTAAGAGGTAGGGCTATCATTTCAAACCGCTGCCATTTCGCCCCTTGTATTTTCGGGCATGGTCGTACATGGACATGAAATGAGCCAAGGATTACGCTAGTGAAATTTGTCGTGAATGAATCACCCTGTGGATCTAAATATTTATATTTATAACGGTTCATCAATCTAGAGGTACTTTTTTTTAAATAAAAAAATGCAAATCAAGTGTGGAATCTTCATTGTTGTATTTTTTGAATAACATTTTCTTTAAATGTTGCCCGCAACTAAACTTTAGGGTGTTCATTCTGAGGGTCCAATTTTGGATGACTCGTTTGCGCATTTCGACCGGTATGACGTTAATGACACGCGTAATGTTGCCTTCCAAAACCTGAATCGTAGCTGATTTGTCAGCATAGACTCTGGACTTTACGTAGCCCCGAAGAAAATAGTCTAAGAGTGTAAAATCACACGATCTATGCGGCCAACTCACCGGTCCAAAACGTGAAATTAGCTGCTCTTCAAAATGACCTTTCATAAGATTGATTGTTTGAGCAGCTGTAAAGCAAGTGACACCGTCCTGTTAAAAAAAATGTCGTCAAGATTACGGGCTTCAGTTCCAGGTGGCAAAAACTCCGATATCACGGCACGATAGCGAGCACCATTCACGGTTACGTTCCGGCCATCATCATTTTTGAAAAAATATGGACTGATGATTCATCCAGCCCATAATTCGCACCAAACCTCTGTTTTCTGTGGATATAATGACACCTTTTGCTCTTCATCCCAAATGCTTCAATTTTCTTTATTGACGTAACCGTTGAGCCAGAAATGAGTCTCATTACTGAACAAAATTTTGGTCGAAAAACGTTTCGCACCGAACGCTCATTTCCATTAAACAGTTGCACAATTTGGAGAATTTGTTGCGTTGTAAGTCTTTTCATGATGAAATGGCAAACAACACAGAAAAAAATAAAGTTTATCTGTGAAAAAAACTCCATTGCAAAAAATACATCTAGACCAATCACCCTATAGTAGTTGTGGTGAAAAGCCGCAAAAGTGAGTCTTAAAATATGGTTATTTATTCACCACATACCTGAAGCATGTTCCAGACCGATGTTTAGTGCCTCAATGCCGGTGTGTAAAGAAATTGTTAATGCCACCATTATTGTTCAGAAAAAGCTAGGACGTGTCCTGATTTCCAAGTAAGCCAAAACCGGAAAATAAATACTAATTTAATTTGTAGCGAAATTGCTTTAAGTTGAGTAACCATTAGGATTATTGGTGTCCCGTTTTGAACATGCGGACCGGCTTTTGGGCATCTAAAGTTATAAGTCCATCAACTTTGTCCATTCTTCAGGTATTTTGTGCTTCCCTACTAAAAGTAAAGATTTTAACCATTGTTTGTCCACAAAAATAATTAGGATTTGTGAAGAAAAAACTCTAAAATGTTTCCGAGTTCCCCTGTGCCGTTTTCGCTTATTTTCAATCTCAAACAGCTAATGACCTCAAGCCATCATCATGGATCCTTAAAATTTCAGGATCCTACTTATATATTAATTCGTTTGACCGATATAGTGTATATAGTTAGTTTATAGTTAGTTTTAGAATTTTACTACAATCAATAATTTATGAACTTTTTAGGGTCTCCGATCAATATTTCGTAGTTATAGAAATATAAGTATAATGCAAGCTGACGTCGGAAAAATGTTGTCGAAGTAGTACTGAGTTCGACTTACGAAATGTGAACATGAGGCCGGTTCCTGCTATACCCTCACCCTACTGGATAAGAGAAAACGTATTTGGTTCGGATAACAATTGTAACGCATCGAAAAAGCATTTAAGACCCTACATATGTTGCGACCAAATACGTTTCATGACTTTTTGAGCTATGTCCGACTGTCCATCTAGTTTGCACGATTAATCTCGAAATGAGCTGGCAATCGTTTTTAAATTTTGCACGTCATAAAATTTTCCATATTGGCACACCACTTCTGGTACCTCTTATGCGCTATTACGTATACTTCTGCTATTATTAAAAAAAATCGTTAGTCCTATTAATACAATCTTACCAAAAGATAATTCTTAGGCACAGGGTTAAAAGGGTTCAAATAGTTGGACTCCTAGCACAATTCTGGTACCTCCCATACAAATGATCTTTAATGATACTCATACGACCTAACCCAAAATCAATAACTTAAACCACAATTATAAGCATAACTTGGTGACATAGAATGGGATCCCTAGTCACGACCCTTCTGGAACCTTACACACAAATTACTCTGTTTCAGCGCAGATTATAATCCACATAAATTATCACACAGTGCGTGAAATTGGCTCCAACTCCATTATATATTTAAAACGGCTTTTGACGCATGTACAAAAAGAGTGGATGACACGCCCCGTTCTGGTACCCCCTGAGCAAATGCACAATTCTGCCCACTTTTGGTTTTCGCATATTAAATGCAATACTATTCATACGATTCTTCTGAAAATTAGAATAAAAATTGCACTACCTGACAAAAATTGGATCCTTAGCCAAGCCCCTTCTTGCACCTTTCACACGCACGGTACTATCCGAGCGTAGATTGGGACCCACATAACTTTTTTCCTAATGCATAAATTTCTCCTGAATGTTGAGATATAAGAGAAAAGTTGATGCTACGTCCCATTCTAGCTCCTTTCACTCAGTCGAAATTTTAAGAGATTCGGATAAATTGGTACTTTCGGATAATTGGTAAATGTCATGTATGGGTGAGGGTATATTTTAGTCGGATTAACCGACTAAACTTTTTTAGTTGTTTTTTAGTTGAAGTTGTAAAAAAGAATTTTACGAAAGTTCACTCAGAGAAGAAAGTTTCCAAAATGGGTAAAAACTATATAAAAAATATTTTTGAAAAAAAGTCCTAAACTTTTAGAGATTTGTTGTTTTCATTCTAGAATAAAATAAATTACATTACTTTTTGGCTTTTCCCTAAGAACTGAAACGCCTACCATCAGTTGTTACAATTTTCTACTTCTAGGGTCATTTTCTAAATGTCAGGTCAATTTAGTTTTCTCAATGTCTACTTAGAGTATATACAAATTAGACATTTTTTTAAACGGAAAGTACGATCAGCTGATTGTATATTTGTGTTATGAAAAACTGCAGGATTAATCCTTCACTGACATAAACAAAAGTTAAATGACCACGAACAATATAACTTTAGAAATTCATTTGTTGGGGGAACAAACTTAAGTAAGCCGCAATAGTTTGCAGGAATAGATGAAACAACATTGCTGCGATGGATGATGAAGATTTTGTTAAAAGATTCAGGATTCTCCCAGGTTTAATCTTTTTTGCATTGAAGTTAATGCGGCCGATTTTTTATTTTCTTTGTACCTTACTGTTCCTTCGGCATCTCAAAGTGTAATATTCTTCAAGAACTGGACAAACTTAAATGCGCTGCCTTTTCGGATTGCCTTGTACATACCACCAGCTTTTCTTGCACTCGGTTAGCTAAACAAACGACCACGAGTTGCCGTACTTATATTTTCAACAAAAAATCTATCTTTGTTTTTGTTTTTTATGTTTTTTTTGTTATTTATCCAAAAAGGTAACACTGGGCAACAAAATTTTAAAAGCAAAACTGCGGCAGAAGCTTTTATAGCCAACTTCAGTTGATTTGATGATGCTGATTTCGAATCTGGCCTCCGATTTCGCTCTAGTTTACGAGATATTCGCATAAACCGTTCATTTCGGTTTTTTTCTGAATAAAAGGACCCCTAACTGCTTTATTTGTAAATACGCGATTAGCCAGAACAACAACAAAAATTTCATTATTCCCGAATATTGCAAGCAAAAGACAATAAGTGTGTTCGTTTACTTTCCCAGTAAAAATTTGTCTCAAAAGTTTTTACTGTTGAGAGCGTAAGGCCAATTTTACTCTTTTTATTAAAATTTGCAAGAAAAGTAAACGAACAGCTTCCAGTAACAATTTGCCATGAAACTGCTTACTTTGTTTACTGTTTGCATTACATTTCATTTTTTTTCAATTTTAAAGTATTAAGATTTGTAATGAAAAAATGAGCAAAAGAAAACTCTTTTTTCTAATTTCAGTGATAAACATATATATTAAATAAATTAAAATAATATTCCCATTTTTACTTAAACAGCTGATTTCAAACATCTGTTCTATGCAAATTTTGGTTGGAGAAATTTTAGCCAACCAAAATTTGCTAACTCTCTAACATCAAACTGTCAAAATTTTCTCTCTCATTTACTGGATTTTTTGTGTAAACGAACAAGATCCAGCAAAAATTTGCACAAATTTGTACAAATTTGCAAGTAAACGAACACACTTAATAACAACGAGGAGCGAAGCGTCGAAAACAGATGAAAACGACAAAAATAATTTATGTATGTAATTGACGTAAATGTAAACAAAACATAAATAAAGAAGAACAAGAAAGGAAACAGCTGTAAACATTGCATTTTGGCTTTTTAGGCGTAAAGGTTGTCTCACAAAAAGTGGTGTATCTCAAAAACTACTTGAGAATAATTATTTTTTTCTGTTTCTGAACGATAATTAAGTTTCCTAAATTCTCATAAATGATTGATTGATTTTTTCTGCTTATGCCATTTACTTAAAATGCGATTGCTTTATTTAGATTACATTTCCGAAATTTTTTCTCTCAGTGTAGGCTATTTTCTGATTTTTAGTTTTTTTTCTTAATTATTCTTAAATAATGAAACAAACAAAAATATCAAGTCGTTTTCGAGATATACAATTTTAAATAATTCAGAAAAATACTAAATTTATAAAAAAAAAATTAATATTGCAATTGCAACAACAACAACTTCAGGAATTTTACTTTTATTTTTTGCACTTAACGTGTCTGCGCAGGAGTTTGCAAGCAATGACTCAGGGCAGTACACCATTTAACAAGTTTTTACCAGAAAACATTGGAGAATATGGCTGTTGAGAAGAGATTTCAATATCAATTCGTATTTTCTCAATATCAGTTTGTATTTTCTAATTTTCAATTTGCATTTTCTTTAACGAAAATTAAAATGTTCTTAATATTTAATAGCACTTAATTTTAATAGCACTTTTAATAGCACTCTATTTTCCCAAGTTTATTCTGTTTCAATATGTTCTTTCTCATTTTCAATTGGCGATTTTTTTTTCAATTTCAATTGGAAATGGTGTATTAATGTAAAAGTCACTGCAAACGTAGCTAATGACTATTTGATAAATAAATTATTAACTTTAACCAATTCAATGAACTCTTACATGGCAGTGTTTCATCTTTGGCATCGCGGACATTTTTGCTGTAGTCCACTAACGTTTTCTTTCTGTGTACTCATGACTGCATAGTATTGATACCTCAACTGTTATTAACGAAAAAGACCCTCCCCTCTTCGAATATGTAATGCCCAAAAGTTTGTTCTGACGCATTGCATATGCCTGTACTCGCGTGTAGAAGTTATCTCGGCTTGCCCGATTTTAGAAATTCAGCCTTACGCTTGTGCACTCAAAATACACTCCGCATTTGAAAGTTTTTACGTCGTCCCACTCTGAAAGGAGGTTATCAGTGTGGAAAAAGAAAACCTAATTATCGTCAGCAGAAACTATGACGAAGCTGACCAAAACTGCGTTTTGTCTTCGGTAGATAGTCTTTGAATGGGCTAGGGCGTAAAAGCAAACTGGAAATGTGCTGCAATTTTGCACAGTGTATCTGGTGAATGCTGATAACCTCAAAATCGAACTTCGGGGCAGTGTTAACACTCAAGACTCATACTGATGAGCATGGGCTTGGATCGATCTCTGCGAGTGAGTGTGTGGTGTGCGCCATACCCCGTGATCGTTCGTACGTATTTCGTTCAGCGTGAGGTATGTACGTACACTTGGGTGTTTTTCCTGAATCCGCTGATGTCGAGTGGAATCATCGTCCATCCTCCTTATCTCTCGTTTTGTGTGTGTGTGTGTGTTGTTTTTCACTTGTCCATCTTATTTTTTAGAATCATCATTGATTATACAGAACTTTTCGTATATAGTCGTTTACTTTTGGCGAATAGAAACGGTAGAAAGAAAGATTTTAGACCAATTCAAAGATTCCATTTGAGAACAATATTACCACATGCAAATCCGACAAAAAAATCGCCCATCGAGAGGGATTCAGTCTTAACTAAACCGTTGTGGTGAAAGAAAGTATTGAGAATTAGTGATTACTAAAGCAGCGACCGACCGAACGACAGATCAAGACTAGAGTTCTATTTTTTGTACTTCTGCAACCCATAGATTGTGAATTCAAAATTCGCTGTGGGGTTTTAAAGTGTAGCCACTCGAAGGCACAGTAAAGGTCTCGCGAATGGTGCAGGCGAACACTATGTGTGTAATAGTATATTCGGTCAATTTCCTCATTGTGTTCAGTGGCATTTGTACAACCGGGTAGAAGTTCAGGAGTCCTAGTCCACCGCCCCATCATCGAAATATTTTCAACATTTGTTGGATTTATCGACAACAACAGTAAACGTAAGTACCCGAGCGTAGCGAAAAAATCGAAAGATTACATCGACGTTATATTTGCATTTCAATAGGCGAAATTTTCAAATGGAAAATGGTATTTTTTGCTTCTGATTTGTTTAATATTGGGAACGAGTGGATTTATTCTGGTAAAATGTGTGGTGTGATTTTAGCAAATTTGTTGCAGGATTTCAATTGAAGCAATTAAAAAACTTAGTATTCCAGGACTCAAAAAGAAGTATAGGCCATTTGGATCGATGACGATAACACAGGTTTTTAGCGTCAACCGACTACTGTGCGAGGGGTGAGGGGAACGCATACTATCGGATGTATCTGTAATATGTCGTCGTGCGAGATATGGTTTTGAGCGCGAACAAAGATTTAAACTAATGTAACGAGCCCTTAACGCGAAAAAGACGTAAGAGCTATTTTTTTCGAAACTCGCTCCTCCTTAAAATTCATAGTATCGGAATCCTACAGATACTTCGGAAAAAAACCCTTCTGTAAAATGTTCTCTTTGGCGATTACATCTTTTTCTTGGACGTACGTTATTCCATCAAACCTCCTGGAGTAAGCTCAAACCTGAACGGCTTTTCTGCAGAAGGTCCTACGCGGCTTACAGATCTCGTGCTCGTTAAGACGCCAGCATTCGATGTCATCTCACAACATCCCATTAAGAAACAACCGGGAACATTTCTTAAAAATTAGAGAGCTGTGTGCGATACTATTCGCATGTCCATAAACCGGGACCAACTACGAGTATTTCAATAGAAGTTCTGTTTCAATGAGAAGTTCTGTTTACATGGATTTTGAGACTATGCTCCTACTTGTAAAGTCGCCGGTTCAATTTCCTGATATGCACTTATTTTAAAGTTTTGTCTAATTTTCGAATAAAGAAATTTAAACATTTGTTCCCATAGCTTTCGTGTTGTAGTTTTACAGAAACCTGATTACGAAAGTTGTTATTTTATTTGATTCGTAGGTCGGTTTAGAGTGCATAAAACCAACTTTTAAAATATCGGGCAAGTCATTTGAAAAAATTGGTCTCCATCTATGAAATCGGCTAGCTAAACCACGCTAAACTAATTTTTTGCATTGAACAGTAGCGCTTTAATTCAGCAACAGCATAGTATTCGAAAAAATCTTTAAACTAGGTGGAAGTCATCCAAGCCTCTTAATAAGCACGTCAGTGTGCCGAAGAAGTATAAGTATGTATACATAAGTCGAACCTTGGCGGTTTTTAGTCTAGGAAAAGATTTCTGGATTTTGGCCTTCTTTTGCAACAAACCAAAACCTTCTATTGCCTTTTAAACGTGCTGAACGGAATAACCTACTTGTTCAGTTATGTCTTTCGGTTCGAGCCTTAAATATCTGATGCTTATTTACGTAGAATAGCTGATTCTCCCCTTTAATGACAAACTGTGCTGATTCACCCGTGTTCCGAAACGGATAAATCAACCTTTTGCTCGCTACAAATTCTTCGGAATTTCCATTGCTGCAGATTTTTTAATCGACTTTTTGCTTGGTTACCTTCTACGCTTATTTTATTTTTTTATAAAAAAAGAAAGAAGGGTCTACATTTTAACCATTTATAACTTTTTACGGTTGTAATTGGTTTACATCGAAATACTTTGGAAATTTTAGAAAGTGAGTTATTTTGACACTTTTTATGTTGCAAATTATTCACTACTCGTATTACAAGTGCTAACCCAAGGATATTCCATATGTCAAAAGCTTGCCCTTACTTAAAAATTCATTAAAACGTTTAAATGCATTTAATTTAAGTTCCAAACTAATGGCGTTCGTTTATTTGTACTTCCTATTGAGCTCTAAATTATGGTTACCATATAGGAAATGTGAAAAAACTGTACATCGGGTGTTAAAAACCCAACATTGTAGTATCCAACTTGAAGCCCAGCACGAAGTTCTCTTAATTTTTGTTGTCCAAAAGATAAACTCTTGTTTTGTATGCACAAAATCAAAATGTATAATTGTAACTCATCTACATATAATAATTATATCGTGTAATGGGAAATGGGATTTGAAATTAATGCGGCTCCTTTGCTGTCGGGAATATTGTGAAGCAGTTCCAATTGGTTCCAGAGGTGTACAGTTGGTAACTACTGTTACAACAGCAATATCCATCCATCTTATCGCTAGAAGATCTTCTGTGCAAGTAATATCATTAGTACCCCTAGGTTGATTTGCAAACTTGGGTTTAGGTAACAATTTCATTTCCTTGGATACACGGTTTTTGCGCAATGTTCCAGTAAGTTGCTCCGATTACGCTAGTGAGAAGTTGTCAAAAAAAAAAAAACTGTGCTCCAGCTGTTATTTTACTATGTGACACTAGGCCAAATACAACGTCACCACCTTGGGCAAATCCAAGTGGTGTTATATTTCTAGATGATCCACAATAAGGTTCTGCATGAGTCATGTTACCATTGTGATCCGCCAAACACCACAGCTTCAACCCAAGTCTAATTGGTTTTTCACGTATATACTGCTTGGATCCGTGTCTACCATAATACGGAATCATACTCTCATCAACACTTAAAAATGCACTATGAGGTACTTTCTAGGAATTCTTATTTATTATTTCAAAAAAATGTACGAACGATTTTTGAATTGTCTGTGATTTTTGAATTGTCTGCACAATGTAAATTATCATCAAATGTAATTCTTCTCATTGATTTTTGTACTTACTTAGTCATCATAGCTTTTCAGTACTTGCCTCCTGCCCAGTGCCGACTTCAAAATCTTTGGATTTTTCTGGTTCAGTCCTCATAATTGGACGTAGAAATCTCTCTAGGTCTCCAACAACTTCAACATCAGAATCAATATCTGTGTCGTGTTCTGCAGTTTGTTCTGGCGGAATTATCAATCATCAAATCATTCAAAATTTCCAAAAGTCAGTGCCCTTTTATGTGATGTTAAAATTATATAAAATCATTATTCGAAAACAAAATCCACACACTACTGACGTTGACACAATTACTCTACAGAAAAAACACATGTCTCTAAACGAAACATTCATGCAAGTGCCCATTAGCAACTTAAGTTGCCATGAACTTAAATCACAACACAACCTCAAAAATGCACAAAGTAAATTGACAAACATTTTAATCAAAAACGCTAGTTTAGACTTATTTCTAAATAAACCAGTGTGTTGGTTCCAATAAAAAGCTCGAACTTACGAGTACTTCCAAAACTAATTACATAAAAAATGCAAACCACAAAAGCAAATGAAGTGAATTAAAATGGAAAAGACGCATGCTTTAGTTTACCAAATAATAAAACCGTTATTTCTTTTAAATACTCTCTCATTTCATTCTGAGAGTATGTAAAAGTGAAACATTTCTACTAGCAACTGTAGTTGCAAAGGGCATTAATGGGTTAAAAAAACATATACGTGCGTTTAGGACCAAAAGAAGGGCTCAAACAATTACGTAAAATTTCAAAACATGACAAAATATAAAATGAAAATTGAACGAAAACTTCCTACTGGCCTTAAGTTTATAAAAGAATAAAGTGTTTTTTTTAGACCTAGCCGAATCGTATTTATTGTTTACAGTTTCCCTTTAACACGAAAATAAATGGCGTAAACCTTATTTAAATTTGCTGCTGAATTTTGAAGTAGTCGTTCTGCAAAGTTTTGGTACATTTTCATGTAAAATCTTCTGTTATAAAAGTTTTGAGTATTTCAAAATTGATAAAGACTATTCTACGAGTATTTCGTACTCGATATTAATAATGACTATAGAATTGTATCTCTTAGACCTAAGAATTTTCAAAAATAATTGACATCCAGCTAAAATTCAACGTTGATAAATCTTGATTCTTCTTCGTTACTGCATAGCCAAACGGCCGAATCATATAATTAATTTGGGCTACCTAAACTTTTTGACTGTTCCCGATAGACCTGAAATCTCGAGGAAAGACAACAATTCAGATCAAAATAAAAACGAAAAAACTCGGAAAAGTATAATAGTAGCCGGTTGTATCCTCCTGTACATAATAGTAGTGTTTTATTTGGCAATCTTTAAAGGCCTCCTAATTCTATAACTATTTTGGCAGGTACATCCAACATTTGGTTATGTTTTGATAACGATTTGAATTGTTGCCTCAGCGGGATTTTGAGCTGAATTTTTCGTTTCTTAAACAACACGCCTTACAAAAAGGCTCAAACCCGTTAAAGCCAAATTTATAATGCATCAAGCTATCAAATAACCAAGATTTTGTCATTTAAATTGAAAGTGTCCAAAGCATATGTACGAGTATATGAAACTCTGTTCCACACTCTGATCCAGCGTGAATATTTGTCTGCAAACTAAAATCGACTGCATACAAGTAATAACAGTTTTTTTTTTTTATTTTAATGCAGATCCAATGTTAAGTGAATGATTCTCGAAACATGCAGCACTAGTTGTTGTTGTTGTAACACAAAATATATATATTATTTTGAAGTCCTGTTCGTCTAGATGGGATCTGCTTCGATATCCAGGTGGATGAAACGCGCCATTTGAACTGGATGCGAGACCACGGACACCCAATTCGTGTCCAATAAGAATTGAGGCGGTTGCACCATCCAGATCTCAGCTGAGTCAGAAACACGCGCGTCTGCCGAGGTAGCACCTTCATCTACAGGCTCTCTCTCTTGTACCGCTGGACCTCTTTCCCTAAATCAGGCCAGGCGATGCCATAGTTATGTCTGCCGAGCTGTGGTAATCTTCCATTAACCGCGTGGGGGCGTCCTCATTCACTGTGCAGAACGTAGAGCTATCAATTTGCTCTGCCTAAACTAAGCCCCTCTGGTCATTGCGGGGCACAGCTACCAACCGGCGGGATGTATTCTCAACTCTATCTCGGCAGTCTCAGACGTGACTGCAATCTGTGGTGTAAGATGCTGTTGTGAGAGAGACTGCGGGGAGTCTCATAGTTGGATAATGAGACGATAAAGACGACGACGAAAATGTAGACGGCTATGATGCCACCAAATCCAAAGACCCACTGCTACAGACGTAGCACGATGGTGCCTACGATTCTGATAAACCGAGCAGATCGAAGTCCGGTGTTTTGTTTAATCCCGGCTCGGACCAGTAATATTCGGAGCAGGCATTCCGGGAAGTTCCGCTCCCGCGACAAAAAAAATGGACGAACAAAAAACACATATTGTTGAGGTGACTGCCACTGACCGAAGAGTGTTTGCTTCGGCTTTGGCCATAGAACCGACAGTCGCGGGACTGTGTAGTATTAGTAACTGCTTGCTCAGAAATGTAAAAGAGATCGATGGAGAATATATAAGTTCCCGACCAAGGCATAAAACAAAACGTTAAAAAGACCTACAAACAATTTACCATCGAAGATAAAGCATTGCCTCTAGCTATTTGAATTGAGGGAATTATGTCAAAATAATTCAAGAATGTTTTACTTCCATCTATTTTAGTTATGCATTTTTTTAATAAAGCCATTACGATTTAGTTTTTTTTAAGTAAAGTAACATAATTTTGACCATTTAAGGCACACTGGCACTTTTTTTCTACGCCTCGAATTCAACTTCCGTTGAAAATTAAGATATTGCCTACTGTATATGTTATACTCGTATTCCATTATAATGCGAGTATATTTTTAATTTAAAAGTATGTAGAAAATCAGTACAAAAAACAAAACTGTAAAGATCGTACTTTTTGCGTAATGTTTAGGTCTTAAAATAAAACAGTACTTTTAACAAAACAACAGTACTGTACAAACTAAAAAAATTCCACGTTCGATTTTGATTTCCGTAGAAAATTCCAATTGCATGCAGCGATGCAAATCGGAATCAAGACGACGCAGCGTATGAAACCTCTTTTCCGAAGCTGCTCGAAATTTCAAAGTTTTCTTGCTCAAATTGTGTTGGCTTATGCAAAAATACCTTCGGCTTTTTACAGTGGATGTAGGACACAAAATAGACAACCCTTTGTTCGCAAATACTAACCCAATCTGCTCTATAGGGATTTTGGGTCGAAATATACAGCAATTTCGTTGTTGTCGTCGTTGTAGAGGCACACATTGTGTCAGGGTGACAGCCAATGGCTAAAGGATTGATGGTCCGGGTTAATGCGGTACATAGAATCGACTGTCGCCGAAATACCAACGGAAATCTATATGAAATGGATTTGGTTCCTTCCTGCGGACAAGGGGTTAGAAGTCTTTTGAAAATCTTTTAATCGAGTCTTAACATAATTCTCAACAACCCGACATTGTTCTTTAATTGATGTGAGTACAACTAGTTGTAGCTTTCCGGTTTCGAAACAACAATAGGCTTAAATATGTAACTAGACCTCAGTTAGAAATTAACTGGAATTTCTCTTAAATCAAAGCACATTAGGGTGCGTTTTCACATGATCATGAACTAATTAGAAAAACTAAGTTCCTAAATGAATTGAGAATAGATTCTTGTATCTATGTATGTGTGACATAGATACTCGTTGAGATAAATATGCCGTTTAATGGATACGGTTAGATGGGGCTGCCCATTTTGGTGCTAGAAACAGATGCATACTGTGTGATGTAGGGTATAATTAGAGTGTTCTAGCCAAAATATAAAATCAATCAGTTAATTTAGTCCAGAGGTATTTAAAAAGGCCTACCGTATTCCACAAACGTAGACAACATCGAAAAGACAAAAAGATACTGACAATAGATATCAATTAATATGAATGACTTTTACATAAAGTAACAAGGCTTCTTCGTTTCACTTGCTTCCCTCAACATCCCAACCGGACCTCTTCTTTAACTTACTGACCAGAACCAAGTGTTTAAAGGCGGGTCCGAACGAATGCCGCATTTTATGGAGAAACTTTGACATAGCTAAGAAATAAATTCCTTTCTCGTAAAGTTGCCGGAATTTCCTTCGTGTTTAAAAATGAAAGAAATTCTTTCCCGGCGATTAGCCTGGGCCACGTGCATGATAGTCTTGCATGCTATGAACAAAACGTTAACGAGAGCAGCGGCTTAATTAATTGTAAATTTAATACCTACTTACATAACCGATTTGTTTGCACCTCAGCGGACTCTCTGGTTCCATGCATGCAATGCTAATCTAAATAAAAATATAATTCTGCACATCTATAAGGCATGACCTATCCTAGAGTTTCCATTCTCTCCACCGTCTAAATTTAAGGCCCGAGTCTACGGGCTCCCTAGAACCAAAAAAATGGGCTAACAAAGAAAAAAATACGAATCTGAACGGGACAACGGTTCATAGGTCCCCAAAACCATATACCCCAATACTGTCATACTACAACGCAATCCATACTGGAGAGTATAAAAGCTTCGACCAGGTCGAACTTACGAATTGTCCACTTGTTTTCATTAATTTCGTCCATTAAATACACTAAAAGTGTGCCACAAAATATATTAAAATATATATTTAGCCTTTTTTTATATACTCGTAATGATGACCCCTTAAGCAATTCACCATATTCGTCAAGTAAATACAGTCGATATTGCGAAGATATTTTTAGAATGTACTAAAATGTATTTATGTAAAGTTCAATATCTAACAAAAATAAAATTCAGTTGACAAATATTTTTACTTAAAGATTAAAATTTTTAACTTTTCGATTAGAAACATTTTTAAATTGAACGGTTTGAAAAATGCCAACCATATTTCAAGCACTCGAACATTAAAATTGTTGTGCCTAATTGGTAACATTATATTACTGTAAAGAAAGAAAATAAACAATTTTAAAAAAATCTAGGGTTTCTTAGATTAAAAAAAAGCTTGAACCGGTTATTTATAAATATCAAAAATAAAAACCGGTTTTTAAGAAACGCCATTTTCGAGTATTTAAAAAGGTGAATTGAAAAAAGCATCCATCAAACATCCTTCCGATTTGAGGCCTGGCACATCCAACATTTCTCACTTTTGTTTAATTACATTATAAACCTCCACTAATTAATTTAGAGTAATTTAACATAAGCATCTAACACGGTTGGAGAGGGCGATTTCGTCCAGTCACATTAAAAATACGTGGAATTTTATTTAATTTCGTACCAATAAAATCACACTTAGCCTATCTAAAGCGGTTATAGAAAGTGATTCCGATCATTTTCGGAGGAAGTAAAATCTACGGCAAATACAGAATGTGAGAAAAAAAACTTAATAGCCGTACTTAAAACTTAATCCGTACTACATTTACTGTTTGTACTAGTTTTACTCGTAGAAGCGCTCCAGAATGGAAAAAAGTCGTAAAAGTTATAAGCAAAATTTAGACAAAATTCAACACATGGCTTTTTCTTCTACTACCTTTTACTCGATGTTAATTACCGAGTAAAAGTAGTAAATTGTCAATCAATATTAGGCGTGTTCTACTTATATTTGGCACTCGTTTATTAAGCAAGTAAGTGGCCGCTAAGGCGATAACTTTAAAGCTTTTCGAGCAATTTTTGAAATTTATTTGTATACAATAACTGATTGACTTTATGCAACATACGTAACTCGTTTGATTTAAAAATTTGTAGTAATAACCGACCTCGCTTAAACTCGCTTAAGGTTATTCTTGAATAACTTTATTCTTCAAAACTGCAACTATTTAAAACGAAGGTGTTTTAACGCAAATTATCTATAGTTTTCCGCAAACAAAATCATTCTTACATTCTTGTACATTGGTGTTAAGTTAACGCGTTAGCGACCTCCTAACCGAGTTGTCAATACGTAGAACACGGCCATTGTCAGATAATATAAATTGACCAAGATAAATCTAAAGAAACAGAATCAGATCGTGCACAAATTTCGCAAACGCACGTTACGAGCGACCATTAACTAGCTCTGGTGAAAAAGGGTAATTTCCTCCTTCATGAATAACATATTTCTTTCTTCTTCTGATAACGATTCCAAGAAGCTCTAACCCATGTCGAGAGCTCCGATAAGCATGGCGCAGAAGTTCTTTTCGCCCTGTCGACTAATTATATATAACCCGGAATTATATAAAAGCCTTTGCTTCAGCTTGCATATGTCATGGCACTGTTGGGCCTTGCAAAAAAAATGGCATTATTCGAGCGTTTTCTAACTCCTAGTGCATCTTTTTGTAGCTGTAATCCCAGGTATGTCTACCAGTATATGTGACGTGCAAAATAGAAAGGGACCTAAGGGTAAAACCAGTTTTGTCCAGGAGAGCCATTTTAAAGATTTAAATACGTGTATCTTTGGTGTACCATCACTTTCATAAAACGCGCATATCTCTGGGAGGGAACACTTTTGGGGCATGGGATCGGTCTTATTCGATGCTCAGATGTTGTCCACATCAAAAAAAAAGTGAAAATTGATATTTTACCCTTAGGTCCCTCTCTCTATGCGCAGTCACATATGGGGATTGGCACCATAAAACGGTTTTTGATCGTGCCTCTTCGGTGTACAATTGGCGTACTAACAATCAATATTTGCCCATGTGCCCCGAGAACCAGCGGATGGCGTGTATTGTGCTTTCATTGTGAGCCTATTATGGGTCCATGTGTTTGAATAACCAACACATCTGTATGGGTCTGTCCCTATTAAAGGTCCTGTGATTTCATAAGCCTCATTTTACTTTGCTCAAATGTATCTTGCTCAAATTTAGTATAGTGTTTCCTATCAGAAATTTGCAATGAAGCCAATTGATATCATATCACTATGTTTTCATACTCACCCCATACAAAGTTCCTTCCTGATTTGAGGTTCTGCCACTCCACAAGCCACATTATACCGCCGATGTAGATCAAAAGTGGTATATTGCATACAAGACCACAGATGGTTACGTTTTCGTACATCTCCTACTTTAATTCGGTCCCTATTTCAGTCCTAGCCGCTCTTAAATCCGATATTGCTCAAATTGCACATTTTACGTTATGTGCGACCAATAGTCAACCACGGTTAAATCAGACGCAATTGGTTTACGTTTCCAACTTGGGACACTCTTGATTTAAAGTCCTGGTCCTGTTATTATAGTTAGTTTTTAGTTACCTATAACCAATCCGGGTATAATTAGACTATATACTTATAGTTCCGTACTTCTATGTATCCGTCGTACAATAGTCCAGGGACAATGCCGCTCTGTTAGCCACATATCAAATCTAATCATGCTCTGGTCCAGTCAGGCTCCGCGACTTATAACCAACAATACCGAAGCTCGACCACAATGGGTTATTTTTAGCACGTAATTCCATAAAAATGCTACGATATAATTATTATACTGACAGTCCGGGACCTGCTGTTTTACTGCGGGCTTCCAACGGCTAATGAAGTGTATAAAGAAGTTCTTACATGGCTGGCATTTATGAGGTTAAAACCTGCCGCTGAAAATTGTTAGATGTTCCTACCCGGATTTTACACGTTTGACAGTCGTGTACACTAACCTTCACATCACGCGCAGCCACGCCCAACTTTCGCCTTATTTACTTACATTTACTTTGTTGTTCTTTTACTGTATGACAGTTCAAAAATAATTTGGTTTAAAGTTTTCCTTTTACTATCATCCAAAAGTTCTGGTATACTCGTAGAACCATCAGTTCTATTTTTTACTTAATTATTTATGTTCATACTTTGCTGGAATTATCCATCGTATATCTGAAAATTCGTTTGCCCCCTCATATGCGTAATTTGACACATGATACGAGTAGGTAGCAAAGGCAATATTTTTTAATTTAAACAAGACTAATTTTTTGGTTTTTTATTTTTGGGATTTGTTTTAAATACTCTAGCTGCCCGCCCCTTAAACAGATAATGCTAATAATTGTGCCGAATTATTAATAACGACCTTTATGGCGAGTGGAGCGCCCTATGATCATATTCAATTCGATCTTATCTCAACAGAGAATTCCGTCGTGACAACCGACAAATATTTTGCGACGTTAGAAACACAACACAAATTATTTAAAAAATATTCTACTCTTATTCGTAAGATGAATATTATCATCACAGAATGTTTCAATATTTGCACACACTGGCGTTTAACAAAAATTTGATTCTACTCGAATCACATTTCGGTAGCAGAAAATTGAATTTATTAAGCTCAAAAATTAATTAAATATTCCAAAATCGTTTGGAGCCAGTTTTACAAAGTTCTCTTCGGTAAGTGAGTTTAGTTCGTTAGTTGTTCCTAATATTCGATGTATATTTTTGTGACAAAATATGTCGTTAGTCGGCAGAGGATTTAAGTTGTAGACTTAAGTGGTTTTACATTTAAAGTGATTGTTAAATAGTAGTTTAATAATCGAATTCAGATATTAAATATTTTCGACAATCTAATGCATCTATCGTTTGCGTGATTTAGGATATTTATTAGCTCAAATTCGCTTAAAACAGGTTCTTCCAAAAGTACAGGACATTCAGCCATAAAGTGGGTAATTCTCTCTCTCTCTCTCTCTCTCTCTCTCTCTTTCATTTAAGTTGCAGATAGAGCAATTGCGCGGCAGATGTTCATTCAAGCGAGTTCCGTTCAGTTCCAAATGGTCGGCTCATACTTTGAAGATTAAGCCGATAGGTACAGTGTTATTATTTTCAAAATGTGCTTGGGTTTCATCGTCGATCAGTTTGCGCTCGTTCTATTCTCTGAAGTCCGTCAATTATATCAATCCTTAGCTTCTGCTATTCTTGCCTGGTCACACATTGGGTAATTTGATTGGTTCCGACTTCTGTTGCTAGGTTTTTTATGTGCTTGAACCAGAGAAAGTTTTTTTGACAGGCGGGTACGAGTATTGTTATACTCAAAGAGTGTCTTTTTTTATATATTTTAGATGTTGGTCTAAAGTGTATATGAGGCAACAATTCCTGTGTTAAGCAGTAAGAAAGGTGGCAATTTCAAAACCTTTTTTAGGAAAAATCGTTGAACTATATCTACTTTTTCGAAGTATTCCATTGAGCTCTTTAGAAGATTTCTTTCTTCGCTATGATGTTTTGCCATGTATGATTAATACTAGTGTTAGTTTTTGCTATAGCGTTTCTATTTTCGACGTTTTTGGTAAATGATATATTTGGTGTAAAGTGGGTCCTCAATAAATTTAAATACTTACAATCCTAATTTGGTCTTAGCCACTTTTCGAGTTTGAATATATTTCCTCCCCCGCGAAATAGCATCATTTCGGATTGTGTTAAATTCACTTCCACGTTCCACATTTCGTCAATCTTTTTATAGTTGAACAATCATCCTTTGCATTAATGATTAAGCATCGTCCGCGTACATCAATATTCTGATATTTATTTCATTGATTTTTAGTCCTCCTCCCCAAAATGAGTGCATATCACTTAAATGTTTTTAAACTAGCATTGGTGAACGGATGCAGTCTTGCTTCACACTGGAATTGGTATCAAATTGCCCTGAGAGATTATCACCCGTCCACACCTCAAAACTAGTGTTAGAGTATAAAGTTTCGATCATTGTAACGAATAGAATAGTTTATAGATTACCGACTGTCTTGCAACTATGCCAAACGCTGCTATGAAGTCTACGAAAAAGCATATAATTTTTATTTTGTTTCTTTTGTGCTATTGCGGCCAAGTTATATATTTTATCGTTTGTAAAATATCCTTGTCTAAATCTCGCTTGATATTCTGCTATGATGTTGTTTTTCTTCCAGCCTTCATTTAGTCGTAAGTTTAATAAGATCATAAAAACTTTGGATGTGGTATTTATACTCCACCAGAAATGGAGGTCAAACCTTTGTCGCCTTCTTTCAAATTGGAAAGATTATACTGGCTATAAATGTCTCATTCGATAAAGCTTCAATGAATTTGTCTAAAGCATTTTTTAAAAATGCATATGAGATGCGATCTTCTCCAGGTGATTTTTGTACTTTGCTTTTAATAGAATTTCGTCTTTTTTTGGGTGTAAAGGGGCCGTCTAGGCCTTCGCTATGGTAGAATTGTGGAGTATAAGTACTTACTATATACTGAATATTTGTTGAAGTTTGTGTTGGATTTACTTAGTGAGTATCACTCTCTGATTTGAGAGCACATCCTCATTTGTTCCTAAATGACACGTTGAGCAGAGTTAGTAAGTGTTTCTAAGACGGTGCCGAACGGTGTAACAAAGAGATGGTCTAATAATCGAACGGTAGACTATTTCAGAGCAAGAGCTGTCTCAAGGGATTTCATTGAGCGACGCTGAAGATTAAAATTTTATTAAACGAGACATGACATGAACTTTTTGTTGCTGTTTAAAGTGACGTTTTGGCACCGACTGCTTCCTTGACAACAGTCGAAACGAGGGATCCACTTTCGGGATTGTGATGCAATCTACTTTCAGAGATAATGTTCCGTTGTTGCTGTGCGCCCAGTTATAATGAAATAGCCCTCATTGTAGGCAATCACTATGTGGTTCAATTACTGTTGAAATTAATATTGTCATACCAGGATTGTATTAAAATCAATAAAAAAAAAGTTGCAAAAGTACCATTCTGAAAAAAGATTAATTATTTAAAAGCAAATCCCAAAATATTTTGGAGGCATTTGTCAGCTGGACCACTTTTAAAACAAAATTAACAATTGGAACTGTTCTTCAATTGATGTTTTATACCCTCAACCAAAGAGATGATGATTTACTAATCGTGTCATACCGTTTGCAATACCACGAAATATTTATCGAAGACCCTATTTTAATATATACAAATTTAATGTTCGGTGTATGAGCGCATTAAACTAGAGAAACGATTGATCGATAGACACCAAACATAGGCAACATGTAAGCTCTGACCATCGGAAGGGTTCTCTTCAGTTTTGTCCCAATAGTTTGCGCTGTTTTGTAGATATTTACATTTTTATGACTTGAACAGTTTTTATTCTGGATCAAGACCTTTTTGTTGTTTCTTTCTCAGAATCAGGGTATAATACAGCTGTTTCTAAACCCGCCAAGGTTTTTCTTCAGCAGTCTTTGGCAACGATTACTTCGGCAACAAATCAAACGACTTATACGGGAGACTCCTTTTAATTAATGAGAATTACCCTTTGAACTGTGCGTAAAGCAATCTTCAACGCGCAATATCATTTCCACCAATTCCGTTTACATTTTTCGTATTTCTGGTACGATTAAGTTCAAATTCACTAAATACATTTTCCAAGAAAATATGAATTTGCAGATCACCGGATCAAGACACACTAAGATAATCTCATAAATACAAACAGCAATAATTTTTACAAAAAAAATTTGAAAACTTTTCTTTCATGGTTTTCCAATTTTCTTTTAAGCAACAACGAACTCCTTTAAATTTGGAAGCCTCGTTCACACAGAAAAAAACATTTGTTCTATGCGACTACCTGGTAAATGAGACTTTGACCAGGTCAGTGAAATCGATTTTGAAAAATTTACAAAGTAAAACTACATACATGTGGGCTAAAGTGCGATGTTTGACTTTTCCGAATAGATCAATTTGAACTAGATTTTTTATTTTTAGAATGTTAACCTGCAGAAAATTGTATGAAGTGCTTATACGAGTACAATTTTATGGAAAAAGGGCCACGACAAAAGGCTCTTTTTTACATATCATGCGGTATGTCCTTATAAAGCCGGGGTTTGGATGGCCAAAGGTTTCGAGGCAAATGTAATGGTGCAAAAGTGTCGATCATGGCCTTTTTTACTGAAACAAATTTAATTAATAAGTGTTATAAAATCAGTATTTTTAATTGCAACAATGTGATTTGGATACTTTTTGTTTTTACCTCATTTTCATTTCTGACAAAGATTAATTTCATTTTCCGGTTTAAGTGTTGTTCAGAATTTAATAGGAATGTAGATAATTAACAGTATTTAATAGATTCGGGGACAAAGTATACGAGTATGCATTTTTGTGCCCAGACCTATGCAGCTAGAAAGAAAATCTATCGATTTGTCTCTTAAAAAAAAACAAGTAAAAAATGTTAAGTTTGGCTGTGCCGAACTTTGGATACCCTCCACAAGATTCCCAAATAAAACCAAATTTTGTGCGGAAGTGTGTTCTATATAGAAATCTTTATGTGCAAAATTTCATTTCGATAGGTCAAGCTTGTGGTGAGTTATCGTCATATTATTTTTCAAAGCCCACGAGACCGTTTGTGGGGGAGGTACCAGTAGGACTTTTCCGATCACAACAGAATTAGGCGCAGAGGTGTGTTCTATATAAAAATCTTTATGTAGAAAATTTCATCTCGATAGGTCAAGTTTGTAGTGAGTTATTGTCATATTATTTTTCTAGGCCCATGAGACCGTTTGTGTGGGAGATACCAGTAGGGCCTTTCCGATCTTAGCCAAATTTAGCGCAAAAGTCTGTTCTATATATTAATCTTTATGCCAAATCTTTATGTAGAAAATTTCGCCTCGATAGGTCAAGTGTGTGGTGAGTTATTGTCATATTATTTTTCAAGGCTCATGAGACCGTTAGTGTGGGAGGTACCAGTAGGACTTTTCCGATCTCAACCGAATTCAGCGTAGAAGTGTTTTGTATATAGAAATTTTAATGTGTAAAATTTCATTTCGATAGGTGAAGTTTGTGGTGAGTTATAGTCAAATTATTTCTCAAGGCCCATAAGGTCGTTTGTATGGGAGGTACATGAAATGGTGGCCCAATCTAAACCATTTTTACATAGATGGTTGCGCCTATATAGAGATAATTATTTGGAAAATTTCAGTGATTTTGCTCAAGAAACTGGACGGATATTTCCAAATAAAAAACTAATTTTTATGAGGTAGTGTCGGTTGAGGGTCTCTAACACCAAATTCCCGTAGAGCTATGTAGCCCATTTTCAATAACAACCATGCTAGGTTAACTACACATGTTTGTGCCAAATTTAAGCTGTTTTCGTGCAGGCTCTATCTTATTTTTAACAGACGGACAGACGGACAACATGGCTAGATCGTCTTAGAATTTTACGAGGTCTCGAACCAGAATAAAAAACTGCTCAAGTCATAATAATGATAAAAGGCCGAATAAATAACAAAAAAACGAAAAAACTATTAAAAAGGATTAGTACGCCCTAATGTGCAACGCATGTATGAGTTTATGTACCCACAAAAAACATGCACACTTTGATTGTGCTTTTTACATTTGTGGTTTTCAACGAAGACCCATGCGAAACGGAATTGGTGGAAATGATATTGCGCGTTGAAGATTGCTCTACGCACAGTTCGAAGACTATACACAAAGGGTAATTCTCATTAATAAAAATGAGTCTTCCGTATAAGTCATTTGATTTGTGGCCGAAGTAATCGTTGCCAAAGAATGCTGAAGAAAAACCTTGGCGGGTTTAGAAACAGCTGTACAGTCTGCCTAGCAACCGTAGCAAATACATTTCACCAATTTCCCCTTTTTAAGTTGATTCTGAAAAAGAAACAACATAAAGGTCTCGAACCAGAATAAAAAACTGCTCAAGTCATAATAATGATAAAAGACCAAATAAATAACAAAAAAACGAAAAAACTATAACAAAAAAACGAAAAAACTAGGATCAAGAATATATACTTTGTTGGGTCTCCGATGATTAATTCAAGGTGTTACAGACAGAATGACAAAACTAATATATGGTGGAGGGTATAAAAACAAATTTGCGTGCATGGAAATTTTGAGAAATCCACTGCAAAATCAATACCTTTTATTAACAAACGACTTTACTATGGCGGTTTTCCCATCCAGTCTTGGTTATCGAGACTTAAGCTACTTATAAAACACCACTTCTGTTTGGTATATAAAATAGTTCAAATGAGTACAGGACGTTTTTTATTAAAGATTCTTTTAAATTACGTTCGCTTAAATCAAAGAGAGAAAACGACAAACCAATCACCGGTTTACATTACTAGCCTAGTCACCTAATTAGTTTGCAGTATAGTCATCTGGCAACATCATCCAACATTAAGAGCAACTTTATGGCAACATGATTGCACTTTTTATAGATCAAAGAGAATCAATGATCACGAGATTTTGTCGGCGATTTCTTCAAAAGTACACAATAAAAAACCATAAGCTGAAATATAATAATCAATTTTATATAATAAATCAATTAGTTGCTAAAACGTCTTTTAACTACGAGTTTGAGTTGAATAAAATATGAACTTATCCCATAACGTGCACATGGCCCTGGTACGAATTCGCCGATAAAAGCTCTTCTTTTTTCATTATTTCTCAGAGAAGATAACAAAAAGCATACGTTTTTATAGAGTAGGGTGTATCATGTTAGACTTTCTGTTCAAAAATAAGTCTGTAGCTCTTACTCGTTTCTTCGACTTAAAGCCAACTCGCTTGCTAACAGAATTTTTTTTTTTTTTTTTTTTTTTTTTTTTTTTTATTTATCTTATAATTCATATAAAAAAAATTAACAAATTGAATTTTAGAGCCTCAGCGCCCTAAAGGCTTTATAGAGGCTAAATGGCAACTATTGTTAAATATTTACATTATTTAGCTTAAAATTTTCATTATATATTTACAAAAATATGCTATATGTAAATAAAATTAAAAAGTGTACATAATATAACAATAATAGTTAAGTTCAATTAGTTTCAACATTTGTGGAAAGTGCAAAACTTAAAGCAGAAATTTATAGAAGTGTTTCAATTCTATGTAAAAGGTACTTTTTTAAACGATTTTTAAATGTAGAAATAACTGGTATATTTTTTAAATCCTCAGGCAAGTTGTTGTACTCACTTGGTCCAGCAAAGCCAATACGTTGTTTCGTTAAGTCTAGACGACATCTGGCTACTACCATATTATTAGCTTGTCTGGTATTTCTACCAGTTCTTACTCTATTAAGAGTAAATTCTATAGTTCTAGCACCGCTTCTAGCTTTGAACATATATAGTATAATTTGGTTTTTGTATAAACCTCTAATTGGAAGCACATTCTTAGCTTTATACTTAAACAAATCAACTGTTGGATATCTGATTGGTAAGTTATTTCCATAGAAATGCTAGTTTAGTAACCACAATCAAACGCAGTTATTTTCAATTCAAGATGGAGTGGAAACCTTTAAAAAATTTTAAGATTAAACCCCATTTCAAGACGTTCAGCATTTTTTGAGAAACTATTTTCGAAAACTATTTTGTGCCTGTCTCATAGATTTCAGACAAACTTCCCCTCAGTTTCTCAAAAAAATCCTAAATTCAGACTTTCGTCCTAGTAACCAGTACGTTCTTTTGCATTTCAATTCCAGTTGATTTCTCTATATGAATTTTCCAGTTTAGCTTTCTGTCTAGATGTAAACCTAGGTATTTGACACTGTTGCTACTCGGTATTATTGTTCCATTCAAACGTACATCAGGACAGTTACCATGCCTGTACGTGAAAGTTGCATGTTTCGACATCAATATGACATCGTTTCCAACAACTTCTAATTTTACGCAGCAGCAAAAAGATGAATGGCATGTCTTCGGACAGGTGGTGTCCATTTGACAAATATTGCCTTCTTTACAATCCAATAAAAAAATCACAACAATCTCAAAAAATACCTGTTTCTATTTTATAATAAAAAAGTGCATTCTTTCTAAGACAAGTATATAAACTAACAATTTATCGACTGAAAGCATTTTTTTAATTCGTATTTCTCCGTCATCGCGAAATGTTGTCGTTGCCACGAAAAGAAGCTTGCTTCAGAGTGGGTCTATCCGATACATTTCTCTTGTTGTGTAAACAGTTGCACCACAAAATGAGACAAATTTTATTCGACACCGCATTCAGTGACGTATAAACTAGGTATTAATTAGATTAGAAGTAGGACTTTCCATTGAATTAGACAATAGACGAATTTGACTTTTTCTACACTGAATGGTTCTTTGGAAAGGTCGACCAACTAAAGGAACATACTCGTAAGTGTTTTCTGCGCGTGTCCCAAAACCAGATGAACTGCATCTATTTATGGCCTTTTCTCTGTGTTTCTTAATTAGTCTGCACGAAGAAAAATAAAATGGTTGGGATAACAATATTCGAAGAGCGTCACACTATTGTTGGGTTTATGGATATGGTACAACAATATTATGATCTTCACAACAAAATGATGATTCAAATACGACCATCTATGATCCTTACAACCATAGTATGTTTGACATGCAACCATAGTATGTTTCACATGCAACCATAGTATGGTCCTCACAACCATAGTATGATTCATACGCCTATGGTTCACACGCAACCATGTTATGATCCCTACAACCATAGTATGATCACACACAATTATACTGTTATCCCCAGAATTATTTATTAGAATTGGGTTAAGTAGTCAAAATTAGATTTGAATTATGAAAATTATTTAAAAAATACATTAAATTCAAAAAAATAGGAGTGATTTCTTTAACAGAAGAAAAGAACAGTTTGAAAAACGTAAGCGTTTTTATTAGAAATGTTTCAGTTAAACAAAGCTAAAGCAGTTCGTTGAAAAAGTTTAATTTCCATATAAAAAGTACTAGCATTACATTAGATCCGTAACAATAACATTACTCTAAAAAGCATATTCAAATGAAAAAAAATGATTGCCGTTATCATATTATTGTTAGCATAAAACCCGAAATACAATATATTTGTCGCGCCAACCATTTTTATTTTTAAAATTGGCAATAATACTTTTGTTACAATATTAATATTGCGCCAATTATACTATCGTCAAAATTAAATTCAAAAAATTTGCATGCAGGTATGCTAGGGACTACGGCTTAGCGTACTTGGGATTTTGAGTGCATTAGATGTAAGTATAAATACATATGTGAAGTGCAAAATAGAAAAGGACCTGAGGGTAAAAACCAGTTTGGTTAGGAGAGCCATTTTAAAGATTTAAATACGTGTATCTTTGGTTTATTATCACTTTCATAAAACGCGCCTATCTCTGGGAGGGAACACTTTTGGGGCATGGGATCGGTTTCATTCGATGCTCCGATGTTGTCCACATCAAAAAAGTGAAAATTGATTGTTTTACCCTTAGGTCCCTTTCTCTATGCGCTGTCACATACACGCAGAGAAAAAACATGGTTACTACATGGTGCCGGCAATAATAATATGTTCTCGGCAGTAAAAGTATGTTCGTCGCAACCATAGCATTGTTAACTGAATTTAGTTTTGACAATAGTATAATTGCTGCAATATTAATATTGTTGAAATGTAACAATAGTATTATTGCCAAATTCAAAAATGAAAGTATGGTTATAACAACAATATAAATATTGTTGGTGCGATAAAAGTATTGTGTTTTGCGTTTTATGTTAACAATAATATGATTACGGCAATCATACTGTATGATTGTAATTTTTCTTCATTTAAATATACTTTTAAGAACAAATGTTATTGGTACCGATTTAATGCAATAATAGTACTTTTTTATCGAAATTAAAATTTTTTAAACAAGCTGCTTTCGCTTTGTTTAACTGAAATATTTTTAATAAAAACGCTTACGTTTATTTAAACTTATTTTTTCTACTGTAAAAAAAATCACTCCTATTATTTTGAATTTTATGTATTTTTAATAATTTTTATAATTCAAATCTATTGTCAACAACTTAAACAAATTCTAATATATCTAATTAATATTATATTGGGGATCAAAGTACAATTGTGTGTGAACATGCTATGGTTGTAGGGATCATAACATGGTTGCGTGTCAATCATACTATGATTGTGAGGATCGTACTTTGGTTGTATGTGAAACATACTATGGTTCTGAGGATCATACTATGGTTGTGGAGATCATAGTATGGTTGAGTGTGAATTATACTATGGTTGTGGGGATCATAGTATGATTATCTGTGAATCATAAAATTGTTGTGAGGATCATAGTATGGTTGTATTTGAATCATACTATTGTTGTGAGGATCATAATATTGTTGTACCACAACCATATACCCAACAATAGTATTATCCTCTTCGAATATTGTCACCACAATCATACTAATTTTCTGCGTGTATGTGCTGGTACATTTGCATTTATTGCATGTATGCATTTCCTTCAGTACGTATATTTAGTTTAAGTAGAGTAAGATAGTTTGTTGTAAATAAATGAGTTCTGAACATAGAAGTGTTTGGTTGTTTGACCTCCGGTCCGTTTCCATATGTGGAGTGCATTGGAGGCGCGGTGTCAGTAAGAACTAACACCTTTTTTTGCTATCACTGGCTATACAATTGTATATGCTTAGTTTACTTCGACCAAATGATAGCAGCTACTGCAACCGATTTCAACTATAAGTAGATCTAACCGTAAGCTACAGATTGCTATCAACTCAATTTGTATTGCGATTAGTTGTATTCGTGAGTTTGGCTGTGTAACGTCAACCGGACGGAAATGATTAAATCCAGTCAGAAGTCGATGGGTCTGACAAGTGCGAAAACCTTTGTTCAGCCATAGCTAGTACTCAAATTGGGTTAGATGACAACTCTGAACACTCTTTGGTTCTAGTGTTACGATAACCCTTAATGGCGTTTTGAGATAAGCGACAGTAGCCTGCAGCAAAAACGTCTTGTGCGTCGAATGACAAGTTGGCGCCTTTCTAAAGAGGCGCCCGCCAGTATACCACTTTTACGTAAGACCTACCATATGCAGTGGAAAGAACTTAATTCTCGATAAAAGTAACACTGACTGTCTTCGCGTGCCTGCAAACGTTAAGATTGGTCAACAAGATCGGTTCCTCGTGCCCTGATTATCCTGAGCATGATGGGGTCTTTCTGCCAGTGTGTCGTTTATTCAAAATTTTAAAAAACACTAGTTATCCTCTACCTTGTTGTCTCTGTTCCTCTTATATTTGAGAATACATTTCATAATTATGAATAGTACTACATCGTGGTATTTTCTATTTGATTTACAGCTGAAAGTAGAGCAAGCCGAAAGTTGAGCAGGAGAAGAGAAACCACACCCAAAGACTACGGAATTTTTTTGGAATCGCAAAATGGCTCTTGATTTTCTGGCTGGTTGCGTTGGAGGTATGCTTTGCCGCCACACAATATTACATTTTTACACATTCTGAATTTCTCTGCGTTGTTTTTTAGGCTGTGCTGGCGTTTTGGTGGGACATCCCTTGGACACGGTTAAAGTGCATTTACAAACGCAGGACCCTAAAAATCCGAAATACCGAGGAACATGGCACTGTATGCGAACTATTGTGGCTCAGGATAAATTTAGTGGTCTTTATCGGGGCATTACAAGTCCCATGGGTGGCATTGGATTTGTCAATGCGATTGTCTTTGGAGTATATGGAAACGTACAGCGTTCGAGAAAGGATCCGGACTCGTTGGCATCACACGCACTGGCCGGGGGCATTGCGGGCCTCTGCCAGAGTGTGGTATGCGCCCCCATGGAACTGGCAAAAACACGACTGCAATTGCAGCACGAATCAGCCGCGGGTCCGAAGTTCAAGGGACCTGTGGAATGCCTCCGGTATATTGTCAAGCACGAGGGCTTTCGGGGGACTATGCGGGGCTTAGCCTTTACAGCAGCCAGAGACATTCCAGGTTAGTTGTCTGTAATTCTCTCCCGTATACTGTTCTGTAGGCCGCCTGCTCATTAATTTTAGGATTCGCCAGCTATTTTGTGAGCTATGAGTACATGATGCGTCAGCCCACTCAACCGAATGTGATTTATGGTCTGTGTGCGGGCGGTCTAGCCGGTATATTTTCCTGGTTGGCAACATACCCCATAGATGTAGTCAAGACATGTATCCAAGCCGATGATTGGAAGCATCCCAAGTACAATGGCTACATGGACTGCATACGAAAGGGCTATCAGAGCGATGGCACCCGTTTCTTCTTTCGCGGCATGACGTCGACACTGTTACGGTCGTTTCCAATGAATGCCGCCTGCTTCTTTGTGGTCTCTTGGATCATGAGCTGTACAAAGAAACGTGAAGTGGACGTTGTCGTACACACTGGCGATCCTATGGCTCTTGTCAGTCTGGCCACCAGCACCCCGCTATGTCATGTCCTCCATGTCGATCGATCCGAGGAACACCTGAGACATCAGCGCTCCATAATGGCCCAATCGTTGCGGTCTTTCGGCGCCTTCAATGAGGCCGTGTGTCAAACTGAAGCCCAAGAATTGGCTAGTGAATTCTATCCCGACAAAGAAAAGTACTACATCTTCGAAGACGAACGGCTTCTGTCTAGCAGGAGTTCTGAGAAGTCCCTCGATTGTTAAGTAGTCTCTAAACTGAAAGCTATTGTTAATTATTTGTATACTTACTTACTTATTTAGATGTACATACATAGTAGACTATTTCTGTAATTTATAGTACTTTATTTTTACTCAAGATGGAATGAAACACAATAATTCCAAATAAAAAAAGTGGTGCCCGAAAACTCTAGAAGGGGCTTAAAAGAAATTATTTTGCTTTGTTCGTTTTCTTTGCGACTTAGAGGTAGTGTTTCTATTCTGGCCAGTACCCGTCCTGCCATATGGATTTTCTTGTTTAATCCTCGTCACAGTAATAAAAAAATAATTTATTTATTTTGTACAATCGAGCACAAGATGATATAACATCTTATGCATACTATAAACATGGCCCTATGTTCCACTTCAGAACGACTGGAATAAATACTTGATATAAAAACTTAGCAATCTGCTCGTGTCGTCTTCTGGTAACAGCATATCTTTCAATATTATTGTAAGCCACGATTAATTTCTGACTACTACTCGTATCAGAGTCTCAATTGACAACAATACTCGTATGCGACCCATTAAGAAGTGTAGGGATCCGATATAGTTTTGCTAACAGCATTCAACTGTGAAACGGGGTGGAATGTGTGACTGCTTCCACGGAGAAAAAAAATGTTAAAAATATGTTTGCAAGCAAACATTTATATGTGTGGAGCATGCTACTCTGGGCGGCAATGTACACAAACATTCATATGTTTGGGTGCAAACAAATATATGTATGTTAGATCATAAGCATTGAACATTACTGCAAACATATTAATGTTTCCTGCATATATTAGAGAGTAGCAATGGGTGAGTGTTAGATTGACATGAATTGCTTAGAGAACACGAAGAAAAAAATATGTTGAAAATGTTAGAATGCAAACATTTATATGTTTGGGACATGCTACAAGCATATTTATGTATGTATTTCAGCATAATAGGTTTACACAAACATATTATATGTTCGGGATGTGAATTCAATTCATTTTAGAACACGTTTATAACAGACTTTTTTCAACTGCTAGTAATCGTTCAACTGATACGACGCCTTAGAAGCAGAACGCGTTAAGAGAAAAAATAGCATCAAATGGAATTTGAATAAACTTGTAAAGATTTTTAAAACAACAATCTAAGTTTTAAATGAAATTTGTGATCGGTAATATGCAATTGTTGGCAGAATTTATTGTTGATGTTTGTTAAAAAATTAGATAAATGCCCGTAATATCAACAAAGAGCTAGGTATTTATGCCCGCAAAAGATTTCTGCAAACATATAAATGATTGGCTGCAAAAAAATATATGTTTGCTCGTAAGCATATACGTGTTAAGGAACATTGCTACAAACCTACCCTGCGGTAAATAAAACAAAGTACAAACATAGTAATCAATGACGTCAGTACAATTTTGTAAGCGAGCGATTTAAGTACTGAAAATGTTATATGTGTGTAAGCGAATAAATATACTCCATATACTATTACATCGATTACAATGTCAGCGGAGAGTAAGTATGTGTGGTATACGAGTACATACATGTGTAAAGGGTTTGATGTTTTTTTTTTAATTTACAGAAATTCCAAAGAATAAAATGTGTATCACGATGAAGCTAGTTTCTGTTACCTATACCCTACATATATAAGTATAATAGGGTTACCCTTTACCCGTTCCTACTAGGCTTTTCGGATTTTGTGACCAAGGAAATCCAAGACCTATTGGCGAACGGTATCATTCGAATGTCTAGGTCACCATACAATAACGCAGTAGTAGCAAAAAAGGAAATTGATGAAACTGGACAGGGGAAGAAAAGTTTCGTGATAGATTTTCGTAAACTTAACGAGAAAGCTACTAGCGACAAGTACCCGAAATCACGGAAACCTTGGCGGAAGCAAGTTTTTTACCACCCTTGACTTGAAATTAGGTTTCCACCAGATTCAGCTATCGGAATCTGATAGACTGAAAACCGCATTTTCCGTTAAAAACGGAAAGTACGAGTTTTGAAGACTGGCTTTCGGCCTGATGAACGTCTCCAGTATTTTTCAGCGGTCGATATACGATGTGTTAGGAGAATACATCGGAAAAATATCATTTTAGGCTTGGCGGGATATTACCGATGTTAACGTGGTCGCCGATACGCTGTCTAGGCAACACATAAATGCCTTGGTTTGTTGAGACAAGTCATCAACCAACACAATTGAAAGAACCGATAAGCCGGTGAATTGCAAGAAGGCATAGAGCATCAGGAAAGATCTTTTATTATTTTTGGGAAAAAGACAAGACACTTGATAATATTTCGGACCAACGAAGATAATCGTTATGGACCCTCCTCCCTCTTATGAGATCTTTTGTGCCTAGATATTTTTCGACTTCTTCTGCACTTTAAAGAGGTGTAAGTTTATTGCCTAGTCTCCTATTATTTTTGACGAGGACCTTTTCTCCTACGGAAAACTCCCTTTCCCGTCTATCCCTATTGTGTGATATTAACTATCGTGCGCGATCTTTAAGCGCGAAACTATTAGTTCAGGTTAAGTTTACAACTGAAGAATACAATACACCGATAACGATTACTTGTACAATGTAAATATATATACTACTGTACCCGGTGTCCTTCGCTACCCCACACTTGTAATTTTAATAACACAGAATTTTGTTTTTATTTGTATTTATTGTATCCATCTGGTGCAAGTCTGAAGGTTTACCCACACGTGCACATGCAACATATAATGGGTGATCCAAGTAGAGATACTTTTTGCAATAGCCTTTTTTTGGCAGATCACGTGTGAGTCGTTACATGCTGTCATGTTATTTTTGTTTAGTATTGTTTGGCATTTCATCATGGAAAGACTTACGCCTGAACAGCGTTTATAAATCGTTCAATTTTATTACGAAAATTCAATGGCGACCGTTATCGTGTCATGATAAATGACTGTTTGATGCCTGAAATTGAAGCTCGTGATCTCGACGACATTTGGTTTCAACATGAAAGTGTAATTTTTTTTGTCACCGACTTTTAAAATTTAACGCCTTTTTGTAGCTTTTATATCCAGATTAAGGTAGCCAAAAAATTAGGTTAAACTATAGCTAATTGTGGGCGTGGCATGCTGTCAAACTCAACTGTTTTTTTAATTTCAGAAAAAGGTGTTTTTGTTTTTATCAAAAATAAATGGTTACTACTTGCAAGCTATCATCGATAATGGCCTGCGGTATTTTTTATAATGCTGGTAGGATTATAGTCTTTAGTTGTTGTAAGTGGCCACAGCTCTAGCGTTTAATATTAGGGGCGTTATGAAATATTTATGAAATTACTATATTTTTCTCACATTTACACTTTAGTGGAATAGAACTTCTAGGGAACAAAAGGGAACAAGAAACGTGTACCACCCGGAGAAAGGTGAAAGTGTCTTCTTTAACCCTATATATACTTTTGAATCCGCGACGACCCGAGGATAGAACACTTTTTTTCATTTTAATGAAATTACTCTAAAAAATTCAAATTACGTATAAGTACTCGTGTACAATGGTGTATTAAATATGTGCTTTAGGTATTTTATAGCTTATAATGAATAATGAAATATAATGCCTGCGAAAGGGTTTTATGGCTTTGTTTTGATCAGCAAAAAATAAGTCAGAAAATTATTACAATAGGTTCTACAGTAGACATATGATCTCTTTCTAAATGTACCTGATATCAAATTTTAGGGTCAACCAAATTCATAAACAATTTTAAAAGTGTGTCAATAATCGCAACATTAAACCACTAAAGATAAAAACAACCCCATATTGGCGAGATACTAATTAGTTTTACCTGATATTAAGGTCTTGGTAACAAGTGCAGTTTTGTTCAATTTAAGCACTACCTGCTATGAAATTAAAGATCAATGTGTGAATATTATGTATCTAAAAATCTATACAATTACGAATTCGATAAGTGTTTTCTCAGTAATAAGTTAAGCCTTTAAGTGTACGGACGTATATTCGCAAGTGATAAAACATAACAGACGCAAATAAAAATATTCAGAAAAATATGGAGAGCTTCAGTTATAAAGAACTGGTCGAAGAGTATTTTAAAAACAAAAACCAGGAAGCTGTTCTTAGTTACGTTAAAATAAAATTAAACTTAAATTCGTGTAGCACCGAAATATAAGCACAAATATCTAATTTCGTCAAAGCACTAAAAACGCTACAAAGAAGTTAGCTACAGTAAACAAAACTTTTATATAAAAAGTGCAAACTGGTTAGAAGGCCAACTTACTGTCGCTGCAGAAACAGCAAAGCAAGATAAGGCTGGAAGACTACGCAAATCATTGGACAGTAAATAAAGATGTTAACGATGAAATTGGTTGAACAAATATTAAAGAATCTTTCCTAAATCAATAATGATCACAGAACCAATTTACAAAAGTGGATATCATTGAAAAAGTTGTTAAAGCTAGTCCAGTGAGAACAAGACGGATTCTTAAAAGTATACCAACTCCGAGCGATGCAAAACAGTTCACATATCAGGAGACATTAGCATTATTTCTGGATTTGAAATTAACAAAACAGCAATATATACAGCTCAGATTGCGTGCGATTGAAAAGGGCTCCAATTTGTATCAAGCATATCAACAAAACCGCTGCTAAAATGGACTGTTTGCCATTAAAGGACACTATTACAATCACACCAATTTCTGCAGAGGTACAACTACAATCTCTACTTGAGCACTCAGCCGAACAGGAAATGAGTAAAAGAAATATGGAAACACAGCGTTAATTCTTTTTTGTAAATGGGCATGTGATGGTTCTTCGGGACAAAAACAATACAAACAAGTTGTATGTGGAAATATTTCGGACTCAGATATGTTCATGGTATCATTTGTACCATTGCGATTGAAAAAGATTTTGGAAGATTCAGAGCCTTCGACAAATAGAAGGCAACAATGGATATTTGCAAAAATTAGACACCATCTTCTACGAAATACTGCAGGCTAATAAAATTTGAATTCAAAAAAGAAACTCGTGATGCCATTAAGAAAGAAGTTAGTGATATCAAGGCCCAAATTGCAGCACTTCAGCCATTACAATTACAGTTAGATGGGCAGCAAATTGAAGTAAGGTACCAATTAGTGCTGACAATGATAGATGGAAAAGTAGGTCAGGCTTTGACTAACACGAAGGCTGCATCCAGCTGCATTATATGCCAAGCAACATCAACCCAATTAAATCAAGCCCCGACAAAATCATTAGATAATACCGATGCATATGAATTTGGATTAAAATCCAAATTTTAAACTTTTTAATAAATAAAAAAATAATAAACCCATATTTCACTCTAAAAGTTAAAAAAATCAAAAGTTTAACTTTGACCTAGAATTCCTTAAAAAGTTCTCAATCAATTTTAATGTAATTAAAACTGAGTCAAGCTGAACTATATATCTATCCATTAAAAAAAAACTTAATTATTTTGATCGGTTTAAAAGTTACAGAATTTTGGCCAACGAAAAACGAATTTCAGCCACTGTGCGGCGCCACTTCCCACACATCGCATCAATGGATTTATTGAGAGTACATTTCGGTGAGCCGTTTAGGACCGGTCGATTGGCCACCAAGAACGTGTGATATCACACCGTTAGCCTTTTCCTGTGGGGAAAAGTAAGGTCTACAGCTTATGCGGACAAGCCCACTTCGATTCATGCCTTGGTTACCAGTCGAAATGCTCGAACGAGTCATCGAAAATTGGACTCAACGGATGGACCATCTGAGACGTAGGCGCGGCCAATATTTGATAGACATAATCTTCAAAAAATGAATGCCAAAGAGTGTTCTTTCAAATGATAATAAACATTCCCCATTCAATTTGAATTTTCTGTAATTTTTTTTTGTTTAGCTCGTTTGTTTTATTTCGGTCTGTTGCTTTTACACATTGAACAGGGATTAAACCGGCTCAAGACCTCTTGCTTTTATATTTAAATAGAAGACAAGTTTTTAACAAAATGGCAAAGTGACATTGATTTTCGTGGCTGCACACAACTTTTATCATGATTTCGTGTCCGTGACAACCCTCTTCAGAAAGCCTAGCTGCAATTGTTGAAAGTAAAGCCGAACTCTATACGGCCAGGCCGTCCCCAAACGAATGAGAACTACTGTTGTAAACCTTACTTTTCAAGTTTTCTTCACACAATTGCTCACGAATATACAACTCACTCTTGCCACCTCTAAAGAGACGCCACATCGAGAGCCATAAATAGATTTCTTTTACAACACGTGTGTGTGTGTTGTAAATGAGTTTAGTTGACTATGTCAACTTGTGTGCCGTGCCGTGCATGTACGTTTGACAAATGTAAGCCACAGACTTGAAGCGACTGCGATTGCGCCAACCGAATCTGGAACTGTAATCTGTTGAAATCGAAGGGCATGTCTGTAGGTATCATTCCAATGCGTGGAATCAGGACATCGGCCTCTAACGAGTTTTTTTTTTGTCATAGTGCATTCATTCAACCCCAACGATTATCGTGCATATTTGTAGGATTTTGCCTATTAAATACTTTTTGCGGATGTTGCAGAAAATTGTATATAGAGTGGCAATTTAAGTGCCAAATGTGCTTGTACCACAAGCTAAGAGTGTCGCCGCAATACCGAATGATGCGATAGCCAATGCGATGCTGCATCGTGATCGAATTTTCGCCAATATCAATTATGTTAAAAAGTTTTTTCCTGTTTCGCCAGGTGCATTTATGAAAAAAAATTCTCCACAATTATTTGTTACAGTTGTCGTAATGGTATCGTACCCTTCCAGTTGTTGCTGCTACAACATTATATTTTATTTTGAAGTCCTGTTCCTCTATAGGGGATCTTCTTCGTTTTCCAGGTGGAGAAAACGCGTCATTTGAACTGGATGCGTCCACAGAGTCCTGGGGGTCAGCTGAGATCATCAGCCGATGATCTAAAGGTTCTCTCTTGTCCCGCCGGACCTCTCTCTCTCGCTTGAAAGATACATTCCTACCACTAATAGTCAGTGAGATATTGTCGTTTTACATTTTGGGATGTGTGAACGGGGCTACGCCCCTTTCTGCAAACTTGATTTCAAATAGTATATGCATACAACTTTAATATACGCTGAAAAATTAATGATAACCAGACTACTAATGTTGGTGTTGTAAGGGTTTATTTTAAAAATGGGCGTGACCCCGCCCATTTCCTCAAGGAAATATTTTGCATCACATCAGTTGTATATGACCAAACCTCACCTTACTACGATTAATAGGCTATGAGATATGGCTCTTTTAAATTTTTACGTGTGTGGGCGGTGCGACGCCCACTTGATCTATCAAAAATTCAAATACCCCATTTTCACCAACGGCACAGCTATATTCTGCGAAAATTTCAAAAAGATCCGGTCCAGCCGTTTTTGAGTCTATACGGAACTAAAAAAGCAAACAAACACAAACTCATTTATATATATGACGCGCAAAATAGAAAGGGACCTAAGGGTAAAAATCAGTTATGTTCAGGAGAGCCATTTTAAAGATTTTAATACGTGTATCTTTTGTATACCATCACTTTCATAAAACGCGCATATCTCTGGGAGGGAACACTTTGGGGCATGGGACCGGCCTCATTCGATGCTCAGATGTTGTCCACATCAAAAAAAGTGAAAATTGATTTTTTTACCCTTAGGTCCCTGTCTCTATGCGCTGTCAAATATATATAAGTACAGTCGACTCCGGATAACTGAATACGCGTAACGAAAAAATATCGGTTATCTGAAATATAACTTTACAGATAATTGTATAAGTGGAACTCCGTTTAAGTGAAAATATCGCATTAGTAAAAAAAACAATTTCAACTAAACTGACAATTTTATATGAAATGTACGCCGTTTAATTAAGAAAAAACACAGATGTTTCGTTGAGATGAACTGAGATTTCTCCATCAATACTAGTAGTTACAAGTTAATTCAGTCGATAGTGCCTCTTACGGACTCAATCATACTATTAAAGAATCTACTGATCATGATTGATTGAATGCCTTACAAATGGTTCAACTGACATGGTCAAATGTGTCTTTAGAAACCCATTGTAACTGATTCACAAATGCTGGATTCATTCCGATTCCTTTTAAGAAGTGGATATGCTTTCTTGTGCCCTTAGTGAGGAAATTGAATCTCTTATTTATATGGACCAAAACTTGCCATGTTTGGAGAATTGAACAGATTCTTTAGCAGCGCTGCCTATATTGCAGCAGATAACGATGATAACATTGAGGATGAACAATGTAGTCAAAGACGCTCTTACGTCAATTCGTGCATTGACTGATATTTTTATGGACAATCCTGAGGCTCGCAATATACTCGCAAGGCTCGAGCATATACTCTGTCAATCAGTTTTAAACAAAATGAACCACACAAGAATTAGAGACTATTTCGGTAATAAGACATAAACAAATTACATTATGTGTGTATTCTGATTAATGTGCTTTCTTAAATATCTGAATTGAATTTAATTTCTTTTTTTTAGTTATATTTTTTAATTTATTTAATAAATAAAATTTATTTTTTATGAAAAAACTAGATATATTTACATTTTTTCCATTGACCTTAGATCGGATAACTAAAACGTGTTCCACTTATCAGAACTGCCCTTAAGTGAAAACTACGGATAACTGACACGAAGTAGCTGCATTTTCGCATTTCACTTAAGCGGAGTCGACTGTATATATGTATAAAGTATATACTTATATATGTGTGAATATTTATGTATTTGAAAGTAGAACTCTTCGTTTGTGTCTACGAGACTCAACTTTTTACTTAAAGGGTTGGCTGCCAACCTGTATGTGGTCGCATACACAGAGATACACCTGCTTGCGGGCCTATCATGGGTTAAGGCGTCTGGAGGGGGTTGCTTAAGGGGAATGAATGAATGCAGTATGTGGGTAACTACGATACGCCCCATCAGTTAAGTCGTATTTGTCGCGTATAAATAAATAAGGACTTGTTTGTTACTCCTAACAACCTTCTTATCGGCAAGTTCTCACCTCTCTTATATTTCCATTGAACACACCTGCCAAATAATTTCGATTCTGTTTTGAATTTCAAAAGACAGCAACTGCTTTATATTTTATTGTCTTCATTCGGAAAGAATGCAAATATATTTAACAAATATTAAGTACGAAAACTACACGAGATAATTCAGTCGCAAGATGTCCGAAGAAACTAAGAGAGTTTTTTGCCAGGAAGCGGATGACGATGAGGGAGAGTTTTCACCAGACGATAGTCCAGGCGAACACCAGCTGAATGTGAATGAAGAGCATGAGGAGTTCGAAGGTCAGAATGATGATGATTATGAACGCAGCGAAATATGTAAATTTATAGCCAATATACCAGAGAAATCGGCGACCGACGACCCAGAAGACGTCCCATTGGCACTTTTGCCGCCCGATCATCCGTTATTAAAAAAATTTCAACTATCTTTGAAGGAATACCTTCTGCGCACCCGGGATAAACTAATCAATGAAATCGACGAAATCAAGTACTCGGTCAAGCAAAAGGAGCAGCAACGCGAGGAAAAGGGTGCACAGCTCTACGATATGCAACAGGAATGTGAGCGGCAAAGCGATCTGTTGGAAGAGCTTGCCGAGCAAATTCAAGAGAACCTCCAACAACGCCAACATGAAGAGGAGGCTGTGCGCAGACTAAAGGATGAATACGAGCAAAAATCCCAACTCGGCAAGGAACAGAAGACGCAGTACAACAAACGCATTGCCGAACTAGAGAATATGCAGGAATTGGAGAAGAACATACGCAAGTGGGCGGATGATGTTGAGGATGAGGTCCAAAATGCCAAGCGAGTGGTAAGCCGCGATGCCCAATTGCAACAGCATCTGTCCGACGAGAAGAGAAAGTCCGATTTGCTGTTTTACCACTTGGATGTGGAGGTGAAGAAAAGCGAAAAGGAATTGGAAATGGTGCAAAATGAGATGAAGGATATGGAAGAGGTTATGGATGTCCTCAACATGAGCGTTTCCAATGCTAATGCCGACCTCGAAGCTCTAGAGAGTGAACACAAACGTCTGAACCAGGCTTGGTCAGAGGTCATCGTCGCCATTTCGTTGAGAGATCGTATTCTCTACCAAGTGCAAGAGGCAACGAAGTAAGTATTTCTCCTCCAGCCTATTGGAACATGTTCCTGGACTCTCATTTGAATTCGTTTACATCCATATACACCCTTAATAGCAAAGAAAAGGAAACAATTAAACTGAACATCGCGGGAATAGAATCAATACAGAAGCAAATACGACAAGAGCTGGAACTTAATGAGAAGCTAGAAATATTCAAGAAACGATTGTCAGACGACTTCACATTATTAAGGAGAGAATGTAAGTGCGAAAAATTTCACCAAATGTGTCATCACAACACACTTTATTTCCAGGCAAAATACTATCGGACACTTTGGCCGGTTTGGAAGGCAAATTAAATGACATACCCATTCTACTCGAACAGACCGAAAAGGATCTCAAGGAGGCCAAGAAAGAAGGGGCCAATCTGGACACGGAACTACGAAGGATACAATTGAGAATCGATAAGCAGTACAACAGAAAATACGAGACAGAAGAAAATATTCTTAAACTGGCACAGGAGCAATTGATAACCGACAAGGCCAGCGAATACCGCCTTAAGTTGCTGAACAATTCACAAGAACATAGACGAAGAATGGAACTGAATTTGTCACAGTCACAAAACCAACTGGCCGAAACCCTTTTGGAAATGGAACGCTACAAGGCGAACAATATCCGTTTGAGCCAAGAAAATGAAAAGCTCAACGACAAGCTCGTGTCCTTGGAGAGCAAATCTGATTATTTAAACATGGAGCTGAAGCAATTAGAAACCCAAATTGAAATCAAAATGAAACGTATGGACAAGCTGAACAACCAATTGGATGAATTGTTACGTTCCAATGAGGGCCATGAGATAAGTCCAACGGAAACAAAGGTATGTAAAAAGGGTTCCCTTAGACGGCAGGGCTTTGAACAGGGACTCTCAACATAGGTCTATGACTGACGATAAACCCATCTTAAGAATGTTAATGTCAGAAGCTGTGGGAACTGAACAATTTTATAAAACTATATTCTACCGTGGGCTTATGGATTGTAAATTAATCACTCCGATAATCGGTTACATGAAAAATCGAGAAGTTTAAAAGGAAACCCCAGATTCTTCTTTTGCCGTACAATAGTTGTAAAGTTTGATTAAAAAGAATGTAGTGTATACTAATTTGCATTCGGTGTCCAACTCCTCGAAATACTGACCCTTTAAGGTCAGTACGAGTATATACGAGTGGTTACTCAAATTAAAGCAAATTTATAAACATGCATTCATTTTGTAGGTTTTTGCTGATGGTAGTAGGGTCGAAAACATGGGCCGAAGGGGCCCGAAAAAACGACTCTTATTTTCAAAGGCAGGAACCACCTTGCAAAGCATGAGCAAAAGGGTGCTCAAATTTAAGCCGGTTTTCGTCATAATCGAACACTGGCGACAAAAATGCTGACTATTTTGCGGCAGCCGTCTAAAAGTTTCGGACAATCTGACAATTGAATTCAAATGTTCTTTCAATTAGCATACGTATATATTTCACCCATGATTAGAGCTTTATTTGCAGAAAAATTGTTGCTTATTTTTGTTATTTGCTTGGGTCCATGCGTTTCAGCTCCAATTTTACGCAGAAAATACATGAATATATTGAATATTAACGTAATTTGATCAACTTTAGTGATGAGTCCATGTTTATTTTTTGGGGGCGTTTTATGCGACAGCCATGCCTATTTTAAAATCATTATGCTCGTTTTCACAAACGATCCCCAGTTTAGGAAACGTTTTTTGGGGGCGTTTTATAGAACAGCCATGCCTATTTTAAAAGCATTAGGCTCGTTTTCACAAACGATCCCCAGTTTAGGACCATAGTCGACAAATAACTAAAACTTATAAAACAAATACTCAATAAAGTGAACGTTTTAAAGGTATTTTAGTCCCTTTAAGGGAAATTCCCCATTTTTCGCTAATTCGTTCATTAACAATCCCGATCAGCTTCTGACTGCCTATAAGCGTCCTGCCTCGTATCGTGTATTCTCTACAAACACACATACAGACAGACTTGGCCCGACTGTCTTTAAATTTTTAAACGTCCAAGAAGGTCTCCGATTAATATCTTAATCGGTTCCAACCTCGGAAATTTTTACGAGTAATAGATAACATTGTACGACCGTAAAGAAGTGGACAAATTAAGTTCGGCCGGGCCGAAGCCTATATACCCTCCATTGTGGATTTCGGTGCAAAATGAAAATGTTATCAAGGGGTGTATTTCACGGTGTGTTTCGATCCACGCCAGCATTATATATTACAAATATTCTAGTTTAATATCTTACAGTTCGTGGGGCATTGTCTTTTAAAGTTCAGAGTTGTGTGGGCGGTATCACTGCCCTTGCCGGGCAACTTCCTTGATATCTGTTATCTTCGACATGATATCTTACGAGGCAAATTTCGATAGGTGCTGTTGGGATAGATATTTCATTAGACTGCATAAAAATATTTTTCATATTTTACTATGATAAAAAACACAAAGTAGTTTTATATAAGGCATAAGATATTGAACATTCATATTTACAACACTCTCCCTGAATGCGTGACATCTTTCTTAAAAGTGACTTATTCTTAAGATAATTAAGTTTTTGAGAAGATGCAGTCTTGGTGATTATATCAGCCAACATATCACTTGTTAAGATATATTGTAACGTTACTTCTTTATCTTTAATTTTCTGGCGTATAAATCTCGCATTCAGCCTATTTGTCTATGGTTACCCAATAAGATTTTCCGGGGCTTTTGCTGAAACGACTAAGCATGTCTGCAGATGTCTGGACGTGAAACCTGCGAGGCAAACAATAAACACCCATTGCTTGCATTTTCTCTTTCATTTGCTGGGCACATGATTTTTGATCATTTTTGATTGCGTCAATCACTTCATTTCAAGTATTGTCGAGACCTAGCCATGCCCTTCATCTTAAATGCTTCCGTTTCGTGGTTTCCTTTTCAGAGATTTGATGGCCTTCGTGCTGTCAGAAAATATGAACACATCGGCCACATATTTTATATAACAACGTAAAGTTTATAGTCCTTGGTCACTTGTTGATATATACTTTAGATTGGTCGACATTACTACGCACAAGACCTTTCTTTTGCAGTTCAAGATTTATTGTCTCGTTCCAGACTGTCTCAACCCGTAAATTGATTTTTCAAGTTTGCAGAACTTTTTGTGCCATCGTTAAATCCTTCAGGTTGTTGAATGCACATGAGAGATTTTCGTTCAGATATTCGCTTTCTGCATCCATTTGATGAATTTGCCTATTTTATTTTACAGCCTATGCAACTAGAAATCGTATGAGGGAACGTCTCGTTTGAATCTTTGTAACCCTTTGCATCAAGACGCGCTTTCCACTTCTTAGGACTGCCGTTGTCATCATACTTGCTTCTTGAATACCCACTTACATTGGATAGTTTTTTTTAGAAGGCAGAGTCCATTCGTTGCTGATGTGTAGCGAATCTATTCCTCCAGCATTGAAAATGCTACGTCAGCTCTTGTAAAGTCGCTTAATACAAATTCCATTGCGGAATACATTTAAACATGCCGTTTATTACTGCCAATTCGTTTCGACCTACGTAATGTTGGGTTCCTCAGTAATTTGTTGCCTACAGTAAGAATTGAACGATCTGCCATCCCGCCTTCCAACGTCTTCACTGTTCGAAGGTCAATCGGTATCCATGTACTCACAATCGGTGTCTAATTCCGCTGTTCGAGATTCGCCAGGTGTTAATGTTCCCTCAGTTGCAACTTTGGTTCAAGCAGGGCTGTTGAGTTTTGGTTTAATCGAACGACTCCGATCCAGCTCCGGCTGTTGAAGCGACCCCGGGTATTGGAACGACTTCGGACTAAATATGTATGTCTATTTGTTTTAAATAGAAAATTATAGTATAAGATCCGCTGTGGTAGGCCTATTTGGCCGTAAATGGTTCAACAATAACCCTTATCTTTAAATCATAATTGAAGCCGGAAGTTGATAAATACGCAGCGTGAAGAAATAAAGCGTTAGTGTGCCAGGGTAAACGGGTCTGACAAAAGGGAATCAATGTTCACAGTTTGCATACTGATGAAGCCATTTTGCGAAAAGGACATGCTATAAAGAATGGCTTAACTGCACACTTAATTTCATGTTTAATTTCGCTGTCCCTCAATATCAGACGAAGGCAGGCTGCTGCAGTACCTAAGTAAGATTAAGAAAGTTTCCACAAGAGTGACAGGGTAATCCATAGGACGATGCCTGATATTTCTGGTATTTTTGACTTAAATATACCGGGCTCATGGTACTGCCGATCACCTGACACCAGGACGTATGTCGACTTAATCTATGTTTTAAGGATATTCCAACGATATGGACTACATATAGCGCGGAGACTACCTTATCATCGATGTGTTTATGAAGGTGTTAATCTGCGTAAAAGCGAAGAAGCAGAATGGCTGTGCTTACCAAAGTGGAAATAAAAAATAACCTCTGACAGCCCAACGGGCCTTATAAATATCCATACTGTCTTAACACAATGATTAACTTTAACCGTATTTGGTTTTCGTGCAAATGATCATAGCAGAGACCGGTACAACAGACGAGAGATAATATGCATATGCAATTAGAATTCCGGCAATGGGGCAATGAGTTGGCAACAACTCATGCTCCAGATATCCTAGGCTCCCGTAAACCCTCCATGATATCCCCTTCTGTTTCACAGTTGCTTCCTCCAGTATTAGGTATATCTTGATTCACCATAAAGAATGCTTCGCTAGTATTCCGCCATGCCCTACTTATGCGTTAGCATTGCTGTATTACGCTTTTGTTCAATTTTTTCATTTTATCTGTGATAACTTCTCTTAAAAGTGTGGACCATATGGCATTCCAGTTGATTTTTCGATAGATTTTTCGAAGCTAATAAGGCTATTTATTTGGTAACTCTGCATCTGTTATGACGAAATCAAGCTTGATCCTTACGTAGTTGTTACAGATTTTGCATACAGTAAGAGCTAGTGCAATTCCTTGACCGTTGCTTAGTTTTTTTTTTGTTTTCACAAATTTTCAAAGATTTACGAAAAATATTCGGAATCGGATAATAATTACGTATTTCTTTCCTCTTCAGATAAAACAAGTCGAAAAATGTATTCAAGCTTCGGATCAGCAAATACGAGAGTATCAACAGTTTTGGATAATGCTGCAAAACCACTTTGTCAATCTGACACAAAAGAGAAATGACCAAATGAATCAAATCCAGATTACCCGCATGCGTAGGTTTCCAAATTCAACTTTGTACTGGATGCAACAAAATAATCGATAAAATCTTCTATTTACAGAGCTATCGATAATAAAACAAAAATCCATAAAGCTGGATCACGAACTCGAACAATCAGAAATTGCCACCAAAGAACTGAACCGGGACATCCAAATATATCAATCAAAATTGGAACTACTAAATGCTAAGGTTGCTAAGAAACGCCAACAGCACGAGTCCGTGGAAAGTGAGTGCGAACAGGAACATGGAGAACTGCTGGAGAAGCTCAAGGTATGTATGTTCCAGCTCTCGATCGAATCATAGCAACATTCCAACATAACCAACTTCCCCATACCATCCATTCCGTAGGACAATGAAATGCGCGTCTTGCAGTTGGAGGAGGACATCAATGAGCTGCAAAACGAAATCGAACATTACAAGGACGTTGTACTGGATAAACATCGTGAATCTCTCTCATGGGAAACCAAATATAAACTAATCGATGAAACTCTGCGTTGGCGCAAGGAGGAGGGTGCCGTCGACAGCGAACTTGGTACGATGCGCACTGAAATTCATCGCATGCAAATACGACACCAACAGCTGAAACGAGCCCAGGAAAGACTCATTCAAGATCTCGACCATTGTGTGATGCATCGCGAGCAAATCCAATCGACTTCCTCAAATAAACAAACACTTGAACATTCGAAGCCCTCCAAGGTCAAACAGGCGACTGCCACGATTCAGTACAAAATCAATGATTTGCGCAACAAACTCAAGCAGATGCATTCGGAAATAGGACTGCTCTCCGACCATCAGATTATCCAAGTCAGTATTGAGTACGAACGCATCGAGGAAGACATAAAACGACTTCGCTCCGAAATCGAACAGGAAACCTGCCAAGATACTATAATACGATCAGACATTGAAGCCGGCCTTCTGCAGAAACACCAGAATCTGGAAAATATCATACGCAAACAAAATCGTGCGAAATCATACCGACGCCTAAATATGGCCGCGCAGCCTCTAAAGTTGCCCCGTTCCGAAACGACAATACTTGGCCAAATGCAAAAGCAGATTGAAATGAATGATCACTTGATAGATGCGATTCAAGCACTGGGTAATGATCATCCAGAAAAGCAGACTTTCTTCTCTAAACTTTTGCAGGTGCTAAAAAATTGAAACACCTTTCATCGAACCAATCATGCGTGAAAGATTCTTCTACACTTTTTTCACTTTTAACTTCATTAGTTTTATTTTAGATTTTCGCGAGAATTTCCGACATCTCAGTTATTTCCGTTTCCCTTCAAAGCCGATTTACTTCAAAGTCATACTGAAAGAACATAAAATTCAGCGCATTTTAGTCGTGTTTTAAGATTGGATAACAAGACCGCAAAGTTAAGTCATTTGTTAACAAAAATGTCACTTTTTAAAAAACAATTTTAGAAAAATAATTTGTTGTAGCTGTTTTAGTACTTAGAGGCAAATTCTCGCTAGTTACCCAGGCTAAGTGCTTAAATGGCTACTTAAATTAACTTTCCACTTTTCCATTTATTTTGGTACTCTAGTACTTTTAGAATTTTTTTTTTGGCACAAACAAAATTGGAACTTTTTGTTAAGAAAAAAACTTGACTTCTGCGATTTTGTTATCCATTCTTTGTCATGGTGGCTTTACCAAAAACACCACTTTTATGTTAGATATTCCGGCATGTGATCGAAATCGTTTTGCTTTTGATTTGAGATTTTAAATAAATTGTTTTTGCACACATTCGTGCTGAGTTACTGTATAAGAACTGAATTCGATCAACTGAAATCCATATACGAGTATCACGATTAATTCAAAATTAAAATACAAAATCGAATTCGATTGATACCAATTTCGGATTAGATAAACGTTTTTCAAATTAAATGAAACCAAAATGAAAGCAACTAAAACCAAATGATACGAGTACCCTCTTCAAAAGAAATGAAACTGTTCCTAAAACATATTCGAATGAAACTTTTTGCAAGTGGAATAAAACTTTTTTCAAATTGAATGAAACCTACATTAAAAACTAACAATAAAGCGACATTACACTCAGTAAAAATGCATTGTTATAAGTCTGGATTTATTTTAAAAATATAATTGTTTTTTTAATAATTGTTTGACCTGATTGTATTTGGAAAAACAAGGAATTTAGGTATTCAAGTGGACAGTTCGAAAGTTTTTTTAACTCTCCACCATAGATTAAGTTTCAGTATGACATTGATAGTATTGATTGTCAGAAACTAGTTTTTGGTGCCCTATGAACTGTTGGCACATGGGTTAAGACATCCGATTCAGTCAAACCGTAAAATTAAGGTCATATTAGGATTTGTAAGGAAGTTTTATTTTTATTGAGTACTTTATGTTCATGTCCATGGGAGCCGACGTTTATTAGGTCGATATGAGGTCCGATCAGAGCTCCAAATGTGCTCAAATCTAAAACATTCGTACATACGTGGTTGGGAGAAACGTTTACTGTTTCCTATAAATTAGAGGAGGGCCAACTCCCCTAACTTTTCAGTGACATTTGGGGCGGACGCATGGACCGAATAATCAGACCATATGTTTGTTAAGCTTGAGTAGCGTAGGGACGGTGGAGGATATATAAGGATCGGCCTAGCCACGCATAAGCTAGTAAAATATCTCCAAAGAAAGAAGTCGAACGGTGTCAAATCACATGATCGTGGCGGCCAATTTACATAGCCACGACATGACACAGCCATTGAATTTCTCGCGCAAAGGAGCCATTGTTTCGTTGTGACAACATCCTGTTGAAACCACATATCGCCCAGGTCTATATCCTCACTTTCTGCCCACAAGAAGTCCGTTATCATCCGGCGATGTCGAACACCATTCAAAGTAACTACTTGGCCGACCTCCTTTTAAATAAAATTTATGCGTTTCTGACTATTAAAACCATTGATTATCCATACAAGGACGAAACGGTTGGAGCTTTAGCTCTGGAGCGCTTTTAATTTGGGTTCGAAGTCGAGAGGGCAGTCTTTGTACCTTCTTATTCAAATCACTTAGAAACGTGAAATTTGAAATTCCGTTTTGACATATTATAAGGGACATATTTGGAGCTATACGTAAAGTGTAAACAAGGGTAAAATGGGGATTTTTGTACTCTTTTAAATATTTAAAGTAGAAATTTTTATACGTCCGTTTATAACACTAGAAACGAAAAGTAGGGAAATTTTTAGGAATGAATCAAATTTGTGGGTTAGAACTGGTAAAATTTATCCCCATTAGTTTGTATTACGTTCTTGGTAATCCCAAAAGTCCAACATTTCAAAAATATTTTTCAATTGCGAAACTTTTAAAACAAATTCGTTTTTTTTATTACAAATAGTAGGCAGTTAAAAACTAACAAAACGGGAAAACACAGAAAAGGAAGAATTTTTTTATTAAAAAACGTTTCTTAGCCTAATGTTATCACACAAGTTTACAGAGTCTTAGTCGCATCGTGTATCTTTTCATCTAAAACATTTTCATTTCAAGTGTTGTATGATTTTCAGCGTAACAAAATATAATATTTCAGAGGAAAGTAACTGTTTGAAAAACATCTGATTTATCACAAAAAGAAGAAGTTAATTATATATTTATTTTAGAAATGTTATGCAGTGGATTTGATTTACATGTATAGATTTGAGATTAGAGAATTAGATGAAACACTACAGTGAAATTTGAATCTATCTGTTAAAGAGTGGATTTTGTCTTTGATTAAATGTATATTAAGAGTTTTGTGTAGATGTGTGGTGGAGAAGTGCCATGGCAAATTTAACATCATTTTCAATAATTTGTTTTGGCAGATTTGCAATTTCTGGAATTCCTGGATGGCCTGGGAAATTACTTTTTGCAGCAATAATTTATTTTCAATACTCAGAGGAGAACCACGTTTTATAAGTGGATATAACATATTTCTTGCAATGCAAAGTTTCTGAATTTGTCGTGCAATATGCAAATCAAAAAGTAATATTTTATCCAGATAGTCTCCCAGATATTTAATATGATCGCTCCATTCTATACCTATCCCATGTATTGTCAACTGATTCGATGGGTAAAAACAAGGATGGATTGTGTTTTGTCCTCATTTATGTGGATCTTCCATTTGTGGAAGTAATCGAATATAGAGTCTAAAGCGCATTGAAGTTTAGTCACTATAATGTGTCCATATTCCTGCGGGAAAAATAATGAGGTATCATCCGCATATGCTGCACATTCACATCCAAACAAATTAGGCATATCTGAGCAGTGCAATATGTATTAAGTTGGCCCCAAAACAGAGCCCTGGTTAACTCCAGCTGGAATTCCGACCAAATCGGAGTAACTGTCATTGAGACAAACACAAAAATTCCTGCTTCTCAAAAAAGCATTGATAATTTTTATGAGAATCATTTTATATATTAAACCACTGTGCCATACAGAGTCAAGCGCCTTTTCAATATCCAAGGTGGCCATTACTGTGGAAAACCCATTCCCAAAGCCCTTACTAATGTGGTTATAAATCCGTTTGAAATCCAAATTAAGTCTGAGGAAGTATACTACGCTGCTCCAGAATCTTTGTAATCTTAACCTTCAAGACTCTCTCAAGAATTTTACTGAGACTGCTTCACAGGCCAATAGGCCGCGCTCGCTTTGCTCTCAAAATCAGAAAATTGTCTTTACCGACTTATACAGATCCAATCTTTTAAAGATGAAGTTGCATCATTTCGTCAAGGACAAAGCATTAGCAAAACATCCACATTATATATGTATGTATTCTGCTTATCTAGATTATAATTCTGTAATGCGCATTAATGGCAGGATATACTTAGCAAACGTGGCTGAATATATCTATACTAAGCGACCAAGATGTCACTATGGAACTAGCCTAGTAATTCAGCACTACCACAGAGTATATCACCACCTTCACTATGACACTCGTTTAAATGAAATACGAAAAGGGGCTTAGTCCAAACTCATCGCCAAATTCACAAAAAAGTACAAAAAATGCTCCCAATTTCGAAACAAGTATGTTATTTCATATTTTATTTAAATGATTGGAAATAGAAGCATCAGTGGGACTGAATTTCATTTAAAGTTCCAATAAATTCGTTGGTAAAACATTTACAGACAGTAAAATATTGGACTTACGGCCTTTTTCCTCTTATGTCGCGATATGTATCTTTACTTTGACTCCAAAGCTCACATAGTTTTTGTAATTATCTGAAGTCCAATGCCAACTAGTGGTCAACTTTTCTTTATTTAAGAGATTTATCTTCTGTGTTTTGACTTAAGACATGTTCAAAATTTTGCACTTTTTATACACAAATGACTAAACTATTGCAGTTTTGCTACCCAGTCTTAGGTGTCAAGGCTTAACCCTTTTTGTACCAGCGGACGAGATCTCGACCGCAAAGTTTTGCTATTGGGTAATAGACTTAATTAATTTTTTTTTTAATTTATAATTAAGTTTTACGTGCCGCCCTGAACTCTTTTAGCCTTCTTTCCCCCTGTTTAAGTTCCACCTGGGGAGACACAAGAATAAACTAAAAATATCCTATAGTTAAACTTATTGTAACAACTTAAATAAAAAAAGATAAAAGGGTTATTGATTTAAATAGGCAACAATTCAAATAATATTTAATGAACACAAACTAGTTTTTACAGTTACTCTTGCTGATGAACATGGCTGGTCTAGATTTCGACCGCTGGGATAATTAGCGCACTAATTTTTTTTAACACTTGTCTATTAAAAACGTTTTTTTAATTTTTTGATTAATAGTTAAAAAAGTGAATTAACGTAATTAAGATATTTTAGAGTCAATTATTGGGTTGTTGGTCTCAAATACAAAACTTTTTTTAAAAAGAAATGCAACACCTATCGTCGGAAGTCATGCCTGCTTACCCAGGGTGGAAAGTCATAGTGTAAAACAAGTGTATTTAACAACTACTATTAACTATCAATCATCGAAGGGGTATCTGTTTCAATTCCCACCCTATGCTGGTGCATCGAATACATATTATAAACAACTTGGCCTAGGTTCTAGTGTGCTTATGGGTTTTGTGTCGGTTAGTGAGTATCCTAGACTACGTACTGTGCATTTCGATAACTATTTCACCGGATATCACTTGCTTTGCCTTCTAAAAGAAAATGGTTTTTGTGCAACGGGCACTATCCGCTCAAACATACTGGTAGGAGCAGGCCTAAAATCAGAATTGCCTCAACATGATATGGATTACGAGTTCGAGCAAGAACAAATAAGGGATTGGTTTGATGGAAAGAAAATGCAGAGGTCACGTTTGCTACGAACTATGATCAGATGGATCCGAAAAGAAACGGAGTTGACTTGCATGATAATGCTGTCGCTAATTATCGAATTGGAATCAGAGGCAAATAGGGGTGGTGGCCACTTTGGGTTACATGCTTGGACAGCGCTAGTGTCAATGCATGATAACTGCATTGCATGATTGCTGAAAAACCAAACAATAGCCTATAAGTCAAATTGATTTTAAGAACTCCATAACAAAGACTTTTTTGTTACCCATCGAACCAGTAACAAACACCGAATTAACTTCGTCTGGTGATGAAAATATGGCCGATTCGAAATATGACAGAAGCATGCTGCCTGTATTTGCGCTAAGTGTATGGAAGGCTTGCCACAAAAAATAAAAATAAGTTTGTCTGGCCTACCGTTTTTTGAAAATAAATAAAAAAATAATAACCGAATACCCCGATCCTTTTATTTTTCTGTAGCTTTTGCTATCTTACTTACTTATTTTGAATAAAGCATTTTTATAATGTAACTTATTTTATATTATTATTATAACATTCCATTTTGTCTAGCCCTAGCCCTGAAAATTTCATAAAGATATAAAAACATTTTTGTAGTCTGGTACAAAATGGGTTAACCAAACAAGAACTGAAAGAGCATTACTGGAGTCATCAGACAGTCTGTTTCTAATTTAATTTACAAACAGCTCAGAATAACAAGCCCATTCGTCTATCTGTCCGGCTGTTCATCTAAAGCTTTTTATCAAATAACAAGTCTCAGAATCACTAGGTGATTTCATTTAACGATGTCTGTAATCAAACTACAGGTCGCAATTGTTGTTCATGAAATTTGGCAGAAGTAGGTTTCTTTGAACCAAGGACGGACACTTTGGAATTTGAAGAAATTCGGTACCGATTTGGATATACATAGCTCCCACACATATGTTTAGCCGTTTCTAAGTTTTTAGCTCTAGAAGCTACACATTACAACCAATCCTGATAGATTTGGCACAAGTTAGTTTTTTGAACCAAGGATTTGCTTTATTTAAATTGAAGGGAATTGGTTCATATTTAGATATAGCTTCACTCATATGCACGTGCAACCGATTTCATGTCTTTAGCTCTAGTTTAGTTTCCAGATGCAAACTGAAACTTCCATTGGAAACTTTGATATATTTTAGCATAACTTCACTCAGAACGTTTTGTCATTTGAGGGCGAATTGTTTTGTTTACAGTGTGTTGAAAAATTCATCTCAGTCAAAATATGGAGTTATCCCGTGAACATTTTCGTGCGATGATTTTTTACGGTTTTCGGCGTGGGTTATCGAGACAGGAGTGTTTAAATCTACTTGTTTCGACTTTTGGCAATGAAGCACCATCAAAAACCACTGTTAATCGCTGGTACCACGAGTTCAGTCTCGGACGCCGTTCGCTCCAGGATGAATTTCGTCGTCCAACTCTAGTCACTTTGCCAGAAACCATCGATGATGTGCGTGAACTGATTAAGCAAGACCGACATGTGACATACCTTGAGATTGAGGCATACTTGGGCATTAGAGCGCCCCTAAAATACATAGAAAAATGGAAAAGTGCTATTCTTTCCGCTCCCCGCTCATTTTCTAGCAAATTGGGCATCAAAAATAATATCTGTGAATCGGATGGAAACCGGCCATTCCCTCAAGACTTTTAGCCCTAAAAATGGAGTAAAACTAATTTTCAATCAAAATTTTTTTCAATTTTTTTTTTTAAAATTACTAATTTAACTTTGAAAAAATGTTGACTCAAAGTTTGACCTCTGAAAACACCATAAAGGGTCATAGCTAGCATTGTGTAAGAGAAAAATGTTTGCCTGTATATTTGCAACACAATTGCTTAAGGTGTATTTTCCGAAAGTCGCCTGGCTTCCGAGTTGTAGTTCATCAAAGCTTGCAACTAGTTTTACTCCATTTTTAGAGCTAAAAGTCGGAACGGACTGGCCGGTTTCTATCCAATTGAACAAATTTTTGCACGGATATTATTTTTGATGTCCAATACACTAGAAAATGAGCGAATTGATGGGCCCTGATTTGACACCCAATGACTTCTTCTTATTCCCTAGCATCAAGAAAAAATGCGTGGTCAACGTTTTAAATCGCCCGAAGCAGCTGTTGAAATGTTTTGGAGGTGTCTCAATCGGAGTGGAAAAAGTACTTCGAAAATTGGTTTGTGCGCATGCTAAAGTATTTTGATCTCATAGAAGAATTTTTTGAAAAACAATAAAACCATTTCCAATGATAATTTTTTGTGTTTTTATTGTCGAACCCGAAATATAAATAGCAACCCTCGTATTACGTCAAATTTTCCTTAATTGGAGAGAGGGGGTACGCTTAGTCGCCAAAAAAATTGGCCCGCCCTAGTATACAAGGTTCGGTCTCGTCGAACTTAACTACCGTTTTACTTGTTGTTTCTATATTAGTATACGTATAAATAAATTGTTTATGTATATAAGTATATATGATTTATACGTATATTTATTTATTTGAGAAATTAATACAAGACAAGTAAAATCGTCGTTAAGTTCGGCATGGCAGAACCGTATATACACCAGGCGTTACTTCGACCCTAAATCGCAAAAAATCCCGTTTCGGCCCATGCGTCGAAGTCTAATCTCAGCCGTAACTTCGAAATAAAAAAATATTTATTTTGGCAGCAGGGTTTGCTTTAAATTTAATTCACATATGTATGTCCGTATTAACTACTGACATACATTCAAAGGGTTTTCCAATAGGGACATAACAATTGCGTATCTATATATCGACGCACCCTCAAACATTAACATTGTCATCATGGTAAAGTTCTCTTATGAGTAACGTTTGGATATCATTAAAAACTACTACCGAAATTTGATTCGGGGGTTCGGCAAAGTTTCACGAAAATCTAGAATTTCATCGAAAAATCATCTGCAGCGATGAAGCTTTTGTCAAAAAACAAAATATGAGTTATTGGACAGCAAAAAAATACTGTGTGGTATGGTTTTCATGCCGGAGGTGTTACGTCATGTTACTGTCAACAGAGATCACTTTCGTGCCATGTTAGAAAATTATTTTTGGCCAGAATTAGATGAGCTTAACATCGCCGTTATGTGGTTTCAACAAGACGGTGCCACTAGCCGCATAGCACGCGTTACAATCGATTTACTGAAAGGCAAACTGTTATATCGAGATATGGTCCGGTCAAGTGGCCACCTCGTTCATGCGATTGGATTTATTTTTAGGGCGCCACATCAATCAAGTCCATAGACCAATGTCTACTTCAGATACATTGATACAAGGCGAAATTGCCAATGTTCCGGTCGAAATGTGTGCAAGAGTGGTGGAAAATTGGGCTCGTGGTGGTCAAATGCCGAAATCGAATTTCATTCTAAAAATGTAACATTTGCACTACACCTGAATTAAGCATCTTAAAAATTCTCTGTTTTATTAACATATAAAATTGTTATGTCCTTAATGGAAAACCCTGTATACATTCAATAATTTTTGGGTCACAAGAACTGAAACGTCCAGCAACTATGCCCTTTTTGAGGTTTTAACAGGCCACCTTTTAACCATTGCCCGTCCACAAAAATTTATGATTTCTATTTTAGTCCCTTAAAGAGGAACTTTTTCCACTTGGGCACACTTCGCCTATTAACAATCACAAACAGCTTATGACGTTTAGCCGTTATCATGCAACTTTTTTGGGGTCCTTGGTTAATTCCTTTGACCACTTTTGTGCTTTCAACAGACTCCCGGACGGACAGGGCTTAATCGTCTTAGAATTACGACGATCAATATACATACTTACTTTATATATACCACCATGAGGAAAAACTCGATAAAAAGTATAATACGAAAGTCCGAAGTCGACTTTTAATATATTTTTCTTGAAAAAAAGGTCTAAAATGGACTTTTTGCCCCGGCTATGTAACCCTAACTTGTACATTCATTAATGAATTGACTGATGAAAGAAGCGAATCTGCTTAGTTTGTAAAAGCGAATGTACGCTGAGTTACTGAATACGACTCGCTTTTTGTAAGCGAGTGCGAAATCATTGTCGCTTACAATACGATTGAAAAAGTTGGTTAGATCGAAGGTTACTTCGCTTTTTCGAAATTCGAATTAATAGTATGTCGAGATGTAAGTTGACAACGGGCCTTTTGGAAAATGCAGTACTGCGATGCATTTGCTGCGCAGCGTGTTCGAAAATGCGTCTTCTGCCCACACTGCTGTAGTCATGTGTTCTAAAAAGCATCAAGTTCGCATCTACTGCGGATGTATAATGCAACGATTGATTCCGATTTTGATCCAAGAAGGTATAGGATATAACGATGTACAAACAACCAATCCCGGAACAGTTTGGTCCATAAAGGACTTTTTTGTGTAATGTTCCCATACAAATGGTCTGGGGCAAAATACGGCTTCCAGTATAAATGAACGTATGGATATCAAATAACAATAAAATCCTTTTCGAAATTTGACGACTTAAAATTTTGCAACTGCAATGTAATCATATTGGTAAATGCAGCACAAAATCATCAATTAAGCATGTGTGAAAACTGCATTGCATGAGCAGCGTTGCCAATTTAGCCATTAGCCTGCGGAAAAATATTGTAAATTGCTTTTAGCCAGAAGTCTAGCCGATTGTGATTTTGGGCTAAGCTATTTTTTGCTTCATTATTTTCTTTTACTTTTATGGTAGCATTGATTTATGTCGACGAAAGATAATCATCTCAAGTTGTCACCTCTTATATAGTGTGGGCCATTTAAAATTTGAATCGGCTGTAAAAAAAGTACTGAGTCAATAAGCAATTAGCCACCGAGATGAAAACTAGCATAATCTGAAACATGATTTTTCGGTAAAATTCTTCATCTTCTGCCAAACAATGGTGTTCCATTATTTAACCTTTATAATAAAAAAATTATAATAGCCCGCCTTGTACTTATTTATACATTTTTATTACTACAAGTAAAACTCAAAAATTAATGTTCCAAAATGCTACAAATGTTTTCGAAGTAGAGGGGTTCAGGGGAGGACCCATACCCAAGGTTTGTCACACTGGCCTCAAGGTATTGTAGTCTCGATCTCGGGAAGTCTCTTCTGACCTAAAAGTTTTTTTGTTTTTCTTTCATCATGGTCTCCCAAAGTGTTTTGGTAATTTTGCCACCCGCTGTGCCGTTCCTTAGCGTTTTGTGAGCGATCAGGGCCCATGATTTGATTTTAGCTGTTATTTGCTTAAAAGGGAATGACATTATCTATGTCAACTGCCTGTCTAGCTGACCCTTTTAAGATCGACAGCTTTTCTGTTGCCATCAAGGCTAAAATGTTCAGAGCCCATGAGATCTCTAGGGTACCATTTCATTCTAAATTGGCTATTTCTGTACACTCCAGAAGCGATCGTGACTTGACTTCATTGAGGACAGTGCGTTGATAACTGCTTGGCTTTAACATTATCGAAAATTTTATCTGAGTTGAACTATCGTACGCATTACGTAATTACCTTAATCTCTGCTTGGAATACTGCATTGTGGTTTGGCTGTCGGAAATATTTTATATCGATGCAGAGGTTTTCTGTATAAAACCCAGAACCAGTTTTGTGTTTATTTAATGGAACGGACCCATCTGACCATGACTCTGTTAGGGGTTTCTGTTTGGGTTAGGAAACTTGTGCTTTCCGGATAACGGTTTGTAACTCGGTCTTGCGAGGCCCGTTTAAGTTTCCAGGATATTTTGGTGGCAGAATGCCCGGACTTCGTGATTTATTCGCCTATTGCCATCAAACTTTTTACCGTGATGTTATGTGTACTATTACTTCCATTGTTCTTATAGCAGTTGTACAGCTTGATCCGCTGATATCCAGAGAGCAGGTTAGCTGTACTTTATCTAGTTTTTTAATGTTGCACTTAGTAGTCACTGAAGTCTACCAAAATATTTCCGCGTGTTTGTGTGTCAACCCCTCATAAGTATTGCGACGTCGTCTGTATAGCAGACGGGTTTGAATACTTCTTAGGTTAAAACCGCTAGTAAACTGTATACAGTGCTATCCCATAGGAGTGGTAAAAGTAAAGTTCCCTGAGAAAGTTTGTCCGTGATACTTATACTGTTCCATCCGTATGATATCCATCTGTTCCTAAGCATCTACGCCAAACTGATTTAAGGATTGTATTACACAGTACAACATTTTTCAGGTGATTGATTCGGGACTCAATTCTGATAATTGTTTGTGAAAGTAGTCCCAAAAAGAAGAACTTCTGCATCATTTGTTTGGTCAAGGTGCATTAAATAATAATTTAATAATTATTTTGAAGTTAGTAAGTATCGTATAGGGGAATTTGTCACGTTTTAGGCTCTATTGTTTGTCATAACTCGAGAACCACTAGTACGATTAAGCTGAAACTAATTTAAAAAAAAATACAATTTCTTTAATCTGTTCATATGTATGAAGAAAAAAAATATTTTTTGCCTAAAAAATTAAAGTTTTTTTTTAATTCATAAAAGTACAAAACGGTAAAAAGTGTCAAGTCCTATTACTTTCACTTAAAGTCACATATCCTATGAACAAAATGAGACATAGATCATGAAAATCGATTTACGCGTTTCGCTTTTATGCACAATAAGTAAAGGTATGTATTTCAAAAATTTGCTCGAGATATGCACAAAATTCTTGGAAAAAACATTGTTGCCTTTTTTATTGATTCTTTATTTTGCATGAAAATAAACTTTCCACCTTATTTTCTTCGTAGGTTGTTCGCATTCATGTTCTGAGTCTGCACCATCATCCGAGATAGACATAATATTCAAGGGTATGTTTTGTTCAGTGTGCCCACAAATTTCAAACTACATAGTACATAATTTTAGAACTCCACCAACAAACCTCCGCAAGCAATGCATCCAATTTTGTTGCCTTTGAATAGCTTTTCCATTGGCATGGTCACCTGGTGGAACTTCTCTCCTTGTTCGTCCGATTCCTGAGGTAATTGTGCCAAAAAGGTATCAAGGTGGAAATGCATGAAATGTAATTTTAACGTCATGGATGCATTGATTTTTTCAAAATAATACAGCGAGTTGTCCACTCGTGTCTGTATGTAAACTTGCTGTACACGGTTCTTCCTAAAACGCCTTCAATGACTTGTTTCAATGCGTCCTATGCACATAGGTGGTTATAATGGTTCGAAAGCATATTTGTGAAAGATTCGCTTTTTATTAATTTTCGTATATCCTGTCCATTGAGAATACCTGTTTGAAATATAAAAAAAAAACATTTACGAAAAAACTATTGACAATATGACAATATTATGATATTATGACAATATTAAAATACTGACAACGATACGTACCTTTTCTAATTTTGGCTTCACTGAGTTTTGGAAAGATGGATTTCAAACAGTCATTGGCGTCATCAATATCTTTGACTACCACTTCGACGAATTTCCCAGCTATTCCTAATTTCATGTGGAGCGATGACAACAAAATATCATCTAGATCCTTTATCAAAGGTTTATTACGTAATTTTAATTGTTTCTCGAGCTCGGGAGTTCTTGCTTTCCAATCTTTACATTGATATTAATTTCCTTATTATTACAAAGGAAACAGACGTATTTTGGAAAACCGCCCTTTAATACAATGCCTTGTATTATGTTGACAACCTTTAGATCACAATAAATTTTCCATTTGTGTACAATGTAGATGATTTTCTCCAAAATTTCGCCCAATGTTTCATACGTTTCCTTCATAGTTGTGCTAAATCCCAATGGAATGGACGGTTTTTTGTTCGTTTTGTGCAAAAGCACAGCCTTCAAACTTGAAACTGAACCATCGATGAATAAACGCCAGTCGCCATCGATATAATCCATTCCCAATTTGTTCACTAAACCTGAGAAATCATGGGAGTAGGTGAACGTATTTGCTTCAACGGTATACAATTTCTGAAAATCAGCTTGGCGTTGTTGGAATGATATGTTGCGCTGACATTTTGCTATGTCAGTTTTCTGCTTTTCTAAAATGATGTCACCATTTCGGAGTATGGTTGTGATAGTCCCATCTTAGCCACAATGTAATCCATTTCGATTTGTGTCAGCAGTTGTGGTTCATTCTGAGAATCATAAAAAAGTCATCAACGTTTTTTCCAAAGGATTTTGTGCATATCTCGAGAAAATTTTTGAAATTCATACCTTCACTTAATTGTGCATAAAAGCGAAACACGTAAATCTATTTTCATGATCTATGTCTCATTTTGTTCATAGTTTATGTGACTTTACGTAATAGTAAGTAATAGAACTTGGCACTTTTTTAGAAAGGGACCTAATCTTTAAAATGGCTCTCCTGAACAAAACTTTTCATCAACTTTTCACTTTTTTTTTTGATGTGGACAACATCTGAGTATCGAATTAGACCGATCCCATGACCCAAAAGTGTTCCCTCCCAGAGATATGCGCGTTTTATGAAAGTGAAGTCATCGATTCTAAGCGCAAATAGAAAGGGACATAATCTTTAAAATGGCTCTCCTGAACAAAACTTTTCATCAACTTTTCACTTTTTTTTTTGATGTGGACAACATCTGAGCATCGAATGAGACCGATCCCATGCCCCAAAAGTATTCCCTCCCAGAGATATGCGCGTTTTATGAAAGTGAAGTCGATGATTCTAAGCGCAAATAGAAAGGGACCTAATCTTTAAAATGGCTCTCCTGAACAAAACTGTTTTTTATTTTAACCTTAGGTCCCTTTCTATTTTGCGCGTCACATATATGTTTATCACTGAAATTAGAAAGAAAGTTTTCTTTTGCTCATTTTTTATTACAATCTTAACACTTTAAAATTCAAAATAAAACGAAATGTAATGCAAACAGTAAACAAATTCAGCTGTTTCATTGCAATTTTTTTTTGGAAGCTGTTCGTTTACTTTTCTTGCAAATTTTAATAAAGAGAGTAAAATTGTCCTTACGCTCTCAAAAGTAGAAACTTGCAAATTTTTACTGGGAAAGTAAACGAACACATTTATTGTCAATTACTGCAAAGTACAAATTCTCAATCATTTTTTTCTTAGCAACAATTCACGTTCAGCTTCCTCTTCCTCGAAGTGGAAGATTTACTATTTGCCCGCCGTTCTAGTGTGTGACTTCTTCCCCTTGCCTTCATTTACGACCGGAATTGGGATAGCGATACAGTCCCCGGTACGGTCCCCAACTGAACGGCAATAAGTTGCCACAAAACATGACCACAAAACATGTCAGACCGTACAATTTTTGCTAAAAATTGACTTTGATGTCTCCGATGTGTTTCAAAATTTTAATACGTATTCTTCATTAATTTTTTTGTTTTTCGTGGTAATACGATGATAAAAAAATAAAATCCATTCGACTTCAATTCTGAAATTTACAGGGAATATTAAGGTTATATTGAGCTTTTAGAAACTATTTTTTCAGATTGTTCGACTTGTTCGAAGATGGTGGAAACAAAAATTAAGTAAAGAAAAACAAATTTTTAAAATAACAACAACAAAAATTAGAAAGAAAAAAAATATTTTAAAAAGAAGGTTCAAATACCTTTAAAATAAACTATAAAACTTTAAAATACATTGAATAGTTTTAGAAAAACACCAGTTTAAAAGTTGGCATATGAGATGACTTTTCACGATTTTCAAATGCCCATAACCTTATCCAAACTTTTTTTCTGGAAACAAGGGTAAAATATTTTTTAATGTTTAATACGTCTGGCATATTAAAAGTAAATCGGAATAGGTGTTGTAAAAAAAGGCGTTCGGCCTGGCATGGAATGACTCGCATGCAAGTTTAAAGGGTTAGTTGTTTTTTAATGTACAGAAAAAATGCCGTTATAGGGGCATTGATGAAAAGAAAAAAAATATATTTACGTGTGTCACTTGTTTGTTAGTTAAACTTGATCGATAAATGAAAAGGTTGTCAAATTTGTGTTAAGTTGATTAAGTGAAAATTATATTATACAATGTTTCATATTATTAAAAAAATAAATATAAAAGATTTTTCTTCCAGAAATGTAAAGCGGCTAAATGATTTTTGTATATAATACAATAAAATTTAGTTACTAACGACATCAGTGATTAAGTAATGGGTTATTTTTTACCTCTGGGAAGTGCGTGATGTAAATGTTTACTCACGATGAGAGAATGACAAACAAAAGACAGTTCCCAGTGTACCGGAAATCGAAACTAATTCCAGCCGCAACAGTCGTTAAAAGATTCTGATGACCTTGAAAATGAGACTGTCATTGATAATCAACAAAGGAAAAAGTACCCCCACACGAAATGTGTAGACTCTTAGAAATGAAGAAATATTCGAGGAGAAATATTTCTATCGGAATAGAACTATTTTGAACGGAAAAGGTGGACTATCTTTGGGTTGTGAAAAACTATAGCAACAGTTTGAATTTGAATACTTCACGTTTAACTGAAAATTTTAAGCCAGCTTTGGTTTAAACCCTGTGAAATATAGGTTGAGGCCTCTATAGCCAGTTGGGCATCTTAAAGATAGGTTTTAAATGTACTTATATTGATGTAAACATTATTGTAAAGAAAAGACTATACACAGATAAACTGATCTCTGTCGTTTATTTTGAACGAAAGTCAATATCGTTGAAAGAACATTGTCTTAACAATGCCCTAGTAGAACTAGCTATTCAAAAATGAGGAAGCAGATGCAACCAAGGAAGATTAATATTCTCTCACAGCTAAATAAGCCCCAATTTAACCAAAATGTAAATTTCAACTACCATATCCCAAATCATTTAAATCAGAAAGCACCACCGCCATAAAACAGTTCTTGGGCAAATACTCGTACAAATAAATAACTCAAACATCGAACTCTTTTCGATGGAGAGCTAAAAAAAATTTCCTTTAGAATTAATTTCAAACCTACGCAGATGCCAGACCCGATTTGTTCAATTCGAGGTCGTTACTAATCTAGCTTACAAGTTTTTGTATTAAGCAATTGGATAAAAATTATCTGCTGGTATGCCTGCGGCATTCGGAATAAAAAGGATGAAACGTTTACATTTTAAGAGTTTTTAAAGTTGATATGTCTTGTATGAGAGACTTGGTTGGACAACAAAATCGAAATAAATGATGAGGACTATTGCTGTTACCGTTCCGATCGCCGGAATAGAAGGGAAGTATAGTAGCTATTCTAAAAGCGAAGGACCTTCTACTAACCGAGGACACACGAATTAAGGAACACCAAAAAGAAGATCCGATTCATATATACTCATGCTATTTTCCAGGGGAGCTTGTAGAAGGAACTCTCCTCTTAAACATACATTTTGCTCCAATCTTCGAAAATTGACAATGTCAGACAAATACATTCTTGGTGGAGATTTCAACTGCAGACAGGGTTGCCAACGCAGCAGCTCGTGGGGAAACATATTGTACTTAGTAGGGACATAAATACTGTTACAACATTGAACAAGCCCATTTCAATAGTAGAACTGAACATACCCCGTTAATGGCATATGGGGTTTGAAAGCTAAACTCAATAGCGTTAGTCTGTAACGGGATTCTAAAATTTGTTTTAACTTTCATAATGGAGGGGTCAAATAATGAGAACCGAATCGCTGTAATAGCGCTTTTCAAGTGTGAAATGAAAAAAAGCGATATTTTCAAAACGCTCCACCCACTAGGGATAAGCCGCGTGTTCGTCTCCGATGCATAAAACTGTTTGAGGAGACTGGAGATGTAAAGGACCGCCACCGGTCGTGCCGCCCACGCTCTGTTCGAACACCGCATGTCATCAAAGCCGTTGAATCAAGAATTCACAGAAATCCGCTCCGAAAACAGAAAATCATGGCCCGTGAGATGAATATCACGCAAAACTCCATAAGTCGAATCATTAAAAAAGACTTAGGACTTGTGGCTTTCAAACGACGTAACGGACATCTATTGACTGCAGCTATACAATTGAAAAATGCATAACATGCACAGAAAATTGTGTTCACCGATGAAAAAATTTTTACCGTTCAGGAAAAATTTAACAAGCTAAATGATAGAGTGTATGCGCGGTCATCTGAGGAAGCATCTGAATTGATCCCAAGGGTGGAAAACGGTTATCACCCAGCTTCAGTCATGGTTTGGTGGGGTGTCTCTTACGATGGGGTCACTGACCTGCATTTCTGCGAACAAGGAGTCAAAACATCTGCCAAAGTTTACCAAGAAACCGTTTTGGAAGTTGTTGTGAAGCCTCTTAACAATTCCATGTTCCAAAGCCAGCCATGGACTTTCCAGCAGGATTCTGCGCCATCCCATAAGGCTTAAACGTCCCTGTCCTGGCTTCGAAACAATTTGCCAGCGTTCATTTCCTCTGAAGACTGGCGCTCAGGCAGTCCAGATTTGAACCCATTGGATTACAAATTGTGGACGGTTTTAGAGGACAAGGTTTGTTACAAAAGATATCCATAATCGGATCTCTTAAGACTGCTTTGGTTCGAGCTGTGGCCAATTTTCCAATGGACGAGGTTCATGCAGCTATTAAAGATTGGCCAGTGCGACTTAAGGCATATGTAATGGCAAAAGGCGGACATTTCGAGTAAGTAGATTCTTTTTTGGTACAATATACATCAATAAACATATTAAAAAAAATTTGGTCCAAAAACATTCAGTACTTTTTATTTTATAACTCCCAGATAAGAAAATCGGAAATTATTTGGCCAGCGCGATCGCCAGATTTGTCAGCACCCGAATATTTTCATCATTTCATTTGAAGGAGCGAGTATATGTGAACAAGCACGAGACAATCCATCAACTCAAGGCCAACATTGTTTTTTTTTTTTTTTTTTTTTTTTGGACGAACGTTCCCACGCCACTCACACCCGCCCCTGCCGACCGAGGAGGCCTCGTCCCCATGACGTAGAGACAACGTACACATTATGGACCGATCCATAATGGAGATGAGAAGAAACGTCATCCATGTAAATTAGCTACAGACATTTATCAACAGTCCATCGGTACAAAAAAATATTAATAATAATCACTAGAAAATATAAACACTAAATTTAATACTTTATAATATAACCACCACCTTAATTTAATACAATAATACAATCCAATCAAAGTATGAGAATGACTAGAAGCATGCAATACAAAATCAAAATATAACCACCACCTTTCTTTATTACAATATTAAAATCTTATAAAAATAATATAAAGCAGCCTAAATTGTTATGAAGACAATGAGCCTTGGTGTAATGAGTTTAAATAAAAAATTATTACAGTTTTTAATAAATCAAAACCTAAGGAGAAATCAATTTAATGATATAACGAATTAAAATCAGCACACATTCTACGAAATGGGTCACCACATGCATAAATGTGCCTTTGAAAATCCATGTGTAAGAACTGATATCTACTAGGTATAAATGGGACGTTAATAGAAATTTTTTATATTAAGTATTCAGAAGCCACAACCCCACATATAATTGTATATACCACCATCGTATTCATCATAGTTCGCCTACTCTTCAATGAGGTCAATTTAATAAGATTTAACCTGCCATTATAAGAAGGAAGTTCATAACCAGTATTCCAGTGAAGACCTCTTAAGCAGAATATTAAAAATTGTTTCTGCACGGACTCAATTTTGTTAACATAGTAATCATATTGGGGATATAACGAATTAAAATCAGCACACATTCTACGAAATGGGTCACCACATGCATAAATGTGCCTTTGAAAATCCATGTGTAAGAACTGATATCTACTAGGTCTAAATGCACGGACTCAATTTTGTTAACATAGTAATCATATTGGGGATCCCAAACCACTGATCCATATTCTAAAATTGGCCTAACTAGGGAAATATAAAGCTGTTTCGTAGTATATGGATCAGTAAACTCTTTTGCCCAGCGTTTCACAAAATAAAAGACACCATACGCTTTATTTACCATAGTAATGATATGGTTATTAAAATTCAACTTTCTATCCATCATAAAACCGAGATCAATAAATGAATCAACCGATGCCAATTCAGAGCCACATAAAGTAAATTTAGTAGCCAACAAACTACGTCTAGAAAAGCACATATGCTTACACTTTTTAAGGTTTAATTCCATAAAATTAAATTCACACCAAGTACTAAATCTGTCCAAATCACCCTGCAGTATGTGACTGTCCGCAAAGCTAGCATAAGAAGAAAATAATTTAACGTCGTCTGCAAACATTAGTAAATTAGAGTTGATAATAGAGTCGGGCAAGTCGTTAATAAATAGCAAAAAGAGAATAGGTCCAAGGTGGCTGCCCTGCGGGACACCAGAGGAGATACGAATTGATCTGGAAAGACTTTTTTCAAATAAAACTACTTGTTCCCTCCCAATTAGGTAGGAGGAAAGCCAATTTATGAAATTAATATTAAACCCAATTTTGTTTAACTTGAATAGTAATAGTCTGTGATTTACTTTATCAAATGCCTTACTAAAATCTGTATATATAACGTCAGTTTGCTTGCGACGAATAAATGCATCTATAACTTCAGAGGAAAACTGAAGAAGATTTGTAATAGTAGAGTGACCCTTACGAAATCCATGTTGGTATGGATGGAGTATGGGCGCCACATTATGCGAAACAAAATCTGTTACAATTTTTTCAAGTAACTTAGGAATTGCTCTTAATTTAGCAATCCCTCTATAGTTTGATACATCCAAAAGACTGCCCGATTTGTGAAGTGGAAACAAGTAAGACCGTTTCCATAAATCAGGAAAGTACCCCAATTGTAATGATTAATTAAATAATAAGGAGAGCAGCCTTTCAATAATACATTCGGAATGTCATCGGGTCCAGAAGTACTAGTGTGCTTAAGACGATGATTTGTAAGGGTACGGAATTGCAGGATTAAACGAACATAGTGAATATGTATTTTCGAAAATGTCAGCAAAACAGTTTGCAATAGACTGATCGCTTGAGAACTCAACTCTATTAATCTTATTCTCGATGGCGTTTTAAATTAACAAATCGATAAAATGATTTAGGGTCCTTTTTAAAATTGTCCCTAAATCTTGTCAAGTACGACCTATAGCATCGACGAGCCTCGATATTGTACCGTTGTCTCGCTATGGAATATCTACCATAATCAGCAGTTAGTCCTGTTCTTTTGAATCATTTAAATGATTTACTCTTTATGTTTTTTAATCTACATAAATTCATAGAAGTCCAAGGCATAGTTTTTTCTACAACAATGGGTTCCATAGGCACTGTTTTAGATACAAACTCATTTAGTATGTCATAAAATTTCTTAACAGCAAAATCAAATTCCGCAATAGTACTACAACAGCAGATAGCATTCCAATCAACAGATAATAAGAGGGAATTAAGTCTATGAAAATCACAACGTTTACAGCAAAATCTAGAAAAATCGCCAGCAGGACTAGGAGATGGTGATTGGTAAGGTACGAGTAATGTAACTGAAAATTAAATACCTATAGTCGGGTGGTGGTTGTCCTCCGGAGTAGAAATTGGATGCATTCTCATAACATGAAATGAACGTACTTCATTGGTCAAAATCAAATCAAGAATACTCCCATTTTGGTTAAGAATATTATTAATCCAAGACAAATTCAATTTTGCCAGTAGGCAACATCAGTAGTCCAATCGCTGTTAGTAAGAGGAGTAAGTGCTTCTGAATCAGGCAACATATGTTGAAGTCTCCCAATGTTAGGATAATATCAGACTCATCGTAATTATTCTTCCAACGGCAGTCAAATGTTCATTAGAAACATTAAAATCGGTCGAAGGAAACACAAAACGAATATTGAAGATAAAGCAAAATGCACCAAATAAGCTACTAACAATTGCAGCTTAAATTATCACACTGTTGTTGTTGTAAAAATAAAACAGCACTCAATCAAAAATAAAGAGCACAAATATTATAATATTTGATAAAACACTGGACAGCACTATGTCACCAAACTAAGTAAAAAACACTTCTAGTGATTATTATTAATTTGAACACGGATAAATAATACTTTAACTTTTTAAATTAATTATTTAAAATTTAGTAGCGCGGAGCTCTGAAAAATTGCAAGTAACACGACAGGGTTGCCAAAGTAAAAAAAAGAAATTTGAACGCTACAGCCACAAATTTTATAAGATGTTATGGAAAATGCTCTAAAACGAGCCCATCCTTGCGAAGCTGAAAACGGGGGTCATATAAGTGACATGATTTTTCATACTTAGTGTAGAAAAATTCCCATTTTTTTATTTTTGATTTTTTTGACCATGTATCCGCGAAGAAGTTGGCGATATTGTGTGAACAGCTTAGTGGTTGATTATCATGTATAATATATCGGATGTTGTTGAATGTGCTTATAACCTTAAGTTTACAAATGTTATTCCAAATTTTGGAAATAGGAGTTCCGGACCTGATTTGAACAGTGAAAGCAAAAAATGAGTCTCTCTTAGCTTTTTTGCTGTTAAATTTAAATAAGGCATCAGCTTTTTTGTACGCTAACCTATTTTCAGTTGTTGGATGTTTTCGGAAAAAGTTTCTGTTTAGAATCCCGCAGAACTTTTCAATCCGCTTTTGGTATCAGTCCTATTGTAGTTCTCTCATTCTCTCTCTGAGCGTTAAAGTGGACGGACATGTTTCGGAAGACTAGCGAAAATTTGAAATTAGAGGCAAGAAGAAGCATCATTGCGTTTATTTTAAAGTTTGTTGTTTACTTTTGTGATTTAAGGTCAGAGACTGAGACTCCGCTGGCGACGAATCCTCTGGCATTGGAGCGCGAATTGAGGTTAGATAGAGACGGAGTATCTCGTTCGAGCGTTGCCGTATCACAACACAGTGTTGGCGGTCTTTGCGAATTCTTTGATAATTATTTTGGTTCTCGACTCGGATTTGACTGCTAACGACCTCTATCTGTGGATAGGTAAGAGTTTTTGTGAAAGCGCAAGGGGCGGTCTCTGACGTCACCTCCGATGGGGTGAGTGCAGTTGTCCCAGCGGTGTTGCCGAGGGTACGGCACACTGAGACCGAATCGTCGAGTAGCGAGATGGGGCGATGAGATCGTGGCTGGCGTATCAGGCGCTGTCCAAGAAAGTGCGTAGAACCACTGATTGCCTTGTGGCATTGGTTTTTGCTGATAGTGTGGCACCTGCAGTGGAGGGTGGTGTGCTGCAGCATTCCTCGCGGTACAAGGTGCTGCTGATGAGGCTCATAGCGGAAAAAAGCGGCTGAAGGGTAGTTTAGAGGGGACTAAGCCTGGCAGTGCTGCGCCGAGCCCGTTAGTTGTGCCGAAGGCCCCTATTCGGGCCCTCTTGCGGTTCCTGTTGCCGCCACCGGTGATTGCTAAATCGGTGAAGACATGGTCAGTGATAGTGATCATCCGCACACCTTCGGTAGCGGAGAGGCAGAGGGTGCTGGAGAACCCCAAGTTCACCGAGGTTGGATTGGAGGTGTCGGTAAAGGATAAGCCCTCAAATCGGCATTTAGCGAGTGGAGGCAATGATCACACCGGAGGACTTCATGATGGAGCTCTACGACTTCTCTTTTGCTTTTCTTCCAATAAGGTTTTTAGGTTCTCTCTCGGATTAGTGTTGCTTTAAGTTTCGCTTCTTTTTATGTGACGCGCAAAATAGAAAGGGACCTAAGGGTAAAAACCAGTTATGTTCAGGAGAGCCATTTTAAAGATTTAAATACGTGTATCTTTGGTGTACCATCACTTTCATAAAACGCGCATATCTCTGGGAGGGAACACTTTTGGGCATGAGATCGGTCTCATTCGATGCTCAGATGTTGTTCACATCAAAAAAAGAAAAAAAGTGAAAATTGATTTTTTTTTACCCTTAGGTCCCTTTCTCTATGCACTGTCACATATGAAGTTTTTTCAACTGTTTTTATTTTAGAGAATTGTCTTTCTTTCTCTGCTTTATAACAGGACGGTTTTTGTTGTTGGACCTGTGTACGTGACTACAATTTAAGCATTTGTTTGTGTGTCCATTTATGTAGCATTTTTTGCATTGCATTGGTGTAGGTCGATAAGGTTTCACTTTGCAGTTAAGCACCTTGCCAGCTCTTACCTTTGAAGGCAGTTGGAACATGTTAAAATCTAGAATGTGCATGGAGGTCCTCTTGACCTGGCCATCCAGAATCCTGCTGAACGATACGAGGCGATATTATAGACACAGCAACAAGAGAACTGATTGTAGAATGATTTATTAAATACCAAAAGTACCTAAAAATAACTGAAAAAAGAACAGAAAACGGCCGTGAACTACCGTTTTAACCTAGATGCTCATACGTGCATTATTACGGACGGTAAAACCTTTGTTTAGATGGACTCAAAAACGTTTCAGGACCTTTGTTTTATACAATATAGAAAGGAGATACTGTCGACAAGTCAGTTGCGACAGTTGGAATTAAAATCTTGGTGAGAAATGTTTTTAATTTTTAAGACATTTTCCTCCTTTATTTTTCAGACCATATTATTTTTTACAGAGTGCACAGTGTCAGCGAAAATTACAAAAACATTTTGTCTAAAGATGTCGTTTACAATTGAAAACTTTAAACGTCTCAGCCATAATTTGGTCTCAGCCTACAACTCCCGATCCACTATGGCAAATTTGTTTCTAAAGGGAAGCACCCACCAAATGTTTTCAAACTTAGACCAATACGAATATACATATTGAGACATTTTCAAGTGGAATTGGAAGAAAGATGGTCAAGATGCTAGCAATATAAAGTAAGCCAAAATAAAGTTGGTATAAAACAGGCAGTCCCCTTACAAAAGTTTTTGTGCGGAAATTAATGAAGGGATTAAAAGAAAAAAACTCGTTGAACATTGCGTATTAAATTTTTTGGAAAAAATATCTTTTTGTATACTCTTAAAAATCGTTCTTTGCAATACAACAAAAAATAATTCTGATAAAAATGAATACCGTAATATAGGGTGGGTGGTGTAACATTTAAATCTGAATCGCTTGTAAAAAACGGACTGATAATTTTTTTGAATTTCTGGTTTTATTGGAAAGATTGAATTTTGTCACTTAATAATGGAACACCCAATGGGCTGAAGATTCTTTAGCAGGAGATGAAGAATTTTGTCAAAAAATCGTGTTTTCAGATGAAGCTCATTTTCATCTCAGCTATGGCTATGTTAATGAGCTAAATTGCCGCCAATACATACACAACGAGTTGTTTGTTGTAACAATATCCCAGCAAGCATATTGGCAAGCGTTTTGTAAATCAAGCTTGCAGCAAACTTGCATAAATAAGTGTTTTGCGAATGTCGTTACAATTTGCTTGCTAATGCAAGTGTTTTGCGAATGTCGTTGATAATTTGCTTGCAAATGCAAGTGTTTTGCGAATGTCGTTGATAATTTGCTTGCTAATGCAAGTGTTTTGCGAATGTCGTTTACAATTTGCTTGCTAATGCAAGTGTTTCATAAGTTTAAGCAAAACGTGTCATTCTGTGGCAATAAGTTGTGGTAATAAGTTGTGTTAATAAATTGTGTTAATAAATTGTTATTAAAGTTGTTAAATTAAGTGCGTTTGATACTTTTATTTAGCATTTGCTATAAAAAAGGTAATTATCTACTTATTTAATGTCTGCAGCAAAAAAGAAGAAAAGTGTTGTGCGCAGCAGCACCGAAATTTGAAATGTCCGGTGACTGTATACTGATGTCGATTTTATTTCTATGTTTAGAAGGCAGATCTAAAAAGATTTTCAACATCCGATTTGAAAAAATTTGTTACGAAAGCGTGGCAGAAGATCGTGACTGACAACGTTGCTCAGAGCTTTTCCTGGCGAGGAACTGCAGATAAGAAGTGCATTAGGGCCTTCAGTGTCGCCACTGCCATTCGTCGTAAGTGAAATACGTTTAATAGGTTTCTAGTTAAATTTTTATATTCATATTTAAATTCTATTGCAGAAACTTTCGCTGAAAATGGAGGCAAGGAAGAGGACTATGTGTTTGCCTCTAAGTCATATTTCCAATACGCAAAAAATCGTATTAAAATTAAAGCAACAAAAAAAGTAAAGTAAAATACTAAGTATTAATGATTTTTTAAAGAAACAACAATGAAGTTCCTAATTTTATATTTCAATTTAATATTTTTCTTTTAAGAAACAAAAAAATTAATATTAAAAATGATTTTTTAAATGTATCAATAAAAAAACATATTCAAAAACAAGTAAATGTTTAAAACGCTTACTAATTACATTGAAAATACGCATTTTTTAAGCATTTAGAAAACGTGTTATTACGTTACTTAAAAAACATGTTTTGCAATCGTCTTTTTAACGCTTATAACCAAGGTTCCTTTTCGATTATAAAACGCTTATTTTGATGTCTTTTATAAGTGTTTTTGTAAGTGTTTTGCTTACATTTGAACGCTTACAAAACGCTTATTTTCATATGTAAATGCTTGCTGGGATATTTTATTTTGAAGTCCTGTTAGTCTATGGTGGATCGGCTTCGATATCCAGGTGGAGGAAACGCACCATTTAAACTGGATGCGTCCACAGAGACCTGGGGGTCAGCTTAGTGGGCTTGGCCGGACAATTGAAGAGGTGCAGCACGTCATGTGGTCCCTGATGTCCGGAACGTTAGCATTAATTCGTGCCTAAAATAATTGAGGCGGCTGCATCATCCAGAACTCAGTTGAGCCAGACCCACGAGCGTCTGCTGCGGTAGTACCTTCCCCTTAGGTGAAATCTCCGGGGGATGTTCCTCTACCACTACAGTCTCACTGTAGCTGGATACTGCTGCTGCGACTTCATCAGTGTGAATGTTGTTCAGACCTGCCTGATAGTTTCGATGAACTGAAGGTATGTTGTGGATTTTAGACAGGCGGTATCATTGGGCCATTTTTCTTTAAAAATGTGGAAGAAGCTGTCGTTACCGTCAACGGTGAGCGTTAGTTACCGCGCTATGCTCAACGCAACCATCGATATTTTAGGCACTGCTTTTGAAAATCGATTAATCAGCCTAAATTGATGATGTCAATTGGTCGCCTCGGAGATGTGATTTGAGCCCTTTTAATTACTTTCTGGGGCGACCCATTAAGGATAAATGTTACGAAATCGAAGTTTCCGTCGAAGAGATTCGACCCGAAACAATCGAAAATGAACTGACAAATTGCGTCGATCGGATGAGGTACAGCCGAGCCAGTTGTGATAGTCATGTGAATGAGTATGTGTTCCATTATTAAATGACAAAGTTTAACCTTTCCAACAAAACAAGAAATTTGAAAAAATTATCAGTATTTTTTTTTACAGCCGATTCAAATTTAAAATGTTAAATCACCCACCCTGTATTGTAGTTTCTTTTTGGTGCAGTCGTAGTTCCCAAGAAACTAAAACTGAAATAAATCCTATTCCAAATTCGATTCTACCAGTCATTTGTATATTTCCTAGAAATCGTGTTCTTTAAATCGGTGTTGATGAAAGCTAGTAATATATACGTATTTTTAAGCGCGTTTTTGCAGGACTTTTCCGACTTCCTGAGGGAAATAGCAAAACCAACCCTCATATTAGTTAAGAGGGGCGTTATTCCAATTCACTTTGTGTCGTAAATAAAACATCAACAGCATTTACAACATGTTAAGTACATACAATATACATATGTATATAATATATTTTCACGTTTTTATAATAGCATTTAATAATACATATTTTTTTGTTTTATTATTTTATAAATTTTATTTATTTCGTTTCATTTTTATAACATAATTTTTTCCTTTGTTTTTTCTTTCGTTTTACTTGATACAATTGAGCATAAAGTGTGATCGAGCGTGCTCGTTCGATCGGCGGTCGTCCCGTTTGTCAACCACATAAAATCGAAATAAAAATATGCGTTCTTCTTCTTGTTGTTTAGTTTTGCTTTTAAAAAAATAATTAATGTAAAAAAAATTATGTGTAAAGAAATAAAAAAAAAATCGAAATAAAATTAAGTATAAAAAAATATTGTATACGAGCAATATGACGACGTTTAAAATGGTAAAAATAAAAATGATAATAGCATTAAACAATAATTACATTTAAATAAAATTTAATACAATTGTATAAAAATTGTGTAAATTTTTGTTAAACAATACTTAGGTCAAGTAAAAAAAAATAAAAAAAAAGAAAAGAAAAAACAAATAAAAATTTATGCTATAAACGGTATGTTGAATCTAAGAAAGTAGATGGGGGGGGGTTTATTTTGTATTTTTGATAGATGCCTTTCAAAACAAACGAAAGAAGTAGACGGTTAAAAAAAGAATGCCACTTTAAAATGTTGCTATAATACAAGAAATTGATGGCATGACAAACTTTGCTTAAATTTTGATGTTTCCTGTTTTTATTTAAAAAAATTTTTGGTCTAAACTACATACAATTAGATGAAAATTCCAGGTAAAGCTGTGTATTGTTGTTGTTAATGATATAATAATTATTGATTTGTATTTTATACACTTGGTTCGCCCTTATTTCGTTGGACGCGATTTGTCTTTTCTAGTCGGGTTGTCAAGGCAGCGGGGCTGTGTCAACAAAGTTTTTAATAACATCCTTTTGGTGAATTACATATAACAGACAATAAGAAGCCTTTGGAGTATTTCAACAACATGGCTTACTATTGCACAATTGATATAAACATACATAAACATACACGAGTGTGCGGCTTTGTAAAGTTTTACAAAAAGACGTTATTAAAAACTCGGTTAGTTTTACACTGCTCTGTTTGAAGATTTCCAAAGTGATTATTTGTCAAATTGCACTACTCGAGACATACAAAAACGGATCTGAACGAGGAATATCACGTTTTACTTTATAGATTTTTAATGGTTTGAACGAAGCCCAGTGGTGGTATTTTGTTGGTTAACCCTGGTGTGGCACCGTTCCAATTTGAGCCTACTTTAAAGGTTTTAATCAGTTTCCTCAAAGCTCGCTCACACAATACTTGGCCCTAAAATCCACAAAGGAAACGTGTTCCGGTAATAGAACCTGAATAAATGTGAATATCTACAGTGGTATTGAAGACAATCTAACAGAAAAGCCCTTTGGTTAATGGGCGTGGATGCATTGTCCTCTACATATGTATATTCATGTTGAGCATTGTTATTGTTGTCTGTCTATGTTTGGCTATACTTGGAATTCTCTCTGACAATTCAAATCCTTTGTCAAGGAATAATTGTTGTGGCGTTTAAGGGTTTATCTTACACACTAATATCATCTTAACGGACTATCTCTTTTTTCAATATTTTATTTAATTGAATATACATAATTAATGTACTATTTATATATAGTGTATATATATATACTATACGTATCTATTCATATATATATATATATATATATATATATATATATATATATATATATATATATATATATATATATATATATATATATATATATATATATATATATATATATATATATATATATATATATATATATATATATATATATATATATATATATATATATATATATATATATATATATATATATATATATATATATATATATATATATATATATATATATATATTTGTATATAATTTAACTTAATTTGTGTGTGTGTTTCATTTGTGAGTTTTTATGATTAGCTTCCGCAACGAGAAGGATTCATTCTTATCTGCCAAACCTTTAGTACATTGGATCTGGTCGATGTTCTATTCTGCTCCAACCTGTCATATATGTATTCCGAGAGCATTGCTTACGGTGGTTCCTGTATCTCAGGATAAAAACCTTAAATCCTTTGCAGCCATTTACGTTTATGTCATGTCTTTTGTTTACAGTTGCGTAGACTTCGATCAGAAATTAACAAAAGTACTGGCATCGTTTTTTTGTTGATTTTTTAGTTATGTTTGTTTTTATGGCATGATCTGAAGTCTCCGACCAATCGATAATAGCACTTTATTAGAAATACTTTCCATACAACAGATCGTTCTGAATAGCCTCGAATACGTAATGGAAACATACTTGAAAATTGTTTTGGAATATAACAGACATGTGAAACTCAAAATGTTACTCTTGTCTTAGGTGGATGCAGAAACATTGCGAAATTGGAAAAGTAGACACCTCTCTGTTGTGCGCTAAAACAGGTTTAGGGGAGATATACATATATGACGCGTCACGACACGATACGCATGTAGGACGTTCACAAAACAAGATTCTACCTAGACCTTAGTAGGGGCTTCTTTATGAAATTAAGTAAATGGAAATTTAAAGAACAACGTGTCAAAGGTCATCGACGATTATGCGTAAAAGAATATGGCTGAGTCTCGCACATGCACACATAGAGAGCGTACGAATGCGAACAAGTCTGTCGACCGTCCTAATGTTAAAATCCTAGGCTTTACAATACAATTAAATAAAAATGACAATAATAAAACGTACATAATAAACTTAATGTAAAATCAAACAGCTGTGGTGGACCTTGTCTATTGGCAAAGATTTAAAAGGAGAAATGAAAACAGAGTATAAAAAGAGGACTACAATTCTAGAATAATCTTAGTGAAATCATTTCTATATAACTATGTACAATTTGAGTGTCACCACATGGTAGAAAACATCCAAAGCAGCCGTTAATATTCAACTATGTGGAAAGGAAGGAAGGTAGGAAAGACATCACTTTGATATGCATGCCTACAATTGGTGCTGATGATGCATGTGGTGGTGTGGTGGTGGTGGCGGTGGATGGGGGAGTTGTTGTAGTGTAGTCGGCATGGTTCCAGACTGCGAGTGTGGATGACGTCGTCGAAACAAACTCAGGTTGCTCATCAGTTGCTGTTCTAAATCAGATCCCGAGGACTGATGCTGTCGTGTCTGGTGAAGGTGCGTTGGTGGCGGCGGCTGCTGATGGCTGGTCTGATGTGCGGCGATTTCTGTTGGCAGATGGGAAGTGGGCGGATCGTTGTGACTGCTGTGCGCCTGCTATTGTGAATGTGGCGCCGGATTGTGGGGTTGTAAGTGAGGCGGCAGTTGAACTCCTGGCTGTTGGGGCTGCAGCGGGGGCTGGCCTATTGGTGGCACTCCGCTTTGAGCTGTCGGTGGTAGTTGTGGTGGAAGTTGTCCATAAACTCCGGGCGGTGGTTGCGGTAGCATATGATGTTGAGCCGCCAATTTTGGTCCGTCTTCGGCCTTTTCCTCTTCTCTTCGTTTCAGACAGGCGGCTTTGGGATTTAAGTTGCGTTCTCTCACCTGCTGTTCCAATGTCATAATAACTTCTACAGCCATATTAAGTATTCCTAATTTCGTCTGCGGTTTATCGGATTTTAGGTGGGTCATGCACATACGTCCAAGTTCTTTAAGTGCCTCATTTATGTCGCGAATGCGAATGCGTTCGCGGGCGTTGTTTGCCTGACGTCTCTCTTTTTCGCGCATTGCTTTAACGGCCGGTTCCGCATCGTCGTCATCATCTGCCGACGAGCAATAACGACGAGGGCGCTTTGAACCCTTTCCGGATGGCGGCCCGTGTCCGTGAAGTTGGGAACTTTCCATGGAGCTGCTCGGCTTTGTATCTGTAGCATCGATCATATTGTTCATTGCAGAGGTAGACGGGCCAGCACTGGCAGACGTTGTGGCATTGGCGGCCTGTTCTTTTCGCTTTTTACCTTTAGTGGGGCCTGATGAAGTCGTACCAGTTACCGTTGATGAAGTGCGTTCCATTTTAATTTGTGGTGCAAGTCCTCCTACAACGCCTCCCACAGTTTGCACGGACGACGGACCCGCCGACATTACGTCGTGTGTAGTGTTTAGCACTGAGGGACCAGCACCGGCCGTAACCATACCGTGTCCGGACGGGGATGTTGGCACAAACGACGACAGTCCGTCCATATTATCCATGGCAGAGAGCGCCGCACTAACGCCGCCCAGCAGCTCGGGCTCACAATGATTGCGTAGCACGTTGAGTGCGTCGTCAAGACGCTCCTCCATACGAGCTCCTTGAAAAACCGCAGCCATTGAATGAAGTCCGGATGGCACCATATCAGGCGCATAGCTGCCACTAGCACCGCCGCTTACAGTACTGCTGCTGCTAGGACCCCCTCCGTTTAGAACGGCGTGACCCCAACTAGAACCAGATGGCCCAGGTCCGCCAACGCCACCTTTATCGACTATCATGGACTGGCCAACAAGACCACTTTGAGTAAGGGGAGGAGGTGAATTCACAGGTGTCGAAGGATTTGAACTGAAACTACTGATGGACTGATCCGCTGGCGTTGATGACATGTACATGTGCTGTCGCATTCCACTGTTTGGTCCATTTGGGCCAGGAACACCGCCTACATTTGTTGCGGCTGTCGCTTTAGGCCCAAGATTAACGCCCACCCCTGGTACGCCTACTCCGCCAACGGAGTAAGCATCATTTTGTACAGCGGGACTGTGTTGAGGGGCATGATGACCTCCCAAAGCATGATGGTTTGGATGTGCTCCCGGCGTGGATATAGAACTGTGAGGAGTGCTGTGCGGTTGTGGTGAATTGTAGAGAGCAGGAGAGTGTGCAGCTGGGTTTCCGCCTATTTGCTGAATGCCGGTAGTGCTATTGCCCCGAAATGAACTCATTGGGGGCAACGATGTCGGCGCTGGACTATGCATGCCCACATGACCGGGATCCATTTGCAAGCCCATGCTAGCGTTTGGGCCCATATGATGGCCATCTGGGTCATGATGTTGTGGTGGTCCGCCCAAATGATGCCCGCTCATCGGTCCATTATTCTGATACGCAGTTTGTCCACCATAACCACCACTTCCACTCACTGGCGAGCCATACCAGCCACCGCTTCCACCTGCACTGCCTCCATTGCCAATGCCCGCATCGAAATACTGATCCACCGGCGGCCCTCCAGGAAAACGCACCCCACTGCTGGAGGCTCCATCATGTATTGGATTGAAGTCATCTCCTCCATACATGCCATTCTCCATACCACCAAGTCCTCCGTAGGATGACTGATAGCCGCCATTACGATCGCCAGGTCCACCGACATTAGCACCACCTCCAGCTGGTTGTTTGTTGGCTATTTTATTGAAACAGTTCTGAAAGACTTCATACAAATGCATGGGCTCGTCATCGCTGGTTGCCATATTGAATATGTGTGCGTCGTATCAATAACTAAATTGGCACTTGCTTAGGGACCGAATTAGATTAGCACCGTCAATAGTCAATCGCTAATTGGGGGACCCGCTCCTCCCTGCTCTTGCTAGGCAGAATATCAAGCCTCTGTTTCTATCAAATGTTTCCTTAAAAATGATGTAGCAGCTATCTGGAAAATAAAAACAAAATGGAAATCTTTATTAAAATACGCATCTAAAATATGGGTTGAAATAAATGCAATATAAAACTAAGGAATGGAACAATAACATCCGGTTCGCTTAAAACATTAACAATGAAGATCATTCACCGGCTTTTAAGGACACAACATGTTTTTGTTCTTGAATAGCATTAATTTGGACCATAGCAGCTTTCGCATTGATGGTTCGAAGTGGACACACCATGAATTCACATTAAAATTTGTGAATGAGTTCAGCAGAACAAAAACTGGGGATGCGCATTACTTTCCTGAAGTAAACGACTCATGCAAAATACGAGGGTTGCTATGTATATTTCTGGCCTGACATTTCCATTGGAAAGTTTGGCATTTTTTAGCATAAACGTACTCAGAACGTTTTGACGTACGACCATCATTTGTGTTGTTTACTACAGTGACTTCAGTAAAAAAAATGAAATTAACTCGTGAACATTTTCGTTTCGATGAACTTAAATCTTTGTACTCGTATGGCGATGAAGCACCATTCTATAGCACTGTGGGCATCCTTGGGTATTTCTTCCACCAGCACCTGGCCGTAAAAAGGATTGTTCTCGTTGGATACCGCACAATTTGATAATCGCTCAAAAAAAGGCTCGTGTCGATTAGTGCAAAGAAATTTTGAAAAAGTACATTAGAATCGGTCAAGTATTTCAGGAGTTACAATATTTGTATGAACACACCTTTTTTGAAAAGGTCGTCGTTTTACCAAAGTTCAAGAGGTCATAACTGCTGATAAAAATTTGATTTTTCCCCACCGGCGATATATAAGTAATTTTGTCTTCCTAATTTTGTTTGCTTATATCAACTCTCTCTTCATCATGTACCTACCTTATCTATTGAACTTCAGAATTCGTTGTAATTCTGAAATTCAATAGAAAACAATTATATGTGCAAGTAGAAAACATTCGCGTTTCTGCCGCTGAAAGTGAACATTTCATGTTTTCTTTTCTATTTAATATGAAATAAACTTCTTGTAGGTGAGTAAACATGGTTTTATTTAAATATATTTAAAGAAACAAATTATTTGCACATTAGTTTCTAGAAAGATTGAAGGAACGCGAGTTGCTGGCAAAAAAATGGTGAGATCGCAGCTGCGATTAATAGAATTTTCTAAAAGATACCGAAAACTATAGGTGTGCTTAGCGTAGTGGACGTATTCCAAACGTAGACGAGAGGGCCAAGCGGAGTATTCGGAATTTAGCAACTAATGAAAATATGAGTTGCAGGCAAATAAAGGTTATATTTGGTCTAAAATTAACGGGACAGCGTGTCCAGCAACTGCTTAAAAACGATTTGGGTCTGCAATGTAAAAATAAAATTCCCAAACCGCTCTTAACCCAGCGACATCAGGATGCGCGTATAGCATTTGCTGAAAAGTACAAGTTTTGGGACGAAGAATTTGAAGCAGATCTTTTTAGTGATGAGTTCGATCTCGAAGGACCTGATGGCCACCACAAATATTGGCGAGATTTATGACATCCTCGCCAAACGAGCTACAAGCGAAACCTAAGTGTTTGATCTCTTATGGTATTGGCAGCATTTGGGGCAAAAGGAAAATTCTAAATATCCTTTGGCCCAACAAAAATAAATGCAAAAGCTTATGTTGATTATTTATATGGAAATACTTGGACTTTGCAACAAGACAACGCCCGATTCATGTTGCTCGGTTCACAAAGGACAAAGGCAATGGCCAGCCTGATCTTAATCCAATTAAAGACCTCTGGGGCATACTTTCTGTCAAGATATTCTCAAAGTTCAAGCAATACGAGGGCGATCGCAAAACTAACTGGCCTGGCACATTTTCTGTTTTACTAGCAACTTTTTTTTTGTTTTTTAAAAGCAATCTTTTATTAGACATCTGTCAAAATTTAAAATATATCAGCGTATTTAAATATTATCAGCGTATTCCAATAGAGTTCTTGCGCCGATTCATAACTGTTGATGAAACATGGATCCATCAATACATCCCAGAATAAAAGAACATTCAAAACAATGGATAAAAGCTGGTAAAAGTGGTCCCAAGAAGGCGAAAACTGTTAAGTCAGCAGGAAAAGTAATGGCCACAGTATTTTGAGATGCAAGGTGTATAATATTTATTGATTATCTTGAGAAAGGAAAAACTGTAAATAGTGAATATTATTGTGCATTATTGGATCGGTTGAGTGAAGAAATCAAGATAAAACGACCGCATTTAGAAAAAAAAAGTTCTTTTTCATCAAGATAATGCTCCTTCACACACTGCATTTTTAACTCAACAAAAACTGGCCGAATTACGATTTGAAATTGCTCCGCATCCACCATATAGTCCAGATTTAGCTCCTTCTGATTATTTCTTGTTTTCAAATTTAAAAAAAATTCTCGGTGGCAAAAATTTTTTTCGTCCAATAGCGAGGTTATTGCTGAAACTAAGGCATATTTTGAAGGTCTTGAAAAATCTTATTTTTCGGATGGAATTAAAAAACTTGAAAAACGTTTGATGAAGTGTATTGTGTTGAAAGGAGATTATGTTGAAAAATAAATAATAATAATTCCAAAAAAACGGTTCTTTTTATGTTAGGCCAATTACTTTTGCGGTCGCACTCGTATACAAAGCTTAAAGAACTCAAATAGCCAATATTAGCGAAATACTTTAAAAAACTTGGCGGTTTTCTATGCCACGTCGGCCGCAACAAGTTCTTATACACAAGGGGAATACAATAGTATATTAATTACATAATTTAAATGTTTAACAATAAGAATAGGGCATATCTATAACTTTTGAAAAAAAATACTTTTCGACTTTTAGCTCACTACACTTAGTCCAATGTTTCTCCTATTTTTGTTTCACTTGCAAAAAATAGGATTTTTTGAGGTCCATAACATAAGCATTTGTTTGATCAATAATTGATCAAAATCGTTGGAGCTGAATCTCTTTCCACCGAGATATTTTTTTAGGTTTGGAAATAGTCACTGGGGGCCAAATCAGAAGAATATGGCGGATCAGATATCAAATCGTAACCCAATGCATGAAATTTTGCCATCGAGACTGCACATGTGCGCACACACGTACATTATCTTGATGAAATGGTAATCGCGGCACCCATCTTGCAGGCAGCTTTCTTAAATCCAACTGATCATGTAAAATCGAAACCACACTGCCACATCAAATGCGTATGGCATCAACAATTTATCGTTTATGTCGTGGAGTTTTTCGACATTTTCGGGTACCGTCCAGAACGTTCAGCGTCATTTGTACTTGTGCGACCACAACGAAAGTCAGTAAAACACTTTGTTAGCAGTGAAATCGATGGTGCAGTGCACCATAGTATTTATCAAGCTTTTCCTTGGTTTGATTGACTGTTTTTCCAAATAATAAATGTTTAATGGGCACTCAAAATTCATTTTTTTCTCCATTTTTTACAAAATTTACGAGGTTGTAAGTTTTGAACAGCTGTTAAACACAAACCAAATGACGGAACTATCTCAAAATGTGACAGTAGTCTATGAACAGATGGTACTTGATGGGAGCAGTGTTGCATTTCATATAACAACGAGGGAAGTTGGAATTATTGATATGCCCTCGTATAATTATTCTTTTTGAACTGCCAAGATGCAACTTAATCTTCCTGTTAAGTTTACAACAGCTCCTTATAGGAAAGCGCCTAACATAAAATCATAATTCCATATTAAATACTTTAATATTAACAACAACATTAAAGAACAAAATTATATACACGTACATTCATCAAGGATTCCTATTTATGGCCCGTATGCAGAGCACGAAGCCGATCGGCTCGCAGCCGGCGCACAGCCGCCGCCGACTTTTTTTTAGCGATCTGAGCCGCCGCCGATGTATGCGGCTCTCTTCGGCTCAAATTTTTAGCCGACTGAGTCGGCTTAGCCGTTTAATTTATAGTCGAAAATATTAATGCATATACCAAATTTATATAAATATTTGTAGCCTTATCGATCAATAAAAATATTATTCCTTAAGTCGGATGCACACTATTGAACGATCATTGACAGTGTGCACTCGTCTTCATAGTCCAGATAAACATAAGCACTTGTCTTACATTAACATAAAAGTGCATTTCTGCCAAAATTTTGAAATGAAAGTTGTAACGCTTAAGACAGAGATCTTTCCACGGCCTCACACTGGATTAGCAGTTGTACAAAAAATTGAAGAAGCTTTATGCGAATTCAATTTGTTAGAAAAAAACATATGTGCTGTTACTGATGGAGGAAGCAACATCGTTTCAGCTTTAAAAATTAAAAATATAGCAAGATACGGTTGTATGGCTCATGTTTTACACAGGTTTTTGATGGAAGATGTATTAAATAACAAGTCATTTGAAAACATTAATAATATAATATCAAAATTAAAAAAAAAATTACGGCAGCTTGATGTATAGCTATGAGGAAATATCTAATATTCAAAATGTGGAGGAACAAGGCGAGCTAGCAAAAATATTTATAGAGGCTGAGAGCATTTTGGAAAGTCTGAATAGTTGTGAACAATTTCCACATGGAGACGACTATTTTAATGAACAATTTGAAGCAACTTTAAACGCCAAGCAACGCACTTCTTTGAAAAATTCCGTTCCAACACGCTGGAACTCTCTGCTTGCAATGATTCAAAGCTACACGAGTAATATATCCGCTATAAATGTAGCATTAATTAAAGCTAAGAAGGATCTACTAGTGATTGGGACGATGGAAAGGCAAATAATAACAGAATTTGGGACTTTTTTAAAAATTTTTGAAGACGCCACAAAACACCTTCAAGGCCAAGATTATCCAACGATTTCTTCGTGTATTTATTTTCAAGAATGCATTATGTCCTTATTGAAGAAAGAAGAAGAAAAATCTTCTTTTGAACTTACAATTAATTTATGCAATTTCGCTATGCAAAACTTTACAAAGCGATTTAAAGTATTTAGAATATATGTTGTAGCTGCGCTTATGGACCCATGCCAAAAAACCTGGCCAGTTTTGGATAAATATATTCTAAAAATACCCAAACAATCGCCAAACTCCTTCGAACTTGTCCGTGATGTTCTCTCTCCAATTTCCAAAGAGAGCTTGATTATGGAAGAAATTGAAAAGTTAAAGGAAATCGATGACATATTACCAAATGAGGCATCAACGAGCTCTGAACCGAATGCAAAAAACAGGTATGATGTTTTAATGGATTAAATGTAAACTTAACTGACGTATATTTCACTTGTAGAAAATATCAGCTAGTCGCCAACGAATGTTGGAATTTATGGGACCGTCGACTTCTAATGTACAAAATAACGTAGAGCTGGAAATAAAAAAATATTTGGAAACAAAAGTCGAGGCGGTGGAGCCTCTAGATTGGTGGCGACAGCACAAACAAGTACGTTAAAGACCGGCATTCACATTTAAAACTTGTTTTAAACAAATTGTGTTTTGACCACTTTTTTTTAGATTTTTCCAAATGTTGCTACCGTAGCAAATATGTGCTTTGGAATCCCAGCCACATCAGCATCTTCAGAGCAAGCATTTTCATATGCTGGGAATTGTGTTAATGGAAAGAGAAGCAGCCTACATCCTGCAACAATAAAAAAACAGTTATTTGTTCATGATAACAAGGCGGTCGTCGAACCATTTTTATCGAAAAATTAATATATTTTTTATGATAATTATTGAAATGCTATAAGCAACAAATGTGCATATCAACTTATATATTCATTTTTATTCTAAATTGAATGAATAGAAAGTTATAAAACCCAACAAAATCATTTTTTTTTAAAGTCGCCGGCTGTAGCCGACTTTTAGCCGCCGCCGGCCGTATTTTGATTTAGCCGCCGCCGCCGATTTTCTTTCGGCTCCAGTCGACTTTTAGCCGCCGCCGACTTTTCTTTGCTTAGCCGCCGCCGCCGACAATTCCACATTGGCTTCGCCCTCTGCCCGTATGGCGGCTGTTTCAAGAAATCGAGTGGACCATTAAACCAACACTAGTCTCAGCAAAGTTTTAAAAAAATCACTTCTGGATTCGTAATGAAATGAGCTTTAGTTTAAATACGCATATGTCGATATTTACAATTGTTTGCTTTTGACTTTAACGGCCGTTCATGCGGGCCCCATCCAAGGGTCCACATTTATAAGTGGTCGCTCGTTTTAACTATAGCGTCCTTTTTGACCCATGTGATCCCGAATTTTAAGCAGATCCTGAAAAACCCTTTTTTATTTCGAATAATCCCCTTATTTAATTATAACTGAGTCAAAATATAAATTAGTAATTTAAATAAAATTCCCAAATTTATAAGTTAATGTTTCATAGGACCATTTGGATCGTGTTTTAGCCATATGTCCACAAACCATCCTCTTTTGGATGTGTTAGATGGTTTTTCACTCCACATATATTTTAGAAATGTTAAACAAGCACCAAGTTACTTTTAGATGCTTTAAGGGAGCCTCTTTCCTCTGGGCTGATTTCGTTAATTAGCAACTTAAAATTATAAACAGCTTATTTATATTTCGGTTAACCGCTGTCTTTAGACAGACACATAGATGAACGATCGGACATGGCAAGATCGTTTTATCAGTATTTTGAGGTGTTGTAACCGGAATGACAAATTTAGGTTACACTACGTCATAAAATATACGAAATAAAAGGCGAAAAAGCGTTACGCAGTACATTTATTGTCAAGTCGTTTGCACCTTCTTAAGAGCTCGTCGACACAGAGCGTTGGAGCACTATCGGTTACCGCCAGCGTAGTTCTTTGCAATTGACGATTACGTCCAAAAACTCCAAAATCAAATTGGACCGACCATCCGTCCAAATCTTCACATAAAAAATCCATTCAACCAAATTTAGTCGGAAAAGCTCAAAGTGCAACACTGCTCACGATATCTATGCCAACAAGATTCAAGCTACAAGAGGTACGGTACCATCGGCGAATTCGAGCCTTGCTCATTGAATGAATGGAAATAAAAATAATTGTATTAAACCAATATATAGCTCCATTTCTGCATTAGAAAAACTTGAAAAATGTCTTTGTGTGAATCGATTTAAATATTAACATTTCTCCATCTCGTGCTCATGAACCCCAAAGGTAGAACTCATAGAAGCTCTTTATGCATTTGAAACTTTTTGATTTATGCTGAGGACCACTGTTGCCAACAGCCGACGAACAATAAAGGGCAGTTTAAAAAGAAAAGTGCCAGAAGACTAAAAATGGCTGACAGCTATGAAGTTTGTATACGTTAATAATAAAAACCTACAATACTTTACTTAAAATATTATTTTTGAGAATTTGTTAAAAATATCCGCAACTGAAATTGTAGAACATTCATTTTGTTATTCTGGCCTTGTTCATCATATGGACTTCTGCAGAGAAAAACTTTGAATACATTGAATAAAGTCCCTGGATAGTATAATTCCGTGACCAGTGATCACGTAAAGAAGAATTTTGCAGGATCAAATAAAGCTTAATAGAAGGTTTCGAATTTCATCTGCAAGCGGCGTTACAGTCGAAAGGCCTGTCATGCTATTATTTGTAGCCTTATACGAGTATATGGTAAAGTGATTACATTATGAATGAGTAAATAGCATTGCGTGGCCTAAGAGAAAAAAGGCTTAGAGTTCAATATTTAAGATTTTTAAGGAGTGTCAAAATACCAGTCCTTAAATTATGGTTTTTTGAAGCCAGGTATGCCGATTTTTTTTATTAAAAATAAACTTTTTTGTACAAATGTATATTTTGAATACATTTGTATCATTTAAGCAATTCTTTTTAAAATTCTATTTTAAATATTCATAAGAGATAAGTACTTTAAATATGCAGATACTGATAACAAAAATACGGTCACTAATAATCTACAAATATTAAAAAAATCGGACAATCAGAATTATTGGAGTGGGTTGTCGTTTCCTAAAATTATAACCTGGCAACACTTTCCACTGCAAGACAATTTTGTACACCACACTGTGGTACAGGGTATTACAAATTAGTGCTGATAGAGATAGACCCTATGTAAAGTATATCGATCGACTCAGAATCACAATCAGTTCCATTGAGCGATGTCCGTCCGTCTGTCGGCCTTTCGTTGTAATCCAAGTGCAGGTCGCAATTATGAACCGATTTCGATGAAACATTCTTTAAGTATGGGCCAAGGACAAGGACCCCATTGAAATTGGTTCAAACCGGTCCATATTTTAATATCTTACATAGGGTTTCCTTTATATCAAAACCTACTGCTCTAAAAGCCACATATTAACGGGTGATCAATCTAGAGGTATTTTTTTCTTTAGGGGATTTTCACAAATTACGCGTGAGTTGCGTTAAACTTTATTTTTTTCAGTGTTGTTTGCCATTTCATCAAGGAAAGACTTGCACCGCAACAAAGTGTCCAAATTGTGCGACTGTATTTCGGAAATAAGCGTTTGGAGAGAAACGTTTTTCGATCAAAATGTTGTTCAGTGATGAGGCCCATTTCTGGCTCTATGGCAACGTCAATAAACAAAATTGCCGCATTTGGCCTGAAGAGCAACCAGCAGAGGTGCCATCATACCCAGAGAAAACCACGGTTTGGTTCGGTTTGTGGGCTGGTGGAATCATCGGTTCATATTTTTTCAAAAATGATGATGGCTGCAACGTAACCGTAAATGGTGCTCGCTATCGCACCATGATATCGGACTTTTTCCTACCGGGAAATGAAGCCCGTAATCTTGACGACATTTGTTTTCAAAAGGACGATGCCTCTTCCCATGCTGCTGCTTTTGAGAGGTCATAAGTTGGCCGCCTAGATCGTGTAATTTTACACCTATAGACTTTTTTCTTTGGGGCAACGTTAAGTCCAAAGTCTATGCTGACTAACCAGCTTTATTAGAAATCCCGTAATTTTCATAAAAGTAAATAATTATGAGTAGTGTTTCAGTCTGAGCCTCGATAACTAAGACCGGAATTAAAAATGTAGTCAAATAATTTGTTTTTCCATTTTAGTTTAATTAGATGGCTACAGCTAATTATTTTTGTTAAAATTGCTTTTTAAGAATCAAGATCAGCAGTAAAAATCGTCATACAAAATAAAAATTGTCATTTTTGTAACAAATGACTTAACAGTTGTGGTTTTGCATATTGGAACAACACACGGTATCATTCATCAATTTCCGAAAATAAAGATGATAGAGTCTCAGGTGAGGATTCCAAAGATTTGGAACACGGCACAATAGCAAAAGGGTAAGACTATCTAGTTAAATTTTCGATGCTAATTTTCCTAAGGAGTTTTTTAAAGCAATGGTTTACTTAATTTTAAATGACCTTAGACATACACTTAAGCCAGTAATCAGCCTGTTGACATTGAAATGAAAGGATTCCATTTTGTTGACGTTCACATCCTAGATTGGACAGTAAAATGTGCCCCAAAAAATCGATTTAAGTGTTTTTATTTATATAAAAAACATATGTAAAACTTCTGGGGGCCTAATTAAAATCAGAAAATATTCTCAGCACGTAAAAATGTAAAAATTAAATAACATTTTTCGCAACGTCCCACTTCGCTTTGAAGCAAACAGCAAAAAGATGGGCAACATATCGCAAGGGAATTACCTTAAAACTATTGATAAGTATATAAACAACTCTTTGCAATGGCAGTCTATCATATGCACCGTCCACCGAAGTGGACGGTATAAAAAATTTAACGCTATATTAAATTTGGCATTCCGTTTGCATCACCACTAAATATTCAGCTGGGACCCTGTAAAGTATTTATTCTCGATCGTCGTAAAAGTCGATCCAGCCATGTCGGTCCGTCCGACCATGTGACTGTTGAAAGCGCGATAGCGGTCAAACGAATCAACATATAATTCTGAAATTTTACATGATGTTGGCTTATGGTCATTAGCTGTTTGGGATTGTAATTGGCCGAAATCGGACTAGGGGGAAGAAGTTTCCCTTTTGGCTACCTCGAATAAAAGTAGTTTTCTGAATATTTGCGTTGCAAAAAAAATAAGTAAAATAATTAAAAAAAAGTAATTGTAGCTGCTGGACTTTTTGGCTAATGTGGTCCAGAAAACGTAATGCATGCTCAAAAGGACGATTAGTAGTCAACATGGATAATAGAAATTTTGCTACAAATGCAAATACAGTCGAACCTGGATAAGTTGGACCGCAAGAAACCGCCTGTTTATTCCCACTTAAAGAAGTTTCCCACTAATGCAGTTTCTCACTTATACAGGTAATTTGATTTTTATCTCGCTTAAAGGGGTAAAGCCAGCTTATTTTTTTTATTTTTTTGAAAATGACAGTTTGTGTGAGAAAACTCTTAAATTCTATTTATTGGCATTAAATTCAAAACGTTTTTGATTAAGATATTTGCTAGATAAAGTCTGTCACTTTGGTTTGTTTAACTTTTATTTCTTTTACAGAAATTTCCAAATGATTACTTTTATAAAATACGCCCGAATTACTTGTTTATTTCAAAGTATTGCTGTATTGGTTAAAATGCATTATATCGGTCTGGATTTTTTGGCCTCTGTCGCAAAAGTTATTGGCCAATCTTACCTAATATCTATCCTATGATGGAAGGTACAAAAGTACATTGAACGGAGTCATACATAGAACGAATGTGAGCCAAGATATCGAAAATTCCATTTAAAAATTGAGACTTTCGTCGTTTTGGAGTAAGCTTACTTTTTCATTAAGACCTTTAAAATATGAATAATGGCGCGTTTTAAAAAAATCCGACAGGATAATCGCAAATCACCAAAAAAAATAGTCGATCTCGCTATATTTGGCGAGAAATCGCCAAATCTGGCAAACCTGCATCGCCATAAAAGGCAAAAACAAGTAAGAAAAGGAAATAAATCAAAAATTGTACTTTTCAAGGTGCAGCATAAAATAGGAAATCCCACTCAGAGGTAAACGAGTAAAAAATCCCACTTATAAAGGTAAATTCTAAAAAATCACGACCCACTTAAAGAGGTTCAATCCCCTGCTTAGAGTTTTCTTTATTTATTTTTGTTGCAAGGTTTAGGGACCGCCAAAACTGGCCCACTTATAGAGGAAACCCACGTATGCAGATCCAACTTATCCAGGTTCGACTGTATAAAGTAATTTTCAAGCTCTTTTTCTTGTTTTTTTTTCGGAACAAACTCTGGGTACTTGTAAACTTTGAGTTAATACCCTTTACCTGAGTGCGATATATTGCGACAGGGTAATGAGGCTAGCTACAGACTTGATAATATGCCTTTTAGGAATTATGCATATCCATCGGAAGGATCCAGCAATCAAACGCTTGTAAAGGACTCACACACTAAAGATGCAATAAATGCGAAATGTCCGTCTTCCCAACAAACAAAAAGCGTAGGAGAACCATCACTCAACTATGGTGGCAATCCAATTATTGTGTTGAACAAATCCTCCAACATGCAGAAGGGGGTGGCGGGAACTGCGAGCGTGTGGAAAGTCATGCAACAAAACAAACAAATTTAAAATGTTGCTAGCATAAGAAAAACCAGTAGAACCAGAAATGGGAGGCAGATAAAGATACAATAAAACTCCAACAAAAACTTGTTGCTAACAAAAACAAAACGGTAATAAACGCACGTAGGAACTGAAAGGAAATCAAACAAAAAATTACGAATGGGTAGTAGAAACGAAAACGACAGTGAGAAAAATATGAAAATTTTAAATGATGCAAATTAAGAGATAAAAACCCTGCAGCAGCAATATCTAAAAGAATACAAATGTGAATCGACGATGCAGATTTACAGTAATAAAGAGGGAAAAAAGACAACAAAAGCAAAAAAAGGAAGAACAAGTCACACACGCAGCATACAAACACACACACTCAGACAGGGAGACACACTGTCAGTTGCTTGCTCGCTATACTAAGAAAGAAGTAAGAAAGGAACTAAACTTACATTGAAGGAGGGAAAGAGGTGCAGCGCCCTCGTTTATTCAACTGCTCGTACGTTAGAAGTGCACTCCGCCTCCCTCACCTAAAACACTTGATGTTTTAGGGCGAAGTTCAGAAGTCGGTTGGCTTCTCCGGAGGAGACACAATGGTGCAGGCTCCCAGAAACGTTCGCTGTTTTATCGATCACGTTCCGTTTTTATGAGCACGAAATTCGACAAAAAAATAAGAGTGAACTCGACGTATTTCTTCTTTTTTCCTTATTACCACACTGTCATTAGATTTTCTCGATTACAATATTCACGCACGATTATGTTATGTTGTGTTGTTTGTATTAGACGCTGGAGACTTTTCGTCTCCTTCTGATGGGTACACTACTGCTGCTTTTGGTCAAAAATTCACAAAGCCCGTGCTGTGTTTTTCTTGGCTGACCACAACTTGTTATATTTAACTTTTCATCAGCCTCTTCTGCTGGTTTTTCACTTTTTCTCTTGAGGTGGTTAGGCCAGCCAGTCAGCCCAGCACTGACACTCACTCACTCGTAAATACCATTAAATAAAATGAAAAAAACAGCAACAAAAAAAAACCAACGAATCCAAATCGCTCACTAACACACTACACACACTGTTTTGGGCAACGACGACTTTTCCTAAAAATTTTCATTGGCTTTTAAAACACTTTAATTTGCAATATTACGTAATGCATTCTATTCGCATGCATTTTGCAAAGAGTTTCCTTGGGTTTTTTCACAGTTTTGGTCAGAAATTTATTGATTATTTGTTATTTTTGAATAAAATTGTTGCAATGAAAAAATCTCTTGTTTCGTGATATTGTAAACTATTGACATAAAAAAAATGCACAAGAGAAAATGGCGGCGTACATACATGTTTTCGTCCAGTTTATTCGAGTTCATTGTGTAAAATTCTTCGTTCTGTTTCGAGTTTTTATCGTTATGTCGTCTGGCCAGATTGTTGTAGTGTAGCATTACTTGCTGAAATACAACTCAGATTGTAAGAGTTGGCATTGCGAGCAGAGTCAGCTGCGATTGGGTATGTATTATCGGCGGCGGCCAGATTTCTTCATATATTTGGGCAACCAGCTGAACATTGTTTTTCAATCCAAAAAATTAAGTTTTCACAACCACGAGCAAATATATATAATGTTAATTAAATCAAAATTTATATTCTAGATTAAATTATAGCGGCTCACTTATATAATTACCGAATTACGTCAGTAACAAGTATCTAAATGCAGTACAGAGATAATATATTTCATATTCAACACATTTACTCATAATAAACCTATTTTGAAAACGGTTCAGCCGATATTAGCGGTTGCTTCGTGAAACCTAGGCAAATCTAAAATCAATCGGCGGCAACGCGCCGCCGTTTTGCGCGAATGACGCTTTAAACTCTGAGCGCGTGTTCATCAATTTGTTTTCAATGCAAAATAGCCCTTTGACAACCACATTTCAGACAAATAACGTTCGGGAAACCTCTATATAAAATAAAAAAAAACAGCCTCACTAAAGCTAGTACTTCTCATACACGTTTTCTCCTCTTTAAAAAAACAATCTAAAATTTTTATTTATTTAAATTCATATTTAATTATAACAATAAAAGCGTGCAATCCATTGGATAACGAGAAACTTTACTATATATAAAGGAAATGCACTAAGTAATCGCTATTTCAAAGGAAGGTTTTTCTGTTTATATAATTGTTTCTGAAAAACCCTACCAGTTTTTGAAGCGAAAACGGAGAATTGCCTTCGGCTAAAATCGGCTTTATGAAAAAGAAGGTCATATAGGCTAAGCCTTTCTTAAAATATTAATACATATGTAAGTCCCACAACATCCAACTTCGGAACAAAGGAAAACTGCTCTCCAATCAGTGAACTGTGCACGATATAATTCGTATACACACTGACCGACACCTACTGTTTAACGTCGGCTCCGAACGATCAATGCAGTTTATAGAGATGTTTTTACATGACTTAGAGATAAATGGCTTACTCGTAAAGTCGTCGGTATTTGTAAGGTGGAAACCCCGCTGAAAAATTGTTAGATGTTCTCACCCGGAATTGAGCCTGGTTCATAATAGCCGATCACACAATCAATACACCACGGTGACCAACAGTAATATAGTAATATTAACAGTAAAATAGTAATATTATGAAAATATTTGTTATATATTAAATTGTTTAAATTGTTACTGACATAATACGGCAGTTGCATTGTGAAAACTCATTAATTAAAACTTAAAGCTATTGTTGATTCATCTAACATTATACATATTTGCTCGTGGTTGTGAAATCTACCTTTTTTTTGGATTGAAAAACAATGAGCCGATCTTGCCCAAATTTTTGAAGAATTTAAGCCGCCGCTGGCTATCCAAAACGCTCACGCCGCCAATAATATCCCATTGCTTCAAGCTCTACACTGTACCATTCTGAGAGGCAAACATAGAGCCCGACACAACCAGTCGCATAGCGAACGACGAATTAAATTTTCTTGTCGAACAAACACAAATGCCTGGCGTCTTGTCATTGTTTTACGGTGGCAACAATAATTAAAAACATGACCAGAAACTCAAATTTTATTTAAGTTGGCATCTTGCTCATATGAAAAACATGACAAAGGACTATTGCATGGTACTTTGGACCTTACCGCTCAATGTACCATGTACCCTTTTAAAGATCTACCCAGATTTTCGGTCCAGCCATTTTACAAGCCACATTTAACATTCGATCCTCGTCAAATTAGGTAAAGTGCAAATATGGAAGATCTATTATCAATCTATGCAATATTGGAAAATATCAGTTAACGTTTTCATGTAGCCTCCATACATAGGTTAAAGCTGAGACCCGCTCTACAATTCAAATATTTTATATGATATCACTCAAATTTAGAATAGGGCGTTATAAGCGACTTTAACCAAATCTACCGAAGCTTGATTATATTGGTCCATCTTTTGAAATAGCCCTGCCATCTTTTATTTACATACTTTCTACTCAATAAATTTTTTGTTGGTTTAAGCATTTATTTAAGCAATAAGAAATAAAAAAAAATCATTTTTGATTTTTTGTTGTTGAAAAATAGGTGTGGTAAGTAATGACTCAAGGCCAACAGCAGGATACTGTCTACCTTTCATACAAATGCTAGTTTAATGTCCTGAAAAGAACACAGCTAATTAAACCCAGACAATTGGCAGAAGACAATTAAGAATATGTATTAGTTGTCAAAAAAAGGGAAAAATTGTCTGTGTGACGTAGGCGTCCAGCCAATTATGAAGCAAACACTTTTGAGCAACCGTCGATAGTGTCGGCTCGTGCTCTGATTTTGTTTTGTTTAGATTTGACTGACATCAATCATACATTCATTTAATTCTTATAAAAGCCAATTTATATTTTTTGTTGCATATTGTGTCGGTGTTTTTACTTTTTCCTGAAACGTGCAATGGAAAATGTCTTTTATCGCAAGGCAAATAGTAGCAATACAGCTATTGCATGAGCTATATATTCGTAATGCGAAAAAAAACAAAAAACGTTAATAGGACGTGTTGGTTGAATCCGTTGCTGCCGAAAATAAACGAACGCAGCCTGGAGGCGCATTGGTAAACGATCTTCTTTGTATTCCACAGCAACTCCCACTCCCGGAACAGGGAAATTATTTTCAGCGTTTCCTCTTGCTTTTTCTATTTATCTATTTAAAGTTATCTGTAAAATTAGAACAAATATTATTATTTGTGCTACCAACAACATTTCAATTATATTTACCAAAAATTCAAATAGAAATAAATTCCAAATTTTATTGCGGTCTTTTGTTTTGTTGTTTTTTTTTACAAATTTCTACGAAAAGTCATCGAATTGGCCGCCTACGTCAAATCACTTGCCGAATTTACTGTCTGCAAAAAATCAGAGGCAGTGCCGAAGACAATGAGAGACGTGTATGTGTTTAGTTAAAAAGTATATATGTATTGCTATTGTCTTCGCAAAATTGTCCTGTGTAAACGACAGGTAAAATAGTTTTAAAACAGGAAATTATAATTAAAGACCCGAGCACAGATCTTTTTGAAAAAGCTTCTGCTTCGAAAAATGTAACGCACTATCATTGTTTTTTTTTAAGGTTACTAAACAAGGATTTGTATGAAAATTACTCGGTTAGAAAACGAGTTGGCCTCACGTCGCTTAGTGAACGAATAAGAGTAAATATTCTTATTTTTTAAACAAAAAGTCAAACATGACACACAATGCTTTATTAAAACATAGGTTTTTGGAATGTATACTAAACAAATAATCAAACTTTAAGAAGCGTCATTGGCGCATTTGTACTGGGTACATCTGCCCGATATGGGATAATTTGAAGAAATTTTAAATGATTTTAAAACACAAAGTGTAGTAATTAATTTATTATATTTTTTTTAATTATTTTATTACAATTTATATTTTTTTTATTGTTTTATTTTCAGCACATATATTTTCACAGAAAAAAGACGCGCGTTTCAACATGTTTCCTTTTCCTTTTTGTTATATTAAAGAATTTTTAATTTCCTTATTTGTGACGGACATCCCAAGACAACAAACTTTAAAAATCATATGGTATCACAACCAAAGAAGTGTATACAAAATACTAAAAAACAATGAGTTTTGTATTAAAATTGAATGTAAATATAGAACGAGACAAATTACGTAGTAAACAACTGGGAATTAGTTACTAGCGACCAATCCAGAGTTATTTTTGTGAAAAAAATATACAGAAATTCAAATCAGGTGTAAAATCGTTATTGTTCATTCGAAAGGTAATTTTTGCCATTTATTTTTTGAATATAATTTCCTTTAATTGGTGGTCGCAACTACGCCTCAGGGTGTCCATTATGAGGGTTCAATTTTGGATGACTCGTGCTTTTCGCGGCGTAAGCCTTTCCATGATGAAATGGCAAACATTACTGAAAAGAAATAAAATAAAGATTAACACAGCTCATGCGTAATCTGTGAAAAAACCCTATAAAAAATATCTCTAGATCGATCATCCATTAGTATTAATTAAATCAGTTCTGCATGATATTTTTATTAACTATACCATTTGTTTAAGAACGGCATTTTTATATATTATTTGGTGTTTGTATTCTAAATTTTTGTCATTTCTTTAAGGCCAGTGTTGAGTATTCTGTTAAATTTTCATTTTAAATCTTAACTTTTCAATTCAAATTTAAATTGCCCGCTACACATACGTACATTTGCTAAAGATCAAACATAAAATAAATAAATTTTCTCATCAGAGGAATATTTCCTTGTTTTTTGTTAAACAAGCCTTGATCAATAAGCTAATATCGGCGCAGCCGATTTTTGGCGACGCCGCCAAAAATATTATGTCGACTCATTTCTCAAGGCATGTGTTTTCAGTTTTTGGTTTGTTATCATTTGTTGTAAAGTTTATTAGTTTCGAATATGTCTTTAAAACTTTTAAAACAAAGTGTCGATATTGTCGAACAGGACGCGAAGCCAGCACATAAAAACAAAGGCGGTAGGTATTTTCCTATTTCTTCTTGACAAATTCCACAGAAAATGTAAATAAATAAATAAAATACTATTTATTTCAGGCAAACAATCTAATTTATCTTCTATTGCGAAAACAAAGCATATTTACAACAAAGCCCGAAATCATCAGCCTCAGAAGACGACGAATCTGCAGGATGTGTGTAGTGAACTGAGGAAGGAATCGAAAAAATCGGAGGAAAATATGAAGAGACTTCTGGCCTTGTCCATGAACACTATTAAAGTTAAAGACGCCGAAAAGGTAAGGCGTTAGCAAAGTCGCTGTAGTATATCTGTTTGCAGAAGTATAATTACGTCGGCCAACTCCAAATGTAACTAGATATGTCTCAAGGCCCCTTAAGGCGGATCAGTGGTGTAACATGATTCAAGAAAAAGAAGGAAACTGCATAAATTTATTCTAGTCAAAAGTCTTAAATATTGACAATGTTTTCGTCATTGATAAAGTATACGCGCAGATTCAAATGAAACAAAGTCCAATTTAGAGTTGGAGGAGCTTCAAAGTTTCATAATGATTCCCTTTATTTTATTTGCTTATGTCGTTTTTGACTAAGCTGATTGGTCAGTCTTCCTTCATGAATTAAATAAAACTAATTTATTCCATGTTTTCCCAACGTTTCGTTAGCTTTTTCTAACTTCTTCAGGGGATGTTTATTTGAAAATCCTGTCGACAAAAAGTGTTGTTATTTATAATTTCCTATGATATGTTAGCTTTACTTACAATTAGTTTTGCGTTTCATTCGTCATAATTTCTTATTACTATTAAAAAACTGGAAATCACGAATCAATTTAATAAATTAATAATAAAATAATAATAATTATAATAATAATTGTTGTGCCAACATAAACTTTGTTGCACTGCTCTCCTTCATTCCCCATGCATGTTATTCAACAGAGAATATTAAAATCAAGAAACACCAAAGAAGACAAAGACAACACAAAGCTCCAATACTCCGCTGCAATAAGTTGAACTAAACAGAAGTGCGTTACTGTGATATTAGTGTTAAGTTTTACTGTGATTTTTACATTTATTTATTATTTTATTATTAAATTGTTTCGTGATGTCCAGTTTTTTAATAGTAATAAGAAATTATGACGAATGAAATGTGAAACTAATTGTAAGTAAAGCTACATATCATAGGAAATTATAAATAACAACACTTTTTGTCGACAGGATTTTCAAATAAACATCCCCTGAAGAAGTTGGAAAAAAGCTAACGACACGTTGGGAAAACATGGAATAAAATAGTTTTATTTAATTCATGAAGGAAGACTGACCAATTAGCCTAGTCAAAAACGACATAAACAAATAAAATAAATACCCATTTGGTCAAAGAAGAAGGATTCCCTTTATTGCTCGCAAACTGCTGATACTATCGGGACTGTACAGATGTTGGAACAAATCTAGTTTAGTAACAATTCTTAAAAAAACGAATAAGTTTAACAAAAAAAAAGTCGGCGGCAACCTATATTTTCCGAGTTATGGGAGCCTCAATTTCGGACCTACAACTGGAAATATCTGTGATGTTTGGAATTTGACCTAGGCGATATTAGTATCGTTGGAAAGGTATATAAATCATTTAACCCATTGGGGGCTGGGGGGTCATTTTGTGTATTAGTGACCCGAGTTTCTGTGAAAAATGTGTCAAAACTCGGAATATTGCCTATTTAAAGGTAATAGTTTGTTGCCAACACAAAGCTTTTATTGGGTACTTTGATTTAAATGCCAGAGGTATTGGCATTTTAGTTTCAGTTTTTGTTCAAAATTTGTATAACATTTTTACAAAAAATTTACATAGATCTTTTTTCGATATGAAATTATCAGTCTTGCCATTTTCTAACAATATGGTGACATTTGTAGACGACATTACACGCTGTGGTAGCATTTCTTTTAATAACGCAGAAAAGTTTCATTCTAAAAAACTTGTTAGAGCATTAAGAGTAGTAAAATGAATATAAAAAACAATAGGGAAATGCGAAAATTGTTCAGCGATTAAGTAAGAGGGGCGAACAATAAATATTATAAGGGACTGAGTCTTAATACCAAATGAGGGGAATATTTTTGCCCAAAAGGCCATCACCTAAGACTTGTAATACTAGAAAAAGTTGCTGGTGGATGGATTTGGAGGTTAGAAATACATGCAAATCATTAAGAAATGTATGAAAACTGGAATGAAATGTTGAAGTAAGAGATGTATAAGCAGAAAATTGCGCCGGAGGCAAACAATTATTTGAAAAAAGTCGCGCGATTTTTTTTTTACAGATCGAATATACTTTATGTATGTATCACTGGAATGACGTTGTAATAAGCTTTCCAACGTATTGCTTAATAATAAAGGAAAGGTTTCACAGATATGGCTTAATATCTGAATTATACGTCTGAACTTTCGAGGCGCATATCTCGGAAACTCTGGGAGACCGTCGATTTTTTGTTTTATATTTTCTGCTTAGAATCAAAAGATGTTCCAAATTTGGTGTCCGTGCGAGAGTTGTTACTAAACTAGATTTAAGCCTGGGAAGCTGCCTGCTCTTAAATACATACCCGCTGATATTGGTTAAAACTCATTCGTTGCATGAACGTGAAATAGCATTCACTATGACTATGAGTTATGTAAAAGACCGAACCATCTCAAAATATACTCATTTTATGAAGCGGCTTCATTCCCGAGTTCCTAGATTGGGCTTTCCCACAGCTGGCCAGGCAAAGCATTTAAGTCTGGCCGAAGTTTGACCACCCAGAAAATAGTAATATAGGTATGCAAACAGTAGTTCTTAGCATCACATACTACAAAAGTCCGGTAGCAGTGATCAGTCTAAGAGGGTACTTTTAGTCTCGAGTCCATTGACTCAGCCTGCTCATAGCTGAAAAACATTACCGTTATTTGGACTGTTGGAAATTTTATGGCGATGAAAAATTACATTTAAAACGACAGTTGCCCCATCCTGATAGGATCGGTAGTTTGCGAGCAAATACGAAAAGAATGTTTTCTCTTTCAAGCCCACTTATTTCAGACGGGCGTGTCTGTGTTCATTCTCTTATATAAATCGGCGGCTACAGCTTTATTGCTGGAAACCAAATTTTGCCACTTTTGACTAATCTTTATTTGTTTAAGTGATAAAAATCGCATAAAAAACATTTTATTACATTTAATGCTAGAGTGTAGAATTGAGCAAATACACGAAAAGTGCAGAATATTAAAGATAATAGATGGGTATCGACCAATTTCATTGCTGCCAGTGCTATCAAAAATTTTTGAAACAATATTGCCTTCAAGATTATGGAAAGAATGTGGGAAATTAATCTCTGACGTACAGCACGAATTTATAGCAAAACATGAGTTCATAGTATATGCCATCAATTGGAACACACACTACGAAAAAACCTTTTCAAGCAAGAACATAGTGTAGTTTTATCCACAAAGACCTGGGGGTCAGCTGAGTGGGCTTGGCCGGACAATTGAAGAGGTGCAGTACATCATGTGGTCCCTGATGGCAGGCGGGACAGATGTCCGGAACGTTAGCATCAATTCGTGCCCAGTAAGAATTGAGGCGACTGCACCATCCAGATCTCAGCTGCGCCAGAACCACGCGCGTCTGCCGAGGTAGTACCTTCTCTTCAGGAGTAATCTCCGGTGGACCTCTCTCTCTAGATCATGAAGATCGTACCTGATCTGTCTGGTTGGAGGCATCCTGTTCAAGAGATGGTGGTTAGGATGACTGCTGCGAAAACACCCTAGCAGATATTGCTTAGATAACAGAAAGTTGTGTCTGCGCACGGTAAGGACCTTCGTCTCCTCATGAAGATGGTCCTCAGAAGACATAATAAGACACCCTGTTGATGTTCTAAGGGCGGCATTCTGGCAAGTCTGAATTTTCTTCCACTGCGTCGTACTCACGTTCGCCGACCATACAGGTGCTGCGTAGTTTGCTACAGCCCGACCTATCGCTCTGTAAGAGGTCAACAAGGTTTCTTTGTCCGCTCCCCAAGTACTGCTGGCAAGTGACTTGAGGACCTTGTTCCTACTTTTGAGTTGCTGTCCAATGTGACCCCAAGGATTTTGGGGTAGTTGGTGGTCGGGATGTTGACGTCATCGACTTTCACATTGAGTGACAACCGCACCTCTGCGGTCCAAGCAGTAAACAATGTGGCTGATGATTTGGAGGCGGATATTTTCATATTCCTCGCAGTGAAGAAATGTGCTAAGACAGTGAGGTAACAGTTGATTTTCTCGCAAATGTCATTCACTTTAGGTCCTGACGCCAGAATTGTGCAATCGTCAGCGTACGACACAATTTCAACGCCGTCTGGTGGTGCAGGAATTTTAGAGAGGTAGAGGTTAAACAGAGCCGGGGATAAAACTCCACCCTGGGGAACTCCTTGTTTAACTCTACGGGGCTTCGACTTTCTGTCTCTAAATTCTACATATGACTGGCGCCCACACATATAGTTTACGACCCAACGTTTCAAACTGGGCGGAAGGGACGTTGCTTTGATGACGCGGCTGCTGCGTTAATGATGGCCCGGAACTTTTTCTCGGCTACCCGAACGTCCGATGGAATAGCTAGATTATTAATGCTGTGGTTGGTGGCTTCTCTGAAGGCCTCCCAATCAGACTTTTTTTGATTGAGAAACGTATGGCGTCCAGAGGTTATGAAATCGGGTGGTCTATTTATGGAGAGAATTATGGGAAGTTGGTCCGATCCTAGTGAGATGACGGGTTGCCAGGTGACGTCGTTGATCAGGCCAGGCGATGCCAAAGTGATGTCGGGCGAGCTATGGCAATCGCCCATAATCCGCGTGGGGCGTCCTCATTCACTGTGCAGAACGTAGAGCTATCAATTTGCTCCGCCAAAGCTATGCCCCTCTGGTCGTTGTCTAGGAGAGAATGCCACAGTTCGTGGTGAGCATTAAAGTCTCCTAGGACCAAGCGGTTATTGCCTTATAGCAAATTGCTAATGTCTGGCAAATAACGCGGGGCACAGCTACCAACCGGCGGGATGTATACGTTGTCCATTATCTGTGGTTCTCTTTGCTGTTAACGCCAATTCATTAGTAAAAGCTGTTCAGACAGTTCCAGGAATTGATTATGAAGGAATTTACGTTGACAAAATATTTGTCATAGCATCCGGAACTCCTGCAGAAGTCGCATCCAATCTGAACAATTTTTACAACAATATCCAAAGCTGGACAACCTCACATTGTGCGGTAATACCAGAAGGAAAGTCTAAATTGTTACACTCATGTAGAGAAATACATCTACACCTCTAACCAAACCAATATCTTGTTCAAACATAGAAATCGATACTAGGTTATCGCATTACAACAAAGGTACAACAAATCGGATAATTTTCGTGGAATTGGTTAAAGAAATACTCAAAAACTTTTCTCATGACCTCATCTTATACGCAGATTGCTTATTTCAGAATGGGATCACAACTTATGCAGAAATACAACAAAGTTTAGTTAATGAATTTGTAATTGTCAAGCAAGCAGTCCGCCTTTACAGGTATTTACTCAGCCGAAATTGCTGCAATAGCTTATGCAACATCTTAAGCAACAAAAAAGATTTTAAAACTGCTATATGTACTGACAGCCTCGGTTCTGCCAAAGCCTTATTACACAACAAAAAAGATAAAAAGTGCAGCATTTTGGAAAATAATTGTAGCCAACCCTTTGTTGCTTCTTTGGATCCCATCACACATAGGAATCATTGGAAATGAATTTGCTGACAAAGCTGCAAAAGAAACTACCAAATTACCGATAATAACAGAGGTACCATGCTTACCACAAGTTATAAGAAATCAGTTCAAAACATACTTGACCTGCCGACTCCAACTAGATTGGCAGAACACCGGAAGTTTCTTATGCCATCACAATCCTTCACTTTGCAGACAACGTTACCATAGCCAATATACAAGACCACAATGTATAAAGCTTGCTCGCCTTAGAGTTGGAAAAGTCCTATTTAATACCCAGCACTATTTTAACCACACAAACATCGTACAGTGTGAGTACTGTCATCATGATTTAAGTATCCAGCATGTGCTTTTAGACTGCCCAATATCTAAAATAAACAAACCATTATCAATACTATTAGACTGCTCAGAACCCAATACATTATTTAAAATCATTCAAAGCTTCAGCAAACACAATATTCATACTAATCAATTCTAATTTATAACTACTAGGTACGCATTATGGTCTCGTTACCCTGCGTTGTAATTTTGTATTTTTCAAATTTAATTTGTAAAATATCGTTTTAATAAATAAATAAAACTATTGTGTAAAGAAGAAATCCATAGGCCTTTAAATGTTTTAAACAATAAGACGATTAACAATAAGAAGATTCTTTGAGTTTTTTTGGTTTGTTGCTGCTTTTACTTTTTGAAAGAGGAATTACTCCACAAGCTTATTAGATCAGGTTTGTTGTTGTTTGTCATAGAGCGAAGGATCTTTAACCAAAAATTTAAATTTTGAATATACATATGTTTCAAAAAATGAGAAGCCGAACATGGCGTTACTTTTAGGAATGAATAAATCGGATCCCCTTATTATAAAAAATAACCTAATTGCCATGGGGCTACAATGCATTGATGGCAATCTCATAACAAGGACTAAATTTATTAATTTTTATTCCCGTTACTTCCCAGTTGGTAGGGTAAGCAGCGATTTAAATAAACAATCATTCAAATCTGATCTGCGTAAACTGGCAATTTTTGTTAATAAATTTGTATTGGTAGGCGATTTTAATAGCAGACAAACTTTTTGGGGATGTCAGCAAAGCAACTTATGGAAAAACTTGTAGTATGAGCACGTTCATTCCGACAGATCCAAAGAAATGACCATCTAATTTAGATTCATTGCTTAGAAATGTGTACTGCAATATTAAATTGGTTGCAGTTATAAATAACGTGTGTTCCGATAACTTTCCCGTCAGATGCGAACTAAGCACAACCTGAGAATAAGCAAATCATCAAAAATACATCTACCGTAGAGCAAACTGGTCTCACTATAAAAAATATATAAACCGAAATCATTCTAAAATTACAAATGACATACAATAGCTGCCATAAATCTGGTCGACAATATGAAAAATACACGTACAAACAGCTAGTGTGCCAAAACGTTTAATACAACCAACTAAAACTGCCTTACCGTACTCGGTCATAGTTAAAAATCTAACAAGTAATGGCTACAGGCTATGTTGGAAAAACTTCCGGGATAGAGTTGATTTTAAGAGAATCAAGGAATAATATGATATCTACATTGGATAAATTATCTTCTCCGTTCTGGAACAACTGCAAAATATTAAAGAAGAAAACAAAAAAAAAATCCCACATAATTTCACAAAAATTCAACATACGTATTCTACATAAAGTGAAATCTTGGCTTCCTACGAGTATTTTCAAGCAAACCACAAAACTTCTTCCAGTCTTAGTAAAGCAAGTGCTATTTCTGATGTTGATAATGCTACAATATATCCGACAAACAACTACTCGGTTTCCTACATTAAGACAACAAAATCGATAAAACAATAAAAAAAAATCTCCTTGATTGGACAAAAGAAACATAATTTTTTTGAAGAACTTAACGTTTGCAGATTGCCAACATCTGGCAATCTGCAAAAACTGTTGCCATACTTAAGCCAAATAATCCATCAGAGACTCCAAATTCCTACAGGCCAATTTGTCACCTACCATCTCTAAGTAAATTATTTGGAAAAATCATAAAAGCGAAGTTGGTATACTTTATAAGTGAAAATAATTCGGCTTCAGAAATGAGCATACGTAACACGTCACAACCACTACTTAAAATCAAAAACTTGGTTCATAAATACTTTAACTGTGTAAAATCCTCTGGAATGGTCCTATTCTAAATAAATAAGGTTATTTATAAATAAAAATGTTCAATTTCCCAATGGAAATTACAAAACTCATTTAAAGCTTTTTAAGCGGTAGAACGTTTAAGGCATGTTGTCATCAAATGAGTTTTTACATTATTTTCAATATTTACACATTTGACATACCAACATTTCCTGGATTCATTACATCTATGTTCGCAGATTATATATCTACCCTGAGTTCTGATGACAAATCGGTTAACATTACTGGAAAACTGCAATCAGCGCTAACAGAGATTAATAATTATTTTATCAAATGAAAAATGTAAAAGTTCATCTACTTTACAAAACAAAGTTCATCTACCTCACGAAAAAACGAAAACAGCGTTACAATCCGCAAATCCCTTTTATCTTTGTGAACCATACGTTGGAATGAAAGTAAATGTAAAGTACTTAGGTGACAGAATTAACTTTAAACTTCATATTCCCTACGTAGTGAACAAAATTAATAAGGTCACTCAAATGATGTATGATGAAGGTTAAAGCTCTACTTAGAAACGGGAAACTAATTATAAAAAAAGTGTTCGAGCCCATACTGATTTACTTATCGGCTTCAAGTATCGCAGAGCAAACTACTTAACCCTCCGACGGCTGAGTCATCCGTTGCCTTATACGAAGTACAAGGTCCACAGGGACCTATTTCTATTTGTATGGAGTTTTATATAAAAACGCTTTTTTTACATTTTTTTGTTTTGATTTATTATTATTTACTAATTATACATGTAGAATGAATGTTAGATTTTTTTTTATATATAACATTAATTTTTTATGAGTTTTATATGAAAAAAGCCTAAAACTAAAACTATTGTTGTGTAGATTGTCCCTCGTCCAACATATTTTCTGTGCAGGTGTAGCATCGATGCATAAGTGTTGAATGCTCTGCACAAACTGGATTGTTACAGGAATGGCAATAGGCCCTTGTTTTCCTCTGCCGTCCGTACTCAGAACGGCATAGGCGACATGACGGTCTGTTCGTACTAGACGCAAACGACGGTGCAGCTCCTTCTGCCGGTCTTGAGAATATCTAAAAAGAACAAAATTATGCAGTTATTCTGCTTTTGAACATTAGAATTGTTTTTTCTTACCTTTACATCAAATGCTTCCATTGCGTTCCGTATCCTTGGATATGCGGTTATGCGGTTGCTCAGCGCTCGTTCCTTTATGTTTGGTAGTGCCAATTGTTTTGTCAGCATCAGTAGGAATGACCGTCGTCTGTCACTTCTTTTTATTGACTTCATCTCGTTGCATGAAATAAATGCAGCTAATGCAGCAATGTCCACCATATTAAAAAACATGGCCAATGGCCAGCGGTTTGTTGAGCGCTTGCATGTATATGTGCCAAGCATCTGGTCCATTGTATCAACGCCCGATTTGTTGGCGTTGTAATCCAAAATAGCAAACGGCTTCTTCTTTTCAGTTTGCATGTCCACACCGCAAGTAAAAATGTTGTGTCGACAGCAAAATTGGACGCAGTGCCCAAGAAGAACAATCGCCTTCGTTGAAGCCGAACAATGTGCTGTTGACAGAACGCGTATGATTTTTTTGGAATTTCCGAGGCACACATGTCTTATTCGAGCGCACTGTTCCAACATATGCGGTTTTCTTCTTGATCAAAGTACGCGCCAAAGCCTAAGTTGTGAAAAAATTGTCGGCATAAATTGTGCGGCCCGTATTCAAATATCTCTCCGAAAGTTGAAGTACAACATTGCCCTTGATACACCTCTCGTGCCTGGTCAGGCAATTTCCCAGAGTAAATCATTCCTTTGACAGGGTAAAATGATTTCGAGTCGCACAACCACCATGTTTTATACCGTACTTGGCAGGCTTTGATGGGATGTATTGTGTGACGCGGGTGCGGCCTCTATATGGGAATAACTGCTCATCAACGGTCACTGCATCATGCGGAGTGTAAGCTGCTGCCAAGTTAGACTGCAACATTTGCCAAATATCATCAATAGCCGCAGTTGATGTGTCGCTGCTGTCGCGCATTTCCATTGTCGAATCTAAGGCATTGTTTTATGCACTTCATACGATCTAATGATAATGCAGCTTTATATATTAGACAGCGCGTTGTGTCCCATAACTCTTCAAGAGGTTCACTATTCGATTTAGTGAGTCCAGCGTACAAAATAATAGCCAAAAAAGCATCGAACTCTTTCAAAGTGATTGGTTTCCATTCCTTTGTGCTAGTTGGATTTGCCAAATTCCATGCAGCGTTCACTTCCCTGCCTTTCCGATATGATTCGCGTGTTATGATGTACGCCATGTCTTCGGTGATGAGCGAGCGGAATATGGTAAAGAGATCATATGTGGTTCCTACTGGTCCCGGATTCCTCCTTGTGTAGTCGACCACGTTATGAGCACGGGAAGTCGGTGGTGCATTTTTAGTCCATTTGGTGCCATCTTTGGAAATGAAGTAATTGTAACTTGTTTGCTGAGCATCAGTTTCTTCCTCTTCATCATCGTCGTCATCACTAATATCTTCACTGATGTCTATATGTGGTTCAGTTTCGGCATCCGAATCATCAACATGAAAATTTGCTTGATATGTGAAATCGTCATCATCCGCACCTTCAAGACCAAATGCAGGAATTGCACCTTCATCGTCATCATTCATCTCTGCACTCATGAAGTCTGCAAATCTATCATCCACTGCACGTCTTTCATCCTCACTCATTTGCTGGTAGCGTGTACTACGACGAACCATAATTTCAGCAATGTCTTAGTTTTCCTCTGCCAATGTACTTTTATTTCTCTTTATCTGCGTCTATGTAAGAGTAAGGGTAAATTCAAACAACTCAAAAGGGACGGTAACAAAAATTCAAAAAGGGACGGAAAGTTTATTATGTTTCAAGGAAAGGCACAATAAAATAATCCAAAAAGTAACTAAAATTCAAGGACCACGTTTTTGATGTGTTTAAACAATAAAACAAGCCAAATACAGTGCATTTATTAACGATTTCTTGAAATTTCAGTACTACGTCCTAGCGGACGTGTGAAAACACGTTCCCGTACTAAACACATTTAAATCTCAATAGAAACTAATCTATTGGTCGGATCGCTTTGAAATTTTTCTTAAAACAATTCTAGATAAAATTTCCTTGGAATACATGTGGGGGTCGGGTATACTTTCCATGGACCATCAAGGAGTAATTTCAGTTTGAAAATGAAAAAGGTCCTCATGGACCTTCTCACCCGCCGTAGGGTTTAAATGATCCACAGGCAACCATGGAACCACATTATTTCAGGATTCGAAATAGTTCAAGCTAGAGTCAACAGACTAATTTCAAGAGAGCATGAGTTAATGCTATAATCAGCATAATTTTGTTAACCTAGAGTTAATTTAAAACTAATATAAACTTTTTAAAAATGTTTTTTCCACTACGTATTTTCTCCCATTTGAATATTAAAAGAATTTACATAATATGTTACTTTTTTTTAATTAATTTGTATTTATTGTTTTTGACATAATGGTTTACAAATGACTTTACCAACTAAAGAGTTTAGGAATAAAACTTCCTTTTCTACTTAGTAATTCAAATATTCTAATTAAGAAACAATTTGCAACTATTTAAAATGCAAGAAAAAATTATACAAAACCTATTTAAAGCAATTTTATTCTAAGGCGATGTAAAATTATGCTGATATAATATCATTTATATGAGGGTAAGGGGATTGTTGGCACCATATTTTAAATTTTGTTGTGAATTTATCAATTTTAACAACCACAAGATCTACATTTGCAATTGTATGAACGCGTAGAGCCATGGTAAGTAACTTCAGTATCATCTTTAAAATCTTGTTTTGCTGAATTTGTAGTTTTTTAAGTCGCCATAGACGACCACACTGATGCACAATAGAATATTATAGGTTGAAAAATTGTTTTAAAATCAACATTTTATTTGGTAAAATAAGAAGAGAATTCCTATTTATAAGAGGATACATAATTCTGGTTGTTTTATTGAGTTTATATACAACATAAGGTTCATGATCCTTGCAATTTAATCTAGGATCCAAGATGTCACCTAAATATTTGACGTTTTTCCTCCACTCAATGTCATGATTCATAAAACGAAGAGGGGCTTGTGGGACATAACATGATTTTCTCTTCCTTGTGAAGTATATTGCTTGAGTTTTGACTGGGTTTGCCATGACATTTTTTAAAATCTTGGTGTAGTTCGACAAGTACAGTTTGGAGATTTTTTGTAATATTAAACGAGTAGATGTTTGAGCTGAGTATTGACGTGTCGTCGGCGAAAATTGATGTACTGCACCCCATTGGTGTTGGTATGTCGGCCGTAAAGATATTATACAAAATTGGTGAAAGGCACGAGCATTGCGGGCATCCAGTTGGTATAAAAGTTTGTTCAGAGTATGTAGAACTGAGAAACACGATTAAGGATCTGCCAGTTAGAAAACTGAATTATTTTTTATAATATCTTGAGAAAAATTTAGTCTGTGCATTTTGAAAATCAGACCGTTGTGCCAACCTGAGTCAAAGGCAGATTTTATATCGAGAAGTACAATACCAGTTGAATTTCTTTCCTTAAAATTTGAAAATATGTTACTTAGATCCAAATAATTACCTACAAAGTAGAAAAGGAATGTTACTGTAGCCAAAAAAAATCATTCGCCTTCTGCAATTTTCTAATTAAAACATGTTTCTGTGAGTGTGGCCTTCGGCCGGGATTATAGACTTAAGCTACGGACACCCCTTATCTACTTAGTAGGGACATAAATACTGTTACAACATTGAACACACCCATTTCAATAGTAGAACTGAACATACCCCGTTAATGTAATATGGGTTTTGAAAGCTAACCTCAATAGCGTTAGTCTGTAACGGGATTTTAAAATTGTTTCAACTTTCATCATGGAGTGGTCAGATTATGAGAACCGTATCGCTGTAATAGCGCTTTTCAAGTGTGAAATGAAAAAAGCGATATTTTCAAAACGCTCCGGCCACTAGGGATTAGCCGCATGTTCGTCTACCGATGCATAAAACTGCTTGAGGAGACTGGAGATGTAAAAGACCGCCACCGGTCGTGCCGCCCACGCTCTGTTCGAACACCGCATATCATCAAAGCCTTTAAATCAAGAATTCAGAATTGAATGCAGCTTTAGTTTAACAAGAACCCGTTTTGGAAGCTGTTGTGAAGCCTCTTAACAATTTCCTGTTCCAAAACCAGCCATGGACTTTCCAGCAGGTTTTTGCGCCGGCCTAAAAGGCTAAAACGTCCCAGGCCTGGCTTTGAAACAATTTGCCAGCGTTCATTTCCCCTGAAGAATGTCCCTCAAGCAGTCCAAATTTGAACCCATTGGATTACAAATGGTGGACGGTTTTAGAGGACAAGGTTTGTCACAAAAGATACCCCAACTTAAGACTGCTTTGGTTCGAGCTGTAGCCAATTTTCCAACGGACGAGGTTCGTGCAGCTATTGACGATTGGCCAGTGCGACTTAAGGCGTGTGTAAAGGCAAAAGGCGGACATTTCGAATAAGTAGATTCTTTTTGGATACAATATACATCTATAAATATATTAACAAATATTTGGTCCAAAAACATTCAGTACTTTTTATTTTACAGCATAAAACGTGTGTAATAGTATTTGTGTCCTAAGTAGTGTGTATAGGGACTTTCAAGTATTCTGCTTTCGATCACTGGAGCTAGAATTTTTGTAAAATTCTTTAATACATCTCCTCAGAACCCGCTTAAAAATGTGTTGGATTCGTTACTACTTTTTATTTAGCAGGAGAGTGGGCTTTCATTCTGAAGTAGATGGCATATACAACTCAAGTCCCGGCGTCGTCGTCGGTTTTAGGTCAGCATCACTTCGCGACTTCATCGACGTCACTTTAACACAAATTTAGTTGTTGTATCAGCTACAATATTTCATTACGCCACTCTTCCTCGGAATCCATTACTTCTGCTGCGTCGTCTAGATCCTGGCGCAGATACCGGGCCACCTCAATAAGCTGGGTCCAGTGACCTAGAAATAAGAGACGCGAGCTTCGCTGGGCAAGTGCATAGTGGCCCTTGACCACATGCCGGGCAGATGTTCTGTGTATTTGTCTCAATTCGGGCCCAATACGAATTGAGACGGTGATAACAATCATTGGCTGCAGCATTAACATATTTAGGGCAAGGATCGTACCCGCAGAGAGTTGGACACGACTTAAGAATAGAACTGACACAGTCAGTCGTTTGCGAGATACATTCTGATGCCCTTGACGCATTAAAAAGGACAATTTGTCTTGAGTGGATACGACTTCAAACGAACGCTGAAGAAAATAAAGTCCAATCACATCTTAAAAAAGACGGATTTTCTGGTGTTTTACATCAAATTTCTTATTGCAACAGTACAACTTTCCTTTTGTGTCGAAGGGTGTTGGATGCTGAATGTTGCATGTCATGTTTTAGCATTGGACCCTCTAAAAGGCGCCGTCAGGGTTGTGCAGTTTCTCAAACTAGTAGATTCGCCAAAGTTTTCGCATGTTATCATTACAATCAACATTGATTGTCAAACACCTTCTCTTTAGTAAGTAAATGTGAATGTTTCGATATTTACGCTACGCACGTTCTCGGTTGTCAATTCAAGTTATCCCGTTTTTTTGCAAAATAATTTAAAACTTGTTGAAGTCTTGTCAGGCAAGGCAGCGTGTAAAATACTTACATTGCACAATACGGCACACGTTTACCTTTGTTGATAGCCGGGCGGCCCTTCTGTCTCTAACATGCAATTGTTCTTTCATTCTCGTTGCTCAATCAACGAAGTTCTCTACAATTTTATCTAGCTAACACCACAAAAGTATCAATTTATCAAGACGCCTATCGGTTTTTTATTGGGGATTATATGCACGGGACTGGATTAAGGAATAAATACAAATTTAGTTATACTTTTTACCCATTTTTAAACAACAAGCTACAAGTAAAATTGCCTTGAAGTTCGGCCAGACCGAATTTTATATACCCTCCAATATCCCAATGGTTAGCAGTCCGTTTTGGATCTTTCCGGCACAGCCAAAATACTCTACTTCTCAGCCTAAACTTCAAATTACCATATATTTTGATTCGTAGCAAAATTTGATGAATGTAAGAACAGTTAATAGTCTGTTTAGAGCAGACGAGGCGTTTTTTAGGCCAGATGAGCCAAAACTTCCATTAATTATGCTCTGGTTTTAGGTATTAAGTCCATTCCAACTAACAGTAGCCATTTTGACCACTGTTTGTCCACAAAATAATTTGATTTGTTAAGCAAATACTTAAAACAGTGAACTTTTTACCGAGGTACCTTTATTATTGTTTCCCCTGGTGCTATTTCGCCCATTTTCAATCCCAAGCATCTTATGACACTAACGCATCATCATGTACTATTTTGGATCATAGGTTAATTCGTTTGACGGATGTTGCGCTTTCAACTGACACACGGACGGACATGGCTAGATCTTCTTAGAATTTTACCACTTTATAGGTTAGGCGATCAATATTTCGTGGTGTTGCAGACTGAATGACAAATTTAATACGTATACCATCGGTGGAGGGTAGAGAAACTACGAAAACATTTAATTGTAAGTCAGGGTATTCGAAATTAATTTTGACGATAGCCTCATCTTGTGTGTATACGAACTTGATACAAAAAAGACAATAAAAATATATATTGAAACTCACTCATTGTATTTGAGGAAATCAACTGAAAAAACATTAAAATGAAGACAAATAATTATTTAGGGATTGCTTTTTTATTTTTTTTAATAATTTAATGAAGTGTGTACAGAAACGGAATGCATAGAAGCAAAAACCTATATTTTGATTGAATATTCTTCATTAAATTTCTGTTTGTGCTGTTATGCGTTTTATATGTGTATTTTTTAAACATCGACAGGCAAAATACAAGTTTGAGATTTTGACATTTGAATTCGCACAAATGTCATAAGTGTCCCCCCAATTTTGTACTAAAGTGCTTACGTTTCCTTACGCATAGCTTTTCTGTCGCATAGAACGCCAGTGTATGTTAACGTTCGACGTCGTGGACCAGGGAGTAAGATTGACTTTTCAGGTAAAAAAATGTGTCAAACTCCATAAAATGGTCAGCGAAATTGCAGTGAAAATTGTTTTCAATCAATAACTGGCACACGGCACACAAAAAGGACGATTAACGTGGTTTACATGAACCAACTTAGTACTAGAATTAGTAACATGGCCAGTCTAACGTTTGGTTAAACGCCCCAAAAAACGTTTGTTTTAAAAAAATTTACTTTGTAGAAGAAAAGTTAAAGGTTAATTTTTGAAGTTTGTTAAAAAAAATCTTTTTTTAAACCGATGCACAGTGGGATGAGATTAAAAAATGGAAGTAATTCTGTCGTTTTTAAACTAATAGTCTGACTTTGATGAAATTTCACCCACTTATAGAAAATGGGTTTGCGAAGTTTTGTTTTAGTTTGGGCCACCACGATTTGCAGGAGCGGAGCTACAGAGCCCACAAGTTGGGCACCTCGAGTTTATACAATTTTAAACGCATGTAACTTTTGTATATTGTGTAGTTTCTGAGATATACTTGTTTCAAAATTGAAAAAAAATTGCCCTATGTTTTTTTTTTTTTTTTTTATATAAGCTTTATTTGAATTATTGAATCTGCTCCAAAGGAGCCTAACAATAAGTATACGAATCTTAAGTATAATTCAATAATGAATCCTAGTATGGATTTCTTGTAATGTGGGTCTCTGCTAATTGGCAGGAATTTTAATTAATTTGGTCAAAATAGTATATAACTGGTATGGATCACACGTGAGGATTTTAAACCTGGTTTGGCTTAAACCTCGTGATAATGGTCCAGAGGACCCTTACAGTCATTTACTGAGTGTTCGCGATATTATGTAGAGTGAAGAACTCTAGTTATGTATGTATAACGGATAACTCTAGAATAGCAGAGTGGACGACGTAATTTGGGTTTTGTAGGTTTTTCGCGTTGACTGTTTTAAGGATCACGTAGGAGAGCATTTAAGCCACGTGACGTAGAATGAAGGATTCTACACAGTCTTTTTGATTGTTCGTCCGCGATTGATATTGACTGTTTTAAAGATCACGTATAAGAGCGTTTAAGCCACGTGACGTAGAAAAGGATTCTACACAGTCTTTCGGGCGCGTGTGTTCGCGATTACTGTTACGGATGAAGATTAGAAAACACGGCGTTCGTTTCTCCGAAGTCTTAAAGATCTGGGACTGCACAATAATTGTCTAGCAAGTATGTTATCATGACGTTCGAGCTTCTCTTTGTGCTTTATATTGATTTTTTGAATTGCCTCTTTAACGAGAGGTATTTTCAAGTCTCGGTGGATATTTTCATTCCTCATATACCAAGGGGCACCGGTAATAAGCCGCAATGTCTTCGATTGGACTCTTTGGATTTTGTCGAGATTGCTCGAGCTTGCTTTGCCCCATAGCTGGGCACCGTATAACCAGATAGGTTTGATTGCACTGTTGTATAGCAGGACCTTATATTCAAGACTTAGTTTTGAGTTCGCGTTTAGGAGCCAGTGAAGTTGATGGACCTTAAGTTTCAGTTGAGTTTTCTTGGCTTCGATATGACTTCTCCAGGTGAGTCGGCGATCCAGGTGGATTCCAAGGTATGAAACATGATCAGATTGAGAAAAAGGGATATTGTTTAATTTCAATGTCGGACAAGTGCTAAAATTCAGTGTGAAAGTTACCTGTGTGCATTTAGCCTCATTGACTTTTATTCTCCAGTCAGAGAGCCAAGATTCTACTCGTCTGAGATGTACACCTAGATTCATAGATGCAATATCCTGCTTTTTATGTGTGGCCATTATAGCGGTATCATCGGCAAAAGTGGATGTTAGCACGTTTGGGCTGGTAGGAATATCTGCGGTAAACAGAATGTAAAGGATAGGCCCCATGACGCTTCCCTGGGGAACACCTGCTAGTATTTCGCGGTCATCGGTGACGTGTTGTCCACATTTGACTCTGAATCTGCGGTTTTCTAAGTAAGACTCAAGAATTCGATGCGTATTTGCCGGTAAGTATTTGCAAATTTTGTAGGTCAAGCCAAAGTGCCAGACTTTGTCAAATGCTTGAGCAACATCCAGGAATACTGCGCAGCAATATTCTCGCCGTTCAAATGATTTTTCAATTGCTTGGGTCAGACGGTTTACTTGTTCGATAGTGCTGTGACCTTCGCGAAACCCAAACTGATGGTCTGGTATTATGTTATTTGACACGAGAAACGGTTTTATTTTCGATAAAAGAACTTTTTCAAATAGTTTGGATAAGCAGGGAAGCAAACTGATCGGCCTGTACGAGGAAGGTATTGATTTGTCCTTTCCTGGCTTTAAAATCATTTGAATCAGAGAAATTTTCCACACTTTAGGAAAGTACCCATGTCTCAAAATAGAGTTAAATAATTTTGCCAGGAACTTCACAGCAATATAGGGAAGTTCCAAGATCATTTTAGGCGTGATAAGATCATATCCAGGTGCTTTACCTGGATTCACGGTTTCTTTAATGACATTCAGAACTTCATTTGCGTTAGTAAACAATGGAATTACGGCAGACATTTTATCAACAGGTGGAAGGATGTCGCTACTTGCAGGATTTGGGCGAAATACCTGTGATAGATGGTTTGCAAAAACATTGCCCTATGTTGGCGTAGTATTTTGGTAATAACTGAGTCAAATATCAACCATTTTATTTTTGTTTTGAAAACGTCAAAACTTGCAATGCAGGGTGATTCTTTCACGACTGGACAAATTTAACCAGCGTATTCCTTGGCTCATTTCAAGAAATAATGTCCATCTACGATCATGCCCAAAAATGCAATGGGCGAAATGGCAGCGTTTTGAACATTATCGGTCGGAGGGTACTAGGGTAAAATTGCTGAGTTCTGAACCAGTGGTCCTATCGTTCCAAAGTTATGAATATTTGACTGAAATTCAAATTTTTGTCGAGACCTATGTGTTACACCTGTGCATTATACTGTGTAGTTTCCGAGATATACGTTTTTAAAAATTAAAAAAAAATGTTTGCTCTGCCTTGTTGTAGTGTTTGTAATAACTGAGCGAAATATCAAACATTTTAATTTTGTTTTAAAAATCATTACGTTAGTGAAATTTGTCTAGTCGTGAATGAATCAGCCTGTATAAAGGAACGTGATTGTCTTTAATAAATATAATTTTTTTGTATTTATTTTGAGTGTTTTTACTGTCAATAATTCAAAATTTTATTTTGTATATCTGTGGTCATATGGAAGAGTAGCTTAAGTCGTAAATTGACGTTTTGAGATATCACCAATTTTGTGTAATTTGTATTTTACTTGATTTCTGCGAATAATCTATTAATTAACATATTGGTAATACGTTTATTAGAGCAAAAAGGTTCAAATTTTAAAAAAATAGTGCTGAATACAGAAGATTTTTCAGCCATGCTGAAATAAATTCAAAGATAAAATTACCCCAGCTGGGATCGTAGCAATTGCGACAAGCGTTTGCAACAGGCATAATTGAGATCCATACATCTAAAACTATGCGCAGAGATAAAAGTGAAACTAATCCAAGAAACTGGACGAAGACATAAAAATACTATTTGGAAATAAGCGGTCAACGAGTTTTGGTGTGTCAGAAATATTTTACACGGACTCAATTTTTAAAAACTGTAATAAAAAAAAATTGAAGGACATGGTGCTTTTATCTATGGCAATCTACGTGGAAAACCCCGGAACACAAGAAAACTGCCACCTGCAAAGGAAAGAGAAGTGATTGACTTTATAACTTCTTTCCCTTCGTATGAATCGCACTATACGCGACGTGACACATCCAGGAGATATTTGGCCGTCGATTTGTCTGCTGCTGAGCTTTACAGGCTTTATTGCGAGAATCATGATCACTCTATATCCGTTTCAAAATTTTCTAAGATTTTTCAAATAAATTAAAAATTCAAAAAACCGAAACTAGACACTTGTCATAAATACGAAAAAGCGTTTAAGTAGAAAGTGTCGCTTTTTCGTGTTTATGACAAGTGTCTAGTTTCGGTTTTTCGAATTTTAAATTTATTTAAAAAATCTTAGAAATTTTTTTGATTGATTTTAACAAAAGAAGTAAGAGTTGAGTTCGTTGGTGTCTTCTTGCTACTGAGCCTGTGGATTACGTCTTGCTGTTTTGCTTTCCTCATCTGTGTTTTTTTACTTCTATCACCTGTTTAAGTAAAGTCAGCTCTGATCGTTTGTTTTGATTTCTTCTTGTGGTCTGCTGAGGTTAAGCAGAACTGTGTGGATCTGACTCGGCTTACTTGCGGCTTACAATGGCAGCGAACGTTAATATTTACAAATGTCCTAAGTGCTCTTTGACTGTCCAGGCAAATCAGAACAGCGTGGGATGTTGTATTTGTGATGAGTTCTACCACATTGCATGCCTAAAAATTACAAAGCAGCAGCATTCGTTTTTGTACAAGAATAAGACATTCTTGTTTAAATGTCCCAAGTGCATTAAGCAAAATTGCAATATGCCGACGGCAGAGGAAAATGCCGCAAGCTGTCGAAGTAGTTTGCAAAGCGGCGTTGGTTCCAGTGATGTTGCCCTTGAAATGGGAAGCCAATTAGAAGCCTTTAAGTTGGCTATGGATAAGCAGCTTCACGATTTAAATATAAAAATTGACAAAGTTATGCAGAATTTTCGTGCTGATGTTAACTTGAGGTTAAAGAAAGTGGAAGAAAACATGATGAACTGTTGTGCTGTAGTAAAACAGTTTGAAAGCAGATTCAACACTACTTCACAGGATTTTGAGAGGCGGAATGATGTACTGCGAAGAAGGCTAAACAGGGCGGACATTGTAGTAAATGGTCTGCCAAAGGGTGTGCTTGACTGGAGAAAGCCAATAGTGAAAATTGCTTCGTTATGTGGTTTAGAGCTTAATCCGAGCGACATTCAGCATTGTTGCTACATTTCAAACGGAAAATCCGTTTTGGTGAAGCTGAACTCGGTGTATGTAAGGGACTGCGTTATGGCATGCTACAAAAGGCGTTCATTGAGATTCTGCGATGTTATTGGTGGCGATGTGGAGAGTAGAGTGTACCTGAATGCCCCCTTAACCATGCTGCTTCTAAGCTTATCTTTGTCTGTGGAGGTAAAAAAAACAATAAATTCAAGCTAATTAAGGCGAACAGACCTAAGGTGGAAGTTATACTGGCGAATGGTAATCGCAAGGTGCTCGATTTGGCTCAGTGTGCCGAATTGTTAGATGCGGATACGTGTGCTAATAATACATTGCTGGCTAGACTTGACCATTGTTAAGTTTATCAAAATTTGTTATGAGTGTTTAACTGCCGTGCAGTTTTTGTCTTAAACTTTTTTTTTTTATTTTTTTGGGATACAATGAGCACTTGAACTAATTTGTTACTTTGTTATATTTTATAGATTTTTAAGATATGAATAGTGAATTAGGTAATATAGTACATGATAATCAACTTCTACGTTCCCAGCTTAATAGCTTGCAGTTTAATTGAAATGTTGCGCATTTTAATACGCAAAGCTTTAGTATAAATCCCAGATCTTCTAAACTATCAGAAATCAGAAACGTTGTGGAGAATATTTTTTTAAGGTATTGTTCGTGTCAGTGAAACGTGGCTTAAGCCTTCTATATCATCGAAAAGCCTTTGCATTTCGGGGTGTAATTCCTGCAGAAGCGATAGGCCTAATCAGAGAGGGGGCGGTGTTTCTTTATTTATTTCAAAGAATATTAATTTTAACGTTGTTTATAGGTGCAATAATTATGGTGTCGTGGAATGTTTGTTTGTGGAGTTGATGACACCAGGTGATAATATATTAGTTGGTATAGTATATCTCCCACATGAGGATTTCCATGCATTTGAGAGTGAGGTTTCAGACTTGTTGGTACGATATTCTAAGATAATTATTATCGGCGATTTTAATAATAACTTATTTGATGTATCGCGGTCGATGGCCGTCAGACGCGCTTGCTCTAGGCTGAATGTCTCGATTTACCACAATGCTAGGCCAACTCATTTCTGCTTGATTACTTTTTACTTTCATTACCTGATAATGTTATTATTTCGAATCAAGTATTTTGTCCCGCTTTCTCTAAGCATGCTTTTATTTATATTTCTTTAGATGTAACTCTGCAACGTAAAAGCGAGGAATACTATGAGTTCTATGACTATAGTAGTGTTGATAGTGTAGTTTTGTTGGATAAAATCAGTTCGTTTAATTTCTCTTGAATGCTATTTTCTTCACATGTGGATGAACATTTGGATATTTTTATGGCCGGGTTGGACAATATTCATTCTGTTTTTCCGTTAGGAAGGAGAAGAGTGCGAGCGGGCGGGAATGAGTGGTTCAATTCTCGTCAAATAACGTATAATCTTTCACTGAGAGACCTGGCTTACAAGGCCTATCTTGATGACAGAAGCGATGAGAAATGGAGAGTATTCTGCAGAGCACGGAACCGAGCTAAGTCCATTGTAAGAAAGGCTAAGAGGGAAGCTCATGCTATGTTGTTTAGGGAGGGAGTAGATGCAAAAGAATTGCGGAGGCGGATTAAGAATGGAGGGGGGGGGGGGAATTCTCGATCTAAATGTACTGCACAATTGGCTAATGTAGGAATTGATGATCTCAACGAGAAATTTGTTGAGAATCAACTGGAACTCCCCAGTGACATCAATAGAGTATTTCAAAGGTATTCAGGCATGGGAGAGTTTTCGTTTCATGGTGTTTCGCAGGATAATCTATATTTAGCATTTGCAGCTATAACATCAAATCTAGCTGGCAGCGACGGGTATCCATTAAAAATTTTTAAAGTAGTTTTTCCCTACATTGTAATTGAAATGCTCCAAAATAACTCCGATTAGGAAAAAATTAAATTCGGACTCGATGGAGAACCTAAGGCCAATCTCTCTTTTGCCAATTTTACCCAAAACAATGGAGCACATTTTAAAGCGACAATTGTTAGAGTACATAGCAGAAAAGTCTTTGCTTAATAATTTTCAGTGTGGATTTCGCAATAAAAGCAATACATCAACGTTATTAGCCGGTTTAACTGATGAATTGAGAAGTAATTTTACTAATCAGCGCCTAAGTGTGCTTATATCCCTTGATTTGCAGAAGGCGTTTGCAGAGTTGATCATGGTTTATTGATAGACAAACTTTTTATGGTTTACGGATTTGAAGCCAGCGCATGTCGTTTAATAAGCTCTTATCTTTTTCATCGTGTATTTTGTCGGTAAGGAGTGGGGTGCCCCAGGGGTCGGTCCTTGGGCCTATTTTGTTTACATTGTTTATAAATGACCTTTTTGATAGTCTTGGTAGCTCATGCACTCCTTATGCATATGCTGATGATGTTCAGCTAGAGTTTAAGGGTGAGCATCAATTTATTGATGAACATCATCAAGGGTTGATGATGTTCTGGAATAATTGCATAGCTGGATGGTTTCTAGTAATCTTTGTATAAATCCGTCAAAGACTAAGGCTCTATTATTTTCTACGAGACCTGTAGACTTGCAATTGAAATACGACAATGTTTTCATTGAAATTGTTCGTAGCATTAAATGTTTGGGGGTTGCTGTTGATGACAAATTAAACTTTGAGCATCATATTGACGCTGTAGTTTCCCGAATTGATCTTACCCTTCGTCAACTTTACAACACAGACTTTGTGCTACCACTTTATGCTAAGAAGCAGTTGTTGCATGCCTTAGTAATGTCTAATATTCTTTATTGTATAGAAGTATATGCTGGTGGGACTGCAAAAACATATATGAAAAAAATAAAAATTGCTTTAAATACAGCTATGCGCTATTTGTATCATGTGAGTCGTTTTTCGCATATTCAACTGTTTGTAAAACAACTTTTAGGTTGTTCATTTGATCAACTTTTTGACATACGATGTCTTTTGAGGATTTATAAGGTCCAATGCCCACAGTTCCTGGTTCAGTCGTTCGCATTCACGCGTTCCACACGTAGTAAACAATTAATTATTCCTAGAGTTGACTGCTTGTTAGGAAAATCTTTTCAAGTCAGAGTTGCTCGAGTGTTTAACAAGCAACCTGATTATCTAAAAACGTTTAATATCTCCGATTCAACATTTCGCAAAAAGCTTTTTAGGCACTTTGAATCTTTTTAGTAGAATATGCTACTTATACAACTCTTATTGTCTTCTTTTTAATAGTTTTTAATGCTCTGATTATGGTCTTTGTGAATTTTTTTCCCAGTAAGGGTGCCAACATTTTTCCTGTTTTCTTTAAATTGGGAACATTTACTTTAGTTTTTGATTATCATGTCATTAATTTGCATAAATATGTACAACATTTTTGAATTCTTATTTATTTTTCTACTACTACTATTGAGTAACTGTTAAACCTGATTTTTTTAATACTTTAAAATGTTTCTTTAGAATAATTCTATCTAAGCTGTAGTTTACTGTAATTAGCTTTATCGGCCGAACGGCTTCTTAATTACGGAAAATGTAAATAAATAAATAAATATTTTTTTCTGCTTCTAACTTGCTTTCCCAAATTTATAATTTTTGTATTGTATTTTCATTTTATTCACCATAGCTTATTACTTAATAATATTGGAAATATATATTATTTTGTTATTTTTTATACAATTATCAGATTTAAAACAAACACGCATCATTACATTTTTTTTCAAATGCATTAGGACATGGTGAATTTAAGAAAAAGGGGTCGTACGTAGAGTTTTGTCCGCCACTGTACGTGACAATTTGATTAATATTCAAATCATCGCTGTCAAATCCGTAAAATTCAAAAATCATATTTCATTAAATAAACTCATTGTTTGCAAATAATTGATTTAGTTTTCAAGGTGGCTGTTCGTACAGCTTAAGTCAACTTTAGTGATAAAGTTATATGATGAATGAATGATCGAAATATGTTAACAAAAGTAAGTGTACATAAGTTGTTTTGATCAATGCATTTTTGATTAAGACTTAAGAGACTTAAGCTAAAAAGTAAACGCCCATAATATTGTTAAAAAACAGGATTTTTCAAAACAGATGAAATACATTTAAGCGCATTTACTTCTATAAAGCTCGCAATGCAATAACTTAATTCTGTCTTATGTTGACTTAAGCTACTCTTCCATATGACCACAGATATATTTATTATTATTTGCAGTTACTTAGGTATTGACAACAGAAACACACAAAATAAATAAAAAAATTAAATATATTAAAGACTAATCCACAATTCGTAAAAAATATTTAAAAATCCCTAAATTGGGATTTTTCAGTTTTCGTGCTATATTTGGCGTATTATTGGCGCAAAAGTGAAATCCTTTTGCAGTTTGATTCACAACACTTATGTCCATCTAGGAATGCTATACATTTTTGATCCCAGTTTTGCTTTTGGAGAAATTAATGCGGTATTTCTGATGGCAATAGCAAAACAATTTGGAACCAGGCACTGCCCCTGTATGTGTATTTTTTGTTCGTCCAGTAACTCGTCATGAGAGCAGATCTTCCCGGAATGGCTGCTCTGAATAGTACTGGTCCGAGCCGGGATCGAACAAAACCTTGGATCTGCTCGGTGTATCACAACCGTATACACCATCGTGCTCCGTCTGTAAGGTGTAATTGTTGCTTGGAGTGGGTACTCTCGGAGCTGTTCAGGTCTGAGTCACATCAGGGAGTATAGCGAAGCGGACTTTGTTGCCTCGTGCTGTATCAACGAAGTAAGCAGTGGGTTTCTGGATTTGGTGTCATCATCGCAGTCTACATTTTCGACGTCGCCGTCATCATCATCCAACAATGAGATTCCCACGCAGTATCCCTCGCTACAGCATCAACATATACAGAATCTTGCACCACAGATTGCTGTTGCGTCCCCTGGCAGTGCTACAAATTTGCAATTTAATTGCAAAATCAGTGAGGTAGTAGAATTTATGAGTCGGAGAAGCATCATGGTCGCTGCGATCAAAGAAACTGCACAGTTGTAACAGATACAACGTGATACGTAAGGACCGCGCCAGAAATAGAGGTGGGGGACACACTTTCCAGGGTGACTGGACAAATTCCACCAGCGTATTCCTTGGATTGTTCGGTGGGTACCAGAGTAAAGTTGCTAAGTTCTGAACCATTCTTGGGTTTTTTTCTCTTAAAAGATAGACCTACCTCTTATCATTCCAAAATTGCCTAAGCCCAGAGGTCCTACCGTTCCACTAATCCGAAAATTTGCAAACCGCTGCCATTTCGCCCCCTTGCATTTGTCGTGAATGAATCATCCTGTATATAATTACTACGTTTTATTTACAACTTTTGCAATAACTCCATAACCCAAGTACTATTTACGCAAAAAATCGACATTTTTAAAATTTTTAATGCTTATATATTTTCAAAGGGTACGAGGGCAGCGTTGTGGTCCCACAAGTGCTAATGTACACATTCATCAAGATAATGCACGTGTGCACACGTGTGCAGTCTCCATTACAAAATTGCATGCATTGGGTAACGAATTGGTATATGATCCGCCATATTTTCCGGATTTAGCCCCCAATAACTATTTCCAAACCTAAAGAGATAACTCGGTGGAAAGAGATTTAGCTCCAACGATTAAATTATTGATCGAACAAATGCCAAATTTGTATGCTCTGCATTAAAAGTGAATTTATATTGCATACAATTAGATCTAGAAAAAAAGACAATTGTATTAAAATACTGGTCATTTCGTAGAAAAGCTCAGTGCTGACCCATAGTGCATATTTATAGCAATTGATTTGCGTTGTCTGCCCTTTAAATAGTCATTGGTTCGAAGAACGACGTGTGGAATTTGTAAGTTCGTGCGTCTGCCGAGGTAGCTCCTTCTCTTCTTGTGAAATCTCCGGCGATGTTCACCAAAAGCTACATTCGCGCTTTAACTGGACACTGCCTTTACTGCGACCTAGAGGCCAAGTAGCGCTGGACCTGTCTCTCTGGATCATGAAGGTCATATCTGATCAGCATGGGCGAAGGCATCCTCTTCTAATTTCAGACACTTCTCGGTACCATTTTCTCCACTCGTTTAATTACTTCTCGGCCAACTAACGAGAGATTTTATTAGTACCATGTTCAAGTTTAGAACTTTCATAATATGATTGATACTCTTAATGGGTGTATTCCAAACGATAGAGTTTGACATATCCTAGATAGAGAGTACACAAAAGCTTTCTCCTAAAAGTTATCACATCAGAGCAAATGCGCTACGGTGATGGCTGATTTCGGTTCAGAAACGCCAAAAATTTCTAATGACAACAGATACCTTTTGGATTTAAAAGGAACACTTCAGAGTTTTGAATTCGACCACCAATATTGCGTTTGTCGAAATCGACAAAGATGGCCCAGAATAAATATCTTTAAGTATATCCTTATGGCCCTAGGTTCCACATTAGAACGACGGAAATAAATAAATCTTCATATCCTGATAGAAATATTCTCCACTCAAATTGTACAAAAACTGCAAGGAATTGTAAGTCCTTGTTTTAAAAGGAGTCAAACAAAAGCAAAGTTCACTCGTTTCTCGGGCAAAATTAGTTTCCCGCAGGATTACTGAATGATATATTATTCATTGTGGTTCTTCGAACCGGATATCACAATGAATAATATAAGTATATCATTCACGTTTGAGCCTTTGTAAGATACTCGCTGAATAATACGTCATTCACGTTTTAGCATTTGTAAGATACTAACTTTTATTTGAAATAATTGTATGTATATTGAAAATTGAACATCTTAAAAATAGTCTAGAACTATCGGTCTTCTGGTGATTACAAATCGAGGGACTCTCCGTTGACCTTAAACAACCGTACACAAACCTAAATACACAGATAGTGTCACATTTCTTGTGTGTGCGGGCTGCCCTTATCATCGGTCATTATCACTATGTGGAAACGCATGATCATCATATGCGAGCGTACAAATAGTATCTAAAGTATGCAGTTAACAATTTTATGGGCTGCACTTAAGAATACAACATTACCCAACACACAATAGAAAATATGTTCAACTATGAACAATTACATTTAGTCCTACCTAAAAGTAGTTTTTCTAGTAGAAAAAACCTGTTTCGGCAAGATTCAATCTAACCATTAAGAAATACTTGATTCAGTCGGAAAAATGATTCATTGACGACCTCTCGAGATTATCAGAATAGCAAAATTCTTTTTCTCGGTGGTCCTACATTCCGCATATTGCTTTACAAGAAACTTTGTTAATCAGCTGTGCTGTCCGTCTGTTCGATTCCCGAATAGTCAGTCACATCTGACATAAAAAGACTCAAATGAAATGTTCCTTAACATTAACTCCTCTTTTTTTCTCTAATCGACATAATTTAAGGACATCTTCTGGGACTGATAAAGAATAGTTTTTAAAAAAAAAAGTTTGTAATATAAATTCCTTGTAATTGGCTTATATTGTTGTTCCATTTCAGTTGAAATCTAGTCTGTGGGATTCAAAGATTAATTTGGTCATTTACAATTATTTGGTAATTTTGGTACAATTTAATATTTTGTGAATTCTACATAGCTGTGCAATTGTGTTTAGAAGGGGGGAAATAGTTTTTTAACAAAAAACGAGCCAAAAACTGCATATTTGGTTAAGGAATCGCTTCTTAGGAATTGCCCAGAAGTACATAAACGCCCGCAAACTCCAGACCTAAAACCAATGAAGCATAATAAAAATTAAATGGATTCGTAAACTTACGACTTTTAAATCGCTTAAGAAATCATTGTTATCGAACGGCTTAAAAATGGAAAATTGTACCTAAAGATTAGTGAAAAGTATGACCCGTTATCTACAATCCGTTATTGATGCGTGTGGACGGCATACAAAGTATAAATTTATCTTAAAGTTACATTTTTATTTTATTTTCATTTGGTGTACGTTGTTGTTGTTGTAGCGGCAACTTTGGTTGGCCGTTCATACCGGAGAATGCAATGAGAAATTAGTAAGCGACAAGCCCGGTGACAAGAGCAAAGATGAGTATTTCATTCAACAGTATTTTTTTAAATATCAAAACAGATATGCGAATGTTTTGTTATAGACGATAACAAAAAAAGATTTATTAGCCCGCAATGATGCAACGGGATGCATCCGACAAATGTTAGGTCCAGAAGTTGATAATTCCATTATTTTGGTAGTGACTTATCTATATTAATATTATAAAACTCATTGTTTGTCTGTTTAAAGCTAAATCACGCCTTAACGTTACAACCGTTTCCTCTAAAATTTGGTATGTTTCGGTTAATTAATCTTGAGGTTTTGTTTTCAAAATAAAAAAATACAAAAATAGAGATTACCACAACTGACGCGCATTCTCTGAAAACCCCCCTTTTTAAAAAAATACCTCTAGATTGTTCACCCGTTAATATGAAATTGATTTCTATTGGTTTTTATTCAATATTTTCAATAATTTCTATTGGTTTTTATTTAGATCCTCCTTAATGTATGCTTGGTCTATTTAAATAGTCTATCTAAGTACATAAATACATACCCTTTGTACATTTGGTTTGAATTATCTTAAACGCGAAAGAGAATATGTGTTTTTTATTTAAACCTTCTTAAGCGATTGAGGCATTAAATCGGTGTACACTGTACTTCTTGACGCTGACTTTAGGCAAACTACCTGTGAAAACTAGAGAAACACCGGCAGATGAAATATATGCATGCGTGATGGCCTCTCAATTATGGTCCGATGTAACAAAAATGAGTCTTACAGCCATGCATGTAATTATGTCGAGGCTGGAACACATGCCAACGAATTTCTTAGAGTTGGAAATGGAGAACTTATGAAAGACGTTAATCTTGAAATAAGTTTTCGAAGAAGATTCTGCAACTTGGTGTAATCCGAAGAAAATCTAATATCTAATGTATATCCAGATATAAACTGCGACATTTCAGATGAAACCTGGTTGTGCGAAAGAGCTTTGCTGGCACCAAAAAAAATTGTGTTGTTGCCAACATTAACCATCAAATTCTCAATAAAGTTGATGATGAGTCCACCATTTATACTTCAGTAGATGGTGTACCAAATGCCCAATCAAGTTCGTAAATTCTATCGAGCTGTCTGGAGTTCCACCGCATAGACTAAGACTCAAAATGGGTGCTCCGATAATTCGCAAAAGAAGCCTTAATTCCACCAAACTGTGCAATTGAACGAGCCTTCAGATATTGTCAAGAGCGTCAAAGGGTGAAGATGTTTTAATCCCGCGTATACCCATCGTACCGACTGATTTGCCATTTCAATTTAAACGCTTTCAATTTGCAGTTAAATTGGTCTTCGCTTTTACCATAAACAAATCTCAAAGTCAAACATTGAAGGTAGCTCGCTTGCATCATTCTGGCTGATGTAGAAATGCCGGTACTCTCAAACTTCAACCTATATTAAATGGTAAACGAACGGTAAACTGACAAATTATAATTGAATTTGAAGAAAATAATGTATATTACAACCAAGACATTATCGATTACATTTAATGAAGTTGATGTTCCTGTTCCAGGCGATTTCCCATTCCATTGTGAATGAATGATTTGTAATTATCTCAAGTGAGCTGTCACTGAGAGGGACTAAATTCTACTTTATTTTAAATAAATTCGTACCATATATACGAAAAGTGTTATTTTTTAGGCAATAGCGAGACCAAATTTATAAAATTATGAGATACCTTCCGACAGGCTTAGCTGACATAAGGTCCAAGTTTGGTGTTTATTGGTCAAGCGGTCCTCGAGTTGTAGGCGCTCGTATACCGAACATTAAATTTTTGTATATAACAACCAGCTGTCCCCGACCCTAGTCGACTCATAATACATATAAATTGATGTCTCTAGATGTATTTAAAGAACCTTCTATGCAAATGCATGTTGAACTGGCGACTTGAAATGTTTGATTTAAGTCAATTGAAATTAGTATATCGTCGGCTTTGAACGTTATCGTTAATGTATTTATTATTGCGCAATTCGTTCATCTTAAGATCGATTTTAATGCTGCTTAACCCAAACCGAGCAACTTTAACTTCGAATTTTATGCCTGCCAAATGTTGTAGGCATCTATCTACCATCAAAAATAACCGCTTAATACGGATTTATCCTGTAAATATGTATGTATTTCCAACGCCTTCGAAAAATATCAAAAATCAAATGTCAGGCCAAGTCAATCACTCACGTGGTCAGTTTCATCCAAAGGTGATAAACTGTAGAAGATGGGCGAAATGAGCTTGTGAATTTGGTCCAAATCGGTCCATAAATGCGAAAAATTAATATATCGCAATTACAGCGCCACCTGTCGGAATCAAATTGAAGAGAAACCTTTTGACAGACATTGGGACAAGAATTCCATGTTTGGTGTTTATCGGTATGGCGGTTCTCGAGTTTTAGTCGCTCGCACCCCGAACATTTCATTTTTATATATTACACACAGAGAACAGATTTGTTGCCACATCCGAATTTTTTGCTAACTGAATGTTGGTGGTTGCACCAACTATTCATGTATTCCATCGTTACAATCGAATGTTGATTGGGTACACAACAATTTTCAGTAAAAGGAACTGACACTTTCGGTTGAAGAAAACAAGTATCGTTTATCCTAACAGACTAAGATAATTATTGGAACTGAATTTCTACATGTATCGGTTGTTTTTAAAGATTGTTGGTTATAAGTAGTTTTTGAAAAAATTTAATATTTTACCGTCTTGCAATGGGTCAACTGATCAGTACAATAAATACGTCTTTAGATAAAAAAAAATGAGTTGGAGCCTTTTTATATTAAGGTAGCGAAATGTTTTGAAAAGCATTGCAGTGATGCCCCAATCGGAAAAGAATTAATTGAGATATATTACAATATTTATTGTCAAGCTTTAGGTGGCCGTAACTAGGGAAACCCACAAAAAATGGTTGTTGTTTTGAATAATAAGGTGGGTATCTATGGCGAAAATAGCAGCTAAGCCTGTTTCTATATTCTAGGAAATATTTTTTTTATTTATTTTCATCTATAAGTATAAATAAACGAACTAATTATATGTCAGTATCGTTTAACCCAAGAAACTTAACCCGTCTGACCATTTTTTTTTTGTTTTTATACATTTTTTGGGGATTTCGAAATATGTTTTCGTCGTAAACAAATTTTTTGTTGTTACTAAACCCGATAAAATATTATAGGTTTTATATGTTGATGTTGGAATAACTAATATTATGTTACAACAGTCACTACAAAGAACTAATCTGTTTTCACTGCAAATTATTGGTACCAAAGTAACATGTACATCACAATTGGTTGGTTGCCATAACCAAAAGTTGTCGCAACCAATAGTTAAGCTGAATTCAATTTATATAACTGTGTTGTAACAACCGTCATATGATATATCGAATCATGATACCATCAATACTATGGAATGTTGGTTATTGCAACATAAATCCAACCGACTTTTTGTAGCATCATACTATTGTTGATTTTATTGTTGTGGCACAACAATCACACCAATAGAATGATTCACACAGAGCTATACTATGATCCCAACACTTAACCATACTATGATCCTCACAGCCATAGTATGTTCCACATACAACCATAGTTTGATCCCACTCAACCAACCAATGATCCTCAAAATTATTCATTAGGATTGGGTAGTGAATAACACAAGGGAACAAAATTGAACTTTTTGTGTGTTGTGGAGAATTCTACATTTTCTCTTTCTCTTCTCTTTATTTTTCTTTTATTTTAATTTTATTAATAATTTAAAAGGTATAGCTGATAGAATAAATCTGACTTATGCAGTATCTGAAAACAGTGGCCTAAAACCAATTACTTTAACATACTAATTAAATAAATAGAACAACAGCAAACACACACACACATATTTATAAATGTTATTTCTGTATGGAAATCGCGATTTTTGTCAATTCAGTTTTCTCACCAAATTGTTGACAAAATCAAAAGTTGTTTACCGATTTCAATGAAATAAAGCTCATTTGATTCAAAATATAAAAGTAAATGATTTTAGACCAACACTGCGATTTTTGTCGCATTTTTAAAGAATTTCTTACATTTTCTTAAAATTCATTTTAAGTAAATAATCTTTTGTGAATAAAAACAGTATTGTTGTTGATGGCACGCCTTATGTCACAAACGGAATGAATAAAGGTATTTTCTATGATAGATCCTACAAACAAAGAATTGTGAAAACGTATTGTCTAATAAAACACCAACCATATTCGTATTGCAGAAATGTCCTCTGTTGGTGGAGTTTTTGCGGCCAGATCGATAATTCAAAGAATAGAAAAGTAAATCCTAAGGAGAATAGTAGGCGACTGATTACACTGTTCTGCAGAAATTAACTTTTGAGCCCTCCTTTGGATAAAACCTACTGATGCTTATGTAAAATGATCTCTTGAATCCGAATTTTCCGAGTTTTCGTGAACATGACATTTTTCTGAATATTTTCATTTATCTTACCCGATTCACTCAAAAATGAGTAATATTAATTGGTAAGAAATGGAGATTATAATTTAAAAATCGAATAAAAATTGTGAAAATTAAAAGCAAAATTTTGTTTTTTACGTTTAAAATTTTGTTTTCAACTCCTTATTGTACCCTAATCCAAAGATTTTGTGCAAAAACTTGTGGGGAAGCTCCAGAATCGGGGTACGATCAATTGGTAGTTGAAAACAAAACTTTTTGATTTCTTTTAGCTGAACTTTTACTATTTTTATTTAATTTTTAAAAATTATAATTTACACGCTGTTGCATTTCTTAGCAATTAATACTGATGAAAAATAGTCAGAAAAATTAACAATATCCCAGAAACTATACGTGATGGGCCAAAACGGATTTTCTTTTGATTCAGGAGATCAGTTGTTTTCGTCCAAAGGAGGATTTTGTTGCAGCAAGTTTATATTTGACACTCAGTCAAAAATTAAAGTTATTCGTATGAATTAAACATTTTATTTTGATTTTTTTGGAATTATATTTCTCTTGTTGGTCAGTACAATTAGTCTCATGCGACAGCCAAAATATATAATGGACACCAAAGATCTGTTATCACATTGTATACAAATATTTTTTTTTGTTGTCGTGTCATTTTTCCCCGTCTATTTATTTTTCTTAGCAGCTTATATAACAATGTTATGTTTATTTTCAGATTGTCCAGAGGGCCCACAAAGGACGTTACGTTAAGAAAATCATACCAAAAGTTGAACAAGAGTCCATATTTACCGAGGAAGACTTTCGCAAATTTGAAGAAGAATATTTTAATTCATAACCTAAGTCGCTCTGTTTATAAAATAGTACAACATTTAATCTAAAAAGATAATTTTATGTTTTTGTTTTAAAAGGCCGGTCGCATTTTAGATTTTTAAAGTCCTTAAGGACTAAATAACACACTGCTCAAAAACGAGAGAAACATTTCAACAATCGCTAAAGATAATATAAAGAAAATGTTAATGAATCGCATACAATTTTGCAAATCCTATCGAAATCAATTTATTCAAAAATGAATCAGCAACCAATCAACATCATTGTGCTACAGCTAGCCAACAAACTGACTGTAGGTATAAATGTTCTCTTTTTATTTAACTTCATTCATTTGTATGCTATTCTGTACTATAGACATGATTACAAGTGATATGTTATGTGGATTATTAACATTATGCGATGTGTATGTACATTATCTCCCGCCTATCTTTTGATCTCGAACAAAAGCCTAAGCGAACGAAAGAAAATCACTCACTTCCGTATCAAAAACGAACCCACAATCTTTTGAATTTTCATTCGCATAGCCTTACGTGTTGTGAGAAAAAGAAATTGTTGCCGGAACAAAAGTTTTAAACAAATACCAAATTTGTGTAAAAGGCTTTTGCTAAGCTAGCACTAAAAAGTTTAAATTTATCAAGGCGTTTATCTGTTCTTTTATTTCGGTTCATATGCACTAGATGGGATAAATAAATAAATAAGAAGATAGTCGGAAGACTTTTTATACATTTTTTTAAGGACAAAATTAGCGATTTGAAATCCGTGGCATACAGAATTTTCAAGGAATAATTTACTCTGGAGAATATAGAATTAATGTGCTTCTTCAAACATTGTTCTCGAAACATTGTACATTGTTGTTGTGGTTAGGTTAAATTGGCAGCCGCTCGAGGCATAGCTCACTTGGGTCCATGAGCAGGTCCCATTGTGGTACCGAGTACTCTCGAAACTAGTTCATCCTTTGCTGCCTGCCTACAGCCTCTTTTATCATTGAGCCAGCCTTGCCATGATGAAGGTGTGGATCATGCCCAAAACACCATCGGAGAGACAGAAATTGATACGAAACTGGGATTAGTTCAGGTGTCACATAGGCAACAGGAAAAGCTATGTTGACCATACCCAAAATTTTGACGTGTTCATAGTCCTTGTACCTTAATGCCTCAGTCGCATAGCTATATTTCTAGCCATTGATTTGCCAAAATATCTGGCGAAAGCCAGTTGAGGCTAGTGAATAGACTAGTGCCCACCATACATTCGAATCTTCTCTGGTGATTCTTCTTCTCTAACGCCTCCTACCAGTCAGCAGCCCCGTAGAACAGTTCCATGTACCGGATTGTCCCGAAACTCTTCGGCCAGGAGCAGTCACCTCAACAATTTATGTTTTTTGTTCTTCCATTTTTCGTCGTCGGAGCAGCACTTCCCGGAATGCCTGCTCCGAATACTACTGGTCCGAGCCGGCATCGAACAGAATAAGATAAGAAGATAGTTGAACCCCGGACCTTGGATCTGCTCGGTTTGTCAGAACCGTATACACCATCGTGCTACGTCTGTAAGGTGTAATCGTTGCATGGAGTGGGTGCACTTCAGTAGCTGTTCAGGTCTGAACCACATCAGGGAGTATAGCGAAGCAGACCTTGTTGCCCCATGCTGTATCAACGAAGTTAGCAGTGGGTCTCTGGATTTGGTGTTATCATCGCCTTCTACGTTTTCGTCGTCGTCGTCATAATCATCCAGCTACGAGACTCCCCCGCAGTCGCCCTCGCAACAGCAGCAATTTAATTGCAATGGCCAACGCAACAAAATCAGTGAGGTAATAGAATTTATGAGACGGAGACACATTATGGTCGCTGCGATCCAAGAAACAAAGCTGAATGCCACCTGCAGCCTGCACAGTTGTGCTACGTAAGGATCGTACCAGAAGTGGAGGTGGGGGACTTGCTTTCCTGTTACACCATTCTGTGCAGTACAGGCCAATTTCGCCTGAGCTTGACTCTAGAGACCCATACATGGAATGTATGGGGGTAGCAGTCAAGTCTGGAACTGCCGAAATAGAGCTGTACAACGTATACATCCCGCCGGTTGGTAGCTGTGCCCCGCGTTATCTGCCTGACATTAGCAATTTTCTACAAGGCAATAACCGCTCGGTCCTAAGAGACTTTAATGCTCACTGTGGCATTCTCTCCAGACAACGACCAGAGGGGCATAGCTTTGGCAGAGCAAATTGATAGCTCTACGTTCTGCACAGTGAATGAGGACGTCCCCACGCGGATTATGGGCGATTTTCATAGCTCGCCAGACATCACTATGGCATCGCCTGGCCTGATCAACGACGTAACCTGGCCGTCATCTCACTAGGATCGGACCACCTTCCCATAATTCTCTACATAACTAGACCACCCGATTTCATAACCTCTGAACGCCGTACTTTTCTCAATCAAAAAAGGCTGATTGGGAGGCCTTCAGAGAAGCCACCAACCGCAGCTTTAATAATCTAGCTATTGCGTCGTATGTTCGGGTAGCCGAGAAAAAGTTCCGGGCCGTCATCAACGCAGCAGCCGCTCGCCATATCCCTGCTGGCCGAATTCCCGAAGTACGCCCGAACTTCCCAGCAGAGGCAGCGGGACTCACAGACGAGCGTGATGACATTCGTCGCTCCAACCCTACTGACCCTAGAAAAAGGGATCTCAACTACGAGATCAGTATGTTGGTCAACGAATATAAGCGGAACAAATGTCTAGACCACTTAAAGCAGTGCAACTTAAGTTCCGGAAGTTGTGGACAACGGACAAATCGCTCTCTAACCCTGGAAGGAAGGATGATCAGACAGCTGTCACGTTCGGTGATAGAACAGTGACAGATCCAAAGCGGTGTGCGTGTTATTTTAACCGGCTTTTCATTGAGCACCCAGAGAGTGATAAGGCGAAAGGAGCGAAGAGCCACCACCACAATTTACGGTTGGCGAAGTTGCCCATGTCATCCGCAGCGCAAAGTCATCAAAGGCGCTGGGTCGGGACGGAATCTCAATGCTGATGTTAAAGCACTTGGATACCCCGGGAGTAGAGTACATGAATAAAGTTCTCAATATGTCGCTGCCACTCACCCGATGCCTGGAAAATGGACAGAGTGGTTCCGCTACTGAAGCCAGGCAAAGACGCAAGTAAAGGAGATTCGTACAGGCCAATCTCCTTGCTTTCTTCAGTAGCAAAGACGCTTGAAGCAATGCATCTCCCCAGCCTGATCGAACACTTTCCTAATGTGATCATCAGCATGGATTCCGCAAGCAGCACAGAACAACAACTGCTTTACACGTCATCACCACACGTATAAGTCGCGGCCTTAACCAGAACAAGCCTAACGACAGGACGGTCCTCGTGGCTCTTGACCTAACAAAAGCCTTCGACAGGTCAATCATGCCACTCGGTTCGAGGACATTGAAGAAACGTCCCTTCCGCCCAGTTTGAAACTTTGGGCCGTAAACTATTTGTGTGGGCGCCAGTAGGGTGGAGTTATATCCCCGGCTCTGATTAACCTCTACCTCTCTAAACTTCCTGCACCACCAGACGGCGTTAAAATTGTGTCGTACGCTGACGATTGCACAATTCTGGCGTCATGACCTAAAGTGGATGACATTTGCGAGAACATCAACTGTTACCTCACTGACTTAGCACGCTTTTTCACTGCGAGGAATATGAAAATATCCGCCTCCAATTCATCAGCCACACTGTTTACTGCATGTACCGCAGAGGTGCAGCTGTCACTCAATATGAAAGTCGATGACGTCAACATCCCGACTACCAACTACTTCAAAATCCTTGGGGTCACATTGGACAGCCTTTTACGATCCTCTGCACATGCTAGAGCTATCTGCGATAAACTCAAAAGTAGGAACAAGGTCCTCAAGTCACTTGCCGGCAGTACTTGGGGAGCCGACTGTAGCAAACTACTCAGCACCTGTATGGTCGGCGAACGTGAGTACGACGCAGTGGAAGAAAATTCAGACTTGCCAGAATGCCGTCCTCAGAACATCAACAGGGTGTCTTCTTATGTCTTCTGAGGACCATCAACATGAGGAGACGAAGGTCCTTACCGTGCGCAGACACAATTTCCTGCTGTCTAAGCAATACCTGCTACTAGGGTGTTTTCGCAGCAGTCATCCTAACCACCATCTCTGGAACAGGATGTCTCCGCCCAGGCAGATCAGGTACGATCTTCATGATGTAGAGAGAGAGGTCCAGCGGTAAAAGAGAGAACTTTTAGATCATAGAAACTATCAGGCAGGTCTGAACAACATCAGCAGTATCCAGCTACCGTGTGAATGTAGTGCTAGGAAAGCATCCATCCAGCTGAGATCTGGATGGTGCAGCCGCCTCAATTCTTATTTGGCACGAATTGATGCTAACGTTCCGGACATCTGTCCCGCCTGTCATAAGGGACCACATGATGTGCTGCACCTCTTCAATAGTCCGGCCAAGCCCACTCAGCTGACCGCCAGGTCTCTGTGGACGCATCCAGTTCAAATGACGCGTTTCCGCCACCTGGATATCGAAGCAGATCCCCCATAGACGAACAAGACTTCAAAATAAATATATTGTTGTTACAACAACAACAGATTCGGCATGACAACCAAATCATATAGGCAATATACGTTTTTGGGACTCATTCCCTAGTGGAGGCCAGTGTTTTTTTTTGCGGCAGTATAAAACAGTTGCCGCCTTAGTTGTCCTTATCTGTGTGTTTAGGTTCCAGTTCAGTTAACTTTCCAGCGCCAGTCCCAGATATTTGGCACAATTGGATAACGAAAGTCTTATCCCATCGATGGTGGGATTAACAAAATGAAGAATTTTGTTTCGCCTAGCGAATAAATAGTACCAGTTCCGTTTTAGCTGCATTTACACCCAACCAACATTCACGGCACTATTTCAGTAATAACTTTAGCGCAGACTCCATTGCTTCCGAGAGCTTCTTTGGATCTTTGCATGTGGCTCATCATCCGCGTATGCAATTGTCTTGTAGCACGTCTTCTCCATGGTTTTAGGCAGAATGTGGATGTTAACAGTTCACAGCAGCGGGGAGAGTACACGTCCTTGAGGTGTCCCCGTACTGATAACTTGGAAATATAAGAGTCGCCCAGAATAAACTCGATACGCCTATATTGTTGGCTTAGCCTTGCCAATCCTTTGTCGCTTCGGCTAAGACATTTGTGTGAACCTCAACCGTGAAGCCTAAGATGAACTTATTTCTTATGGAGCTCGGGCACTTGTGCAATATGTTACCCAATGCCTCAGTATAAGGGGACCAGTTTCCTTCTGTTAAGGAATTGGTGTCGATATATATGTGATCAGAGAAGAAACAGTCTTCTGACACCTTTCAATTGCTGATCAGGTTAATACATTTATCATCAATAAGTGTAACATCAAGAACCTCATTTCTGTTATTAACAAAAAAGTGGGCCCATTAACCCTATTAACTACTGTTTGTTTGTTTTTAATTATAAAATCAAAACGCGACTCACGTCCCTGGTCGGTGTTCGAGCTTCTCTAGATGGTAAAGTGTGCATTTGCGTTGGTACAGACTATTAAAGGGATGTTTCTTTTGTTTGCACAGGACATCGCCTTGTGATAGGGTTAGCTGGTTTCTCCTATTGGTCGTGTGACTTGCAGCAGCTCATAAACCCTACTAAGAGTATTTGCCTCGTGTTTTCTATGGCGAAAGTCTAAGTCTCCTTATCGCTAAAATAGAATAAAAGCTTTAAGGTTGTTCTTAGCCAAGATACAGGCTCTGGTCGTATCTGGTCCAGCTGCGTACATAATTCTGTAGTCGTTCATGTTAAGTCCGCAAACCCGGTCTTTATGCAACCAAGGTTCTTAAATGCAGATGAGCGCCTTTGCGCTTGGGCCTAGACAGTTGATTTGGCTTTAGGATTCTTTTTGTCATCACCCCTGTTGACCCGAAGGAAGGTAGTATCAAATCCAAATCCTTCCCTGCGTGAGGAAGCTACTGTTTAGAACCACAGAGGCATTCATGATGGTACGGCGGAAATCTTCGCGTACGATCTCGGCCTCTGTGGTACATCAGCGAAAGGTATATAAGTATGTACAAGAAAAATAGTTCTTTATTAACAATATAGAAATATGATCGCCAAAATGTATTTTTTTAATATAGAATTAGGATGAGATTTTTTAAGGACCAACATTCATGGGATGTCCCCTATATATGCAGTGCATTGTAGGTTAGGTAGAGAAGGAGAGGTTAGGTAGAGAAGGAGAGAGAGAGGAAGTAATGTTTAAGGGCATTTGACTTGCACCTGTTCATATCGCACGTGGCAAGAAATACCTCTGCGGGAAGTCTGCTCCACATACGGACATCACGGCTGAAGAATGAATTCTCTCTGTAATGCGTCGTGCGTGTAGTAGGCCGATCAATAACAAATGGATGCCAACTTCCAGACAAGCGGGTGTTACGGGCGAAAACTCTGACCTCCGGGATCAGGTCACATATTTCAGAAGAGCACATCCCGTTAAACCTGTAAAAGAGTGCTACGCAAATAACATTCCGCCGATGATCAAGTGAGACAACTAAGTTGACTATCCTCTTATCTCCAATAAGCCTTAGCGCCCTCCCTTGTACCCAGTCGAAAAAACTCCAAAGCAGTCCTTGAAGCTCCCGCCCGGATGTGTTATACTCCATTTTTGACCGAATCTATGTGATGTAGATGTTGACGAGGTGGGAGGAAGTGAAGTATTTCTTGCACCGCTTTAAAAAGGCCAGGCACTTGGATGCTTTTTTCGACACTTCAAAAATGTGTTTGTTCCAGCGAACATCACACTGAATTTTAATGCCCAGAACAATAACAGCTTCCGACTCCTTGACAACAATCCCATTTATCAAGAGTAGTTTAATAACAATAATCCCAGCATATAATTGATGCCATCACTTATTATTGATGACATCAGCGAATATTGACGCAACACAGTTGTTCTGCACCGGAATACACTAAATGTCCTTTTGTGGAGAAAAGTCTTGAATTCTACAATTATTATTTTCGGCTCAATACAAATCTTGTTGTGTTTTTTTATTTTATTTCAAAAAGTCCCAATATTTCGATTTCGATCAGAGTATCCCTAAGTTGGATATTGCTGTTTTTACTAACGACTGCAAATGGTGTGTTGGTATTCGTTTTAGAACTATCGGGGACAAGTAAAGTATCCCAGCCGTTGTGTTTATGCTCAATACAAATCTGTCTGAGTCTGATATAAAATCGGATAAGTGGTATTTTTGCTGAAAGTAGTAAGTGTGTCAACAAAAAGGTTCGAGCTCAAAGACCAGGGGGTGTGTCTGATTTTGATTTTATTATTGTGGTATATTCAATTAGTTGGCGATTTTATAAAAGCTGCATAACATTGATGGCTATTTCAGTTTGGTCCTTCTCTTAGAAGGACATTACATTAGACAGGTAAACCATAAAAAGTTCACCGTATACCTTTAAATATAAAGTATTTTTGCAAGGCAATTTTGAAAAAAAAATATAACACGGTTTTAATTGTTACATCTTCTGCATTTTGTGCAAGCTTTAATTTTCTGATAATAGAGTGGACCATTGGGATAGTAGCAACTGAGATATGATGGGTCAGTACTTGGGTCAATAACTTTTGACGCAGAATTGGTCTTCTCAAAACAAAAACATCGATGTATAACACTTAAAGGTCCGACTACAAATGCAGAAGATATAACGAAAAATTTAAAAGCGCGCCATCATTACGTACCTTTGTTATTCAAAGGTGTAGGGTGAACTGTTTTTAGTCACGGTCTAATATACTGTATATGTGAAATAAATGAAAAAGTTTAATCTTTTTTTTACGAATGCGGCTGGCATTCCAGGAAATTATTTTCATTGAGTTGTGCAACGTAGAAATTTGAAGGCTAGAGTCGTGCCTCAAATTGATCAAATCGACCATTACGAGTTCTTAACATGGAGATTAATTTAAACGTTACATTTTCAAGTTCATCAAAAGAAATTAATTATTCCGGTATGTTCCATCCGATTTCGAATAAGGCGTAATATATGGCAGTTTATTTGATCGACATCAGTTCTTATTCAGTAAATCAATATGGATGTGAAAAAAATTGAGTTTTTTTATATACTTATATAAGCACTTTACTCGTATCACAAAAATTTGTTTGAAATCTTAAATCGAGAGCAAAACGATTTAGATCGTAGCCATCATATTACGGATTGTTCGGTTTACTTTGCCGTATATTTGAACAACTATTTGTCGGGAGTGCTCTCGATTCTGGCGGTTTGAATAGTTTATATTATATTATGGTTTATCATTTGGGCGATTTGTTCGGTTTTGTACGCTCTCGTATCATGTAAGTCAATATTAGTGACCCCATTAGGGCACTGATGGGATTAATCAGTTTGGAAATTTGCTTCACATCGACTTCTTTAAAACGATTTGCGCAGTAGGTTTTAACTTTGCGTCGACTTGAACCATGACCGAACATTTGACAGTTATGAAATGGAGTCAGCGTATTTTGTTTGGGTTTTGATATTCCTATGTAAACTTTAAATTGCAGAGTATTTTCTCTTCATTAAAATTGTTTTACATTTCAATGATTGCTAATGTCCCACAACATCCTATTAAGGAACAAGGAGAAAGTTTTCTTAATTTAGTTAGCCGTGCACGGTAATATTCTTATACTTACTGGACGGGACCTATTGTTTAACGCCAACTCCGAACGGCTAATGTATTTTATAGAGAAGTTTTAACATGGCTTAAGAGATAAATCTCTTACTCGTGATGTCGCCAGCATTTACAAGGTTCTTACCGGATTTAAACCTAGGTTTAGTGGCAAGTTAGACGTGCATACTACCATCGCATCACTTTTAAATGAATAAAGAGTACTTTAGGTTTCAGAATCTTTCATGTTTTTTTTCTCATTTGACATTAATGCGCCCCAGATGGAAATTTTATTAAAAAATGGTAAATAAGCTAAAGTCGGACGTGGTCGACTTTAATATACCTTGTACTTTTGGAAGTTCAGACAAGCCAACTGAAAAAAGGTTTTTGGACCACATTAATCGGACTCTCAATTTGCCCAGATTTTAAAACTACTGTCACATTCCAATTTAAAAAAAAATGTATTGTTTTTGGTATCATTATGTCCCTTAAATGGTCAATATTTTGGCTAGGGTTCGCTTATCAAATTTGGCCAAATTGAGAAAATATTTTTTTGGCTTCGTGAGTAAATGCTATATTTCTGCATACTGGAAGCCGTTATATGGTCCAAATTGGTAAAGGGTGTTTTTTAGACGTGTGGTTTTCAATCTGGCCACACTTTTTTCGGTGTTGGACATTTTAACAGCTGTCACTTGATTTATGCTCAGTTTGGTTTGCCATTTCATAACAAAAAGGCTTACTCCGGAACAACGTTTGCAAATCGTGGTGAACACAGGGTTAGGGTATAATTACTTAGTGCTGATGTTTGCAACACCTTAAAGAAATGGAGATATAGGAAGACCCTATGGTAAGTAAGTACCGAAGAACTCAGAATCACTATCTGATTCCATTGAGCAATGTCTGTCCACCCATCTGTTGTTCCATCTATAGTTGTAATCCAAGTAAAGGTCGCAATTACGAATCGATTTCGATTAAAATTTGGTACATTCTTCAACAGACCACCTCTGGAAATAAAAGTTGTACCAAATCGATTTTGCAATAAATCGATTGTTAAGCGCGCTGTAACGCAAGTTGCGCTGTCTTGTTGGAACCAGATGTCGTTGAAGATTAGCTGATTCATTTTCAGTCAGCATGCCTCGCTAGCACTCGCCATTACTGTTACGGCAGCTCTTTCCTCATTTCAAAAGAAAAAAGGATCGATGATACCACCAGCGTGTTAGCCGCACCAAGCACACAATTTTAATAGATGTAATGTGTTTCGCTAACGTCTTGAGAATTGTCTCCGCTCCCAGTACGGCAATTTCGCTTGTTGACGTAGCATAGTTCTTTGATAAAAGTGCTCTATGAACTGCGCGAACAGATTTTTTTCAAAGCAATTTTGCACAATTTTGAAACGTTAAACGATTCATGATTAGTTGCCTAACCTTACTAAACAGAAATGTTAACACAGTTTGACATTATTAGCTGTCAAACCATAGTTATTGATACCGATAGCTCTCATACAGCTTAAAATCTAGTGAAAACAAATACTAAAGTCGGGCGTGGCCACTATATTATACCCTGCATTCCTGGATGTTGAGAAAAGCCAATATTTATTATTGAACACACATGTGCATGTCCGTATTAACTACAGATCGCTCGTTTTGGATCACATGAGCCATTTTTGGGTCACAAGAACCGAAACGTTCAGCAACTATAACAGACCCCATTTTAACCACTGCGCTTCCACAAGAAATTATGGTACGTACGAAAGTCAAATTATCGACTTTTATTCTCCAAAAAGTCGAAAGCCGACTTTTACATTTTTTTTAATAAAGTCGAAAGTCGACTTTTTGCCTCGGCTATGTAACCCCCACCCTTAGAAAAACGGGACCACTTTCTTCGGTACAAATTTAGAAATATGGGCGCTAACTTCCCTTCTTTCGCTCTGAAAAAGTATACTTTTGAATTAGATGTTTAGACGTGCTGCGAAAAGTTATTCGGTGCAAATCCGCCGCTGCAAAATTGTTAGATGTTCTTACGTGGATTTAAACCCTGATTTACTTAAATGATAGTTGTGCACACAAACTGCACAGTGATAGAAAATCGAACGATAGGACCTGCTTTACATAGTTAAGGGTCTGATGCTTTAATTAAATCAAATCGTAAAATGGATGCCATATTTAGATTTTTGACTCTATTTCAATATTTATATACCCTTCACCAAATGTGTCTTTCCGTTTGCAACAATACAAACTGTTGATCAGAGACCCTATTTCGTATAAACATACATTACTTATACACAGTGCGACAAAGAAAAAATACCTAGGAAATAATATTATTCTTCTGGTAGATCTTGCTGAGTACAACAAGAAACCAGTACAACAAGAAACAGGGATAAAAACCGAGTTTTCGGACCTTTACGCACTTTGTATGTACCAGTGATTTGGTTGAATATCAACCGATTTCTAGTTTGTCAGTTGAGTTGTAAAGAAGAAACTGCGGCCTTTCGAATGGTATACACTTTTGAAATAACATTGAAAAAAATCTGTGTATTTTTGGATGTGCTTTTACACAGAAGTTTTTAAAATAAACCGAACAATTTTTGAACTGAACAATAAAAATGGTGTTCCTTCGAATAAAATGCGGTGTTGTTTTTATAACTCAGTTAGAAACTGATTGAATTATATAACTTTTATTAAGACGAACATTTTTGAAGGAATACGTTCTTGGCCATGCTACTCAGAAATGTTTGTTTGACTTAAACATTATCAGTATTCTGTTTAAGTGACCAGCAATATTCGGAAATCATTTTTTTTTAATCTTTTTCTTCAAAATGTTTTTCCATTGTAATTATTTCTTGATGAAATTGTTCGCCTTGTCCATCACTGAACTGGCCCAGGTTTTCTGGGAAAAAGTCCAGATGTGAATGCAGGAAATGAATTTTAATTGACATGTTGCATCCCATTTCACTATACGCACTCAAAAATGCATTAACAATAGCGACATAGTAGCTTTTGCTTCACCGTTTACATCAGGGTTTTTTATAAATAGTTTCAGGAATACTAACTGCAGATGCAGTGGTGACAGAACTACACGCAGAAAAAAGATATGATTACTATATGGTCACCGCAACAATAATATGTTCTCTACAATAAAAGCATGTTCGTCGCAACCATAGTATTGTTTTTTGAATTTCATTTTGACAACAGTATGATTGCGGCAATATCAATATTGTTGAAATGTTACAATAGTATTATTGCCAAATTTAGAAATGAATATATGGTTGTAGCATCCATGTAAACATGGTTGGTGCAACAAAAGTATTGTTGTTTAAAAATTTACCTTAACAATATATAATTACGGCAATCATACCGTATGGTTGCGAATATGAACAAAACAAAACAGGTTTTATAGAGCATACACGTATGTGTGTGTATGTTTTTTTGATATACCAAAAAAAAAACGCATACACGCGTACAGTGCATGGTTGTTGTCCATTACAAAAAACAACAACAATCGAAAGTTAGTTCGAGGGATTGTTATTGTGTTTACTTTGTTCGGTGAAATACTGGACTACCGACTGGTTCTCGTTTATTTAAACTCTGTCTGCACTTAAGTATATAGCCATTGATCATGGTTTAATTACATTCGTTACTTGGGGTCGAAGTGGTAAAGGGTGGTAAAGCAGCATTCACCCCTGCTGGCAACTAAAAGTATTTTCGACTGCCGTTGGAATATATGTGATCCGGCAGTGGCAGCGTTCAATCCTGTTTCTAAATTTTTCAATTTCATTTACTATCTTGATTATGGATTTTCAATAAAATTCTGTTTTTCTTTCATTTGTGCTCTTCTTTCTCTACATTTTTAGCACACTTCTAAGCAAGTTAGGACTTTCTACTTTCAACTCAAAAACTATCGAAACCAAAAAAAAAATGGAAATTTTTTTTTGAGTCATAAGCCACCTTTTCATATGCCGGGTCACATATATTTTTGTTTCTTGAAAGAAATGTTCAACAAAAACGTGGCCTCAAATCTTGGTGTGAACTAATAGTAATGCAATTTAATATAACACTTAAAAAAACTATATTTTTGAATAACAACATTACCCAATCCTAATAAAGCATTTTGGGAATCCATAGTATGGTTGAGTGTGAATCATACTATGGTTGTGGGGATCATAGTATGGTTGCGTGTGAATCATACTATGGTTGTGAGCATCATACTACGGTTGTATGAGAAACATACTATGGTTGTCAGGATCATAATATGCTTGTGGAGATAATAGTATGGTTAAGTGTGAATCATACTATTGTTGTGAGGATCATAGTATGGTTGTGGAGATCATAGTATGGTTGAGTGTGAATCATACTATGGTTGTGGGGATCATACTATGGTTATGTGTGAATCATACTATTGTTGTGAGGATCATAATATTGTTGTGCCTCAATATTATACCCAATAATAGTATGATCCTCTTCAAATATTGTCACCCCAAGCATACATTTTTTCTGCGTGTACCTGATCTGCGACGACTTTCCATTAAGTTTATTTTTTTCATAAGTTTATTTTGAGCTAGTCGCATATGTGATTGGAACTGATAAAAACAGATTTTTGTTATGCAGTAAAACAGCTTTCAAGCCTAAATATAGCCTTAAAGATTTTTTACAAAAAAAAAATAAAAATCCATTACAAATCATTACAAAATAGCATTACAGATTTTATAAGTATATAAGTAAAAAAATAAAAATCCATTTCAAATTAATTTGTTCGTTTAATACGTATTTTTACATGAATCATTAATGAGATGTCGCCATTCGTCTGCCTTATAATTGTGACATAATGCCGAAAAAAGTTTGGGTACATCAGCGCAATACACCAGAAAACGGACTTTTATTTCCATCGGTCTTCAAACTTTCTTCAAATAACAAATTCCGGTCACTTCTCCTACAGGATGTTAAACGAAAATCTCCTTTACCAAATTCCACTGCCTTAATCGCGATTCAAGGATTTAAGCCTGTCGTTTTGACAAATTTTAATCGCGAACGAGATCGCAGAAATCTGAATTTGAAACAAAATGTCGCTCCGTTGTAGGTTTGGATGGAAGGTACTCTTCTTCCACCAAATATTTTTCAGCTTCAAAACCACATATGCTCGTTGTCGGAACATTATCCGTGCCAAAAATCGGTTCTGTAACAGTTAAAACATTTGCGTACTTTACATTTTTGCGGGTTTTAAAAGTGTGGCGTGAAATATTTATTAGTATCCCAAAAGTAGCAATCATCTGGTTTATGCCAGAGCTGATAATGCCAAGTCATAGGCGCACAAAATGGCAAACTAACTGACGGTTCAACTTTGTATTTATTTTAGTGTTGCACAGCAATTTATACAAACAGATTCTGGCTCATACCAGCGACTGATTTAAAAGAACGATTGACTCACGTCTATGACAGATATCCGTAAAAAGGTCACAAATGTAACAAAGGTTTTTTTCGTTTATCACACATTTTTTTTTGTTAATAACACACGATTATTACACTACGTAACAAAAAAAATCTTTTTGTTTGTTTAAGTGAATTTTTTGCTTTTATCTAATGAATTTGGTCATAAATATAATATAATGAGTGTTCTTTCCTCTACCTAAACGTTTTTTTAGTATATAAACCGCTATTTTAAAAATTATGGAGGTTTCACCACACATTTTAGCATAACTCAAGAACAGTTTGTCCGATTTGATTAAGTAAAAACTCCGAGAATCCGCAGCTACATTACCTCCAAGTTACTTTTACACTGTTTTTTGATAAAGTGAATAGTTTTGGAAATATTCAGAAACTTTTTCCAAAAAATTTTTTGTCTTTTCCAAAAAATTTTTTGTCTTAAAATTCATAAAAAACCAAAAAAGTCACAAATGCTCTTTTTTGATCTTTAGTTATAAACATAAATATGTTACAAATAAAACTAGCCACATTTCAATAAAATCGATTAACAAGTTTTGGTTTAATTCTCAACTAAGTGATGGTATCTCATTTTGATAATTACAAGGAAGTGGTTCAGCATCTTACCGAGAACTACCATAACATGGGATGCAGAATGTCTCTGAAGTTGCATGTTCTTCACTCACACCTAGAAGTGTTCAAGTCAAATTCTGGCGCATACTCAGTAGAACATGGTGAACGTTTTCACCAGGACATTCAAGCCTTTGAAAAGCGATACCAAGGGCAGTACAATGAACGGATGCTTGGCGACTATATCTGGAATTTAATCAGAGAAAATGACCAAATCTACAAGAGGAAAGGTAGAAAACAAACCATTTTTAAACAGTATTATTAAGAGCATCCTGAATTTAGGGTTTCAAGTGTATTTTTCGTTTTATTATCATATAAAAGCATACCTTCTTTAAAATTAAGCTGTTTAACAATCTTTTATGCACACTCTTATCTATCTGTACCATGAAAAATAAAGGCACTATTTAAAAATTTGAAAATTCGATGTCATTTCTTAAAAAACGATTAGCCAGACATCAGTTAAAGTTTTTCTTCAGTTTAGAGACATAACCAATGAGAAACAGCAAAAAAATTCACTTAAACAAAATTTTGTTACATAGTGTTATCAATTGCGAAAAAGAAGCGACAAATCAAACTTCCAAGAAAAACAAATGAACCATGCTTTGCATGTTTTGCTAAAAGCTGATTTTAAATTTCTTCTCGTAGTAATTTAAATTGTCAATTTTGAAATTTGACAATGACGTTTGTTGAAGTTTGTATAGGAAAAATTCTTTATGCAACATTCGCAATTATCGCCAAACATTTACAAAACTATATTTTTGACATTCTCTTACAAGTGACTTTGACAATCTAGCGAACTATTTTTGTTGATGTTCGGCTAATGAGAATACCTTGTTTATTGTACTGTGAAATGAACAAAAAACAATATGCTTACATGAATAACTGAGATGTTCAATTAAAAAAACTGCCAAACACACGTTTCTGAGTGGCTAGGCCAAAAATTTATTTTTTCTAAGATTGTTGTTTTACAAAAAGTTGAACAACTCAATCAGTTTCTAATTGAAACAGCACCGCATTTTATTCGTAAGAATACATTTTTTATTATTCAGTTCAAAAATTGTTCCAAAGACTGCACTTATTATTCCATTTTCCATTTTTTTCTGTGGTACGCAAATAAGTTGTTAAATAATGTATAAGTAATATACATTAAGTTCAGGGGAACTTAACGTTTCTGCTAATGATAAGATTTTATAGTATTTGCTTAATATTTTTGTTTTAAATAGATTGCAATTAAAAACATTCTTAAAAAACTTGTCGGTTCCTTAAAATTCTATGTGAAAACCAAACCAAAGTTACTTAATTACAATAAACAAAAAAGGGGTTTTACAGGAAAACTACTGAGATTTTGTTCAGTAGTATTTTCAAACTGTATACACCATTTGAAAGGCCGCTGTTTCCAAATCCTGGTATACCAAGTTACTGGTATATAAGGGCGAAAATGTCCGAAACCCTGTTTTTTACCCGTAACTTCAGATTTTGGAGGTGTTTGGGAAATTTCATAACCGGTTTCTTGTAGTACTTAGCAAGATCTACAAGAAAAATATTCTTTCTTTTTTGTAACACTGTGTTAGTGATCGTCACAAAACTCTTAAACGATCTATCGATGTCCGAGTGTCTGTTGAAAGCACAATAGTGGCCAAACTAATCAGCCTAGTATCTTGGAATTTGGTTCATGGTCACAAGCTGTTTTGTTTTGTAAATGGGCGAAATCGGCCAGAAGGAAAAAAGTTTTAAATTCCTAAAAAAAATACATAGCTGACAGACTTTTTTATGTGGCGACGTCTTGTTAAGTAAACATTTGTCCATAGTCATATTTCGGATCCCAAATTAAGGGCGGCACATGAAGAAAGTGCATCTGTAGATTTGTGATGAAATTTTGTACTGATTCTGATAAACCATATGTCCATGTTCAAAAGGACTTATTATTCGGCGACTTAGAATGCACATCACTATGGGCCAAGGAAATTAATGTCAAGGCAAAGTGGCTAATTAACGTCAAGGCAAATCGTAAAATAAATGTCATTTTTAGATTCATGGCAAAATTTCATTGTTTTTGTTGAATGAGGCAGATTATTAGGTTTGGACTATTAGCCTAATGCTTTTCGTAAATTGGGCGAAGTATTCAAGATACGCCCATGTGATGACAATCGCATTTCGTATGACACTTGCGATTACGATTTCAAATCGCATAATACTATTGTCAAAATGAAATTCCAAAAACAATACTATGGTTGCGACATAGAACATACTATTATTGTCGCGACTATGTAGTAACCATATCTTTTCACTGCGTGCATTACAAACGTTACTCTTAATTTTACAAACAACCGCTCCAGATTGTCCTTATTAATTTCGACTTCGATAAAATTGGTAATAGTTTATTGGTAATAATGGGCCATACATGCCTATTTTTAGATACAGTTCTCATATATTTGGACATATGGGTATCAAATAACAATAACATTTTCTCAAAAATAAAAATTAAATTAAAACCAGGGCCGAAAATCCGGACAATTTTTACATGACATATGGGTACCAAAAAACAGCTTGTCCACGTGGTAAAAAAAAACTTTAAATTAGCTTTTCTGCACATGTACAGTTGCAGAGTTTAGCTTTTTCATCAATTTTGTTCAGTAAATTCCAAAAATAATTTACATACATATATTCTAAATGGTAATCAATATAGATAAAGATTGCGCACATCATCTATCCAAACCCACGGCAGCCGTTACCGCACGCACCGGAATGTCCCGAACGGACATCATTTCGGCCAGGGGCTGCCAACCCAGCATTAACATGTCCTTTTTTCTGCATTGGGAGCAGCATATCTCGGGATGTCTGCTACGTATTCTTTTGGTCCGTAACGAGATCCATGAAAAACCTGGACCTTAGTTCTGCTCCGTTTGACGAAATTTCGTCCACCAATGATCAATGTCGATGTAATGTAACGGATGCATGAAATGACTTCATTTCAGGCGTAGTTTAGTTTGGTTTCAGGAGTACAGAAACGTAATTCCCAGTGAGTCTCGTCGTTTTCAACTTTGTCGTCGCAATTGGCGCAGCAGCACTTAACACCACGCATTGCTGTTATACCACCCGATAGCGGATTTTATGAGTAGGAGAAACATCTTGGTCGCAGCGGTCGAGGAAACCAAGCTTAATGACACGTACAACTTAAACTAGACTCCAATGATCCACAAATTTAATGTATGGGGTTGACAGTCAAGCGTGGATCTCCGAGGTAGAGTTGCTAAACGTGCAAATTCCGTCGATTAACAGCTGTGCCTTGCTCTTTTTGCCTACACGCAGAGAAAAAACATGGTTACTATATGTTAACGGCAATATTAATATGTTTTACACAACAAAAGTATGTTCGTCGCCACCATAGTATAGTTTACTGAATTTAGATTTGACAATAGTATTATTGCCGCAATATTAATATTGTTGAATGTAACGATAATATTATTGCTAAATTTAAAATGGAAAATATGGTTGTAGCAACAACATAAATATGGTTATTGGGACAAAAGTATTTTTTTGGGTTTTATTTTAAAAATAATTTGAGTACGGCAATCATACTGTATGATTGTATTTTTTTCTTTTGTTACGGAAATAATGCTTTGGCTTTGTTTAACTAAAGAAATATTTTTAATAAAAACTTTTATGTGTTTTTAAACAGATTTTTTCTACAGGTTAATAAATCACTCCTATTATTATGAATTTTATGTATTTTTAAATAATTTTCATAATTCAAATCTATTGTGGACAACTTAACCCAATTCTAATAAATTATATGGAGATAATAGTATAATTGTGTGTGATCATACTTCTTAGGCAATAGGCTAATTCGGAATGCTGGGCAATACCGTTTTTTAGTTTAAAAAAACCCCGATTGTCGGCTTTTTCATAGCATGGTTTTGAAAAAACCTAAAATGCTTTTCGTTTCTTCTGAAAACCTCGGTTTTTGGTCTGAGGGGTTATAAGGGAAATAGTGATCATCTAGTGACCTCACGAATACACCACCGCCGCATCGCATCCGCATTTCATCGGTGAGGTTTGTCATGTGAACAATTCACTTATACGCCTTGTGACAAAAAACCTACATTCCATCTCCTTCTGTGAGATTTGGGGTTGGGTTACATTTTTCTTTCCTTACCCTTGTCATTAAATCTTCGCAATATTTCAACGTTGGTTTGGATTTTTACATTTCACCTATTAAGACATAAGTTTATTTTGAAAGATAAGTCGTCGTACTTCCCATTTTAGGCAAAAAAAAGGTTGTGTTCTGCGTCCTTTTCTTCAGCACCACATCCTTCGCAATGTTTATATTCTCTTATTTTAAATATTTAATACTTCCATGATTGGTTAACATCTGTGTAAGGAAGTAGTCGATGGTTCCATGTCGACTTTCCATCCACGTTTTAATATTTGAAATGTGCATCAATCGCCCATTATAACTTTGGTTCTACCGAGCCTGCCATTTATTCAAAAGGATATATGTAACATCCGCTTTTGTCAAGTCTGCTACATCTGTACTCCGTTCTTGGATTACCAGATCAATTAGGAGAAAAGCACGGTAGTATGAAGCGCCAACTGTTGGTACAATAATTTTTATACGGGTTGTATTTTTCAGATATTTGAAGTCAAGTGCAGTTAGAAGTTAGCCTGAAATTTGTCCAGCTAAATCGAACTTGTCAAATATCAAACAGCTTAAATGTTTCCTCTGATGAGACTAATTGCTTGTACATCCGTATTTTGTCGGCAATCGTCACACTCACAGATGGAATAGGGCATTATAAGTAAGTTTCGTGTCAAATTTTTGTAACTACCAACAACTACTGAGATAAGATTTAACGATGTCTGTCTGGCCGGCTGTTGTCCCTCTAAAGCTTGTAATCAAACTACATTCATAGAAAAATGTGTTCTTAAAGGAACGAAATCAGTCCAAAATCAAGCACACCCGTAAACAAAAGTAGGGTAAGTACGCTTTTTCTAAAATTGTGAATGACGGACTTATTTTAAGAACGATTTTTTTTAAAGACCGCCAATCTTGTTTTATCGATGTTCTGTGCTTGATTTGAGAACGTTTCGAGCTTGTTTTCAGAACCTATTATTCTCCCTCTAAGACCATTCGGACTAGTTTAAAGAACATTTTGTACTTACTTTAAGAACGTCGTTCTTCTTTTAAGAACGTCGTTCTTCTTTTAAGAACGATCTATGCTTGTTTTGAGAACGTTTTTGTTTGTTTTGAGACCGTTTTTTGGTCTCCTTAGGAACATCCGTGCTCATTTTAAAAACATTTTGTAATTAGTTAAAGAACATACGTACGTGTATGTGCTCATATTAAGAACGAGTTGTGGTCAGTTCTTATTTTTGAATCTTTTCGTTCTTATTTTACGATAGTTTTAAACTCAAACAAAAATACAAGTTAATCAATGTATTTGTTATATCTTAGACTATGAAAAAAAACGTAAATATACTTTAGTCCAAAAAAGAGTTTACTTTATTCATAGCAAGTTTTAAATAATATTTAATAACACTGTTCTGCAAAACATAACTTTAAAGCCCTTCTTTGGAAAGAAATAACTGATCCTTTTGTACAATGATCTCCTAAATCCGAATTGAATGTCCGTTTTGCCACACCACGTATAGTTTTCGAAATATCTTTTATAATTATGTATATCTATTATGAATAGACAGTATTTTGCTAGCTTTATTTTTATACTTGGCAAACAGTTTTCCACTTGCATTATTTTTCCCTTTCCTAGGGAAATAATAAAAGACCTGTTAAATATAGAAAATTCGAATTTTTAAATTATATACGATTACCTGCATATCTCTCATGAGAAAACACAGAACAGATTACATGAAAAAAAACTAGTGAGATATTGTGGCCTAAGCGCAATATTATTACAAATTATATCTTCGATGATTTTTATCTATTTTGGTATTTCTAGGGGCACAAGGTACCATGTTGTTGTGAATAGCCAATTACTGCCTTTCCTTTTGATGATTCAAAAAACATGCATTTTAAATACAATAAATAACATATGATACAACATAAATAAAAAGCTGTCACAGCTAAATTAAAGAAGTGTACCTTATTTAGAACTTTGCCTCGACTAGAACTAATTGTTGGCTACAAGCAATCACTTGGAGTTTTACGCGCACCAAACCGTCACTTTAGACGTTTTTAATTAAAATATGATCTGTATATGTGACAGCGCATAGAGAAAGGGACCTAAGGGAAAAATCAATTTTCAATTTTTTTTTCTTTTTTTGGTGTGGACAACATCTGAGCATCGAATGAGACTGATCCCATGCCCCAAAAGTTTTGCCTCCCAGAGATATGCGCGTTTTATGAAAGTGAAGTCGACTATTCTAAGTGCAAATAGAAAGGGGCCTAATCTTTAAAATGGCTTTCCTGAACAAAACTGGTTTTTAACCTTAGGTCCCTTTCTATTTTGCGCGTCACATATGATATAATCTTACCTCGCTCTTTTTCCAGAGAAAACGTGTTTACGAAACTCCAAGCGAGGCCCTAAAGGTGGAATTGCTTCTTAATGTCTTCACTTTTTATGTACTGCTACTTCTAAAGGAACGTGGGCAGCTAAAGCAAATACGAGGGCGGTTCGGAAAGTTCTTAGCCTATTAATGAAAGAGAATAGTTAGTTTTTCAAAAATATTTTTATTTTTCAATATAATCTCCTGAAACTTTAATACACTTAGTCCAACGCTTATCTAGCAATTCTATCTCTTGATTAAATTAGTTTCCTTCAAAATAGTGGTTTACAACTGTAATTGCATCTTCATTTGAGGTAAAACGCTTGCCAGCAAGGAATTTTTTAGATTTGGGAACAGGTAAAAGTCACTGGGAGCTAAATCAGGAGAATAAGGTGGGTGGTGAAGCAACTCATACTTTAATTCGTTGATTTTAGCCATTGTTAAATCACTCTTGTGCGTTGTCTCGATGAAAAATTATTTTTTTGTGTTGTAAGCCTGGACGTTTTTTTCTCGAATTTGTACATTTAATTGATCTAAAAGGTTGCAATAGTACTCTGAATTTATTGTTTTACCCTTTTGCAGATAGTATAAAATACCTTTGAAGTCCCAAAAAACCGTTGCCATAACCTTACCAGCCGATTGAATTGTTTTTGCCTTCTTTGGGGGCACTTCCTTTAGCTTCAGTCCATTGTTTGGATTGTTCTTTTGTCTCTGGAGTATAGTGGTGGATCCATGTCTCATCAACAGTTATGAAACGACGCTTAAAATCCATTTTATTTCGCTAAAAAACGATCCAAACAAGCTTGAGAAATGTTCATTCTTATGCGTTTTTGGTCGACTGTTAACAAGTCCGGCACCCATCTTGCAGAAAGCTTTTTCATCTGTAGTTCTTCATGCAAAATTAAATGGACTCGATCATTTGAGATGCCCATGATATTAGCTATTTCATGCACTTTTATTCGTCGATCATTTAATACCTTATCATGCACTTTGGCTACAATTTCTGTTGTTGTTGCTGTTTTTGGACGTCCACTACGTGGTTCATCTTCAATGCTTGTACGACCACATTTAAATTCAGCAACCCAATTTTTTACTGTTGCATATGAAGGAGCACTTTCACCTAACACATTCACCATATCATTATGAATTTCTTGTCCCGATAAACCTTTTTTATGTAAATATTTAATGACACCACGCATTTCTAATTTTTCCATTGTAAAAAAATCGCGGATGCGTCTTTTGTGAACACCTGTTTCTATATGAAGGAGTTGCCAGATCGAAACAAAATTTAACATGTGTTCATAGCAGAGATGGAAGTTTCCAAAACACTTAACTTTTTTCTGTTTATACCGCGCTTTTTGTGCTGGGCTAAGAAGTTTCCGAACCGTCCGTATGCAGTAATTTTTATCTATGTCATTATTCTTTAATTCCACAGTGCAACAAAAATTCGCTTTTAAAATATTCCTAAATAGAGATCTAAAAAGTGTCGAGCATTAACAATTTCAGAAACACCCTAAAAATCTTTACTTATTCTGTAAATACTGCTTTAGAGCTCGTCCTTTTGAACTCGTAACTCTGTTAGCTTTTTTTTAAATGGTTTTCAATTTTTCTTGGAAAATCTTTTCATAAATAGTATGCCAGTTTTTGTGAGTTACGTGTTCACAAGTACTCGAACCTAATCTCACATTATACTCGTATAGGATTTTCGGAAAAACTAAAGATTTTAAGGGAGTTTCTGTAATTTTTAATGTCGATTTGTGATGTGCTCGACAAGGCCTACAGGAACCAGAAACATACAGAGATCCACAGCCTACTACTTCTGGAGCCTTTGCTACTTCAAACATGCAAATTGACAGTGATAGTGATGACGATTAAGCGGATCCAAATAAGATATAATACTTAAAAATAAAAAAAAATTATTTCCAATAAAACACAATTTTTCCATAAAAATTGCATTTTTGTAATAGAAACGTACTGAGAATAATAAAAATGTACTTCGTAATACCATTAGAAATATGTTTTATAGTGAACCCAACATCAAAAATTGGCTTTTCAGCCTAGAGTAAATACACCGTTTTTTCTATGAAAATCGACAAGAAATAGCACCATTTATATGACAGCGCATCTAACGCGAGTTTTTGGTAAAAAACATCAAAAATGAATTCCTCGACCCCAAAAACAGTAAGATACCGCAACTTTCCTGGATAATAAAAATAAATAATCATTATTTTATTTTAAGTTTTCAATGATATTTTCTTGTTAGACAGCGTTCCGAAATCACCAAATTCACATGCGGGTAAAAACAATCTCGCGCTGAACTAAAGCTAAACCCTTGAAGGTTTTGTAATGGATAATGTCAACTTTAATTTGTATCATTTTTTATCACTGTGTATTTATCATCTTTCTTGTTCTAAATGCCATCTAGTTAAAGTGAAATTGTTAAACATTTTAAAAACGGACAAGAATAAGGACTCGTCAAATACGTACAGGCTTACCGTAAATACTTGTCGTAAGGGAGGACATTTGTGCAAAAAAGAAAATAAAATCAACATAATTTTGTTTACATGTGTGTAGTGCATGTGAATAAAAAAGAAAACAGTTTGAAAACAGTACAACACATGAACTGCAAACTTATTTTCGTGTGAGGTTTTTTGAAGTTTACATTGAATTTTGTGGCCTCGTGCATATTTTGGCTAAAATTAATTTTTCTGAAGAACATGCATTTTTTCTCACAGCGTTATCGCTTAAGGCAATTGAAATTTTGTTTTCCTATCTTCTGCGGAATTGTAGCTATAGCCAAGGTGAAAAAGGGTTTAAAACAAAATTAACCGAAAAACTGCATCTAGTGCTTCAAATTTGCTAAAATGATAATACAATTTTTAACTTTTTCTTTCTGCTTTAATCATTTTTGGCCCTCAGCTGTCAATCTAGGGGAAATTCAGCTAAGTAATCTTTAGAAACTACTCCTTATCTTTTCTTATTATATAATTCATAATCGTAAAAAACATTATAGTTGTGTTTTAATACATTTCCCATTCTGCACTTGCAACAACCCCATTTATGGGGCAAACATTGCACATTGTTGTAATCTTAAATCTCGAATTTTCGATGTAAATGTCAAAAATGCATTTTCAAGTATTATAATTTTCTAAAAAATTTAAAATATACTACAGGAAATTATGTGGCTTGAGAAGGACAAATTTCCTTTGTTAAGAAAGGAGTGAGGAGAGTGGTCAAAAAGTGGTCCTGAGTTAGAGTATAACTTCAGTGAAATATTTTGACATAAAAACAATAATTTTCACACATCTTGTTTACATTTCTTAAAAAAAGGGGCTACATTGAAAATATTCATAGAACACATAAAAACTTAAAACTCCCACTTAAGAGAACATTTTTAAATTTTCTCGAAAAATGACGAAAACGCCAGACTCAGAGATTGTATTTTAAAAAGTGCTCAAAACTTTACCCCATAAGGCTTCACTTCAGACATCTGTTCAATAAAATTCGCTTACATGAATGTTTGTCAATTTTAAATAAGTTTATACGATATTGCATTGCAAAATGAGAACTTCCTCGCCCCATGAAAAAGAGAGATCTGCCAGGACCCTGTCTGCGTACTCAGCTATGTGGCGTGGACACAAAATACTAATTGCCATATACAAAAATGTCATTCGTTTATTGGATTGTCTCCGAGAAAAAAATTACACAATGCTTTATAATCTCAAATACTAGTGAAAATTCGTTGTAGGATCCAAAATCTCTCATTAGTTATTGAATCCCAAGAACTTTATTTGAAGGCTATCGTAAAAGTTTTGTTTCCTTGGGCAACGTGTACATACAAGTTGCCGAATAAAACTAATACCTCTCGCTTTTATGGATCCATTAAGGTGCACAAGCTCTTTTATTCCTACGATCAAGCTCTTTCTTTAACCAGCTCCTTGCGGTGTTTTGTAATAGCAGGACAAGTCGACGTCTTAAAATAATTCAATTCGGAAAACAAAACGGCATTGCATCTAAAAAAAAGGAACCACGTGAACAAAAATGATATTTGAACTAAAAAATAAATTAATTTCTTTTACGGATCGCAAACAAAAACCGAATTGCCCTACTCTACTTTTGGACAACATCGGCACGCATAACAAACCAAGAATACGCTCTTCATGTGATCTTAGTGATTTTGGAAAAAATCTAGTAATTCAATTTCCAAACAAATTGATCTTGATTCCTGGATAAAATTATGAAAACCATAAAAAATATAAATCAATTTTTTGATTTTCAGCGTTTTGCCAAAGTTTTATTCTTCTCCCTATATTTTTTGAACTGAGTGCGCCAAAATGCCACATCGAAAAACAAGGGGAAAAATTAAGCTTGTCCGTGCCGAAGCTTATAAAGTATAAGTATACCCTCCAACATTGAGTACGGCCTAATTTGAATAGTTTGTCAAGGGGTCGTGGCACCGGCCTATTTTCAATTAGGGTGCGTTTGTAGCCATAGCAACATCATATATGCCAACAACGATAATTATATCGGTATTAGTTATCGAGATATAGCCTATCAAAGTTTAAGGATGTCCTTTAGTCCAATTTTAACGCAATATAGGCGCATATACTAGTAATGTGCTTATTAATGATTCTGTTCACATTTTATAACGATCGGTTAATTATTGTGGCCATAAATGACATTTTTGATACCTCCAGTGCAAATGCACCATTCCGCCCACTTTTGGTATTCGCAGAATAATTTTAAAACTATCCATACGGTTCTTCTGAAAATTAGCAAGTAGAATATAAATTAGACAAGCTAACAAAAATTTGGGGCCTTAGACACGCCCCTTCTTAAAGCGTAAATTGAAATCCAAATACACACCTTTTTTCCTAATGCATGAATTTCTCTAGAAATTTGTTTCCTGCAATATACCTTTTTCAAAAAAGGGATGCCATGCCTTTCAAGCACCTTCCACTCAATTGATCCTTTACGAGATTTCGATAAAATTGGTACTCTTTATGCAATGGAGAACGGAAGAAAGGAAAATTTAATCCATTGTCCGTCCGCAAAAAGTTATAATTCGTTAAGCAAAATCATAAAAATTTAAATAATTTTTACCGAGTCCCTTAAATTAAAGCTTTTTCACACTAGGCTGATATCGCCTTTTTAAAATCCCAAACAATTTAGCCATCAGTATAGCTTATCTTGCGAATCTCGATATTAGAAATTCCCCGGCCCTGAATGGTATCTCGGCACTTGTCCTATGTAAGTGCTCTTCGACGCTAGCCCGTCTATTACGCAACCTTTTTAATCTTGGTTACCGTGCGAGTGTCTTTCCAATGTGTTGGAAGGTTGCGAACGTCCATCCGATCCCTGAAAAGTGTGAAGCTAATAATCCTGCGAATTATCGGTCCATCACGATTTGCTCTGCGCTCTCCTAGGTAATGAAGAGCATGATCAACCTTAATCTTGTGGGGTATCTGAAAGATCGACAGTATGGCTTCCATAGAAATCGCTCTACGGGAGACCTGATGGCTTTTTTATCGGAGCGTTGGATTCGGTCCATCCACCAGTTTGGTGAGAGTAAGGTCGTGGCTCTGGATATCTCCAAGACCGTTGATAGAGTCTGGCACGATGCGACATGAGTGCAATAGTGTAATATTTTTGCTAGATTTATATCAAGCAAAAGCTTTCTTGGAGATCGCACTATAAGAGTTGTTGTAGATGGGTTCTCATCTCACACACACATAGGCTGATCGCAGGTGTACCACAGGGCTTTGTCCTTTCTCCCTCTTTATTTCTTATTTTCTTTGACGATCTTTTGGTACAGACCGTGAATCCAATCTACTCTTTTGCGGATAACAGCAACCTCTGTCATTCATATTCTTTGGACCGTAGGCCGAGACTTCAAGATATTGAGACATTCGTCGTCTTATTCCTGACGTAAGGATTTTCTGCAGGGATACACGTCTTTCCAGGAATTCACACCTATTTGTTATCGATTGGTTTACCGCACTATACACTACAGATCAAATTCGTTTTTCACCCGTACTATCCGTAAGTGGAATCGACTTCCCACTAATTACGACATCCTGAAATTCAAGTCAAATGTCAATAAACATTACTCCCTATTTCCCCTCTAAACTCCCTTACTTTCCACTCACCAACGCAATGAATTGCATGGATAGGGGAAAGCCCCTGAGTGTTGGCAGAAAAAAAACAATAATAAACAGACATCAGAAAGACAAGGAGACAATTGCACTTGCACAACATGCAAAAGAGAGCGGACATAAAGTAAACTTTAAAAATGTCAAAATACTCGACAGAGAGAGAAACGAAAACAAAAGATATACACAGGGGAGCCTAAGAATCCAACAAAGAATAAACAAATCTTTAAGCACCAAAGAAGAATGACAACACTAAGCTGCATTATTCCGTCGCGTTATTTTGAAGCATAAAGTTCTGTGATATAAGTATTTAAGTTCCCTCCTTCTGTGATTTTTACACTGTATAATTATTTATTTTATTATTTATTACTTGTGTCGTGAAGTCCAGTTTTTTTAAAAATATAAGTAACTGTTCGTGATGTTAACTAAATCGTAAGTTGGGTAAACTATTTACTAATAGTATAGCAAAAAGAAAAATTAATGTAATGTAATTTAATTTATTTTCGTCTACAGCATATTTAATAAATTTCCCCTGATGAAGTTGTAAACAAACCAACGAAACGTTGAGAAAAAGGTGAAATAATTTAGTTTTATTTACATCGAAACATATAACTTGACCATCACAGCCCATATATGTAAAAAATACAACGAAAGAAATAAACAACAAATTGGTCATTAAAAAATCTGAAAAGTAGTTCTTTTTAATTTATTTAACGGAACTGATGATTAGATTGATTTTGATGTTTTACTTGACTAAATGAAGTTCTGACTGTTTTGAGTTCCCATATGTCCATGTTTGAAAGGACCTTTTTTGCGTTGTCCTTCTGATCAAAGCCCATGTTTCAAGGCTTTAAATCGTAAAATTAATGCTATATTGGATTCGTGGCGAAATTTCAGATATCAAATAATTTTGGTCATGAGTTTACAATACCAACCGATCTATAAATCTTTTCGTTTGGGCTGAATCTATGTACATATAGTGTCGCAGATAAGTACTCGTATACTGACATTTTACAAATATAATGGCCAAGAAAGTCCGTCTTTATAGATTCTTCAATCTTCAAAAGCTGTCCATGCGGTTTTGCTTTCGTTGAAAATCTGTTAAAAAGAAGAAGAAAATTAATAGGGTTCTGTCGTCACTCTTCTACTTCAGAGGTGAGTTTATATCGGGAACTATATTGTTCGTGGACTGCTATCGGGTTTCATTCAATATTCTGTCATGGCCGCGTCGTTAGACAGCATTTCAATACCCTGGTCGTTGTCTGCTCCGCTTATTCTCTAAAATTCGATTAGGACTTTTTTGCCTTTCTAAAGGTGTTTACGAATAGTTGCCGCAGCATGCTGTTGAGTTTTTGTTTTCCGGGGAGCTGTCTGCATTCCGTCTTGAACTGCTTTTACTACGCAGTCCATTAAGATAACAACTTTTGAAAACTCTCTACCCTGGGATAGGAGTAGAGTAAATTGTAAGGCAAGTTTGGCATTCCGTTTGTAACATCATAAAATACCTTAACTGACCCTATAAAGTAAAGGGTGGTTATAAGGGCGGATGTTGAATGTGAACAACACCTAAACGTCAAGTTTTTTTCTGCATTTCATTTGATATTTCTCAATTTCAAACTAATGCAATTTGAACCATGGCCATCATCAATGGTCAGAATGGTGGCAAGAAATTGCAATAGTGGATGATCAAATTTCGAAGAAAATCATCTTCAGTGATGCGGCACATTTTCACCTCAGTGGATTCGTCAATAAGCAGAATTGCCGCATTTGGGCGAATCAAAGTCCAAGAGTGATTGTCAAAAAAACAACGAACCCACAAAAAGTGACTGTTTGGTGCGGTTTATGGGCTGGCGGCATCATCGGGTCGTATTTTTCCCAAAATGAGGCCGGTCATGCAGTTACTGTAAATGGTGTCCGCTATCGTGAGATGATAACGAACTTTTTATGGCCCGAATTGGAACATATAGATGTGTACGATATGTGGTTTCAACAGGACGGTGCCACTTGCCACACAGCTAACGAAACAATGGCTCTTTTGCGCGACAAATGCAATGGCTGTGTTATCTCACGATTTGAAAGAAAAGGTGTACGTCGATAAGCCAGCAACAATTCAAGAGCAAAAGGATGAGATAATTCGGCACATTAACGGCATAGAACCTCAATTATGCCTCAGCGTCATCGAAAATTTGGACCATCGGATGGAGGTGTGCAGCCGAGGTCGCGGCGGCCATTTGGCCGATATTTTGTTCCATACGTAATTGAACCATACCAATATTAACATAATAAAAATAAATGATAATAATTTCCTAAATAATTTGTGTTTTATTCAAAATCAACATCGGCCCTAAAATTTCACCACCCTTTATATATGTATGTTATTGATCGTCGTTAAATTCTAAGACGATAAAGCCATGTCCGTCTGTTTGTTGAAAGCACGATTCAGTTCATAGAGATATATGATTTATAGTTGAATATCGATTGGTATTGAAAATGGACCATATCGGGCGATTTGACTCATTTGAGGGACTAAAGAAAACGTTTTTTTTTATTACTTTACCACTATATTGAAAAATTGTGTAGTCTGACAGTTTCAGACGTAAACGAAATTCCCGGGAAATAAGAAAACGTTAATAACAGAAAATCCCGGGAAGACCCATGACATGTCCTCTGTCTCATAGGGCTATCAGTTGACTAGTTCCCAATACCGATCTATGTCACGTAGCTCTACAAGAGTTCGAAAAGTGTAACTTTAACAATAATTGCACTCTTCCTCGCTATGCTTTAGGTTGCAATCAAAACGGTGATTGCTTAGTGCCGATGCCGTCAGTGGGTTAAAGACCGTACGTAGTTACAGCATCGATGTAAGTGCTTTGATTTGTAATAGAGGCGGAAATGCCACTACTGGCATATTTGTTGATTGCTTAGTTTGTGTATCTATTCCAAAACATAAACAAAAGACCGGCTAACTTTTGAGAACGAACAGATGATTTCTTGGACACATTCGCCATTCACGTGGTATGCACCAAATGTCATTCCAGCAGTCATGCGCAGAAACGAGACGTCAAAACAAACCCCCGAATCAAAATGTGCAAAGCACAAGAATTCGAAGTCAGTTACAGTAGATTCGTCGTGGCTCGGGCATCGCACTCAAGTCGCCAGCAGTTCCGTAACGGCAAATGACTGTCGCTCGCCTCCCGTTTGTGATTTTCAAAAAAGAACAAGAACAACAATTCCTACAACTCCCTCATAGGGCATAAATCTGAAATTCTTCTTCTCTTCTCTCTGGAAGGTGAACAAGTCCCTATAACGCGAATATAGTGAGAGTTTAGGTAAAAAATCCATATTTAAAATAAAAGCCAAAAAGTGTAAATGGTGATTGATAGTTTGCATGTATGAAGTGGCAAAAGAAACGAGTATTTTCTTCTGACGAGTGAGTCGTCGAAGGTGGTGAGTGTGTGTACTTCAGCACCAACCCCAAGTTGGTACGTGTCCGTCCATCCACAGGGCACAAGGGGTGGCATACTTCCTTTACGGCCGAAAAGTCGTTTGTGGCGTTTCAAAAAACAGTTCGCGTTTATCGATTTTGTCCCCCAACCCTGCTTAATCTGTCCATGGCGAGATTTTTATTTGTGGTTTCGCCCAAAGAACTATCTCAGAATACGTTTGAAAATGAAGTGAATTTAGATTTATAATTAATTTGTATACTAAAGAACGATGACATTTGTATAAACATACCTATGTATGTATGTACATACATAAATACAAATATGTATGAAGCAAGCATACCTATCGTACATATATAATAACATATACTGGGGGTAAAAATAGAATCTCAAAAATACCCAAAGTGTAGTGCAAAAATGTTCTGCGATGAAGTTCAATCAACTGCGCGACGACAAATACATATAAATTGAAGCAATCTTCAGTCTGTCGGTCGGTGTAATCTAATGCAATTATGTACCTAGCACCCGTGTACATATGTGTACCTGTAAAGTATTCAAAATTTAAATAACAAATAAAGCAAACAACATCGGGAACCGAAACCGAAACTTTTTCCATTCAATTCAGTTTTTGTTCGAAAATTGACCGAAAGAAAATTGTAGGTATTTGTGTGAACATTAAGAGACGCAAGCGCACAACAGCGTACCATTTACTAAATCTTCGTCGGCAGTTCTGGAACGAACAAAAAACATTCACACACACACACACACAGAAAAAAATCAATGTTCGAATCCTTGCAAATTCGCTACATCGTTCAAGGATAATAGACTCATTAATGTTTCTTTTTTTGACACATATCAATCGAAAGAATGGCAGAAAAGTACAAAGATAATAAATAAATAATAAAAAAACTCAACGCTCGTACGTATCTGTGTGTGTGTGGAAAAATTAGAAGCGCAGTCGGCTGTTGGTCGGCTTGGCAATTACAAGAAACAAAAGACTCGCCCACCGACAATCTGTCACTTTCATCAAGTGACGTGGGACATACAAATGTGAACTATACTGTGCAATATCTGAAACATTGCCCCACTTTCATTGCCGCGATGCAAAGGAGGTTTGAGCGGTTGTGTTTTAATTTTTGTGTTTACAGAAAGAATACAAAAAGTGATGTCATACATACTCGTATTGTGTACTCGAAAATAATTAAGCCGCTTACTTCCATTTTACTAAAGTGAAACCCTGCCCAGTTCTGTCCAGCGCACACACGAAGGATACTGGACCACTCACTCGTATGTACGTGTTGGATCCTATGACAAAATTCGCGATAGTTAAGCAGAAGGACTTAATTGTTTTTGTTGTTAATTAGTTGGCTTTTGTATTTGTTGCACTAGGCCCACTTCGAGTGGGGCACAGAAGGAGTGTCACCTGGACGTGCGAATACACCGTTTCCGGTTAATAATAAGGAATTCGCGTATATGTACGCTAGGAAAAAATCGGCTTTCTGATGCAATCACCAAATGTTAATCATGCTGATGGTGAATTGATTCTGTGCGACATGCCATAGGATTACTCGTATAGCTGTACTAGTATAGCTATACTAATTGTAGGAGATTATAATTATTGGTTGCCATCGCCGCCTGTTGTGGCAACTGATAGTTTTGTTGTTTTTGTTCAAAAGTGTAAACAATTGGTATTAACAACCAATTATTTCGTACTAATATCCAAAAAACGTGTAGTATTAGTATTAACAGAATGAAAAGCATATTCAAATGTATTCTTCTCCGAATACCGAGCGGACAGCGGTACACGAGTACAATATAATTTTTTTATTGATTTAAGCATAAAAACCACTTTGATTTTTGAAGCCTCAAGCGACGTCTTTCAAGTTTTTTAATGTATTTTTTTTAAAAACTTTCGTTCTATGTACTGAAATTGCAAAGCACGAACTGACATTAGGTTGTACTGATCGACTAGTTCGAGTTCGCGAAACCACAACTATTTGGTTGGCAAAGAAGAAAATTCTGTTGTACCAACGAATCTGATCTCTAGATGTGTAAATATAAGTAATTCACAGAAACCTACAGGCGTCGAGCTGTTTTTTTTGTTGAGGCTAAAGAAATATACCATGCGTGGTATATTGGGCTTGTCTTTGTGGCGTTCCGTTCAGCGAAAAGTCAGTTGAAATCAGTCAAAAATTCCGTTGGACGAGAAGTCTTTCTGGTACAATCACAGAATGTGTATCATCTGGATGGAAATTCGGTGGGACCAACGAGAAGATTATGCGAGTAGCTATGATAATATTGCGCGTGTTGTTTGGTGCTCGGTTATTAGGCGAGTAAGTGATCGCTCAGGCGACAACTTTAAAACTTTTAGAAAACTGTAGATACAGATAGATATGGATATACAAGAACTAAACAACTGCATGCATTATACTCGTATACCGTTTGATACTCGTATGAAAGTTTGGAATTTAAACAAAGATGTTATTCAAGAAATACTTAAGCGAGTAATCGAGCTCACTTAAAAGGTCATTCTTATGAAGCAAGTTGTATACAATTTTCTTTTTTGTACACTGGTGTGAAGTTATCGCATTAGCGACATTTACTCGCTTAATAACCGAGCAAACTAACTTTTCTTTGATATTAATCAAATGTAATGCAATTTGTTTGTTGCCAGGACCGCTTTTTGTGGCAACTGATTGGTAATGACAACAACTATTTTCATTCTATGAACTGAAAAACGTGCACCTTATTATTGCATCTTAGTATTGCTTACACCAACATCAAGACTCAAGTATATAAAGTCAATGAGTTAACATTATCTTATCCATTCATTTTTAGGGGGTGGGCGCACCGTGGTGTGATGGAGTGTGCACGACTATCATCCCAGTTAACCCAGGTTCAAATACGGCTAAGAACATCTCACAATTTTAAAGGCGTTAAAGGGATGTTGTGGGAATTATTTAAGTGTTCTTATTTGAGAGGACTGAAAAACATATAGTCGATAGGCAGTTAAAATTGCTTCCTCTTAATTCCCAGCGATCCGGAAGAAGTACACCAATCTGTACCGAAATTAAATGTAAACTCTCTCTCTCTCTGCACTATGGTTCTAGTGTAGGTAGCAAATTTGATCCGATCTCGATGAAACTTTGCCCATTATTTGGGTTAAGGATAATGATGCTATTAAATTGAAAATTCGTCAAATTTCGGAGTTAGTGCCCATACAAATGAACCTCCCGATTTGGGATCAAACCGACCTAAAAGCACTTCATTTCTTCAGATTTCAATGAAATTTTTTTGTAATGTGAGTTTGCACAAAGCACCGCCATTGTTTAAATCGTCATTGGGCCCAAGTTTTATATTATTATTCCCATTAAGATACAAGGAGAAACTTCTTATAAATCAGTGACCAGTACACGATTCATTTCTAACACTCACTGACCGGGACCTACTGTTTTAAGCCGGCTCCAAACGGCTAATGTATTAAATAGAGAAATTGTTTACATGGCTTAAAGATAAATCTATTACTCGTAAAGTCGCCGGAGTTTACGAGGTGGAACCCGTTGCTGAAAAATGGTAACATGTTTTCACCCGGGGTTAACCCAAGGTAGCCCTGCACATTTGAACTTAATATAGCTGTACTTAAAATGGCCCAATCCATCTTACAGCGCCAAATTTCTACTCTGTGGAACGAAGTATAAAAAATAGTTTCATGGCAAATGTTTAAAACTACCACAACTAATTTACCGATCACAATTGTGATCTGATCTTGATTGTGGTACGTTTTTGGGCATGCACACAGAGAAAGAACATAATTACTATATGGTCACGGCAATATTAATATGTTTTCCGCAATAATAGTATGTTTCCCGCAACCACAGTATTGTTTACTGAATTAAATTTTGACAATTGTATGTTTGCTGCAATATTTATGTTGTTGAAATGTAACAATAATGTTATTGTCAAATTTAAAAATGAAAATATGGTTGTAGCAACAATATACATATAATTGGTACGACAAAAGTATTGTTTTTTTATGTTTTATGCTAACAATAATATGATAACGGCAATGATATTGTATGATTGTAATTTTTCTTCATTTGAATATGCGTTTTAGTACAATGTTTTTGTTACGGATCTAATGCAATAATATAACTTCTTATATAGAAACTAAAAGTTTTTGAACAAACTGCTTTGGCAAAATATTTTTAATAAAAACGCTTACGTTTATATAAACTGTTAATAAATACTGTTAAATAAATAACTCCTATTATTTTGTATTTAATGTATTTTTAAATAATTTTTATAATTTAAAACCTCTTGTTGACAACTTAACCTAATTCTAATAAATAATATTGAGGATCATAGTATAATCGTGTGTGAACTTACTATGGTTATAGGGATTAAAGCATGGTTGCGTGTGAATCATACTATGTTTGTTAGGATCATACTATGGTTGTATGTAAAACATACTATGGTTGTGAGGATCATAATATGGTTGTGGAGATGATAGTATAGTTGAGTGTGAATCATACTATGGTTGTGGGGATCGTAGTGTGATTATGTTTGAATCATACTATTGTTGAGAGGATCATTGTAGAGTTGTATTTAAATCATACTATACTTGTAAGAATCATAATATTGCTGTACCACAACCATATACCCAACAATACTTTGATGCTCTTCGAATATTGTTATACCAACCATATTTTTTTCTACGTGTGGGCGGGCACTATTGAAAGAGAAGAAAATTGGTTCAGATTTAGATATAGCACCAACACAAAGAAGTAGAAGCCACATTTGCATCCAATCTCGATAAAATTTATCACAGTTCATAACCATCGAACAGTAACCGGCTCATACAAATGGGTGATATTGGTTCACGTTTTGATATAAACCCAGTACAAAGGTCACTCCCGATTTTACATACAACCGCTCTAGAACTCCCATTTTACTTCCGATTTCGCTCAAAAATTGCATAGTATATGACGATACAGAAACAACCAATCTTATAATATATATACAGTCCACTTTAACGGCTTCCATATGAATATGTGGGTACCAAATAACATAAGTTTTCTCACAAATCCAAAAATAACATTAAATACATTGCGGCGACTTTACATGTAAAAGATTAAACTCTTAGTTACGTTTAATAAAATGGTTATCGGAGCCGGCATTAAACAGTAGGTTTCGGTCATCGAGTCGAAAAATTATATCGAGTGCTTTTCCATAATTTAAGAGAAGTTGCAAGTTGTTCTGAAAGGTTGAGGGAATTTAGTAAGAATATTCCTTACTTACTACATGTTGGCTGTTTTTGATTTTGTCCTGAATAAGACGGATTTTCCAAGCGCTTCGGAACTATATTTGTCTAGTGTAAAGTGCCAAGTTTGTTGCACGATTCGATCAGTTCTAGTCCGCGCTATCGTTGTATTTTAACACGCTTGACACCGTTTATGTCCAGGATTTAGCAGATTTAGTTCACATGGTCGATTGGAATTAATTCGGACTAAGGCCACACTCCCAGAATTGAAACGTGTTGACGATCTTTGTCTTTAATCTTTCACACATTAAGTTAAAAAAGGATCTTGGATGTATAGGAGATTTATTCTGTGGTAGTGAACAAAAACGGCCCTGCCTTTTTTTGAATCGAACACAGTACACCGAGCTTCCAATCATACATTTAACAATCATTCATCTAGATTGTCCAGACTAGCTGGTGCGTGTACCTTTTGAGTTCGTCTTCACAGGTTTTACACAGGTCTCCATCTCACGTGGCCTGGCTGATCATCTAAAATAGGTAGTGGAAATTGAAGACATGCATCTATGATAAGTCACAATTAAATGTCTTCAAAGGGTCTTTGTTTGCTAACTCATTGTAGGCAAGAATCATGAAACTTTGTGGGTTGGTGTAGGTCCAGATGTAGACGCTCGATAAGAAGGGAGTAAACGGGAAAATGTATCCCTCATAAACAAGTGATTAATCCATGCAAGGACCAAACAGTTGAAGCTAGAAATACCAAATCCTATAAAAGTATGTATTTACAACGCAAAACTGGGCAGTATTGCGCAATCAGCTGTTGTCGAATATCAAAAATAAACAAAATGCTAAAAACGCACGACAGTTTGTCAAAGATTTTTTATATTACTGCATAAAATTACTGAGTGCTATGTGGTGTGAAGACAAAAAAATTATCTCCATATACACAAAATGTCCTTCGTTTATTGACTTTGTCTCCGAGTAAAATTCACTACAAAGAGCAAAGCACATGTGACGCGCATAATAAAAAGGGACCTAAGGTAAAACCAGTTTTGTTCAGGAGAGTCATTTTAAAGATTTAAAAACGTGTTTCTTTGCTGTACCATCACTTTCATAAAACGCGCATATCTCTGGGAGGGAACACTTTTAAGCATGGGATCGGTCTCATTCGATGCTCAGATGTTGTCCACATCAAAAAAAAGTAACAATTGATTTTTTTTACCCTAAGGTCCCTTTCTCTATGCGCTGTCTTACATGTCTTAATTCTCAATTACTTGTGGCAAATTGGGATGCGAACCAAAATCTCACATTAGGCGGACGCATTACTTTTGTCTTGGGCAACTTGTACGTAAAGGTTCTAAGCGTATCGCTTAGATGTTTTGTTGTTAATGGAATATGTCGTATTCTCAATTTTTATATGAATAAACAAGAATTTTATTTAATTTATGAAATGTTCATTAAACTAACACGACATCGGAACAGATTCTATTCTACGTGGGCCAAAATGGTATTGGTACTAAAAAAGGAACTAGATTTTTGGAATGATTAGGACCACAAAAGCCACTTACGAGTAATGCACCAAAATGCCCAGATGTACTCGTGCATACCACCGACCGAGGAAATAAATCATTTCTATGGTAATTTTGGAAAGCAAATACTCGTCGTTAGTTGTTTGCTTAAAAGAAATATTTTGCCAGTTCCATTAAATTTCCTTAATTTTGCATTGATACTCCTTTTTAATACAATCACTATTCTTAATTCAAATCATTTCGTATGTCAATGAATGAAATACATTTACAAATTTTCAGCCTATTTCAAATAGTTTTTTTCTCTTATTTATGCGCAGATGTCGCTATTCCCAAGATAATGTAAAATTAGGGTGGTTCGTGTCGATTGGTGCAAAGAAATTTAAAAAAATACGATCGCGGTGCTTCAAAAGACGTTTATAAGATCATAACAGGTGCCGAATCATGGATCTACACGTATGCGCCCGAAACAAAACAGCAATCGACCGTGTGAGTCTTCAAAGACGAGCCAAATCCAACGAAAGTTGTTCGTGGAAGTAGCACTTCGAAGCAAATGGTCGCCTGTTTCTTCGGCAAAACTGGTCATGTGGCGACTTTTCCGCTTGAACGTACGACGTTCATTTCTGAGCGGTACACCACAATTTGTTTGCCTGAAGGCTACGAAGAAATTCGAAAAACGAACAAGAGAAGACGAATGGGGGCACCATGATAATGGGGGCTCTCACACATCGGCTCAAACCAGCGCCTTTTTGACCGGCCAATTGATAGGTCATCCGCCGTACAGCCCCGACTTGACTTCTTTTTATTTCCGCACATCAAGAAAAAAATGCGTGGTCAACGATTTTCGTCGCCAGAAGATGCTGTTGAAGCTTTCAAAAACCGTGTTTTGGAGGTGCCTCAATCTGAGTGGAAAAAGTGCATCGACAATTGGTTTGAGCGCATGCAAAAGTGTATAAATCATGCTAGAGAATACTTTGAAAAACAATAAAACCATTTTTGATGATAAATATTCGCATTTTCACTGTAAGGCCAGAAATATATATAGCAGACCTCGTATCCAAAACTAAATAAATATCATTGAATTTCAAAAAGTTTACCTCTTCAATTTAGCCTCGGAAATAAGACTGGATAGTTAACCAGTGTTAAGTAAAGCCAGCAAGGCTTAGATTTTAACACAAATTCTTATCGAGTGTAAACAAAAAACACAACTAATATTTATAAACAAGGCACGAAATTAGAAATGGGAATATAAAGGGGATAAAGAGCCGGAACAGGCGAAATATCATCTGAGGTAAAAATGCATACTAATGAACAGCATGGCATGGAAAACAGAAATAGGAATAAAAAGTGCAGAATGCGTGAAGTTTAAGAAAAACAATATGACATCGACACGATGAAGGAAAAATAGAAATGTGGATAAAAAGGGGACCAAAAAAGGTGAAATATCAAAATGCGAGAAAAACAATATCAACAAGATGGTATAGAACATAATAATGAAATCTGAAATCGGTAAATGATATATCGTAAATTAGATCGTAATCTACTCCCTCAGACCTATCTAGAGACATCTCGATTGTCGATCAAGTTCGATTGGAAGTGCCCTTAAAGGGGTCTGCAATAATAGCATTCCATATTAAGGGCAGACATTTAGTACATGCCAAATATCTCCGATATGAAATCGGTCTAGGATATATCGCAAATTAGCTCTTAATCGATTAAGTTCGATTGAAGTGCCCCTAAAGGGGTCCCCAAAAATGACATAAAATTGGGAAAATATGTTAGTATGCATGCAATTAACGCAAACTTTTTTTTTATCTTATGTGTTGTTTTATAAAATATATTATTACTTTATTTATCAATAAATATCTATTTTTTTAAAATATATTTCAAAGATTTAACAAAAAGCTAAAAACTTCTCAGTCGCGCTGCAAACTTTTTCAGCTGCACTGCACATTAGGGTGTTTCGATCTTCGATGATTAGTCATAATACCCCGTACACCAGTGGTATAATATTTGGTACCGATTTTGAAGAATATGGACAACAAATGGTGAACCCATCTTGTTCAACATTGTTTAGAAAAAAATGTCTATCCCCACGGCCACGGCCTATACCATGTGTGTATTTTTAAGTATAATAATTTTGTGGCAATTTTTCAAAATGCTGAACAAAATGCTCTAAAACACCTGTATTTCTTTGGTCGGTTTTGGTAATGCCTGCCACAGAATGCAAGAAATACTCAAAACACAGGATATGCTCTACAACCGCATTCTTACTACCGAAACCAGGTTTCAAAGCGGACTACATCGGCAATCTGTCAACTTCGTCTTTAGAGAGTGCAATATATTATCCCATAAGCAACATTGCAACGAAAAATATATAACTTACTTGAACTCTTCAAAATAATTTTTGTTGCTTTAACTGGGTTCGAATTTGCTTCCGTGACTGATTGTCGAGCATCTCCCTTTCACACATCACACTCGTATAGTCAGCTTGAATCAGCTTTACTTTCTTCTAACAAAATATCAACAAAAATTATAGATCGAATACTTACAGTAATAGAGCGTATATGAAGCGTCAAAGGCAAGAGTTGCTTTCAAATTAATTCTGAAAGAACATATTTGACTTAAGTTGGATCGAAAGTATACGAAATTAAGCTACGTGTAAGGAAACTCGGAACTTGTGTTAGATCACTTTTGTCTTTAGCGCGTCGTTAATGGTACGCCCGCCGGATTTTACGCGGTGCGTACTCGTTCTGACAAATAGATTTGAAATAAGTTCAGACGTACAAGTATAAATCATTCAAACTTTTTTTATGTACATTATTCAATATGGTTTTGATGGGCATTTGCTATTGTTTAACTTCCAGACTTAAGCGTTATGCGAGTTCCCGATATATCAGCTACAGCTGGTTACGCTGCCAATGTATTCAATCCAATCGGAATTCAACGAGACAACGCAAGCACAAACTCGCTTCTGTGTGCTCTAGGAGCGGAGCACAATAAACTCGACAATTTATCGCCAACGGGAAGCGCGCATTACTACCGAGGGCCGACTACATCGAACTACGCCTCCACGGCAGATGAATTTGTACAGAAAGCGCTGACTTCGACACCAACCGAGTACTCGGCTGCTCTCGCTTTCAATGACAATTTGTCGCACTATTGCTGCGGAGCTATTCCCAAGAGTCTGCTGAGTAATCAACCCACAGAGGAGTGCTACGACAAGGAAGCTAACACGAGCGGCAATACGTACAAAAGCTTTAAGGAAATTTTTAATACGAACAAGAGCTTTTACGAGGACTGTGTCCGAGACTTTGAAAATATTAACGTAGGTTGAGTTTGTAGGTGGCTTTCCGACTTGTAATAGGTATTCTCTTTCGTTTCGTTGCAGCTACTGAAAAATGGCGAAGATCATGTGAACGATACGGACGTGGACCCCATCGAAGTGATCAATAGCCATGAAACCCACAACAGCAATATAGAATGTGCCATGTACAGTAGTAAAAATCCATTTGACAATGATTTCAATCAATATAGCGTTACGAAGTGCGAACATTTAGAACAACAACAACTACAAAGCGGCGATAGATCTAAAGAGACCCATGGGGCAGCGTTAGACAGTCTTCATTTGCCAGACGACAATGACTACGATGATCACTCAATGATCGATCTATGCAGCGAGACTAAATCCAATTATGACAGTGACGAGAAAGGTACATATGATCCCCCCTTCTTTTTCGCCTCAGTTTGTTTTTGTTCTAAGTCTGAACTTTTTAATTTTCAGACGACGATTTTTTGACATCGGCATCATCATCCAGTGGATCCCTGCACACCCAGAAACATTCATTTTTTCCCAGAGGCATTATCAATCCCAACTATCCAGGATTTCAACACTTGGCTCACACTTTGTCCGAACATTTTGTGACAAGCTCCCCTTCCGATTCCTATGAAAGTGACATGTCAGAGTATGAAATGGACCTTAGTGCGGATAGCTTTGACAGTCTAACTGAGGATAGATCCCAAATCGAGTTGAACAATTTCAATAACAACACCACGCAATCTATAACCATGAACCCGGCCGGTCATCTTCATAATCGCCACGAAAATTTCGACTATATCCATGAGGAGGATGACGATTTCTATTTGGTTGATTGCGACAAAGGACACCGGCCATCATTCGATGACGACCACACTAATCGCAACAGCCACCAATCGGAAAGTAACCTCTTCAATATCCCCGACTTGCGGAATGGAGTGCAAAGCAAACTGACTCTGCTGGATGCAAGAGATTTCAATGGGCCACCGCAGGAGCACTCCATTACCCCGGATATTTTAATTAAAAACTATCACTTGCAAATGGAGGCCCAGTTTAAGAAAGAAAATAGGCCCGATCTGCTGCGCGGAGTAAGTCCCCATAGCGCCAAAGAATCGCCGCATCCTCCATTGATTCCTGAGACCCAACAGCAATGCCACAATGGTTTCATGACGCGCAATGTGGAGGTCAAAGATGAAATGTCCCTTGGTCTTACACCTGTGGACATCATTGGTGATTTCGGTCAGGAAGTCGAACGGGAATTCGGCCTACTCGTTAGCGGCTATCGTCGTTTAGTGGACACCCAAGACAACACACAGACTGCTATGGAAGATGCTGACAAGGTAATCAACATATTGGGCATCCGCCATAATGAATTAATTCCCTATTTGAGATTCTGCTTTTCAGATATCCGATGCTGCCTTGTCGATGGCAAATGACCAAATTGACTCCAGCAAATATTTAGAGGCCTTCAACAAACAAACCGAGGAAAGTCACAAATCCCAAATGCTCTCCGATTTAGCGGACGATAACGCAGTCGATCTACCAATGGCCTTGAACAATCCCGAAGATTCTCCCAAGAAATCGGAACGTCAGAGCATGGGCTTATCCTTTCCTTCTGATAGTCGCCTCAAGCCGAAATATCAAAAATCTTCCTATGACGATCGCCAGTTGCCCCCAGTTGCGATTGAGTACAAACGTTGCCAGCAAGTATCACGAGCTACTAAAAAGTCCAACAGCCACAGCGACAAATCGACGAAAGTCCATAAGAGTACACATTCCAAGCCCAGCATTGCCAGCCGTTTGCTGCATCCCAAACGCAGCAATAAACTCGACAAATCGGACAGCAGCTCAAGTCGCAAGCGTGAAGAGGCCGAACTGCACAAGTATCAGCAGTTGATAAGCGACAAGGAGGAGATACTGAGCAATAGCAAGTATGCAAAGCTTTCGTCATGGGCGCAGCATCTAAAAAACTCGGTCAAAGATCGAGGTTCCAGAGGTAGTACGGATCTGATATCACCAAGTGCTTTGGGTGAGTTGGGCGCCACTTAGTGATTGTGCAACAGATTGCTTACATTTCTCGCGAATGATTTTTAGAACTATTTGATGCTTATAAAATTGGAACGGAAATAGACATGGAACAGTTGCAACAGCACCTGAAGATGGCAAAGGAGATTGAGAGACAGGTATGTGCGTTTCCCATTTCAATTTTGATGTTTAACTAAAAGGCATTTTTTAGAGGCTAACCCCTGGTCCCTATAAAAATATACATACGAGTATAAGAAAGTATTGTTATGCAGAAAGGAATTTCCTTACCAGTCAAAACAAGCCATTATTTTCAAGAGTTTAATATAATGACATATGTACATCGACGTATGCCCCCATGTGGGCATATGGGAACTCCAAAGCAAAGACATTTTCTTACGATTTGAAATATCTATCTATAATCTTCCCTAAATGAATAATTCCTTAATTCCAATATATTACTATGGAGTGATTTATGTCATAGAAAGGAGGCCTTTTTAGAGGATCTACTTCCTGATGTGTTGGTCAGATGTGTTCACTCACTGGAGAAAATCAAGTTGGATCACAGAGGTTTAGTTCGGGAAAGCTACCGCGAGCTACGCCCGTTTTACCGTTTTCAAGATACTCCTTTCAAACAATCAATTTAACTAACCATGGATCGTTTTTGTACTCGTACTACCTATCCTCTAAATGAATGTACGCATCAAAACATTAGCTGTTGTTGTGCGTTGTATAGGGATTGTCCTGCAAGGTGGACTATGTCCATCCACTTTATAAAAAATGTTTCTTAAGATCTCGCCCTATGACCTTTACATATGCTGCTACATATAATCAACTACAATTTGAGAAGAATTTTGGATCAATGGGTTCAAAATCAACTGGAAGTCAAGCGGCTAATTCATTTTATATAAGTATAGAAGCTTTAACTAGAGCCCAACAAGCCGAAGAAATATTCTGCCCAAATTTAAATATTTAGTCGAATCCGAATGTGAATTTTTCATTACTGAACTTCATTATTGCAATAGACGTATGCCTCACATATTTGTTCTTCGGTTACTTCGAAGTCCATTTAGTTCTGGTTACGAGTAAGTTATTTATAAATTGAAGTAGGATCACGATTTCGCGTGAATTTTAACAATTGCAACGAAAAATGATATACGTATTTAGACCTAGCCGGTAAAGCTTAACGTTCGTTCTTTGCAAAATGAGGTAAGGAATGCTACGGTTACGAGGTCCATTTAGATTCTCTTTCATAGATTATGATGAGTATAATGATTGAAATAAAGTTCTTGGAAAAAATGGGGGAAATTAGAAAATAAACAAGCGGTGTTACTTTCAGTCGGGTCGAACACTACGAAATCGTTATTCAAATAGAAGAAAGAACATTAATCATATAACAGGCCCCTACAGTCAGAACACCAATCGTAGCCAAATTTTAAAAAATAATTTATGTATATTGAAAATCATAATGAAATCAATATAAGTTTCTATATGCCCAGATTAATTATTGGACCCTTGCTTTAAGCTTAAGGCCTTTTTTGGGCCCCTTGGGTCGATGAGTCTGAGCCACATTTTCAGTCAATGAATATTTGCTGATGTTCTTTCGGTTTTGCCGTAAGAGTCTACGGTCCATACACCCAAGCCCTAATTTTAAGCAGATCTTGACAAAAAACATATATACCGTATAGTAACGATATTAAATTATCTTAATGTGATATGTCCATGATAAATAGTGTTTTTTTAAGAAATAATAAAAAGGCACTTGGTTTGTTGGCTAACTTGCTTTAAGTTCCAATCGCATGGATCATCCTCTACTGTGTTTTCGTACTTCCCTGTCTGCGTTTTTCGTGGTAGTTAAACGTAGTAGTTAAACGCCTTTCTGTCAGGGGCGTTTGTTCGCATTCGACTGCGCAATCGTTGTATTCGCTTAACGCCATTCATGTCAGAATATATCTCATGAAATGTCCGATGCATGTACTCCCCACCTACACCGCTGGGCTCGTAGATTTTACGAAGGTTTTTTTCTCACGAAGGTTGCCAATATATCGGCCCTAGAAAAAAAAAATACTGATAATTTTTCCAAATTTCTGGTTCTATTGGAAATTTTTGTCATTTGATAATGGAACACTATCCGACGCGTTTTTGCTTCGCCCAATGGGCCGAGGATTGAGGCAGGAGATGAGGATTTAATCGAAAAATCGGGTTTTCTGATGAAGCTCATTTTCATCTCCATGGCTATGTCAAAAAGTAAAATTGCCTCATATGGGGTTCAGAGAACCCACACATGACTATTGACATGACATACACGCAGAGAAAAGATATGGTTACACTATGGGCACCGCAACAATAAAAGCATGGTCGTCGCAACCATAGTATTGTTTTTTGAATTTCATTTTGACAATAGTATGATTGCGACAATATTGCTATTGTTGAAATGTAACAATAGTATTATTGCCAAATTTAGAAATGAAATTATGGTTGTAGCAACCATATAAACATGGTTAGTGCAACAAAAGTATTGTTGTTTAAAATTTACGTTAACAAAAATATGATTACGGCAATCATACAGTATGGTTGTGTCTATGAACATAACAAAACAGGTTTTGTAGAGAATACATGTATGTGTGTGCGTATGTTTTTATGATATACAAAAATAAACACATACACACGATACAGTGAATGGTTGCTGTATCGATTTAACAATATTCTATATTCTTAACTTAAATCTATTCTTCGTATAAGTGGACTGTATCTTACTTAAACTATCTACCAGCGGCCGCTGTATTTTACAATGTTTAATAGCTATAAAACTACATTTACTATTACAATACTTTGTATGAGTAATTAATATTAGTGACAAATGGCCACTGTAGCTGCTTCATAGAACTGAATTCAATGGAGTTGGTCGCCTTCCGAATCACCGTGTTGATTTCCACAGTGTATCCCAGCACAGATGGTTACCTTTCTTGTTGGGTAGTCGGACATCCTTAAATTCTTCTGGTGACGTTTTCATTTGCCGCCTTTGGTATTTTTTGAGACTGCCTACATCGGCAGCCAACAATTGAGTGTCGTAATAAATTTGGGAACCAAATTCCTTGCTACACTCTGCATACTTGGGCTGCAATTTCTGTAATTGCAGTTTAATTGAATTTAATTCTTCAATAATTTTAAACTCCTTGCGGATCCTGTTGAGCTTTTGACGATGGTGCTTAAAATCATCATGCTTAGTTCTAGATGTATTGTCGTCCATAACTGGCTGCTTGGCGCAGACAGTAGGTTGTTTGTTGAATGCGTTCAATCTTTCATTCAGATAGAAAGACTCTTTACCCTTAGTATCGTAAGATAAGAAATCCTTCTTTTTAGTGTTGGCATTTTTAGTCAACTGCTTCTTACGAATGCAGCCACCGCATTGATTCATATCGCCGCCGCCACAATTACCACCGGGATTCCGGTTCTCCCAGGGCGACATCATGTTGCTGTCTCTCTTGCCGTGTTTGGCCAAGGGATTTTCATAGTTGCCGCCACCACCACTCATGTTTCGAATGCGATTTTGATTACGAAAAGCCATGTTGTTGGGTTTAGCGATTCTTATTGTTGCAGCGTATATCTGTTGTGGTTTGGAAAGTATTTTCCCTCCATAATGCAGCAGACTATTGTGGCCTTTTCCACATTGCTGGCAAGTCCAATTTTTGTAGCAGTTTATACTTTGATGGCGTCTTAAACATTTCGTACACAGCTGCTTTTGTTTCACCAAATTCCAACGTGACGAAATATCCATTTTCTTAAATTTGGAACATTTATATATGCCATGGTTTTCATTTACACAGCATACACATTTATTTTTTAGGTTTCCTGCTTGACCAGGTTTTACTTTGAGTTTTTACTTTATTGAAGTTCTTGACGTAACTCTTCTGTTCTTTGTAGCATATGGAACTTTGCACTTGTTCCAAATAATCTTGCACATCTGACAGCCGTTTAATATCTTTAGCCTTTTTGATTTGTAGGTTGTATTTCTTCAACTCTTTCCTCTCAAATTTTCGTAGTATAATGTGAGCGACAATCGGTGATATTTCCGAATCTTCCACAATTTCCAGTTTGTTTTTCATGATGTGCACTGCTTAGTTTATGCTGTCTATAAACTTGTTTACAGCGGTGTCTGAATTTACCACAAACGTCGGAAGATCCAACAGCAAGTCTAGCGCCTCATTAAAAATTTTGCGTTTATTTTCGTACCGTTTAATAAGCAATTCAAACGCTGCATGATAATTGCCCGGTCCACCGGACAATAAGTGGGAAACCACTGCTCTGGCTTCACCTTCCAAGCTCATTCGCAGGTAGTTTAACTTGATGGTATCTGAGAGGTCATCCCGATTATGGACCATCTCCTTAAACATTTCAATAAAATGTTGCCAACTTTTTCCTTCTCCATCGAATTTCGGTATGGACGGTCTTTGTGGTTCGAGTATGGCACACTTCGTCTTCGATTTAGTCTCTATCGTTTCAGCCATATCCAGTAGCATCACATTAACTGCGTACTCCAAATCAAGAAATATTTTATCTGCACTATGTTTTGTGGGGTAACGTTTAGCAAGTTTGTCATTTTCAGCCTCCATTATTGCCCACGTTCTTTTTAGGCAGTTCATCTTTACTTCTAGATCGCCTACTGAACTTTTGGTTGTCATTCTTCGTTTACATTCAACAAGTGACTCCAATGAGCGATCCATCCATTTCTTTAAAAATTCTGCTTCAGCCTTGGGAATACCTGAATCGACTTTTATCAGTATCCTGTCAGATTCAAACATCATCTCTGACTGCAGTCTAAGTTCTTGCTGCTTTATTATCTCCATCTTTTTCGTAGAGAATGCGATAGCGCGAATAAACTCTTGTTGTTTCTGTTTAAAATATTTTTTATTCTGGTGGTGAGTATTTACTACTCCGAGTCTCTTACCGCTGGTGTGGCGAAAACTCGTATTTTTTATGAAATATTTATTATTCCAAAGGTAGTGAGTATTTATTACTCCGAGTCTCTTACCACTGATGGGGGAAATCTCGTTGATTTTTCAATTTTACCTCAGGCGGTAAAAAAGATTTCTTTAGCTCTGGCGCTAAAGATCCGATTTTTTTTAACTTAGAGTCTCTTACCTTGGGTAGGGGAAAACTCTTTGTCTTTAAGGCTCGAATGGACCAAAAATGAGTGAAACACACGTCATTCAGTTTTGAGCATTTGTAAGATACTAATTTTTATTAGAAATATTTGTATGTACATTGAAAATTGAACATCTTAAAAATAGTCTAGAACTATCGGTCATCAAGGGATTCTCCGTTGACCTTCTACAACCGTACACAATCCTAAATACACAAATAGTGTCACATTTCATGTGTGTGCGGGCTGCTCTTATCACCATGTGGAAAAGTACGATCTTGAGCGAGCGTACAAATATTATCTAATGTATACAGTTAACAATTTTATGGGCTGCATTTAAGAATGCAACATTACCCAACACACAATTTAAAACATGTTCAACTTTGAACAGCTTGTCCGTCGGACTTCTGGTTTTTGTAGAGCCAACATATATCTATTGGCATAAGTCGGACTTGTCACCATTGCAATTAACTTGGTATACTACGTCCGATTTGGCTTCGATTTTTAATTTGGATTTGGTATGGCTGAATAAATTGTTAACTGTGGTATGCGTCTTAAATACTAGTTGGTATTTGTCCTTGTTGTATATGTTTGAGGGGCTAAGTCTCTCCGAAAAACCAGGTATATACGATGCAGATTTGTATGTTCTATTTATAGGTTCCTCGACGTCAAAATCTGTATTCCTATTCGATCTGCACTTATCTAGTAGGTCAGTATGGTTTTTCTTTGCGAAAGTCATTGTTTATTGGAATACTTGGAAACAAGATGTATGTCATGAAATTTAGTTTTGAAGTGCCTAGAATCCCGAATATTATACTTAGAGTCCTTTGTTAAGTTATTTAAATACAGTTGAGTTTATAGACGAGCATATGAGTCGTAAAGGGGTGCTCTCATTGTGAATCTTGGGTAGGTTATAGATTCTGGGAGCATTTGCTGTCCTAGTCTTTAAGTGGTTTTTCTTGTTTGTGTCATATCGTATAATTTTCCCACAAGTCGGTTATTTCTGTTTTGTAAGTTAGAAGTTGGGTCACGTTTAAGCATTCTGTATGTTCCCAAGTCCCTATAGTCATATTTTGTTGGTAGTTATCTTTTGACATTGCAATTAAAATAATATATATAAAACAGTACAAGTTTTTTACTTCATGACCGAAAATAATAATAAGAGTTAAAAAAGTTTTAACAATTTTTGCGTTTTTTTAGTGCTAGATGATAAATGCCGCATCTTAATAACTGAAGAAAGCGATCCGAACACGTGTAAATAAATGTGAACAAAGCGGAGCAAAAGAAAAATGTATACATAAACTTTGGTGGGCCATTTTCGCCGTGACCCACTGAATAGAGTTGCCAACTTTTTGTCGGATTTGTAACGACCTGGCGAACTACTGGCCTTTGTCAACATATGCCATGAAACTAATTTTAATCACCCTGTTCCACAGAGTAGTGCAGGCTGTATAAAAAGCTCTTAAAATTTCTCCATAGTCTTGGAAAGTTGTTCGAGATCCTCTTGTTGAGAGTCATTGACGACCACATTGACTGTGGGAATATCCTCAAAGATTTTCATTTTGGTTTCCGAAAGGAAACCTCAACAACCCATGCACTTATTGCACTGTCAGGGATAATAATCAATGGTTTGAATGCGAGGAGGGCCACAATAGCCGTCAGTCTCGACTTTAAGATGACATTCGATACTGTCTGGCAGGAGGGATTATATTGAAGATGCGGGAATGAGGATCCTGGAAAGCTACCTCAAGGATAGCAGCTTTTCAGTTGTAGTCGATAGAGCCAGATCCAGGGTACATGGCGTGATGTTCTGGGCCCTGTACTGTACAATATGTACCTTGCAGACACATCACAGCCCATAGACGGACAGTTTCTAATAGTATATGCGGATGATATGCTGGTCACATCAACGCATGACAGGGCAGGGACAGTCGAGCTGAAGATGACTGAATACCTACCTGAATTGTCAGGATTCTTCACCAGATGGAGGCTGAAGTTAAACATTCCCAAGTGTAGGTTAATTATATTCAAGGGACAGAGGACGCATTCTACAGGAATGCCTGCAATTTTGTCCCCTCAATTGAAATATCAGGTGAAACAATAGAAAACACACAAAGTCTAAAATATCATGGAGTGGTCATGCGGTTTACGAGGCATATTGACAATGCACTTACGAAGGGAGTGGCTGCCTTTCAAATCTACCAGCAGGCTTTGGGTAGAAAGGGAGGGTTGAGCAAAAATGTAAAGTAAAATGGCTATTTACAAACAAGGTGTAAGGCCAACGGTCTTGTTCCTATATGGTTGACCATCTCCTCACACCAGATGGAAAGACTCCGCGTGATGGAACGGAAGATATTGTCATACTGCCTTGGCCTCAGGAGAAATATAAAAAACGGCGCATGTACGTGGACTCTGCATTAAAATAATTTGTTTGTATGCTCGAGGTATTAATATTTTCCAACAGTTCTTTTTTTGATTTTGTTTAACATTTTCATAAAATTCTAAATAAATCGCGTTTTTAAATTTTATTTTCAATTTCAGGATAACGTTGGAAAAATAGTTTTTTTCAATTTTAGCATTCCGTATCTTTTGAAAACATAGGGAAAAGTACGTTGGTACCTATCTTGGCAAACTGTTCCCGTTTCATATTAACATATACTTGATTAAAATTAGTACAAAATATGCTCTCCTAATGTTGTTATAAGCCAGAAAAATGAATTGTATCAGAAAATGACGATTGACAAGAATTTTTTGCTACGTTTGCAACAAATCGGTACTCGCTTTCCATTCTTCTTATAAGTATTGGATTATTGTTTGTTTGTTTGTTTACGACAAAAAGGCGGTGTCTTCAGATAGTGATTCTATTGTATTGGAAGACCGTTGCCATCATTATGGCCTTTTTTGCGCCGAGTGCTTACACTCTTGTAAAGAAACCCTCATATGCAATACCCTTTGTTGGCCTTGGAACCCACAATCTCTTCGGCCACACCAACATCGTGTAAATGGGTATCAATAGTTCTTCGAGAATTTCTGATTTCATCATTTTTCAGTTCGCCTTAAGAAATAATAAAAATTAACTTGTTGCCGAATATAATTTCAGTGTTAGTAAACATTCCGACTTGATGAATTGCCCTGGATGAATCTATTTCTCAATCGGTGAAAATAAATGGAAAATCATTAACAATTTTCAATTTGAATGAGCTGTAAAAAGAAGTACTAATAGTTTGATCAAATTTCTGGTTTTATTGGAAAGGGTGAACTTTGTCATTTAATAATGGAGCACAATATCATTTATATGACTGACAACGCTGGCTCGGCATTACCTTATTCGATTAACCCAATTTTTAAGTACATTTTTGATTGTTTTGGGTTGAATCTCTTCAACGCTTCAATGCTTCAATTGTCTCTGGACGCTTTGCGTAACATTTATTCTTAATGGCTCCCCACAGAATATAGTCCAAAGGGCTCAAATCACAGCTCCGAGGCGGTAAATTGACATCACAATTTTGGCTGATCATTCGATTTTCAAAAACAGTGCGTAAAATATCGATGGTTGCATTAGCTGTGTAACATTGGCCCTCTGTCTTGTCTTGTTGAAACCAAATGTCGTCCATGTCATTCTCTTGCATTTTTGGAAACAAAAAATCGTAGAGCATGGCTTGGTAATGCTCACCGTTCGTATGGATTCTTTGAACTCCATATGCGGCAATTTTGTTTATTGACATAGCCATGGAGATGAAAATGAGCTTCATTGGGAAAACTCGATTTTCGGTAAAATTCTTCATATCCTGCCAAACAACCTTTAGCCCATTGGGCGAAGCGAAAACCCATCGGATGGTCATGAGGCTTCAGTTCTTGAACCAATTGAACTTTGTAAGCCTTCAACCGAGGTCTTTATGCAAAATTCTACTCCTGAGAACGATGACGAGTTGATGGTTTGTCCAATAACGACCCATTTTCATAAACTCGCTTCACAAATTGACGCACAAGCTGAACTGAAGGCCGATCTCTGCTCGAAAATTTAAAGACTCACTGCTTTGGAAGTAGGTTTATTAATATTTTTCAATTTTGATCGAGCAAATGTCAAACATAAACCTGAAAATAAAAGTAAAAATTAATGATATTCTACCATTCAATGTAAAAGTAATCGGTAGTTGAAATTCAAAACTTTAAATGGCCCACCTATTTGTTTTACGTAAAACCTTTGTTTGGATGACAATTACAAATATTTGGAGTAAAAATAAAAATTTAAAACAGTCGACTTTTGTACGACTTAACGAATTTGACTCTTTTATATCCAGAAGTCGGTTATTCGAGATCGACTTATAAAATCCTACGCGATGCAAATCTTGGCTGAAATCCTCGGACGTATAGCGGCGGGGTCTGTGATAGTAAAGATGTACATGATTTACACGTGCTGCAGTGAGTTCAAGATAAACGCGTACCTAAACGCAATTACGTATACGGTTTTATACGCGTATACAAAAGCAGTTACATATTATGTACAGACACGCGACGAGTATGTATCTCGATGTACAACATTTAGATGAAGGTACTTAAAGTACATACATACATAGATGCGTTCATATGTGTGTATGTTTCGCAGTAGCTCAGACTTTCATTTATAGCCAAGATAGTCTATTTAGTTTTCGGCTTTGCCACTGCAGACTAACCGACTGGCTGGCTGGGCTGACTAAATACAACAACCACAAGAGTTTGGCAGCTTCTGTAGTGAAGCAACCAAGCAGATCGCAGTCGCTCACTTACGAGTACTCACTGCTCGTTCGTTCGACCGCTCGCTTGCTCATTTCATACCGGAATTATTAAAGCTTTTTTTTGTTTTGTCTTGGCCGTTGTTGTTGTAGTACGTGGCTTTATTTTTTGTTTTGTTTCCACCATTTTTCCACAAAAATTCGGATTTTGTGGCAATATACGCGAGTATTCCAATCAGTAGTAGTTTAGGGTTCATGCCATTAACTCGACGCAAGGTAGCTCTTAACAAGTTTCGGCTGTGGATACGGTGGCGCATTTGTCCAGCAAGCTGGTTGATTCATACTTATAAATACAACAACAAGAACCAAAACTAAAGGCTAATCCAGTATACAGCATTTGTTTATACACAAAGGTGCATACAGGTGTACGTTCATGTATGTTCTAACTACGTAGTATGTACAATGAGTATATTGCTCAATTGGCCAGCCCTGAAATCGCCTGCTTCCCCTGGGAATACAAGTAGAGTCGTAACGTAACCAAATGAAAAGCATGCCTCATCGCCGGTGCTCGAATCGAACGAGGCGTTAAATATTGAAAAGTGAATTGAAAAATATTTAAAAAGAAACACACACGCATACTTAGGAATAGATTAAAAACGGGAGTAGTCGTCCGTCTACTTTCACAAAATACTCGTACACTAATCCGTCAATACCGATCACCCATCTCTGTGCATAAACAATTGTATTCTTCCAAAAGTTAAAGCAAATGCAATATGTACTCGTAATGAGTTTGAGGATTTCAAAAACAAATGTACACGCGGGTACGAACTGAAAAATATAATGAGAAGACAAAGTCTCCACACTGCACTTGTTCCCCAAATTACAATCTCTACAAAATGATAATGCACTTTTGTATGTAATCGTGGATACTTTTGATGGTGCAACGATTGAATTGGGCAATCAATGATGACCACCACCGCTGCTACTCTACAGCCAGACACAGGGAGTATGAGTGAGTCGTTGAAGGCTCACTCGAGGCGCCACTACAAGAAGGATTCCCGCTTCGTGTTCGATTTGTATACGCTGTGCTATGACGAGAATGAAAGCGTCGACACCGTCGAACTGTTTACGTCGATCGTCAACAATACGGCGGGAAATTGGATGAAGGAGGTAAAGCTATTCAAATTGTGTATGTACAAGGTAGCGCACAGGTAATGGCAGGTATATTGTCAATTGGCTACGACTTAGGTTGTACGAAAAAAAAATTAAAAACATTTTTGAATATGTAAAATTTTACATTATACAAATTATGACTTTACACTAATCGTATGTATGTAGAAGCTAGCGCTTTTGTAAGAAATTAGGGTTTGCATACCGTTTTTTTTTCTTTATGGAAATACCGGGAAATTTCTGATGGTCATAAAATTATAGCTATTGAATAAAAAAAGCTGAAACCAGGTTTTAAGTTCCGATTATGTAACCTGTTGAGTATTCGATTGTTATTAAACATGGATCACAAACAAGTCGGAGAGATAATTTAGAAGAGTTATCTTTTTTGTTTTAAGTCGTACTGCGATGGAAGTCTTTCGAAGTGGGTAGATGCACTAGAAGAGCCTGATATTTACTGTTGTGTCGAAATTTCTGAAGCTCGCACAAATACTCACAGCTGGTCTCTAAGGTGAAAATTCTCTAGGCGATAGAATAATGTAGGTAAAGAAAGTCGGCAAATTAAATAGTCGGTCTTGACTGAAAACGCCTTACATACAAAAATAGTTTAAAGCTTTTATTTTAGTGAAAATTAATTAAAACCAGTATTAAGTTCGGGTCGAACTTTCGAGTTTGAGGTTAATCTCCATGCCAATATATTCACGCAGAAAAAAATATGTTTGCATGCAAACATATTATGCTAGAAACATATAAATAAATATGTTCGTAGAAAAATATAAGTATAAAAAATATGCTCGCAGCATCGATTTTTTAATCTTTACAAGGTTATTTATATTCCATTTTATACGAATAAATGGACGTATATACAGACATTTACATATATTATATACATAAGTATCTAATTACACGTTCGAGTAAATAATATTGGCAAATTATATTGACGAATTAAGGCAGCATGAGGTCAGGCGGTTTTAATCGTTTCAATCTTTTGTGTAGGCCTGTTTTATTATTTAGGTTAACTGCTTCCGGGTTTAAGTTTAATAAAACACTTCCACAAATACTCATTAATGGTTTTTGTCCTAAATGAGTTCTGCTCCCACAACGTATTATCACTTGAACGATAGATAACTAGCAACTAATAATAATTCTAAATATGTTTTAACATTTTTTGACACAGAATTTATGTTTTTCCACACACGTATGATCTTTCACTTTGCTAGAAAGTTAATCCAAACATATACTATGTTTGCGTAAACCTATTAAGCTGAAATACAAACATAAATATATTTGTAGCACATTCCAAACATATATTTGTTTGCATGCAAACATACTTTAAACATATCTTTTTCTCCGTGTATAGAATGCATTAGCAGCTCGTACACAGCTCTCTGATCTGAGAGAAGTTTTCCGTTTGTTACTTAATGAAAAGTAGTTATTGTCCTTAAGAAAGTTATACTCAATGACAACAACAAAGATAGTCTATAAAAACTCTTACTTCTAAGTCGAACTACAGTCAATCCCACTTTCAATGGCATTTAAGGGACCGACGAAATTTTGTCTTTACAGCGTATATGCGTATAGTAATTAGGCGCTGAGGCCAAACTAAAGACCCAAGAGAAAAAGCCTAAAATCGGGCTTCTCCGACTATGTAATATCATTAGGCACTCTGCTATTCAGAAGCCTCAGCGCCTATGTCCGGAATTGGAGTAATGTGGTTCTAAATATGTACCTTCTATAGCGAGAGGAACATATTTCTCGAATTCTGCTCTACATATGATATTTTAATATACTAGAATAATGTCCCAAACAAATAATATGTTTGTGTAAACCTAGAATACTAAAATACAAACATTAATATGTTTGTAGCACATTCCAAACACATAGATGTTTGCATGTAAACATATTTTTTTCTACGAGTAGATGTACGCAGAAAAATACGCAAAAATACGCTTTTGCGTCTGTGGTATTCGACGATGACTCATGCAAAACAGAATTGGTTGAAATGTTATTTTGTTTGTAGATTGCTCTATGCACATTTCGAAGAGGAACGCAACGGAATTTTCTCATATAATTGTATGACAATCTGATGTAAGATGTGGCTTCTAGATCTGCAAGATGATCCATCCTAACGTGATGATAAGCACGACTATCACAAAAATACTCGTAACCCAGGCTCGTGAATGCCGGCTTCATAACGTATAAAAGATTAATCTCTTAGCCATCTAAAATATACTATAAGCAAATTAAATAGTTGGTGTTGGAAGTAGAAAAGAGTTGCTGGGCCAGAAATCAGGAAGGACGTGTGAATTATATCAAAACATGGATCAATTTCAATAGGGTTGTTCATTGTCCATAACCTGTACACAGTCCAAATATTTGTCGGTTCACATTTGCGCCCTGTAGGCCAAGAAAATAAAATAATTTAAGGCGTTAAACTTGTTTTTGATACGCTATTAGCATTTATGTACTGGTTAGATATTCTCTACTTGAAATTACAGATAACTTTGTAAGGTGTTTATAGCATCATTTGACAAGAATCAATAACGATTAACTTGAATTGAATGAATCTAGCTTCATTCCATTATACTCTTAGTAGATTCTGTTTTATTTTTACTTTACGAACGTATACTTATACTTACACATGTAGAGAACAACAGCATTTGGCTTAATCTTCCGGAAACCAGAGTGTTTTTATGGAACAGCATCGTGTTTGGATCGAGTTTAATGACCAATAATTGCAAATTCTACATGAAAGCTCTTTTTTAAACAAAATGTGCACAGTCAGGATTTTTTTGCATGTTCGTAAAATTTAAAAAAATATGCACTTTAAAGCAATATAAATTTTGTGCAAAATCTTTGATTCTCAAAGTTATTCAGGTAAAGTATAACTACAAAAAATGCTTTCGCAGAGCATTCCAATTCATAGTTATTTCCGACCTATACTTATAATTCCCATACATCGATAGGCTACAAGAATTTAGGACGGTAACAGTAGTTTTAAGTCTTTAGCTAAATTATGAATGCGTTTCAATTTTCAATTTTATTTGTATAATTGGTAATTCAAAATAAGGATTTCAAGAATAGTTCTTTTTCTACTTAAATATTAATAATGGTTAATGGTGTTATTCGATGTACACAAAATTGTAATGGAGGCAAAAATGCAAAAACCTATTTAAACTTTTTGTACTAAACTATAACTAACTTAATCTAAGTAAAAGCTAAGATGCTTGTTGTACATGCACAAGCTCGTTTTCGATATATAAGTATATGAGAAGACCGAGTACATGCACCTGTCGTGAAAAGATGTGTTAAGTCTGCTTAGCCTGTCAGAAAATAGTTTAACATTAGCAAGGATATGGAGAGAATTTGCTGATTAGAACCAAGGTAGGTTGTAAATAAGCTTAAGTAGTTTATTTTGTAAAACTAGGATTTTCCTAATATGGCAGTTTGAACTAGTAGACCAAACAGAGGCCGCATAGAAGCCTGGAATATTGCCTTAAATATAATCATCTTATTTGCAGTAGTCAACAAGGATTTGTTGACTATAAGAAAAGTGTTCATTAAAAGTCATCTTGGGGTCCAGCATCACTCACTTCCAAATGTTTTACCTTATTTTGCCAATGTATCTCTTTACTATTTATATTCAAGCTGTTTTGCGAAATGAAGCACGGATTCCGTCTTCTTGAGAAATAAATCGACTGTATTTTCTTACAGTTTATCGCTACCTTCCATTTGTTGAAGTAGGTTAAGAGTTCCCCCATGGCAAATTGAAGGTTATGTAATATGGTCGAAGTCAGTACCCCTGAACATTAACTGGCCGTTTCGTCCGCAAATATAGACATCTTGCAGCTGTCCATCCGCTGTTGGAATATCCGCAGTGTATATATTATATAGGACTGGAGATAAACAAGAACCCTGTGGACATGAATGTATTTAAATTACAGTTAAAATCGCAAAATGGTCTGGCCAGTCCTGTGTGCAAGTGCCAGGTAAACAGTAGGACCCTGTCGCAAATAGTATACGATTATTCTGCACAATGGATGTTTCTATTTGTTCCTTAAAGGAATGTTGAGGGGAAATAATCAATTGAACGGAAAATAGTTACGTTAACGTTGGGGAACTTCACTAGACAACCAAAATAAAGTATGTGCCGTCTCCTTTAAAATTATGCAGGGAACACGAAAATCGACATAAATAATGGGCCCGTTGTAGACATGGCATAGATCGCCGCTGCCCACTTACCTTGACAGTATACAAGTTAAATAAGAGATACTTATAGTTACCTCACGAGTACAAATGAATGCTTACTTTGCGGATCGGACGTGTTAAGAACCCGCTTTTTTGTGATAAATGTGTCTTAATGTGGGCGACCTTCAGTCGGGCTTTAAGTCTTTCAGTTATGGACACGCCTAGTCAGTTAAAGCCTTGTAGTTAAACTAACTTGCACGAATTTTTAAATAATTTTGCATTTTTTCCTATTAATAGCCTTTTCACATTTACTGTGTTTCAGCTGAAACGCCGGCGTTTCGCTCTCTTGAAATCGTTTGAAACCATGGTGTTCACATTATGCTTTTTTAAACTACTGTGGTTTCATGTGACATTTCTCATTTCTCTTTTGTGTTTTCTGTACTGAGTGTAAACAAAACAAACAAACCAAGATAAAATAATATTAAAAAATGAATTTAATTTGTACAATATTAGAGTTTATATCATTGTATGATAAAGCAGCGAATGCATTTAAAGAAATAAATGATTGTTACACTAATACAATGGAATTGTATCGAAGGAAAAGAAATGGGGGCAGTAACACTCTTTTGTTATTAAGGTTTCCGCGGAGCTGCAGAATCTTGTCGTCCCACATTTCCAGCAGCATTTCCTCAGTCGTTTCCGTCCATGGGGTTCTTTTTTTGTACTTCTGTTTTGGATTCCTTGAATTACAAATCACAATAATAATGAGAACTCAATATACAATTAATAATACTCACATTATATTCGGCGTTGACTCCATTTTCCTGCGCTGTAATTATTAAAAAAGAAAAATTTTAATTTATATTCATAGATCCATCCCATTGCAATAAGTACTTACCACCACAAAGCAAACTAGAAATGTAAACAAACAGATGTTTTTTTCCCTCATTTTTCTGACATTTGCTTTGAACCAGCAATGCAATTTTTTTCATTTTACTGCTTTTTTTTAACTACTATTGGAGTACAACACTGGGCTTTCTCTCATTTTTACTGTGGTTTCAAACAAACTACAGCAAAAAGAGCATAATGCCTGCGTTTTGTTTTGTATGGAAATTTAAGTGTGTTTCGCGGAATTCCTCGAAAGAGACTGAAACGCCGGCGTTTCAGCTGAAACACAGTAAATGTGAAAAGGCTATAAGACGGGTTCTTTTTGCGGAAAAACTCAGCTGGAGACCAGCACCACAATTCATGTAGGTTTTTGTGCTCCTTGCATTATTTTGTAGGAGATGGCATATATTGTTTTGTCTCCATAGGTGTACCTCCCCCCATTAAATAAACTTCAGCCGGCAAGTAAGCATAATTCTGAACTGCTAAACAGACGAAAACAGACAAAAACTTCGTGTGTCAGAGTGCTTAGACGTCACGAGCAATGTCAACGTACAAAGATTCTTACTTCTTCCAGGGGAAGTAAGATCTTATGGTCGTTTGTAAGGAGAGTAAAGGATAGTTCTTCATCTATCCCAACTCTTGTTAAAGACGACCAGGCATTCACTGACCCGGTTGATAAAGCTAACCTATTGCCTGAAATGTTTGCAGGAAATTCTTCCCTGCCGAAAGCAATCAACCACTCATCGAGATCGATAACGTATCTAGTTCCATGCCTAAGATATTTATTCGAACACGTAAAGTTAAAAGGGTTCTTGGTAAGTCCCCGGGCCCGAATGGTATCTCGGCACTTGTTCTACGTAAGTTCTCTTCAACGATAGCCCGTCCATTATGCAACCTTTTCAACTTTGGTTATCGTGCGGGAGTCTTTCCAACGTTTTGGAAGGTTACGAACGTCCACCCGGTCCTAAAAAGGGTGAAGCTATTAATCCTGCGAATTATCGGTCCATAGCGATTTTCTCTGCGCTCTTCAAGGTAATGGAGAGCATGGTCAACCACCATCTTGTGGTGTATTAGGAGTCCAACGACCTACTTAGTGATCGACAGTATGACTTCCGTAGGAATTGCTCTACGCCGACCTGATGGCATTCTTATCTGAGCGTTGGAGTCGGTCTATCCACCAGTTTGGTAAGAGTAAGGTCGTGGCTCTGGAAGGCCACGACCTCAGAGAAATCAAAGCTGATCGCATTTGGTGTCGGTAATACAATAATACGATATAAATTGAGCAACAGCTTTCTTAAAGATCGCACTATAAGAGTTTTTGTAGATGGTTGTGGTACCACAGGGCTCTGTCCTATCTCCCTCTTTATTTCTTATTTTCATTGACGATCTTTTGGGTCAGACCGTGAATCCAATCTACTCTTTCGCAGATGACAGCAACCTCTGTCATTCATATTCATTCGACCGTAGGACGAGTCTTCAAGATATTGAAGACAAAAGGCGAATTATGGAAAAGACACTTGACCGGGATCTACTGCCATTTCCGAATGGGGTCAAGTGAATAGAGTAAATTTTAATGCGCGTAAAACACAGTGCTGCTTGTTGTCTCACAGGAGATTCACTGGCCCAACAATATCGTCAATTTCTATCGATGGTACGGATATCGAACAATCGGATGCTCTTGATGTTCTAGGCATAAAAAACAATGTGATGCTCGTTGGGCGAGGCATGTATTCAAAGTGTCGAAAGAAGCACTCAAGTGTATAGGCTATATCTATACAACCTACATCCGGCCAAAGATGGGATACAGCTCCCATATATCCTTGGAGCTAATTGATCGTGTTCAAAGGAGGGCGATGGAGTTGATAGGTGACAGTAATGTATCCAACTCTATTGTGTCCCTGGAGCATCGTCGGAGTGTGGGTTGTGTGTCGCTGTTCCATCGCTACTTTCATGGTGTGTGTTCTTCAGACATTCGTCGTCTTATTGCTGACGTGAGGATTTTCGGCAGGGATACACGACTTTAACGCGTTCTCCAATTGTTTCACGAACTGTATGCCCTGCATCGTCCACCTATTAATCCTTTATTCAATACCCGCAAGCATGACTGTAATCATGTTTAAATAAGTAAGGTGAAACGGCGAAAAAAGCGTACTAAACTGTGAGTTTTTGTGAGTGTTATAGTGCCTAGTGCATATGTCTTGGGTTATCGCATTCCGAGGGTGCAAATTTAGCATAATGACGTATGATCAACAGCGGGTTTACATACAGATGATTTTGTGCCCATTTAACGAGCATAGGAACGACACAAGTCATGCTCATCTGAATATAAATCCTTCAGTCGCTGAATATTTCCAAAAAATTAATGCACTCAGTCCCATTGCGCGCGATAGCGAATCGACTTATTTAGGTTTGGCTCTATAGCAGAATTTGTTTTTACGGAGCGAACTCTACGACATATCTGCAGATTCGTATTATCGTTAGAAGTATTGTGATTCGAAAACGACGCTTGTACGGATAATAATTTTGGCCGTGAAATGGACGTAGCACACAGTAATATAAGCTGATCAGTCTAAAGGTATTTTTTCAAAATAAAAAAAAAAATCAAATTAAATGTGGATTATTTATTTGTGGTTCTTTCGAAAGGACATTGTATGCCATTTATTTATTGAATACTTTATAACTTCCTTTAAATGTTGGCCGCAACTACACTTCAGGGTGTCCATTCCGGGGGTCCAATTTTGGATGACTTGTTCGAGCATTTCGACTGGCATGGCTTTAATGACACGCGTAATGTTGGCTACCAAAACCTGAATTGTAGCTGGTATGTCAGCATAGAATTTGGACTTGCGTAGCCCCAAAGAAAAAAGTCTATAGCTGTGATATAACACGATCTAGGCGGCCAACTCACCTGTCCAAAACGTGAAATTGGATGCTCTTCGTAATGACCTCTTAATAGATCCATTGCTTGAGCAGCTGTATGGCAAGTGGAGCCGTCCTGTTAAATCCAAATGTCGTTAAGATTACGGGCTTCAATGTCAGGAAGGAAAAAGTCCGATATCAAGGCGCGACAGCGAGCTCCATTCAAGGTTACGTTAATTTTTAAAAAAATATGGACTGATTATTCCACCAGACCATAAACCGCACCAGACCGTGGTTTTCTCTGGGTATAATGGCACCTCTTGAACCTCTTATGGTTGCTCTTCAGTCAAAGTGCGGCAATTATGTTTATTGACGTTGTCGTTGAGCCAGAAATGTGCCTCATCACTGAACAAAATTTTTGTCGAAAACAGTTTCTCACCGAACGCACATTTCCATTTTAAAGTTGCACAATTTTGAGACGTTGTTTCGGTGTAAGTCTATCCATGATGAAATGGCAAACAATACTGAAAAGAAAAAAAAATAAAGTTAAACACAACTCAAGCGAAATCTGTGAAAAAGGATATTGAAAAAAAAAACTTCAAGATGGATCACCCGTTACTTCCGTGACATACAAAAGTCGTAGAAACATTATCTAAACTTGTACTGGAATTCTTCAATTTCAAAATATGTTGTTTGTGTTTCAGTCCAGTTTCTGAAATCTGTTCAAACTGAAACTTTTGCGGCATTTTTTTTGCCTCTATCGTTATTTTCTCAGCAATTTTATTGTTAGATATTTCAAAATTATATTTGTAAAAACCATCGCCACACTGCAGATCGTAGGTCGAATCGCGCTTGGCACGTGTTTAAAATGGGGTTGGTTTTTGCATCTATGGGCTTTACGGTCCTATTCGAAATGCGAAAACTTAATTATAGATTCAAGATCTGCTTAAAATGGGCTCGGATGCACTGAACCTAATGGCCAATAGAAGGCTGTTAAAGTCATAGGAAGCGACTAAACTGCTATTCTCTTAGGAGTCAATAATATGATGGTTTTAATTTCTACATTTTCAATAACCCCCATTAGAGGCTGTATACGATTCGACCTAACCAATATCATAAAGTCTCGCATTTTCTCACTTTTGTTTACATTTCGCCAAATGTCATTGACAATAACGAAATGCTTTCATGAATAACTCTATGGTGACATCGCAGCATAAGGTCATTCCGCCCTAATGTTCCTACATTCACATCCTGTAGAATATCAATCAGATGCACTACTAATCGCAGTTTCTTAGCAGGAACAAGTACTTAAATGGCCATGTGCACTTCGCTCCGATTTTACCTACTTAGAGGGAGAATTTACGAAAACAATTCCAACCCTAAGCGAATCGCTAAGACTGAGCCTTTGGCCATGGACACTAAGAGGTACGGTAAGATGCTGAGCCTGCCCGCTTCTTGGAAGAAAATTTGTGGGAGGTAGAAGAACGTACGTACATGCCTACCTAGGCATGTAATCGTATGCATGTATGAATGTATGCGCGAACATACATACACATGCACGTTGTTTCTTAAGCAACGAGTGAGGATAAGCGTGTAAAAGCAGAGGAACATCTGCTCGATATTTCTGGGTAGATACCAGCCGTCGCACAATTCAATGGAATGCATGTGGATGGACATATACACACGCACACACACACTCATCCAGCCATACACACATACTCATTTGTTGTACTCATTGGCTGGCTGCGATCAGGGTTGCACAGAAGCGGCAGGCATAAACGCATCTGTGTTCGTGCGGTGGCCTTTGAGCACAAGATCGAATGCTTAGCAAGGATACATCACGAAAATGTTTGTGTCGTCAATCAGTGTCGAACTGCTGGTGGTGGCAAACATATCCACGAGCGTGTTGAAGAAGAACGACTGAAGAACCCGCTAAAACCGAAAGAACAAAAATATGTTTGACAAATTCCTCTACGATGTCAAATCAAAGTTCTTGGCGAATTTCAATCGTCGACTGCTGTACAAGTACAGATCCTGTGCCCAAACTGAGGTGGACTGCGTCGATGGCATGTTTCCCCGCGTCTATAGTCAAAGTAAATTCACCAACATCGAATTGACGCTGTTCGCAAAGGATGCATCTTTTTGCGATCCGGAATTTCTGTTCGATATTGTCGACAAGTTCCTCAGAGTAACAGATCCGAATATTGAAGATTCTAAGCGTTATTGTGTAAGAAGTGTTACTTAGTGCCAGCGTGCGAGTTTACAGGCTTTCTGTTTTTTGCGTGTGAAATAACGGTTTCTTTTCTTTTACAGAGGCGCAATGATCGAGAGGAAATTCGCCGCCGTTTGGCTATGGGAGCCGAGGAGAACTGCAACGAACAGCAGGAGCGATCACCATGGAAAACATCTGGCACACAATCACGTTTACAAAACGGTTAGTACGGCTGACTATGTGGTATAGTACGGTGGACGATTTCTAAACGCTCTCATAGATTTTTCACGCATTACAGGCATGTCATCGGACACTGAGAGCCACAGCTCGGATTCGGAGACATGTCCCAAGCTTTCCAAATCGAAAACGCAAACGAGCATAAACAACTTTGGTGCCTCGCCGGCAACAGCAGTGGCGCCAGTCACACAACCAGCAACAGATAATAAACAATTGCACCCATATCACGGACGACCGCTATCCATCAGCTGTTCCACTAATATTATCAACAACAACACAACTAGCAAGCAAATGCCAACACAGCAACTACAGCAGAACCAACAACAACAGATACCGGTCATATATAGCAATGAGGATTTGGAATGCGATTTCTTCACCAAACAGGCCAAATTGCAAATCGAGGCGAGAATGGCCTTGGCCCAGGCCAAAGAAATGGCTCATATGCAAATGGAGGTATGTACTGAATGTGTTCCCATTATGATGTATGTTTTTCAAGTCTATGGACTCGTTACTGCGGGCAGGACAGTCGTTATTCAAAAAAAGCGGGGAGACCGTCATTATGACACCCTCACCAGGTTTCTTGTACAAAATATCTATAATTTAAGGGAAGGATTGTATATAACATCACGTGTCGGAATTTTCATATAAAAGCATATTCTCAAGACAATTGCGAATAAAACGGGTATTGACTAGATAATGCCACACACCATACGCTCTAACTCCATGGTATATGACTTACAGTTCCAAAGCTATATGTTCGAATTGTTGGTTTCCCCTTTGTGAGAGAGACATACATTGAACATGCACATTGAACCATATGGTCTCAAATCACAAAGCAAATGCCATTTAATCAAGTAAATTTGTCCGCTCTTTGATCGGTTGATCCGAAATCATGAGGCATGAGGTCTATATAAAACCATCGGTCGATGTAACGCCTATTGTCCCATGTGCGGTCCTATAACACACATCAAATATTATCGGTCGGACCAAAAAACAGAGGTACATGCGTATTTATGGAGGCTATATCAAAACACGGACCGATCTCGCCGACTGTCAATAATTTTTTTCCTGTGTGGAATCTAATGACATTTGCTGCTGTTAGGTCAGTTAAGACCCTAAATCGGCAGCACTCTTTAGTGGTGTTTTAGTTTAAGTCTCGATTAATACGACTGTGTAGCAAAACAGCAATAGTTATGTCAAGAAGTACAAGTTTTCGATTTAAAAAAAATAATATGTTGTATCCATTTGACTTAGCCTGGATGTAGGCGTTCTTTAATAGCTATAGAAAATAACTTTCAATAGTTTTCTCGATTTTCTTGAGGTAATCTCTAGTAACGGAATTTTTCTTTAGACGCGAACAAATTTGGCACTTTTTTGTTCACCACTGACTTAAAAATAATAAAATAAATAGAACCAAATTTCTTTCTATTTATCTTTGTCTTCAATGATTTTACATTATCATCATATTATTTTGTTGTAGATCGAACGTCAAAATCAATCAGTTTCACCGATAACGGCTTTGATTCGGGGCTCCCTGGAAAAAGTCGGCGTACAAATGACAGCCGACACGCGGCGGGTGTCGCGTCAAATGTTAACCGAAATGAATATAGCCCAGCTGCAGATATTGGTCAACAGTCTCCATACACACATTGAAGAATTGAACGAGTCACTTGTAAATTATCTAATGGAACGTGATGACTTGCACGACAGTCAGGACGCGATGCTAGTCGATATCGAAGAGCTCACACGCTACATGTAAGTTGGCTGGCGTATGTGATGCAAAATTTAAAATTCAATTGATTTTCATTTCCGATTTCAGAGGAGCAAAAGAACATATCGCCCAGCAAGAGCGGATATCATCTGTAAACAAATGTTTAAAATAGGTTAAAATTCGCCTAGATCAGTTGGGGGAATGACGATGAAATAATTATTACGAATACTTAATTATATTTACTAGATAAAGGCAATGTTTATTAAGTTTATTAATTTAATTACACTTATATACCATTACTCTTATATACTTATACATATACTACATATAAAAACAACATACATACAAACATTACAAACCTATACTTACTATATACATTACATACTTACGTACATATAATATACAAACAAACAAACAAACAAAAATACATATATAAACATATTTATGATAATTTAAAATTATAAAAAACAACAACAACAACACAATACTACCAACATAACATCAATCACAACAACAAAATTATATAAGGATAACTATTATTAGAGTGTTCTGCGATGCATCTCTCTTTAAATAAAATTTAAACGAGTTACATTCAAAAATAGAGCAATCCCTACTGTATTTAATTCGAAACCAGCTGTGCCGGCCGCAAAAAATGACTTAAATTGTATTGCCACGACATGTACTTATGGATCTATGAAGGGCCACTAAACACGTCGCATTTGTGTCATAGGCTGGGCTCTAAACTAGCCCAAATTTTAAGCCCACACGTCTATGCTTTAATGGGGAGCAGTCACTCTCTTAACTTTAAGGTTTCTCAACTTGAACAGGGATTAACCGGCTCAAGACCTCTTGCTTCTATATTTAAATAGAAAACAAGTTTTTAACAAAATGGCAAAGTGACATTGATTTTCGTGGCTGCACACTACTTTTATCCTGATTTCGGGTCCGTGACAACCCTCTTCAGAACGTCTTGCTGCAATTGTTGAAAGTAAAACCGAACTCTATAAGGCCAGGCTCTCCCCAAACGAATGAGAACTACTGTTGTGAACCTTACTTTTCAAGTTTTCTTCACACAATTGCCCACGAAAATACAACTCACTCTTGCCACCTCCAAAGAGTCTCCACACCGAGAGCCATCAATAGATTTCTTTTACAACGTTTGAGTGTTATAAAAAGAGTTTTGTTGACTATGTCAACTTGTGTGTCGTGCCGTGCATGTTCGTATGTTTACCATTCTGCCACTTTGTTAAAAACTTGTTTTCTATTTAAATATAGAAGCAAGAGGTCTTGAGCCGGTTAATCCCTGTTCAATGTGTAAAAGCAACAGACCGAAATAAAACAAACGAGCTAAACATACGTTTCTCAACTTTTTCTAAAGTTTGAGTCATGTCGGACTTAAAATGTGATAGGAGACCGATATGACCCAATTTCTCCAGGAATACTTATAAATTGCACTTAGCGCCCAGGTCGGTCGAATTTGAATTTTTTCCGACAGAACTTCAAATTGCAAATGTCTGGGGGCCATATAAAAAGAAAGACCAATATGGAAAGTCTTCAAAAAGAGTGGTTACATCTCGTTTATATGTTAAATTTTTGAACAATCGGAATTAATTCGTGACTTCTAGCGCGGTTAATCCTCAACTTGGGAGATAGTTTTGTGTGGAGCTATTCGAAAGTATAGACCAATAGGATCCCAATTCATCAGAGTCACTTACAGGTTCTTAGAATGCACTATGCTAAGTTTGGGCAAGATCGGACATAATATATGTGTGTCTTCTAGAGCGGCAAATTCTCACACTGGGAAATATCTTTCCAATGGGGCTATATGATGAAGCGTAGCCATGTTTGTCAAATCCGAAAATATGTACCGATTAGGTCCAATTTCACCAGAGCTTATTGGTCATAGGTAAAGCTCTGAATCGCTTGTAATATGTAGCATCTATAGCTGCAGGACCAGAGACCGGGAAAACCCCAATGTATAGGGATCATCCTGGAAAGGAGGGCTGCTATATATATGTCTGGCCTAATAATGAAAATGCGAATATTTATCAATAATAATGGTTTTATTGGCAGAGGCGGTGGTTTGAGCCGATGTGTGAGAACTCGCATTCCCATAGTGCACAATGATTCGTCTTCTCTTGTTCGTTTTTCGAATCTCTCCGACGACTTCAGGCAAACAAATTGTGGTGTACCACTCAGAATTGATCATCCTACGTTGCTCAAGCGGAACAGTCGCCACATGACCAGTTTTGACGAAGAAACAGGCGACCTTTTGCTTCTTCCACGAACTACTTTCGTTGGATTTGGCTCGTCTTCGAAGACCCACACGGTCGATTGCTGTTTTGTTTCGGGCTCATACGCATAGATCCATGATTCGTCACCTGTGGACGACTTTTACAGGAAAAGTGAATTATACTCGTATCTTTTGGCTTTTGGCGGAGTGGACGACTTTTACAGGAAAAGTGAATTATACTCGTATCTTTTGGCTTAGAGTAAGTTATACTCGAATTATGTTGTTTCATTATGCTTATATTTCAGCAATATAAAACAAGTGCACATAAAGCCAGACCGGTTATGACAGAGCTCCAAAGAAAATTCCACTTTCTGCTGGCCTCCAATTCCACTTTCTGCTGTGCTCCAAGGTCACCGAGCCTGACTGCACCAGACTTCTTTATGGGGTTTTGTCAACCAAGAGGTGTAAAAAACGAAACCAAGTAATTTAACTAAATTGAAAACAATAATTAAAGCAATCCGTACTTCAACCCTTCAGGCCGCATTGAATAATTTCCTGATCAGGTGTCGCATATACTCGTACGTGGATGAACATGACGGTCATTAACTGTCTGTGATCTTCAAACACAATTAGCCATATAAAATTTAATTGATTTTTCTATACAATAAAAAAATATATAAAATACATTGAATAACATAAAATAAATTGAATTTATTATTGTAGCACAATTGGTGCGCCACCCTGTATTATCGCTTTATTAGTAAAAACAAACATTCCCATTAATTAAAAATATAACTTAGTTCATGTTGCTGCCTCTGCTGGTCTCGCAGTAGTCCAATTTTCCTAAGACCATGCTACGTTTCGGGTTGTAGCTCACGGTTTACTTGACTGATGTCACCATCCGTTGACCGTATCATTGTTCCCAGCCTCAATTTCAAAGAAAAATGGACCACAATCCGCACCAAACTATCACTCTCTGTGGATGTATGGGCTTCTCACCAATACCGTGAGGGGTTTCCGATCCCAAGATGCAAAAAAATTGTTTGTTAGTGTAGCCGCCAAAATTAAAATGTGCCTCGTCAGAAAATATGATTTTTCGCCCATTTTTGGTCGGATATTTCGTCCGTTTTGATTTTAAAATATTTTTTCAATTTTGCACTTTTGGATGTTTGACTTTTTTTGGATGTTTGACTTTTTTCCGTTTTCCTTTACTTCGAAAATATGAATACACATGGTAATTTGATATTGTTTTACGGCATTTTCTATTTCGCTCAATTTAATCCATCTTATGTCCATTTATATTTTTTGTGCTATCCATCATTTAACACGTTTTTTTACTATTTGATGTCTCTACATCCTTTAATCTATGTTATGCTCTTGATTATATGTCGGTTTTTCTCTGTTTTTATATTTCGCCATTTTAAGACCATTTTTATCCCCATTTCAGTTTTCCCATATCCTTCTGTTTATTTAATATTGTTTTTCTGCTGTATTGGCCCTTTTTAATCCCTTTTTTACCCACTTATTTTATTTGCTATTATTTTCTATTTCTTTGTCTTTAATTAAAAGTTTTAATTTTTTTTCTCACTTTCTGCTGTTTGGCCCCTTTTTCAATCTATTTTTATCGTGATTTATATATTATTATTATTTTTTTTTTCTTATTTTAAATTGACATTTTTGATGTGTTCGACTTTAGGAATAATGACAACCAAAAATCTGATGGAGATGAATTTTACCCGTTTTGTCCCACAAATTGATTCATCGCTTAAAATTGTAATGCTTTTCGTAACTAGAGTCATCAATATTCATACCACCCAAATTTTAAAAATTTCGAAAAACTTTTGATTTTCAAAAATGGCGGTCCCAACATCTGTACATGTTTTTATTTTACGCATACTTCTCCTGAGCGACACAAAATTGACATTTTCCAATATTCAGAATTAAGTTTGCCGTATTAAATTCTTCTGCGATTCTAACCAAAACATCGATATGACTGAAAAAGTCTTCCGATACGATTACCCAGTCGTCGAGGTATCTAAAAACGCAATGTTTGAGGTCTGCGTGTATAATTTCGTCCATAATGCGACACATGGTTTGAAGCACGATGTATAGCTCAAATGGCTTTGCCACAAACTGATATAAAGGACGACCAGGTATCATGTCACCTACCAATATTCATCGTTCAGGTCCAGCTTGGTAGTTATATTTATTTGCCTTTGGCAAACGCGCAAAAGTACCTACGATGCTTGGTGACCTGATTAAATTTTGAGGCATCTAAGCATAAGGGAACTTTATTGGGTTTTATGACTAAACGCATGGGGAAGCTCGATGGCAACGAAGAAGGTTCTACTATCATTTCTATTTCAAGCGCCTGAAACAATAGTTTCTCTACGGTGGGAGAAACTGGATAAACCATTGTTAAACAGGGTTTGCGTTACCGGTGCCTATCTCGTGTTATTAAATAAGTTTTTGCCAGGCCCTGTTTCAAAAAGCTTGGAAATAAATTGACAGTTGAACTTAATTGTTGAAGCTGGCTTGGGGTCAGATGACATTATTGACAGCTCTCGTCTTTTTATCATTAGCTTCAGATGCCGGAAATTTAAACGCGCTTTCGACAATGGATAACACAGGAAGATTTCAGTTATCCATCGCAGTTATCTCAGCAGCAAGTTTAAAGCTCTTCAAAAGTTTAAGCCGAGAATTAACCTATGCTATATTGAAGGGGCTATTAACAATTTTAATTGGAGCATTTCGTTCCGAAATTCAACGTCATCTTCTTATTAGATGACGAACAAAGGGAGGACAATTGAAAAAAATCATAGGCAACAAGATCCGATACATGATACATTTCTGCAGGAACAAAGTGAAGACAATTGAAAAAAAATCATGGACAACAAGATCCGATAAATGATACATTTATCAGTACAGTAGAGCATCGATTATCCGGGATGGTGGGGACCGGTAGCGTTCCGGATAATCGATTTTACCGGTTAATTGAGGTAACATTTTCTACTCGTTTTTACATAAATGTTTGTTTTATTTATTCAATATGAACACTTATAAGTATAAGATACAATACTTATACATTTTTAATAATAATTATTACTTACGTTATAACATAAAAAATTCATTTAATGTGGTTTGTTTTTATTCTTAATCTGAATATTTTCTGCCAAAAGCTTCTTTTGGACACAGTCGATTTGAATTTTATCTTGTTCTGAAATGTTTGAAGATGCAGAATATTTCTAAAGTGTACCAAGGTGGTGGATGCGTTTATCTTATCTTGCAGTGACAACCATTACAATATCATCTTCATCAGAATCAGCTTATTTCTGTATCAGGTTCATCATAGTGATTTGTCATACGTATAAGTTCTTCATCGGACAAAATTGGAAATGAGGGTACATCATTATGACAGTTAAACCAACTTTCTACATCCTCAATGTTTAAGTTGTCCGCTCTATTTACGAATGGTGTTACGTGATCCAGAGAGTTCATATCTGCAAAAAAAACAAAACAGATAATAAAATATGCAGGTTTTATTTAATTTTGTATACAAACCATGATCGCTTGGAGGACAGGACATGTTATTCCAGACATTTTTGAAAAACGATTAAGTAACTGCATCCCATGCATTTGAAATATCCCACAAGGCACTCTTGATGTTATTTACTTCCTAAATGTGATGTGACTATCTTTTGCATTTGGGTTTTGCGAAAGTAGCTCTCAAAGCTCCATATTGCAACCTGATCCATCAGCTGAATTAACGATGTGCAATTTGGTGGTAAATACTTGGCAACATTTTGATCTGTTAGTTTTTCCACCTTCAATAACAGCAGTATTTTACTTCTTCTTTTATGCCAATTTTTTAATATGCTCCCTCACCTTTGGTACAAGTTTTTTTTAAACCATTCCAAGAACAACGTTTGTGTAACCCAAGCTTTTTTGTTAGCCTTGTAAATTATCGGAGGTTCCCGAATTTTCCTATAAGAAACGGTTTGCACCTATGTGTACCAGCTGTATTGACACAAACCAATACGTTGATTCATTTCTTTGAATTGTTATGAACACAAAAGGTTCATTATGGCAGTCCAAACTGTTTTCAGGGGAAACACTTCCTAAAGAGGCTTCATCCGTCCCCATTGAAGATTTGATCATTTATAAGATTATCCGTTGACTTGTATTCCTACAAATCATTCACAATTGTGGCAGATACATAATCGGCAGATGCCTTTTCTCCTTCAGCCTTGAGTTTGTGAATTCCATGTCTTTTTTTAAGTTGTGCAACGAGCATATTCACATCCTAAACCTGAACTACTTTTTAGTTTTAAATGGAAATGTTTAGCCTTTTTCATGATCATTAAACTGGAAATTGGGGCCCCTTTAAAACGTTCTCGGCGGAACCATTTATAAGGATACTTATATATTGCAAAATTAACTTTTGGATCTAGTGCACTTTTAAATGTTTTGGAGTTTGAAAGACAATAACTGAAGCACTTTCACTAAGTCATTAACAGTTTGCTTTCCAACACTATATTTTTGTGATAATGTTTGAACAGAAACATTTCTTTTTAAATATTCGTTGACTAAAGTATATTTTTTTTTTGAATCGCAATACTTTTCTTTTTCTTATGGCAGATTTAATTGATATCGATCAAAGAGAAGAACCCAAACAAGGGGTTTCCCCTATATCGCTTCATACACATGAATCTAGCACATTTAAAGTAAATATCGCCAAAATAGATACATGATTTGCAATCCCGGATAATTGAGGTACTCGTAATCACGGTGAATCAATTGAAAGTACATGCACTAAGAGTCCGCACATTTGGTGCATAAAAACAGCAACACTATCATACAAACAACAAACTTGAGTCCAAGTGATGAAATCAACAAGAAAATTATGAGAACAACAAAAAGAAAACCTACAGATTCGCCAAGCCAATCTCATCAAAAACGTCCACATCATGACAACGAGATAACACGTCCACTGAATTTGCGTGCTGTGTGGCTAGTGGCACCGTCTTGTTGAAACCCCTTAGCCACAAATAAAGCAGAGAAAGACAACCAAACAACTGAAGATGCGATTCCAAAGCCACCACCAGTATTCACCCCTAAAGTAGAAGACATCAATTAAATGGTTAAAAATATAAGTAAGATTATACCTGATAACGATTTTAATTATAAATATTTGGAAACAGTGAAGGTGGGTTATAAGCAAAATTAAATCTTTTCGGAAGGTCAGTCATTTAGATACTATTTAGAAAAACTACCATACTTATGAACTTTAATAAGAAAGGGCATACAGGGTTGGTATAGAAGGTTTCCATCATTCAACTCCAATATCGGATATTAAAGCTGCCTTGTTGATCAAAGGGCATCAGGCAAGAAGAGTCTGGAATGCCATAAGCCGCGTTACGAAGGCACCTATTTCTATGTTTTTTTTTTGTAGATTTGGACCCTAACCCAAATAATAAAGACATGTATATTTATATAAGGTCAATGCTATTATTGAAATTGAAGCCATTTCGATATTATTGTTCAATTTCATAGATGTCAACAATTTGGCTGTACTAAATTGTATTGCTGGCGACCATTTAAGTGTGTTGAATGTGGTTTAGGACATCTAGAGTGCAGCAAAGATCGCACTCACACGGGCAGCTACGGGGTAGTACGGTATGTCAAAATATGGCTAATAAAAGATCAAGGCAAGTAAGTGTATGAAAGAAATACACAACCACCAATAAATAATGCTTCTTTTCATATGCCCGAAAATCCTACCTACAGACCAACAATGACATACTCCCAAGCAGTAATTGGAAAGAGTACCTGGGGTCCATGTTACATGCCCGAGAATATACTAAGCTCGTACAGATTAATAAGCTTATTGCCAACACTTTCAAAATTATTTGAAAGGTTATTTTTCAAACGGGTCTCGACAAGATCTCGGAACACCTGAGCAATATCACAGAATTGTTAAGACAAACGAGGGGCGTTGGAAAATGAATAGTATTGTTCTGCAGTCTTTTTGGATGTGAAACAAGTCTTTGGAAAAGTATGGCATTCTAGATTATTGTACAGGTTTCATACTACCGTATTTTAAAGTCGTACCTAAATGAACGATTGCAACATACGCTGATGACACAGCAATATTAGCTACCCATCAGACTCCCTTAAGTGCTTGCATTGCGGCACAAAGACAACTCGATTCAATTCAGGAGTGACTGACAAAATGGAACATTAAGGTGAATGCAGACAACAAGTCTACTCACGTAACATACGCTTTAAGAAAGGGAAATTGCCCAGCTCTAGTAACACTACAAGGGGTTGTAGTACCCGATGCTGAAAGTGTGAAATACCTTGGCCTAAGAATTGATAGAAAATTGACATAGAAAGATCATATACGAGTAAAATCGAAACGGCAGCAACTAAATATTAAAACGAAGAGAGTGAATTGGTTGCTAGGACCCAAGTCACAACTTGCCTTAGAAAATAAAGTAATAATTTATAGAACAATATTGAAACCAGTATGGACTTATGGCGTTGAATTGTGGGTAACTGCTTGTAACTCGAATCTTGAAATATTACAAAGATATTAAAAACAACCCTTAGACTATTAGTAAATGCACCCTGGCTTGTAAGAAATGAAAACTTACATAGAGATCTCTCCTCTACGAGATGAATTAAAACGGCTTAGTGCCAAATATATGCCTTGATAGATTAAGTAATCACATCAGCATATTGGCCTTAAATCTTCTGGGCGACAGTGATGAACTAAGAAGACCACAATGACCACATATTCTTGATCTTCCGTTTGTACTTATAAAATGCTCAACTAACCAATAAGGTCAACAACATTTAATTATCTTAAGAATATTTATATTATACTTGTGCACGGTATAGTTCGATGGACATACAGGAACAGGAAGCAGCTATGTAAATTAGCTTATTGTTTCTGCGGAAAATAGATGGCAGATAAAGAAAATATAAAAAAATCTTTACTGTTATTAATGATAGCTGATACTACATATTTTAATATTGAGTTCTTAGACGATCTGTCGATCGTTTTAGGCGTTTCTTGCTACGATCACGTTTGGTATAATATGTCCTACATCATTCATGATACGGGCGAATTGGGCACAATGTTCTTTCTACTTTTGTGTTCTTGTTCTGATTACGTTTCAGAACTGTTATCTTTGGGATATGGGCTAGGTCAGGTATTTTGAAGTTATATTGACTTTTAAGTATTGAAGATGTTTCGAATTGGGTCTCGACGTTGTCTTTATCTATGTTCGGCGGAGTATGTTGGCCCAGTTGGTTTTTTGAAGAAGATGCACTCTTTACGGAACATCCAACATATTGGGTCTTACTCGTATATGCGTTTTTAGTACCGCACCCATAACAAAACACAGTACGATCTTGCACACAATCATTCCAGTAATGAACGATCTCATTGCGATTCCAGCCTTCCATTGCCACAATAAAACGTCTAAGTCCTATAATTAAGGACATTTGTTGTTTACGATAGCACCCATCAGAAAAAACTTTTTCACGTTTTTGAATGTAAATAGGGTATCGTAACACAGGTACAGGAACATCCTCTCGTCGTAGAGTTATTGTAGAATTAGATAGAATATTTAAATTTTGAAATATCTCGGTAGTACTATTTTCAACTATTTAGTTTATTCTTAAATAATCTATAATATTTGAACTCTAAACGTTTTCTGAAGCTAAGCCTGATATGCTAAAAATAATGAGAAGACGGTGGGTTTCCCAATCAGTGATTATTCGTTACATCTTCTAAATGGAAGGGCACTTGCAAATTGTTACTGGATCCTGTTCGTTGTTCACATTCGGGTAAAATATTTCTTACTCTCTCAAACTGAATCCTGCAAATTCTTATTGGGATAATCAAGCGAACGAAGCTAGTGTCAAGACTATTGTTGATGTGATATGTGAACAAGGTTTTGCTTACACTCATCGTCAAAGGATGATTGGGTAATGCACTATGGAACTTTCCGCGAACGGAAAGACGAAACTTTGCTTCAGTTTAGAAAGAAATATCCGTGAAGGCATTCGCAGTTGAGTGGTACTTCCTTAAATCTTCAAATTCACATGGATTTTTGTTTGTTTTACCTTTCTAAAATTACCTAAACGAAGCCCAGAGGCCCTACCGGTCCAAAGCTATGATTTTTTTTTATTTATTCACCTTTTCTGTAATAAAGATGCCGTTAGGCCGATAAAGCTAAGTACAGTACACTGCAGCTTAAATAGAATTATTTTGAAGTATTGACAGATTCAAGTTCAAGATTCAGTTGCTAAATAGTAGTAGGAAAAAAATATACGAGTATAGAACGCACATGAATAAGAACTCAAAAATGCTGTACAAATTTATGACATGATAATCAAAAACTAAAGTAAATGGTCCCAATTTAAAGAAAATAGACAGGTTGGCATCCATACTAGATACAAATTCACAAAGACCTTAATCAGAGTAAAACTATTAAAAAAACAAATCTATTAAAAAAATAAAACAATTATAGTTGTCATATATGCTTCTACAAAGAAAATGTAATAAGTTTTTTTTGTGTTAATTTAGAAAAACAAATAAATGTGTGCTGTGAACTACACTTACAAAAAAAGAAAATTATAGCACTTCAGTCAAAAAGTCATAACTTTGGAGCAGTAGGACCTCTGGGCTTAGTTAAGGTGATTTTGGAAAGGCAAGACGTAGGCTATCTTTTCCCGCTATTTCACCTCCTTGCATGGTCGTAGGTGGATATATTTTCATGAAATGAGCCAACAAATCACTGGTGAAATTTGTCCAGTCGTGAATGAATCACCCAGTATAGGATAATGTAACAAACCCTAGTTTGAAAAGTTGGATAAGTTAAAGAAAATTGAAGTACAGGTTTATTCTTACATTGGTGAGTGATTTGCAGGAATCAGGGATACCAAAATAGTTGTAAAACTTACACGACTGTTAAAAGGTGTTAAGATGAGCAACAGCTCCATCATTTCGATACAATAGAACAAATAAATTTTGCAAGGCAGAATACTTATATTTCTTTTTCTGAAAACCTTGGACTTTAACTTCGACTTCCAATTCGGATGCCAGGGCGCCGATACCTAAGCATTTTTTTTGTAATCTTAAAATACCGAAATGTAGCTAAAGAAATGTCTAAATCTTAAGTCCTTTATCCACTTGCAAGGAGAGTATATTCTGCGAGTCCGAAACAATCAGACCCCATAAAATCCAGAGATCTCCCAAAAATTGTCCATAAAAAAGGTCTTCCGGACCAATGCCTTTCTTGATTTCGTTGAATTAAACTTTTAATTGTATGCATGAAAAGTGTCAAAGGAAACCCAAATCCAAGTGAAGTTGATTTTGCATTCTGAAATAAATATATAAACGAAAAAGTTATAAAATGTTTAAACCCCATGGTAACTTTTGAACCACCCTGTATAACTTCCGCATTATCCCCTTGTATGAGAAGTTACATTAACTATTGTCCTTATTACTGGAGAAGAAATGTATAAGCTTGATAAAAGATATACATACCATTATATCTTGGTATCTGATACTTTGACAATCGCGAAACTTTAAATGCAATAAAAGCGTGCACCACAAGGTCGAATTTAATGAAGATCGTCCGAAATCAGTTGTTTTGCCGAAAAACTTTGGTGAGATATATTGGCGAAATAAGCCCTGAAAAGTTTCCCTTTTAGAAACTAAAAGTACCCCCGCAGAAAGTAAATTTTTTGTAACACGAACAATTTAATTGAAATCGAACAATAAATTAAAAGGGCATCGTTAGTGGAGAGCCCTTATTTCCTTAAAAATAGGAAATTAAGAAAGGCTAAGGGATTAATATTTGGCTGAGACTGGGGCTTAAGCCCATGGGAGCAGTGGTTCAAATTATGGTAAATATGGCACACAAATTAATTTTTTTTTACTTTTTATTTAACAGAGAATATTTAAATGATAATATTTGTAGTTGAATGTGTAACAGGAAGGAACTTTACATATTTTGTTAAGAAATCAATTGTTTTTGGCGATGATTCATTAACAATATTACTTATCCACAACATCCGATTAGGGAACAAGGGAAACGACTCTCTAATTAGTGGATTGCTGTGAACGGTATAACTCACGATATAATTCTATGACACTGACCGGGACCTACTGTTTAACGCTAGCTGCGAATGGCGCTAATGCATTTTCTTTAACGGGGACGGTTCGGAAACTTCTTAGCCTAGCACAAAAAGCGCAGTATAAACAGAAATAAGTTAAGTGTTTTGGAAACTTCCATCTCTGCTATGAACACATGTTAAATTTTGTTTCGATCTGGCAACTCCTTCATATAGAAACAGGTGTTCACAAAAGACGCATCCGCGATTTTTTTACAATGGAAAAATTAGAAATGCGTGGTGTCAGTAAATATTTACATAAAAAAGGTTTATCGGGACAAGAAATTTATAATGATATGGTGAATGTGTTAGGTGAAAGTGCTCCTTTATATGCAACAGTAAAAAATTGGGTTGCTGAATTTAAACGTGGTCGTACAAGCATTGAAGATGTAGTGGACGTCCAAAACCAGCAACAACAACAGAAATTGTAGCCAAAGTGCATGATATGGTATTAAATGATCGACGAATAAAAGTGCGTGAAATAGCTAATATCATGGACATCTCAAATGATCGAGTTCATTTAATTTTGCATGAAGAACTACAGATGAAAAAGCTTTCTGCAAGATGGGTGCCGGACTTGTTAAAAGTCGACCAAAAACGCATAAGAATGAACATTTCTCAAGCTTATTTGGATCGTTTTTTAGCGAAATAAAATGGATTTTAAGCGTCGTTTCATAACTGTTGATGAGACATGGATCCACCACTATACTCCAGAGACAAAAGAACAATCCAAACAATGGACTGAAGCTGGAGGAAGTGCCCCAAAGAAGGCAAAAACAATTCAATCGGCTGGTAAGGTTATGGCAACAGTTTTTTGGGACTTCAAAGGTATTTTATTGATTGACTATCTGCAAAAGGGTAAAACAATAAATTCAGAGTACTGTTGCAACCTTTTAGATCAATTAAATGTACAAATTCGAGAAAAACGTCCTGGCTTACAACACAAAAAAATAATTTTTCATCAAGACAACGCACCAGCGCACAAGAGTGTTTTAACAATGGCTAAAATCAACGAATTAAAGTACGAGTTGCTTGACCACCCACCTTATTCTCCTGATTTAGCTTCCAGTGACTTTTACCTGTTCCCAAATCTAAAAAAATTCCTTGCTGGCAAGCGTTTTACCTCAAATGAAGATGCAATTACAGTTGTAAACCACTATTTTGAAGACCTTGAGGAAAACTATTTTAATCAAGGGATAGAATTGCTAGATAAGCGTTGGACTAAGTGTATTGAAGTTTCAGGAGATTATATTGAAAAATAAAAATATTTTTGAAAAACTCACTATTCTCTTTTATTGATAGGCTAAGAACATTCCGAACCGACCTCGTACTCATTAAGTCAGTCGCCTACATTGACGAGGAATGCTAAAACGAGCTAAAAACGATAGCATTAAGAGTGCATTTTGACAAATTAAACAAATTTGGCTGTGAAACCACTTTTCCACATAATAAGCAAATTTTATCAACTCAAAACAATAACATTATTATTGATTCGGAAGCAACAATTAAATTTATATATATATATATATATATATATATATATATATATATATATATATATATATATATATATATATATATATATATATATATATATATATATACATATATATATATATATATATATATATATATATATATATATATATATATATATATATATATATATATATATATATATATATATATATATATATATATATATATATATATATATATATATATATATATATATATATATATATATATATATATAGATATATATATATATATATATATGTAAAGGGCGTTTTTTTGGACGTTTGGTTTTCAAGAAGAAATGAAACGCATTTAATTTAATGTGGTTTTCAAGAAGAAAGGAAACGCTTATAATTTAATATTCGGGCAAGTGGTAGCCGCTGCTGGCTCGAATAAATTCAAGCCGGGGGCCCAATTTTCGCCCATTTTTTGAAGCATTTGGGGCCGTATGTCAGCACTAAAGCGCCGAATATTCTCTTCTAAGGCATCAATCGTGTCGGGCTTATCTGCGTAGACAAGCGACTTCACAAAACCCCACAAAAATAATCCAGCGTTGTTAAATGGCACGGTCTAGGAGGCCACACCACAGACTCACGATGCGAGATATTGCGCTCACCAAAAGTTTTCTTCAACAAATTGACTGTTTCGTTGGCTGTGTGGCATGTAGCGCCGTCTTGTTGCAACCAAAGGTGTCCACAGCAACATCCTCCAATATAGGCACGAAAAAGTCATTAATAATGGCTCTATATCGTTTCCCATTGATTAACATTATGAACGGCATCAATTTTGAAGAAAATATGGATCAATAATTCCCTCTGCCCATAGAGCACACCAAACAGTGACTTTTTGACGATGTAACGGCGTCTCAACAATCATTTGTGGATTTCCATTACTCTAACTGCGAAAATTTTGGTTAATAACGTACCTATTAAACCAAAAGTGAGCTTTATCGCTGAACAAAATTTTTTTGTAAAAATCAGGATCGGTGGCTATCAAGTTTTGGGCCCATTCACCAAACGTGTGACGTGCTTGATGGTCGTTCGAATGCAATTCTTGCACGAGTTGGATTTTGTAAGCCCGCAGACCAAGATCCTTCCGCCAAATCTTCCATAAATTGGATGGGCACAGACAGCTCCAATTATTTCGCGCGATGGCGGATGGAGTCATGCGGGTGTTCTTCGATACTCTGCTTAAGAGCAGTAATTGCGCCTTCGGTGCGCACTGTACTGCGTCTCTGAGGATGCGCATTATCCACTAGAGTAAAAACGTGGTGCAAAGCCGATCCATGGTTGCTCGAATTACCGACTCTGCTTGGCGGTTATATCGACCGAATACTGGAAGCATCGCGCGAACCATTATTTTGGTAATAAATGTCCACGATTTCCAAACTTTGTTCCCGAGTAAGTCTATTCATTATGAAATGGCAATCAAACTAGCATAAATCAAGTTACAACTGTCAAAAAGACCAACTCCGAAAAAAGTGTGCGCAGATTAAAACCACATGTCTTAAAAAATACCCATTACAAATGTGAGCGCATAAATATATCTAAACTAAAAAAATATTAATTAACATAATATAACTTCTTAGCCTTCTAACTTCGTCAGTCTCATCTAAGTGTGATTGCCAACATGTTTGTCTGATTGCTGAGTCTATCTAAATAATTAGAACTACGAGTATAATCTGCACGCAATAAGTTAATCGTGATATAAAATGGAGCATTTGTAATTGATCGTAAGAAATAAGACTGGAATCGTTGTAGAATTTCTATATTAGAGTTGCTGGCGGTTCCCCATAACTCTAAATCGTATGTCCAAATAGGCTTAAGTATGACTTTAACCAGGAGAACTTTATATTCTAATGACAATTAAGATTCCGGTTCAAGTAACCTCTACATTCCTTAAAATCCTATATCAAGCTGTTTGCTCTTGGCAAGTACTCGTATGTGTGCTTTCCACGTAAGTCGCCGATCCAAGTTAAGTCCAAGGTAGTCGTACTTAACTTCATTTCAGTCTGGAATTGTTGTGCCATTTAAAGCACAGGTGGGCAGTTCTCTCTTCTTAGCGTATATGTGGTGATATGAGTTGATTTTTGTGTGTTGATTAAAATATTCCACTTTGTAATCCAAAGTTGCAGACTGTTCAGTTGTACTAATGCTTATAATTGCAATATTCTTGATGCTTCACATGGAAATTGATATGAACATAAAAATCCTATATCATCTGCATATGTGACAGCGCATAGAGAAAGGGACCAAAGGGTAAAAAAAAAATCAATTTTCATTTTTTTTTCTTTTTTTTTGATGTGAACAACATCTGAGCATCGAATGAGATCGATCCCATGCCCCAAAAGTGTTCCCTCCGAGAGATATGCGCGTTTTATGAAAGTGAAGACGACGATTCTAAGCGCAAATAGAAAGGGACCTCATCTTTAAAATGGCTCTCCTGAACAAATCTTTTCATCAACTTTTCACTTTTTTTGATGTGGACAACATCTGAGCTTCGAATGAGACCGATCCCATGCCCCAAAAGTGTTCCCTCCGAGAGATATGCGCGTTTTATTAAAGAGAAGTCGACGATTCCAAGTGCAAATAGAAAGGGACCTAATCTTTAAAATGGCTCTCCTGAACAAAACTGGTTTTTAACCTTAGGTTCCTTTCTATTTTGCGCGTCACATATGTTGCAACAGTAATGTCATCTCTAAAGTAGTTGGCATATCATGTGCATATAATCTCGGCTTCTATTCGATGAATGTTGGAAACATCATTATTGACTTTTACATAAAAATAGCTCTCACTTAGATACTATGACAGGAAAAATTTGTATAGTGGGGCTGGAAAAATATTTTTTAATTTGTATAGCAGTCCACTATGCCAAACTTTATCAAACGCCTGTTGTATATCAAAAAATACAGCAGAGATTTTACTCGTACTAATGCCGAATTACGCTGGATGTCCGATTTGAATGAAACAAGCAATTTCAAAATTCTCTTTATTAAAGATGCAGACTTTATCGCATAATTCTCTTGTAAAATTTCTGATAATGTCCCGATTCGAATGATTTTGTTTCAGACAGTGTGCAGAAAAAATCATTTAAGAATCTGTTAATAATTTTAACAATCATATCATATGGTTTCAAATTTCAGCAATTTCTAAGACTTCAGACGGAAGAAAACATTTTTAGATACCCTACACAACAACAGCTTATACAGGGTTTTCCATTAGGGACATACATATTTTATATATGAGGTCAGATCAATAATTCAGTGACTTTTCGAACAAAACACAGTTTTGTTCGCATAAAAAAAATTCAATACAATACACTTAGTCCAATGTTTTTCCAATTTGTGTATCCCTTCAAAAAAATAGAATTTTTCTATGTCCATAAGTAAGGCATTTGTTTGATCAATAATTTCATCGTTGGAGCTGAATTTCTTTCCACCGAGTCATTTCTTTAGGTTGGAAATAGGAAAAAGTGACTGAGGGCTGAATCCGGAGAAAAAGACAGATGTGGTAACAATTCGTAACCCAATTCATGCAATTTTGGCATTGACTGCACACGTACCAGTATGCACCCGTACATTATCTTGACAAAAAATAACTTTTTTTTGGCCTCGTTTTTAAATCATCGTTAAATCGGTCCAATAAATTAGCATAATATTCGACGTTTATTGTTTTTTTCCTTTTGAAGGTAGTCGATGTTGATTAAACCGCGTGCATCCCAAAAAACTGTTGCAATAACCTTACTAACCAGCAAAGTCAACTTGGTCTTCTTTGAAGCCGGTTCACCCGGTCTCCAGAGTATTACAATGGATCCATCTTTTATCCAGAGTTACAAAACGCAGCAAATACTCATTCAAAACAACTCCAAACAATCAGTTTAAGTTGTCACACGATCACGTTTATGGTCAATTGAGAGCAAACGCGGCAGACATCTTTCTTAAACCCAACTGATCGTGTCAAATCGAAACCACACTTCCATATGAAATGCGTATGGCATCAGCAATTTTACGCAGTGTTTCTCTTCGATCGGCCAACACCATATCTTGTTAGTAGTTTTTTTCTCGACATTTTCGGGTGTACTGACCTCAATTGGCAGTCCAGAACGTTCAGCGTCATTTGTACTTGTGCGGCCACAACAGAAGTCAGTAAACCTCTTTTTTACCATTGAAATCGATGGTGCTGAGTCCCAATAGTATATATCAAGCTTTTCCTTGATTTGATTGACGGGGTTTTCCGCAAAAAATAATGTTTAATGAGTTCTTGAAATTATTTTTTTTTTCATTTTTAACAAAATCCACGAGGTTGTATGTTTTGAACAGATGTTAGACACAAACTAAATGACGGAACTCTCTCAAAATTTGACAGTAGTCTATTAACAGAGAGTACTTGATAAGATCAGTGTTGAATTTCATATAACCAATAGGGAAGTTGGAAAATCACGAAGTAATTGATATGCCCTCGTATTAATAAAAAACAGAGTATTTAAGATATAAGGGATCAGTTCAAATTTATTTCAGGTGTAGTGCAAATGTTACATTTAAAGAATGAAATTCGATTTCGGCCATATGACTACCGCGAGCCCGTGTACAGCGATTTATTCTTTGGACCCAATTTTCCACCACTCTTGCGCAATTTTCGACCGTTGTTGGCTTGTTGACATAGACCAATGACTTGATGTGGGTGGCCCCATAAAAGAAATCCAATGGTGTTAAATCGCATGAAGGAGGTGGCCATTCGTCCGGACCCATCGATTGTAACACGCGCTGTGCGGCTATTGGCACAGTTTTGTTGAAACCACATATCGGCGTGGTCAAGTTCTTCTAATTACAGCCAAACATAATTTTCAAACATGCCACGATAGCGCTCTCCATTGACGATAATATGACGATTGTTTTCATCGACGGAAAAATAAGGCTCAGTCACACCTCCGGCATGAAAACCACAACACACAGTGATGTTTTGCGGGTGCAATTGTGTCTCTTGAATCACATGTGGGTTTGCTGCTGTCCAACGTCGCATGTTTTGTTTTTTGACAAAACCACTCAGCCAGAAATGAGCTTCATCGCTGAAGATGATTATTACGGCCGAAAATTGGAGTAAACGCTCTTACTCGTAAAGTTGCGACCACCTTCTTAGAATTTCGGTAGTAATTTTTAATGATTTCCAAACGTTGTTCGTAAGTGAACTTTACTATGATGCAAATGTTGACTTCGACTTACGTTTTGACACTGAAAGATCATTAAAAATGTTTGAGGGTCCGTCGACAATTTGTCTATCAAGCTTAGGTGCCTCGAAAAACTAACGCCAAGAATTGTAAACATCTTTCTCTCAACATTCCACTATGGAACAAACGATGAACCACTGGCCTGGATCTAATGTTTATTGCCAGTTCTAAGCTGCAAACTTATTTTCTAGAAAAGGTTTTACATGGTTTAGAGATTAATTTCTAAGTGGCGATCACTAAACATGCCTTCTATCACTCACCCATATGGCTGTAAGATTAAACCCAGTGTCTGATGTATTTCTGTAGCATTAAATTACAAACACTTTTTACTTTATTCACTTTCTAACCAATCATTTATTTATTTATTCTCACATCCCATCTAATGATAACATTTTGTTGCTACAGGTAAAGGGCTTTCCAGTATTTAAAATAAAATGTAAACATTTTTACAAAATCAGCAACAAACACACCCTACTGTAAAGTACATATGAACACATGCATGTGTAAGTATTTGGCATTAATAATATTCTTAGTTAGCTTCCAATCAGATGATTATCTCATAGCCCCCCTTCTGATACATCATCGAAAGGCCGAATGATAGTATTGAACCGAAAAGTGGAAAGAGGGCTATGGCCGATGTGGTCACACCGATCGTCGTGAAATTATCGTTGATTGAGTTTCTTAATTTGTAAGAGCAGCCCTGTAACAGAAACATTTAAGTGATCGAAAACTTTATTATTGTGTGGAATCTTACAACTTCGAAGAGCCGGCTAACGTCCAACTTGGAAGAATGAAGTCTGGGTAGTCGATAGCATGAATCTGGCACGGCCTCCTCTGACCAATCCAAAAAACTTTCATTTCCGCAGCAGTGCAGCTATTGACAATATATGGTACAAATTAATAATGTTAATCTTCATACATATTTATATATGTGACGCGCTAAATAGAAACCTAAGGTTAAAACCCAGTTTTGTTCAGGAGAGCCATTTTAAAGATTAGGTCCCTTTCTATTTGCGCTTAAACGTCAACTTCACTTTCATAAAACCCGCATATCTTTGGGAGGGAACACTTTTGGGGCATGGGATCGGTCTCATTCGATGCTCAGATGTTGTCCACATCAAAAAAAAAGTGAAAAGTTGATGAAAAGTTTTGTTCAGGAGAGCGATTTAAAAGATTAGAATCGTCGACTTCAGTTTCATAAAACGCGCACATCTCTGGGAGGGGACAGTTTTGGGGCATGGGATCAGTCTCATTCGATGCTCAGATGTTGTCCACATCAAAAAAAGAAAAAAAAATAAAAAAAAATTTAGTTTTTTGTCCTTAGTTCCCTTTCTCTATGCGCTGTTACATATAATTAATAATAAAGCTATAAAGCTAAAGTCGGGCTTGGCCGACTATATTCTCCCCTGCACTACTGGATGTTCAAAATTTCTAACTGAAAATAGGTCTTTGGATTCCTTTGGCCAGGCCCCAAATCAACCTAGATTTTATAACTAATGTCATATTCTAAATCTTAATTTGAACCAATCTTCTTAAATGTCAAAAGCGTTCGTCCTTGGAACTTACTTGTGCTTCTGAAGCTACCGCCATAAAATCGGTTGAACATATGTAGGTGGGTGAGCCAATTTTTTATCAAGATTGGATGTTATAAGCGGCTTCTAGGGCTTACAATATAAAATCGGCTGAACATATGTGAGGGGGCTATTTGATCTATGACAAAAATTGGGTTGATCGGAAGAGGGACTGCCAAGCCAGTTGTGGTAGTCATATGAATGATATTGTGTTCCATTATTAAATGGCGAAATTCAACCTTTCCAATAAAGCCAGAAATTTGAAAAAAAAGTATCAGTACTTTTTTGCAGCCGATTAAAACTTAACATTTTATATGGCCCACCCTTTATATATAAATCTAAGCTGATTTCCTTCAATAACAACAGTGACCGTCTTTGGTCCTAATACTTACTTCTGCAAGTTTTCGTGATGATTAGAAGGACACCAGACGGACGGACCGACAGACAAACAACGTAAAATCGAATCAACTAGTGATTCTAAGTCGATCGATACACTAAATAGTGGGGCTACATCATGTATATAATCCGAGTATATTTGGTAGCTACAAACATTTAAAATGAAACTAATTTATAATATTTTGATCGACAGACTGGTGCTGGGTATAAAGAGTGTATAAGTTTCCCGAACTCAAGTGTGAGACGTTTAAAGCCTAGTATCCACCCAAATGAAATTTTCGCCACCCATAAGAAAAACATATAGCAAAGCAAAGGAAAGATCCGTTTGGAAGTGAAACGAATTTTGATTTGATAAGTAAATACTTAAAAAATTTCAAAAAATTTTACTGCTGTACAAGGAAATTTTTTGCGTGAAGAGATAAATGTAAAACTTCAAAGCAAAAGTTTCGTTCGAGATGAATACTAAGCTTAAGTGCGAACTGCTAAGATGCTCTACTCACTAAAGCTAGTGAATTCAATTATTAAGTCTAGTATTCACCTCAAACGAAATCAGCCATTATTAATTTTCAATTTTTTTTTTAATTTTTTTATTTAAACGCTCTCACATTTTTCGTTTTTTTTCAAATGCAAGATTTCCTTGACCTTGCAAATTGCGCTACCTTAGCATTTCTGCTACGTAGCACCAAACGGAAATTCTAAATAGAAAATTTCGTTTGCTTTGCTCCAAGCATTTCTAATGGGAAGCGAAAATTTCTTTTGAGGTGAATACTAGGCTTTATCGGCAAAAACAGCTGTCAGTTCTAGCCCATGTTCGCTACTGTTGGCGTTTATTTTTTATAATGAAACTTGAATCTAAACAATGCGCAGAAAGAAATGATTTCGCCTAAAAATATGCCTACAGATATGAAAGTTAGGCGGAGTAGAGCAGGGGCGGATCAGCAAAATAACCTGGTCCTCTCAGGCACTCTAATGAAAAAGAAACTAGTAAAATGTATGCCATAAAGGTGCAAACTGGTATGGATATGTGAAAATAATTAAACTTTAGTCCAGCCCTAGGTCAGTACGACTAGAATCAAAGCGAGCTAAAGGAAACATTTTGGTAGTCAATCCCCCGTTCGTTTTTCGATATCTTTATTGGTTCAGGATTTAGAAAAGGCCTTGCTTTATATAAATTTTCATAAAATTATTGTGAAAGGCCTATGTGTTTTTCTCAACATCATCCTTTTCAATTTCTAAATCAATAATTCTATATGGTTCAATATGGTCCAGATCCTTATTAGTTATTTGCCATTCCATAGAACTACTTTGTACTCAATTTTGTCTAGATCAGAAAATAAATGTGGCTTCCAGAGCATCAGGAAAATCGGGAGGGACCTTTGTGCTACGGTTGTATAAAATCATGGACTGATATGGTCTAAATTATAATCAGTTAATTTCCCACCATAAAACAACTTCGTGTCAAATTCTGTCGAGATCAGACTATAAATCCAGTTGACATTTACCGATTTGGCCCATATTCAGTCCTAAATAGACCTTGCCCAAAAAACAGTTTACTACCTAGTTTCAGCAGTCCGGGTCGATCCCATGGTACTGACTATACCCCCAAAAAGTGTGATTTTTACAGTTGTTGTTTAGTCCTTGGATAGAGAACCATTATAAATCCCAAATAGCTTGCAAAACAACAATACATTTCTCCGTAAAGTTTGGACTATCTAGGTTTATTATTGTGACCGTTATCGTTCTTTCAACAAACACTGACATATATACTAATAGGGTATCAGATCGATATTTTGTAGTGTACCAAACAAAATGCCAATTTCGGTACACCCAAATCCTATGGCAAAGGAAACAAAAGGGGTCTATGTGACATTTTTGTATATACTGATGTGTAATTCAAAATCGCGCCTTAAACTCAATTTTTTTTAGTTAAAACGTGGCAAATCTATCGACTGCACTTACTAATTTTCGGAAATTCCGCGAAATGAATAAATGCAACAGTTTTTTGACTCTCCTGCAATGAATCGGAAAAACACATAAGCCTTCTGTCGGGAACTCCCACGATATGTTTGTATACAAAAAAACCTATTGTTGTTCAATTCTCTTTGAGAAACTAGAGAAACGATCTTGGAAAATCACTATAATTTTGTTCAATGCTACCTGATTTCCATATTGCACAGTAACTTGGTAACTAAGCTAATTACCACTAAAGAACAAGGCTTTGGTAAGTCTGTCTAAAGATGACCTTAAACTGTACAAGATGAGCGATATGAGCTATTTTGAGAAATCGACAAACAGAGATGAGTAAAAATCAACATTGGGAATGCTGATTTTAGTGTTTAAAGTGTGCGAGTTTAGTGTTTTGTGTGTTATTTGCGTTTCAATTTTGACTTTCTCGCAATCACAAGAACGATTGTGTAAAAACGAATGTCTCAATATAAACCGATAATTTGTGCGTTTTTGTAGTGAGCTTTTTTACAAAGCATATCGCCCAACTTGTCCAATTTATCGTCTTTGGTACGTTGCGTATGAGAACAATATATTCAAACTTGGCTCGCAATCGACCGATTTGGCGTGGGCTGTGTGGCAAGGCCTGCCATCCCGAAACCAAAGAAAAATGATTTATCACGGCTCTGCAGCACTTACCGTTAATCGAACGTTGTCAAAACAAGATAATTTTCGTGAAAATTCGTTGTTTATCTAGACGGTTGGTAGTTGTGCCCCGCAATGACAAGAGGGGCTAAGTTCAGGCAGAGCAAATTGATAGTTCTACGTTCTGCATGGTGAATGAGGACGTCAACATGGGCGATTGCCATAGCTCGCCAGACATAACTATGGCATCGCCTGGCCTGATCACCTGACAGTCCTTCATAATTCTTTCCATAAACAGACCATCCGACTTTGTAACTTCTGAACCACGTACGTATCTTAATCAAAAAACACTGATTGCGATGCCTTCAGAGAATCCACGCAGCTTTAGTAATCTACCCATTCTCCCGAATGTTTGGGTAGCCGAGAAGTAGTTCCGAGCCATCATCAACCCAACAGCTGCTCGCCATATTCTTGCTGTTTGAATACCAGAGATACGACCAAATTTTTCAGCTGAATAACATGACTCGCAGATGAGCGTGATAACATTCGTCGCTCCAACCATAATGACCCTAATATAAGGACGTCAACTCTGATCTCAGTAGGTCGGTCAAAAAATATGAGCGGAACAAACGGATAGATCACTTGAAGCAGTCGGCCTAAGGTTTCGGAATTGTTTAATTGTGGACAACGGTCACTAACCCTGGAAGAACAGATGATCGGACAGCCGTCACGTTCCGTGACAGATCCGAAATGGTGCGCGAGTTATTGCAAACGATTTTTTATTGAGCAAAATGGAGAGTATTGTGTCTTATCCGCGCTCTCCAAGTCGATGAGGCACCACCACAATCTACCGTTTGAAAAGTTGCAATGCCATCTTAATGCTGATGTTGAAACACTTTGATACCCCGGGCTTTGAGTACACGACAAACGTGCTCTATCTGTCGTTTTCCACTCACTTATTTCCCGATACCTGTAGGAGCAAAGTAGTACCGCTACTAAAGCCAGACAAAGACGTAAGCAAAGGAGAATCTTACAGCCCGCTTTCCTTGCTTTAGTCCGTAGCAAAGATGCTTGAAGCTTAGCACATCCCTTCCATGTGCTGATAATCAGCAAGGGTTCCGCAAGCAACACAGCACAACAACTGCGTTCGAGGACATCGCAGAAACGTCCCTTCCGCTTAATTAAAACTGTTGGGTCGTAAACTATACGTGTGGGCGCCAGTCATATTTAGAATTTAGAGACAGGAAGTCAAAGCCCCGTAGAGTTAAACAGAGAGTTTAAACAGGGTGGGGTGCTACTCGTATCTCCAACACTGTTTAACCTCTACCTGTCTAAAATTCCTGCACCACCAGGCGGCGTTGAAATTGAGTCGTACGCTGATGATTGCACAATTCTGGAGTTAACACCTAAAGTGGATGCCATAGGCGAGAAAATCAACTGTTACCTAACTGACTTAACACGTTTCTTTACTGCGAAGAATATGAAAATATCCGCCTCGGAACAGGCTATTTACTGCATGCACTGCAGAGGTGCGGTTGTCAGTTATTGTGAATGTCAATGACGTCAGCATTCCGACTGCACAATACCTTGAAATCCTTGGGGACACACTGGACAGCCTGTTTCGATCTTCTGCATTATGTACGCAGACACAACTTTTTGTTGGCTGTGGTCTGCCGGGGTGTCTTAAGTAGTCATCCTTACCACCATCTTATGAACAGGATGCCTTCGCCCAGGCAAATCCGGTACGATATTCATAATGTAGAGAGAGAATGCCAGCGATGAGCCGTTAGATCATCAAAACTATCAGGCATGTCGGACAGACATTCATGAACGTAGTACTAGGAAACATCCCCCGGCGATGTCACCAGAGGAGAAGATGCTACCTCGACGGAGGTATGGAACGACTATGTTGTTTGTAATTATATACATAGGGAGTTACGTCCTTCAAAAATAGGTTTCAGGGTATAATAGAAGATTTTGCTTAACAAAAGTCGCGAAAGAAACCTTTACCTTACCGAGTCAAGCCTGCACGAGGAAAAAAAGTATGGTTGGGGTAACAATATTCGAAGAGCATCATATTACTGTTGGTTACATGGTTGTGGCACAATAATATTATGATCATCACAACAATAGTATGACACACACAACCATTTATATTTATATTTCAGTTATCCTAATCCAAAGTAGTTTGATTTGAAAAAAATTAATTGACATAAACAAAGTACTCTTATTGCGTAAGATTCGTAACAGTAACATTGTCAAATTAAAAAATACGATTTCGCCGGTATAATTGCCGTTATCATAAAACCGTTATCAACGCTTTTGTCGCACCAACCATATTTACATTATTGCTACAACCATATTTTCATTTTTAAATTGGGCAACAATACTATTGTTACATTTCAACATTATTAATATTGCCGCAATCATACTATTGTCAAAATGAAATTCAAAAAACCATACGCGACGACCATACTTTAATTGCAGAGAACATACTATTGTTGCCGTGACCATATAGTAGCCATATTTTCTCTCTGCGCATTAATTTATTTTGCAACTAAATACTCTAGTTTATGTTTCTTAAAGCAGTTATTTTTTAGATAACATTATTTTATTTGTTTCAATTAGCCACAATTAATATATAAGTATATGTGACAGCGCAATGAGAAAGGGACCTAAGGGTAAAAAAATCAATTTAAATTTTTTTCAAAAAAAGAAAAAAAATGAAAATTGATTTTTTTACCCTTAGGTCCCTTTCTCTATGCGCTGTCACATATACTTATATATTAATTGTGGCTAATTGAGCATCGAATGAGACCGATCCCATGCCCCAAAACTGTTCCCTCCCAGAGATATGCGCGTTTTATGAAAGTGAAGTCGACGACTCCAAGCGCAAATAGAAAGGGACCTAATCTTTAAAATTGCTCTCGTGAACAAAACTTTTCGTGAACTTTTCAGTTTTTTTTTGATGTGTACAACATCTGAGCATCAAAAGTTTTCCCTCCCAGAGATATACGGGTTTTATGAAAGTGAAGTCGACGATTCTAAGCGCAAATAGAAAAGGACCTAATCTTTAAAATGGCTCTCCTGAACAAAACTGATTTTTACCTTAGGCCCCTTTCTATTTTGCGCGTCGCATATGTAGTTATGAAACCTCAATAGAAAAATGTTTCTTCTTGTCAATCGTTTCTTATGATTTGCAGTAGGGTCCCGAACTATAAAATTCCTGAGGGCCTCGGTGTAACAATGACGGCCGTGGGCGTAGCCCCTAATACTGAAAGTGGTAAAAGATTGTTGTCGGTATAGAGTAAGATACATCCTGGTAGAAAAGGACGGTCTCTGTAATTTGATAAACATTTCATATGGGATAACATAAAAAAAAACAACAATTGTTTTAACTTTTACATAGTGCAATTCTTTACCAGGAAATTGTTATTGACTGTATAAGGCCATGGTTAGATAAAACAGCGTGGAATTTAGACATCCCTATGCCTCGCTGACTGGCGATTAGTATATACTTTAGATAGACCGCAATTCAAACTGAGTCCAAGAAAAATTGCGAAATAATGTTTCAGCTTTAAAGGGTCAGCTGTTCTTGAATTTGAGATACTTTTGTCGTATTTCAACTGTAAACTTAAGTGGCAAATCAGCAATAGGTGCCGAATTGAATCATATAACGGGTGATCAATCTAGAGGTATTTTTTCCATAGGGTTTTTCACAGATTATGCGTGAGTTGCGTTAAACTTTATTTTTATTTCTTTTCAGTATTGATTGTCATTTCATCATGGAAAGACTACACCGCAACAACCTCTCCAAATTGTGCAACTGTACACAACGACAACGTTCGAAATGCTCGAACGAGTCATCCAAAGTTGGACCCTCAGAATGAACATCCTGAGGCAAAAAATAAATGGCATTAAGTGTCCCTTCGAATGAACAATAAAGATTCCGCACTTGATTTGAATTTTTTTTATTTTGAAAAAATACCTCTAGATTGATCACCCGATACATAGTACATGCACATATCTGAAAGTGGATTTGACCAACGGTTAATTTCGTTAATTCAAGGGATTAGACGTCACAACATTTTGGAGGATGTGCAAAACCCAACACATGCTCTACTATCAAAAGTCTTTTCAATTAATACATGTAGTATGGACAACAGTCAATAGCCGATTTGTATAAAAAACAGGGTCGAACACCTGACTCGCGATAACATTGTGAACTCATAGCAGTCTTAGCAGAAATATTATCGCAGACACCACTTCAGTATTTAAAGAATCGGATAGACACACTTGGAAATGAGTCAAAATTGAGATTTAGTCAATTTAAATAGCATTAAAAATCAGATATTGTTTAAAGTCAAATTTGGGATCATTTATACCTTTTGAAAGGGGGATTTTTACGTGTAGCGTAATATCGTTAGTCACCAACGAATTTTCAATTCAACCGCACAATGGGTGGTTGCATTGTTTTGCTCATCTGTCTTTTAGTTATTGCTTACGCGACGTCACACACCTTTAAAAACAAAACAAGTGCATAATTCATAAGTTCGGGAGGTCCAGAGCTTTTATACTTTCCACCATGGATTGGATTCCAGTATAAGTATATCATTGGCAGTATTTGAGATATGGTAGTGGGTAAGGGAAGTGTTATTTGACATTAAATTATTCAACCCTTTTTTCAGTCAAGAATGGCAGTGGTAGTTGAGGGGAACTAAACGTTGTGAAATTTTCAAATTTACTGCGAAATTGGACTCATGTCCGTATTGGAAGGGTAATTTCTCTGCCTAAGTAACCTTGGATCTGGGTTTTATATTTAGCCAGATCCTAATAATCAAGGCATTATGGGATTCACAAGGAAATCTCGTTGTTTTTAAATTCCTATGTACATATCCTCATTTCCATAATTGAAAGGGACCTTCTTTTAGGACCGCACGGGTTAGGGGGAATGATTATTAATATTCAGCGAAATCTTCAAAGAAATGTGATTGTTTCTGGGTACCCATATGTCCAAGTTAATTGAGGCCGGTATTCGCATAGTTAAATTCGTAAGAAAATGTTGAGGACCAACAACCAATTGATCTAGGGCTCCAACTCAGTTCAATCTTAAACTTACTGTCTTATTCAGATATGCCTAATATAGATATATATCCGTATACCCATAAGTCCTGGATCACTAGATGTTCCGATGTTCGAAACAAGAGGAAAGATGATATGGAATCATTTAAGTTAATGGCTATGCCCCCATATGAAGCCACATATAAATTCAGATCTCCATTAAAATTAGCACAGTTTGGCTTGAAAAATCACATGATTTCACCAGTTATCGAACAGGTAATTTCTTCCAAATCTGTGCCATTTACATCATATAATTACTGTGAGACCTACAGTTTAAAGCTCATTGCATTTACACCGAAGTTTGTAAATGCCTTTCATATTCGAAATGACGTTTCATGTGACTCCACGGCCAGTCTCCCATACGAATAGCCCAAAAATGGACTTATATTTTTCGCTAATTCTCTTTGACATACTTAGCTAATTAGGCAGGTATGTGATACCGCGGGAACTATAAAGATCTGTTCATGTCAAAGGCGGAGAATGAACAGCTAACATGTTTCAGCGGCGGGGTTTTCTACTTAGTGAATGCATTAGACATTCGGAACCAGAGTTAAAAAGTAAGAATTCATCGTACACAGCTAACAGAGAGGTTTGATTTTTTAAAGGGTTTTGAAGAAAGTACATTTTAGGAAGGGCCCCAGTTGGAGTTATCCTTGCATGGGCTTTTGATATAAATCAAAAGCGATTTCTCTATTAAAATTAAATCAGTTCCCGCTTAAAGGCAATTGTAGGTCTATGTCAAATTTTTATCAAGATCGGAGAACAATTACGGCTCATAGTTCTGAGCCTAGCCTATGCTATCCAATTCATCAGTCTTTTTGGGCCTATTAGTTGCAGAAAAGGACCTACTGACATCCACTACATTCGTTTACCTTAAATATCTTAATTGTTTTCTTTGTCCTCGTCATAATTTCTAACTTCTTCTACATGTGCAAGTACTTACAGTTCTCTGTATAAAATCCATAAGTTTCTCCACCTCCGTTGAATTTGGTGGCTCACCGTAGTTTTTGATTTCCCTCGAAATTCCGCTAGAAACTCCAGCCAACAGTTCGTCCTTGTACGAGTGGACATAGACGGACAATGAAATTAACGAAAATAGCGCTGTTATCAAAAATCCGCCGTACTATTGACCCATAATTCACCGGCACGAGTGTGGAAGAGAGCATAGAAAAACCCAGATTAGCACCATCAGCCATTTTCCGGAGGGTGACGGATATGAATACTTACCACCACCAGCATGGACGAGTGGATCTTCACAATACACGAACAGGCCATGGAGCTGACGAATACTATGATGGCGCCTATAATAATCAGAATAAACGGGGCAGTGTCCGAGTACGCCGCACTGGTCATCAGATATTTTTGATAGTCTGTCTGCATCCAGACTCCAATCCATATTAAGGATAAGCCCGACAACTAAAGTTTGCACACAAAAAAAAAAGAAAAATAAGTCCAGTCCATCTTTGGTCTAGGAGTAGGTGTGTCGGTGTCGGTCACATACCCAAAATGCAATATTGAAGAGCATCAGAATGGCTCGGACACAGGGATATGATATGAGGCGATCATTGTCGTTGGCGTACATTTCGGGCGTTTCTTCGTTCCAAAGTCCGTCCCTTGTGTTTTGTTTTGAAAATTCGTTAGACTTAATAACGGCACACGCTTACGCCTCCTCCTCTGTTCGAGATTTACTTTCAAACTGTTGTCACGGTGCTGCAGTTGAAAGCAACGAAGGCATGAATGCACTGCACTCACTCAGTGGGGCCGGCTGATCAATGATCTATTCAAGAACATTCCCGATAAGAGGAGTAATGCGTCGCTGTACGAAACGAAGCCACCAGCACCAGATGTCAGCGTATGTATGTACGTGTATCAGCGTACATTTTATGTACTCGTAAATGCTACTACTCGTATGTACTGGTATTGACATATGTAAGTACGTACGTATAAGTATGTAGGTAGGTATGTAAATATGCAACAAAAACAACAACAGTTTCAGAAGGGACTCAAATTTGCGCCGATTTGTTCCTTATCTCATGTTTACTCTTTCAAGGGGCCAGTAGATAAGGAACATAAACGTCTGATGGAATCTATTTTTAGATGGTCTTCCAGCAAGCATGCTGCTCTGGCGTACATAGAAGCCTAACTTAGGTGAGCATAAACCGCGCGTTTTGTCTTTTGGAGTGCTGGCTTTTAGTCCTTCAAATCTTAAACCTGCCTATAAATCCAGGTATACTAACGTAACCCGAACCGGTTTTAAATGGAACCATATCACTTTTTTATACTCCCACCATACTATGGGAGTTCATATAAGTTTGTAATTCCGTTTATAACATCTCGAAATACTTATATACCCTATAAAGTAAAGTATATGTGACGCGCAAAATAGAAAGGGACCTAAGGGTAAAAACCAGTTTTGTTCAGGAGAGCCATTTTAAAGATTTAAATACGTGTATCTTTGGTTTACCATCACTTTCATAAAACGCGCATATCTCTGGGAGGGAACACTTTTGGGGCATGCGATCGGTCTCATTCGATGCTCAGATGTTGTCCACATCAAAAAAAAGTGAAAATTGATTTTTTTACCCTTAGGTCCCTTTCTCTATGCGCTGTCGCATATGTAGAATATTGATTGACGCAAAATTCTAAGACCATATAGTAATGTCCGTTTGTTTGCACTATTCAGTCCAAACGAGGCTTCTAAATTACCAGATATACGTCTTATGGTTGCCAGATAAATGAAGAAGTTCTCTATTGAGAGACAAAAAAACTCGTTTTTGGTCTATGTATGGATGGTCCAAAAAGCTGACGTCGTCATTGGGTCTAGGAGCCCAAAAAATGTCACCTAATGCTCGATATGGGTGTCCAATAATAATTAATATGTATATGTCGCATATGTAGAATATTGATTGACGCAAAATTCTAAGACCATATAGCAATGTCCGTTTGTTTGCACTATTCAGTCCAAACAAAAAGAGCTAGAGGCTTCTAAATTACCAGATACACGTCTTATGGTTGCCAGATACATGGAAAAGTTCTCTTTTGAGGGACTAAAAAACTCGTTTTTTGGTCTATGTATGGATGCTCCAAAAAGCTGACGTCGTCATTGGGTCTAGGAGCCCAAAAAATGTCACCTAATGCTCGATATGGGTGTCCAATAATAATTAATATGTACCTATAATTAAGACCGCATCGGCCCATTTGGGCCCAAAAAACTGCCCTCTTTCGCTGTAGACATATGCCTATGTCTACTGTGTATTAAAAAATTTTAACATTTTTTTTCAAATCCGAATATAACATTTATTTTGCAGTTTTACCTGATTTGAGGCCTCGACCCATTGATCTATGATTCGTTCGTAGAATTTAGACATGGAATTTTGTAATGAATCTTAATATTACATTAATTTTACGATTCGGCGGAATTGGTGACGTGGGCCAATGGGTGTGGTCCATGGGCTCTGGTTATCCAGAAACGGCGAAATCTTCTCAAGAAAACCAAATATGGACGCATATTTAAGATATTTACCAATCGGAATAATTTGAATATGACATCCATTTTACGATTTGGCTGAGTTAGAAGCCTCGACCTATTGGCGTGGTATGCGGACCCTGGGGCCCATAAATCTCTCCGTAACCTTCGGAGACATATGGGTATCCAGAAACACTTAAATTTTCCTACAAATCCTAATTTGTACCTACATTAAAGATTTGCGACATGTTTAAAGACGGACCGGCTCATGTGGGCCTTAGGGGCTCAAATGTCGGCCGCAATTAACTATGAAGATGTGGGTATTAAAAAACAATTAAATTTCGCCACAATGCTAATATCATATGCATTTTAAAGTTCCACTTTTTTAATCATTGGCCCATTGGTATAAGGACATGGACATTTGGGATTCACAAACAGTGATTTATCTCTTGACCCGTTCCGTAATATTCCGAGGGATTATCGTTATCGATTGGCCGGTTGACCGCACTATACATTACAGATCAAATTTGTTTTTCGTATGTGAAATCGACTTCCGGCGAACGTACTTCCCAACAATTACGACATCCAGAAATTCAAACTGACATTTGACTGAACTCCCTTACTTTCCACTCATCAACGCAATGCACTGCATGTATAGGGGAAAACCCCTGAGTATTGGTCAAAAAAAATCGACATCCTTCAACAATGACCATTTTAAACAACAAAACGTACCATTAATTCATCTATTCCAATATATTTGAGTCCCATAGGTCAAAGTTGAGTTTCCCAACTAATCTCAATATGCATTAACATTAACGATTTGTCTAAATTTAGGGCCCTAACCTACGGGCTTCCTATAGCCCTTATCAACAAAAGACACATGGGTTATCTAACACAATAACATTTTGCTCACAATTGAATTGGACGGACAATGGTTCATATGGCCTAGAAAATGTATTTCTGTCAAACATGGACCCACCACCAAAAAAAAACATTTCCCTTAATACTGACAATGCTATACAAGAACGCACGGTGGGAAGTAGTTATATGTACATTTTGACAAAAATGGATTTCGTAAAAAACTCACGTTAAAGAGGCAACAGGCGATTTTTATGCACTTTAAAGATGACAGAGCAATACTTATAAAGGAAAGCTTTTTCAAATTTTAAGGTCCGCCCAACCGAAAGAGGCTCTCCGAGGCTTTTAGATATTCTGTAAACATAATTGTTTCATTATAGTTAAATGTAGCAAAAAAAATATATTTTTCCGTAAAACAACTTTGTATACGGTTTTCTTAAATAAATGGGTTTTCGTAGAATAACAGAAACACACGCAACTTAACCGATAGTATCGGTAGTGTTCATAAAAACTATCGAAACTATCCAATGGGGCGACTATCGATAGTTTAACAGCTCTACGGCATACAATAAAATAAAACCTATGTACTTAGTAGGGACATAAATACTGTTACACACGTTTTATGCTGTAAAATAAAAAGTACTGAATGTTTTTGGACCAAATATTTTTTAATATATTTATTGATGTACTATATTGTATCCAAAAAGAATCTTCTTATTCGAAATGTCCTCCTTTTGCCTTTACACGCGCCTTAAGTCGCACTGGCCAATCGTCAATAGCTGCACGAACCTCGTCCATTGGAAAATTGGCCACAGCTCGAACCAAAGCAGTCTTAAAAGATCCAATCCAATCTTTTGTGGGTTCAAATCTGGACTGCCTGAGGGCCATTCTTAAGAGGAAATGATCGCTGGCAAATTGTTTCGAAGCCAGGCCTGGGACGTTTAAACCTTATGGGCCGGCCCAGAATCCTGCTGGAAAGTCCATGGCTGCGTTTGAAACAGGGAATTGTTAAGAGGCTTTACAACAGCTTCCAAAACGGTTTCTGGGTAAACTTTGGCCGATGTTTTGACTCCTTGTTCGCAGAAATGCAGGTCACTGACCCCATCGTAAGAGACGCCCCACCAAACCAAGACTGAAGCTGGGTGATGACCCTTTTCCACCCTTGGGATCAGTTCAGATGCTTCCTTAGATGACCGCGCATACACTCTATCATTTTGCTTGTTTAATTTTTCCTGAACGGTAAAAATTGTTTCATCGGTGAACAAAATTTTTCTGTGCAAGATATCAGCGTGCTTCACCAAAAGACGTTTGCATTTTTCAATCCTATTGTTTTTAAAGCTGCAGTCAATAAATGTCCGGTACGTCGTTTGAAAGCCCTAATTCCAAAGTCTTTTTTAATGTCTTTTTTAATGGAATTTTGCGTGATATTCATCTCACGGGACATGATTTTCTGTTTTCTTAGCGGATTTCTGTGAATTCTTGATTTAACGACTTTGTTCGAACAGAGCGTAGCGGGACATATCGACTTATAAACCGCTTATCCGATTTTGATAAAACTTTCAGGGAAGCTTCAACTTAGCACTGCGGATGTCCCTGTCAAGTTTTTTTAAAGGGTTTGGTCAGTAGGCGTGAAATATATTCTATCGATGACATAGTGTTTCGAAATAAGTTAGTGTCTTAAAGTGAGCGCATACTTTTCAGGCGTTCCTTAAGCAGGAACTTCTCAATACATTCAACGGTTAATGTCGGTCATCTTTTAATGACTTCCTCAAAATAAGTCAATATCTTTAGTATTTTCAAACCAGCTTTAAACTTTTGAGTCATTTTAAAATAACAAAATACATATACGTATATTTTTATCAATAGCTCAACAATAATTATAAAATTTTGTGAGTTTTTACTGACATCTGCATTGCCTAACTCAAAATGCAAATTCACGTTCCTTTTTCCGTTTATGGCTATGTGGTCAGTTCAAAATATTAGTTTACATTGGAAAAACTATTCGAAATGTTCATTTTTCTGTTAGACAATATAGCTATGAATTGTTTAAAGATTTTTATATCAAAAACCAATCTAACGTACAACACAAATAAGTCTACTCTTAACAATGCCACAAAAAACACTGCTTGAAAGAAAAACATAATGGATAAGAAAAAATATGGAAACAAGAGCTGCTGAACGGTAGAACAACGACAAACCGATGCATCATAGGAAGTAGGAACCTGAAGTCACTATAGCTCAACACAACGGCCCTTAGAGCGTTAGCTGCCACTCAGAGGGCCAATAGTCCGAAAACTTTCAAGAAACTAAAGCGGAAAGAAGCATTAAAGGAGCTCGATCTAACAATGACAGATTTTCGCAACAATGAAGACGTCAATGGTAATGTTCAAATGCGCAGGTGTACTGTTTCCATCCAACATTCCGTTTTTCAGGTTCAAAATGCATTCACAATGAGGATTTAAATCCATAAGTTTACGCAGTCACATCAATTTAAATCATGTGGCGATACAGCAACAAAATATTACTCGGGACCTGCAAGGCGGGCCGGGTTTAGCTAGTAGTTTTAAGCTTTTACTTGAATAGAGTAATATTTCCAGAGTAAAAGTACTTTTTTCTAAATTTAAGGCCAAATAGTTCATGTACTTAAAATTAGGATGTTATTTTCCTTTAAAAAAATATTTTATGAAATAATAATATCTTACAATTTAGTAAGTAATAACGGGTGATCAATTTAGAGGTATAAGTATTTTACGGTTTACAGTTTTTTCCGCAGGCTACGCGCGAGTTGTGTTCAACTTTTATTTATTATTTCTTTTTCGTATTGTTTGCAATTTTATCGTGGAAAGACTTTCACCGCAAAAACCACGGTTTGGAGCTGTTTATGGACTGGTGGAATCATCGGTGCATATTTTTTCAAAAATCATAATGACCGGAACGTAACCGTGAGTTATACTCGCTATCGCGCCATGACATCGGACTTTTTGATACCTGAAATTGTAGCCCGTAATCTTGACGACATTTGGTTTCAATAGGACGGTGCCAGCTGCTCAAACAATGGATCTATAAGTATTATTAAGAGGTCATTTCGAAGAGCAGCTTATTTCACATTTTGGACCGGTGAGTTGGCCGCCTCGATCGAGTGACGTCACACCTTTAGACTTTGTTCTTTGGAGCAACGTAAAGTCCAACGTCTATCCTGATAAACCAGCTACGATTCAGGTTTTGGAAGCCAAAATTTCGCGTGTCATCAACGCCTTGCCGGTCGAAATGCTAGAACGAGTCATCCAAGATTCGACCCTCAGAATGGACAGCCTGAGGCGAAGTGGCGGCCAACATTTGAAGGAAATTATTTAAAAAAAAAAATGCCATACAATGTCCTTTCGAATTTACAATAAAAATTCCACACCTGATTTGAGTTTTGTATATTTTTTATTTTAGAAAAAATACCCTTTAGATTGATCACCGGACACTAGAATTGTGAAATGGGTTTCCTTACATTTCCCAACGAGTGCTGATGAATTTTGCAGTGCAAATTGTATAGAATATAGTACCTCAATTAACTAGAGTTTAGTAAATGTTTTATACTTTTGGTTATATTTCATAATGTGGTGTAGTTCAAATACTTTTCATAATTTTTTTTTCACAAAACAATACAAATTAAAATATTATTTGCCGAACAACAACGAAGAGGTAAAAAATATTGAATATTTTAGAAAAATCGATTAGAGAAATTCATTTTATGGAGCTTCAGCGAAATCTTCAAAAGGTAATCCAAGGTAAGAACAGTAAATTATTAGCAAAAAAGTGCAAAATCAAAAGTTTGAAGAAAAAGTAATTTGTGTGAGTTTTCTGTACGTACGTACATTAGAGTGGAACGATTTTTTATGGCTACAATACTTTTCAATTTATTTCAAACTCTATTAAAAAAAGTACCCATGGTTTCTTTGACTTCTTCGGGTTCGAAATGGATTAAGATGAAGTTTCTTCAACAAAAGTACTAAGAAATATACAAATATTGATTTGTGGGTTCTCTGAACCACATATGCTGCAATTTTGCTTAGTGACATAGCCATGGATATGGAAATGAGCTTCATCTGAAAACACGATTTTCTTTTCTTCATCTCCTGCCAAACAATCTTCAGCCCATTGGGTGAAGCGAAAACGCATCGGATTGTGTTTCCCTATTAAATGACAAAGTTCAACCTTTCCAATAAACCAGAAATTTGAAAAATTATCAGTACTTTTTTACAGCCGAATCAAATTAAAAATTTGTAATGGACCGCCCTATGCCTATTTTTGGAACGCAACCATTTTATTACTCTTCTCCGAAGATCAATTGGTGAACTACAAAAAGTACGTGTATCGTATATTGACAGTTTTAGTAATATGTTGCGGTTTCAATCAGTTCGGGAAATTCTGATATATGTAATAATTTGTACCTGTGATAAATCGTATACACTAGGGAAAGAGCCCAGCGAAGAAACCGTAATACATTAAAGTGTATTTAAAATATAAAACTGAGTAAATTAACCGGATTATATGACACGTGCATAATATTATTGGTGTGACGTGTGAAAGTCATTGCTTCGTTGTAAAAAGTCTAAGGGACGTTTTGCAACAAAAATTATGCAAAACATTTTCTCGACTACGTAACTTTGATCTAGAACTAATCGTTTATATGCCTGAAATCGACCCCAAATGCTTATGTGATGTATTGTATCTAGCAGGTTTATTTTTCTTTTGATACAAATTTATTTTTTGGTATATTGTGCTTGGATTTCTAGATTTGGCCTGTTGGTACAGATGCTTTGTTGAGAATTTTGCCTCACTCTGCTTTAGCATTACGGAAAATTTACCCACAAAGAAAGTATTTAAATGGACCCAGGGGCCAATGAGGCTTTTGAAGAAGTGAAGAAGCGTCTGACCACCGCAACAGTATTAGCTAATCCAAATTTAACAAAAAAAAGTCTACCTACACTGCGAAGCGTCAGATACGGGAGTGGAGCCGCCTTGATACAATTAAATGACAATGCCGAAAAAAAACCTATCGCGCACATGTCAACACAACAAGCGACTACTGCGTAAGAGAGATAGTGAACGTGTGTCTGCTGTAGAAGCAATCAAACGCTCCAGAAGATATCGAAGTCATAACTGACCACTCATCTCTGGCTGATGAGGCAGGCAGATCCTACGGGAAGACTCTCTGGCTGATGAGGCAGGCAAATCCTACGGGAAGACTCGCCCGATAAGTTTTTAAGTTACTTCCATATAGATTTACTATAAGTCATCGTAAAGGGAAAGATCACATCTTAGCTCGAATCGCATGCGATGAAATTTGGGCGGTAGAACTCACCGCACCAGTAATAGATTTAAACTTATCATGCTGTGACGGCCAGGATTATCAATATCTAAAAAGTCGCGTTAGTCAGAATATATCAAGATATTAAAATAGTTTATAAATAACTCAAAGCAAAAACAACAGGCGCGGAAATTGTGGATTCCAAGAAATTTTTGAAATTCCGGTATTTTCTCTCGCACCCACAATTTCCTGATATCCGCTCATGGTTGGATGGAGAAAGCGGTAGAGTTTAACTGTAGCAATTTTTATTGGCCTGGACTGTTAACCAAAGTCCTCAATTATGTTGGGGAATCCGAAGGTTGTAAAAGTACAAAGCATCCTGATACAATTCTTTGACTTGAAATGGAAACACCGGCCACACAAGACATGGAAGGAAATTCTACGGGAACATATAACGTTCTTGAATCGTCCTTTCTCCGGCTTTTATTTTTTTTTAACCAAAAGATACATATTTTCCGGATTTGTGGTGATGTGCGATTTTATTCCAATTAAAGTTTTGCGATTGTCAAAATATCAGACACCAAGTAATTGGCATTGGCAAAACTAAAATGTTTGCTGGTATACATTTCTTATCCAGTTATAATGCGTTAACCAGGAGAACGCAGAGAACAGATAGCTTTAGCTTGGTCTTCATCATATTGTTGTTGAGGCGTCTTAAAACCTCATCTTAGCTGTCCGTGTAATCGGAATTATTTTGGCGCAGTCGATACGTGCACGACTCAGAGCCGGATTTATCCCAGTTAAGCCGAATTTATTATTTTTTTATTTAAAGAGCAAGCTCCTATGTTTCTCCAATGCCATTGGCCATTTTCGGTAGCAGATGTGAATACCAATCCCAGTGATCTTCTGCTTTTGGCGGTAGGCTTACTTAATTCTTGTCACATACGTTTTCAAGAGTTCCTTTCCACTTGTGTTCTCAAACCAATTGCCATGTAACCAAGCTAATATTGCACAGTACTATAATATTTTTAAGGTGAGTGAACAAAAAAGTAGTGAATTAGTAAAAGTGTCGGAAAATCCAAGAAAATGTACTGCACTTCCTTTTCAGATTCCCATAGGGTTATGCTTTAAAATAAAAGCCGAATAACTTTGGAAAAAATAAAAAAAACTGGTGCAAAATCTGACTAGACGGCGATTGTTTCCATTTACACATTAGTCGAAGGCGCTTCTACGAGTACCGTACACAATTAAAGGACAAGACTGGAGTGTGGTTTGCAAGCGGAAAAGTATGAATTGCATGTGATTGGAATGAAATTGCCTTCAACCCCTTATTTGGTCACCATCCACAAATATCTTTTCGGCTGCACAAACATCTGCTAACCATAATAACTACAACCACCAGCACACCTCTCTTTCTCGATTCTGTTGTCCAGACTAGCTGAAAACGAACTTGAAGTAAATCTTAAAGCACGGACTTTCTTCTGTAGTGAACAAATAACCGTATCATATTAAGTATGTATTGTTAATAAAGGGTATCCCAATAGGGACATAACAACATCGTATCTGTATGTCAACGCACCATCAAACATTTTTAATGATCTTTCAATGTCAAAACTTTAGTCGAAGTCAACATTTTCATTATGGTAAAGTCCACTTGCGAGCAACGCTTGGAAACTTACGAGCAAGTTATTGGACAGCAGCAAACCCACGTGTGCTTCAAAAGACACAATTGCATACACAAAAATTGACTGTGTGGTGTGGTTTTCGCAGATGAAAACAATCGTCATGTTTCCGTCAGTGGAGAGCGCTATCGTGCCATGTTAGAAAATTATTTTTGGCCAGAACTGGATGAGGTTGACATCGCCGATATGTGGTTTCAAGAAGACAGTGCCACTTGCCACACAGCACGCGTTACAATCGATTTACTGAAGGGCAAATTCGATGAACGCGTTATCTGTAAAGATGGTCCGGACGAATGGTCACCTCCTTCATGCGATTTGACACCATTGGATTTCTTTTTATGGGGTCACCCACATCAAGTCATTGGTCTATGTCAACAAGCCAACAACTTTAGACGAGCTCAGAGACAACATCCAATGCGAAAGTGCCAACGTTCCGGCCGGAATCTGTGCAAGAGTGGTGGAAAATTGGTGTCAAAAAATATATCGCTGTACACGGGCTCGTGGTGGTCAAATGACCGAAATCGGTCATTCTTAAAATATAACATTTGCACTACACCTGGAATAAATTTTAACTCTATATCTTAAATATTCTGTGTTTTATTGATATATAAAATTGTTATGTCCTTAATGAAAAACCCTGTTTTATTAAGTAAACTTATGTCCCAATTATGGTATTTTTTTAGAGATTTCTGTTTAGTTTGTATACGGTGAGCAAAATTTACTAATACCAATTAACACCTACCAAATTTTGAAGATAACGTCGTAAGACGTTCTTAGAGGTCTCGATGACCATTAAACGAAACTATGGATGTTGGTAGGTGAGGGTTAATACCTATAAGCCTATATTTTTTTTAAATGGCGTAAACGTTTGCTTCAAACCTTGACGAGTAAGTGAAATCATGCCGTTAAGAATTTTGCCCTGATAATTTTAAAATAGTTCCTTTTAAGTTTTAATAGTTGCTTGAAAAGCGGAAAATAGAGTGCTGGATCGAAAATGGTAATTGAATAATTTGCTTCCTTCTGCACGATGTCGAAACATAACCCATTTACGATTTCCCGCCGACATAGTTAAATGCAATCTTCCATTGCATGATAATGCGAAATAAACGCATAAGTAAATTATTAACTTAAATTTTTTATATATTTCAATTCTTCAAACAAAATGTGATTGATCAAACGTATAAAATCATTAGCCTTAATGTAACTAATTCCACTTAAAAATTGCACAGTGGTTTGTTGTTGTAACAACAATATATTTATTTTGAAGTCTTGTTCGTCTATTGGGGATCTGCTTCGATATCCAGGTGAAAGAAACGCGCCATTGAACTGGATGCGTCCGCAGAGACCTGGGGGTCAGCTGAGTGGGCTTGGCCGGACAATTGAAGAGGTGCAGTACATCATGTGGTCCCTGATGGCAGGCGGGGCAGATGTCCGGAACGTTAGCATCAATTCGTGCCCAGTAAGAATTGAGGCGGCTGCACCATCCAGATCTCAGCTGCACCAGAATCACGCGCGTCTGCCGAGGTAGTACCTTCTCCTCAGGTGAAATCTCCGGGGGATGTTCCCCTAGCACTACATTCACACGGTAGCTGGGTACTGCTGCTGCGACATCATCGGCGTGAATGTTGTTCAAACCTGCCTGATAGTTTCGATGATCTAAAGGTTCTCTCTTATACCGCTGGACCTCTCTCTCTCTAGATCATGAAGATCGTACCTGATCTGCCTGAGTGGAGGCATCCTGTTCAAGAGATGGTGGTTAGGATGACTGCTGCGAAAACACCCTAGCAGGTATTGCTTAGACAACAGGAAATTGTGTCTGCGCACGGTTAGGACCTTCGTCTTTCATGTAGATGGTCCTCAGAGGACATAAGAAGACACCCTGTTGATGTTCTAAGGGCGGCATTCTGGTAAGTCTGAATTTTCTTCCACTGCGTCGTACTCACGTTCCCCGACCATACAGGTGCTGCGTAGTTTGCTACAGACCGACCTATCGCTTTGTAAGAGGTCAACAAGGTTTCTTTGTCGGCTCCCCAAGTACTGCCGGCAAGTGACTTTAGGACCTTGTTCCTACTTTTGAGTTTATCGCAGATAGCTGTAGCATGTGCAGAGGATCTAAAAAGGCTGTCCAATGTGACCCCAAGGATTTTGGGGTAGTTGGTGGTCGGAATGTTGACGTCATCGACTTTCACATTGAGTGACAACCGCACCTCTGCGGTCCAAGCAGTAAACAGTGTGGCTGATGATTTGGAGGCGGATATTTTCATATTCCTCGCAGCGAAGAAACGTGCTAAGTCAGTGAGGTAATAGTTGATTTTCTCGCAAATGTCATTCACTTTAGGTCCTGACGCCAGAATTGTGCAATCGTCAGCGTACGACACAATTTCAACGCCGTCTGGTGGTGCAGGAATTTTAGAGAGGTAGAGGTTAAACAGAGCCGGGGATAAAACTCCACTCTGGGGAACTCCTTGTTTAACTCTACGGGGCTTCGACTTTTTGTCCCTAAATTCTACATATGACTGGCGCCCACACATATAGTTTACGACCCAACGTTTCAAACTGGGCGGAAGGGACGTTTCTTCAATGTCCTCGAACAGTGTGGCATGATTGACCGTGTCGAAGGCTTTTGTAAGGTCAAGAGCCACGAGGACCGTCCTGTCGTCAGGCTTGTTCTGGTTAAGGCCGTGACTTATACGTGTGGTGATGGCGTGTAAAGCAGTTGTTGTGCTGCTTGCGGAATCCATGCTGATGATCAGCACTAGGAAAGTGTTCGATTAGGCTGGGGAGGAGCAGTGCTTCAAGCGTCTTTGCTACTGGAGAAAGCAAGGAGATCGGCCTGTACGAATGGTGGTTTGAATTATTCCACTATTGAATTATTCCACTTATCATCAAGTGTTCATTCAATAAGTTTATTGATCAGCATTTTAAAATCATGTCTATAAGTACGTTTAGATACCTAAGAAATCAAATTGCTCCAAAGCACTACGCACTTTTAAAAGTTAGACTTTTGCACTTTTCTTTAAGCTTAACCCATAGTTACTTTGACGTTATGCAAAATTTGCTATCCTCGGGAGATATATCTTTTTTGTTGTAAATACTTGAAAATTAAATACGATAATTCCGTGACTTTTACAACTTCCCTCGTAGTTATATGAAATGCAACACTGCAGCCATTAAGTTCCATCTGTTCATAGACTACTCTCAAGTTTTGAAAGAGCTCCATCATTGAGTTTGTGTGTAACAGCTGTTCAAAACATACAACCTCGTGAGTTTTTGGTTAAAAATGGAAAAAAAGTGAATTTCGAGTACTCATTAAACATTATTTTACACGGAAAAATCCTCAATCAAATCAAGAAAAATCTCGATAAGTACTATAGGGCACTGCGCCATCAATTTCAATAGTTAAAAGTGGTTTACTGACTTTCGTTGTGGTCGCACAAGTACTAATGACGCTGAACGTTCTAGACGGCCAATTAAAGTCAATACACCCGAAAATTTCGAGAAATAAACCAAGATATGGTGTTAGCCGATCGAAGAGAAACACTGCATAGTGAAAAATCACACGAAGATATCCAGAAATACGTTTCTACAAATCCTTAAGTTTTGTCTCGTAGAAAACAACTACTTTGTATATGTGACGCGCAAAATAGAAAGGAACCTAAGGCTAAAAACCAGTTTTGTTCATGAGAGCCATTTTAAAGATTAGGTCCCTTTCTATTTGCGCTTAGAATCGTCGACTTCACTTTCATAAAACGCGCATATCTCTGGGAGGGAACACTTTTGGGGCACATCAAAAAAGAAAAAAAAAATGAAAACTGATTTTTTTACCCTTAGGTCACATATGGAAATAAAGTGTAGAAGCAAGTTTTTTGAATGCCCATGGGAAACCCACTTTCACCAACGATAGCGGACACCATACTAGACAATCTCTTGGAAAACACAATAGCCGAGTTAAAAACAGAGAACACACATATCAAGTACATAGTTGAATATGTAGACGATATTTTGGCAGTCATAAATAAGGACGACGCAGAAAACATACTAAATAGACTCAACCAATACCATCCCAAAATTCAATTTACAATTGAACATGAAGAGGATTACCAAATAACTTACTTAGCACTAGACTACATCGGCAGGGAACTAAAATACTAATAGACTTGTACGCAAAAGCAACATCGTCAGGCAGAATTATGAACTACAATACAACGCAACCTAAATCTCAAAAAATCAACATAGCAAAAAGCCTAATCCACACAATACTGAGCATAAGTGATAAACAGTACCTCGCAAAAAACACAAATAAAATAATTAAAACATTAACTAATAATAGCTTCACTATAAAACTAGCATCACAATTAACTAATGAAACAACAAACAAAATTAAAAATACTTCCAACGCTGTTCACCCAGAAGACAACTCAACAGAGAAAAACAATTTTCACAGTGTAAAGTACATCCCTGGGCTGATCGACAACGAAAAAATGCGAAATATTATAAAAAAAACAAAGCCATATGTACATACATATGTTTTGCGTATAAACCAAACAAAACATTTAACGACATATTTTCAAAAACACCAATAGAAAAACGACAACAATGTAATGTGGTCTACGAAGTGCCATGCAAAGGTAGTGAGAGTCATTACTGCGACTTGATCTACATAGGTACAACGAAGAGAACACTACAGACCCGAATGAACGAACATATGACAGACATAGAAAAGAAGAAACAACGCACAGCGCTATCCAAACACATCTTTAACACAGGGCACACAGCTGATTTTAACAATGAATAATAATAGACAGAGATAAGGGAGAAAAGAAGAGACTGACAATAGAAAGCTTGAGAATACAACAACGAATTGGTATTACGATGAATCTGAAGGAAGACACTGACAACATAAGTACCAGTTACAGTGTTTCAATACATTAAACTTTCTGTGATATTCGGTTTAAGTTGTTTTATGTGTTTTAATATAACGTTTATTTTAATGTAAAATTCTTAAATTAATACTGTAAGTTTAATATGCTGTTGTTAATATTTGTTCAAATTGTGATATGTTTTATTTAAATAGACGAAACCCCTAAGGAAGTCAACAAATAATTGACGAAACGTTGGGTAAATGTAAATTAAAAGGAATTTTATTTACAAGATAATTTAGGTCCAATTAGCTTAAAAACACAACACACAAAAGATCTGGAATTAACCAAAAACACCAAATAAAAAAAAAAACTGCGTGAGATTGTTGATGCCAAACGCATTTCATATGGAAGTGTAGTTTCGATTTGGGTTTAAGGAAGCTGTCTGCATGATGTCTGCCGCGTTTGCTCTCAATTGACCGTAAACGTAATCGTGTGACAACTCTAAAGGATTGTTTGGAGTTGTTTAACCGCAATTCTAATGAGTTTTTGCGTAGTTTTGAAACTTTGGAGGAAACATGCATCCATTACAACACTCCGCAGACCAAGCAGCAGTCTAAACAATGGGTTTCTCCGGGTGAACTGGCTCCGAAGAAGGCTATGGTGACTTTGTCGGCCAATTAGGTGATGCAACAGTTTTTTGGGATGCACGCGGGATAACCTGCATCGATTACCTTGAAAAGGGGAAAACAATGCCAATTTATTGGACCGATTTAACAAGGATTAAAAAAAATGACACCATATGCCCAATAAAAAGTTATTTTTCACCAAGACAATGCACGGGTGCACACGTGTGCAGTCTCATCGGCAAAATTGCATGAATTGGGTTACGAATTGATACCTCATCCGCAATATTCTCCGGATTCAGCCCCCAGTGACTATTTTCTATTTCCAATCCTATTTCCAATATGACTCGGTGGAAAGATATTCCGCTCCAACGATGAAATTATTGATCCAAAAATGCCTATTTTATAGACCTTAAAAATCCTATTTTACATACAAAAATTGAAGAAACGTTGGACAAAGTATATCGATCTAAAAGGAGATTATGTTGCAAAACTATTTTTTTTGCAAAAAAAATTGGTTTTTTTTTCCGAAAATTCATGGAATTATTGATATGCCGTCGTACAAATAAATATAAGGTGTTGAATTTGTCAATAATGAAGATGCAAACTTCCTTCCTTCAGGTGATAATATTAGGGTTCTTAACAAATAAGTGACCAATATGACACCGATTGGGTTTTAGCAAAAGCAGGCAAAGGATTCTATTCCAACTGCGAATACATTTCATGTATCCGACTGATACTTTTGTGTTGTAAATTGTTCAACTACTAACCATTCCTGGTATTTCTTTTGTTTTATGGTTGTAGTCTGGTCCCTGTAAAGTAGTTTAGTTTCCAAATTGTTAATCATACCAGTTCTATAGGGAGCCTGTAATAAAAAAAATTGTTTATATTCAAGATTGCGGAAGTTTCTTGCTCACGGTCTACTGTGTTTGGAACAATAATTTCACCTTCAAGTTAATGCCATTTCTCCGGACACTCTAGGTTAGAAATGTTGTGAACGTAGTTTTCTGCTAAAACACAATTTTAAAGATTTCTTTTTTTGAAATCAAACACAACCACTTTTAGACATAACATCCTTGAGCAATAGTCGCTGCCATCAAGTGTGTGTGTTGATTGTATCAGTTGTTGCATACATTGTATCGATAAAGCGCATTAAAGATGCATCGCTGCACAGTTCTTCTGTGCTTTTATCGTTGATGCCTATACATACAAAACAGAATACCGATCAGAAATGGTTTAATTCCGTAATTTGGTTCTTCAGAGTGTAAATCCGAAAGATGTGAACGGAATAAAACCACTTTTTATTTCGCGATCGGAATTGATATAATTTATTTCTAAAACACCAAAAACCGTGATTACTTGGCTATATCTGGCACCATACGTGAGCTGGACAAAATTCAAAACTCCATTAAAAATGGATGTTTTTTTCTTCATTAAGAGCCTTTTTTAGGGTTTTAAAAGTGTTTATTTCATGCTATATATCTGTACCTCTTATTAAGCCTTCAGAAATGATACGCTGGTTTTAATCTTTATCAATCATGGAACACGAAGTCAATAGATGAACAGTCAGAAGCCATTTTTTCGTTTAGAATCGGTACAAAACATCCTTTTTCTCGTGTTGCAATTGCTACAGAAATCGAAGGTATTAAAAAAGGACTTTTTACACTGAAACCAAAACTAAAACTATGAGAAATGCTTGAAATATAATGAAATCGGTGGAACCAATAGCACAATACTGTTAGTCTTTCATGGGAAATACAAATTTTAAAATTATGTTAATGTAAAGACCGAGTATTATTTATGCAATAGTTAAAAAACGTGAATGTAATTGACGGATTTTTAATGGTGTTTTGAAACTTGTCCAGCTTGAAAAGACTGCCAGTTAGAGCCGAATATTATGCGCATCGCTCTAAAACATATTCATCCTTATTCTTATAGCTGCAACTTTTTTTGAGGTGCTCTAATGTATAAAAATATTTGCTATGTGCTGAAGCAAGACAAAAAACTTCAATACTTCTATCCCACGACAGCCTGTTCTATGCACCGGATCGTCGCAAAGGAGGAATTCTTCGGCCATGGGCTGTCACCCCGACACTATGTGCCGCTACAACGACAACAACTTCAATACGTATCTTCGCATTGTTTTTACTGCACCCAAACACACACAGCAAAAATTTAAGAAACTAGAAGTAAGGCCACCAGAATTAATAATTTTGAAAAAAATAATAACAATAATTTCAAATAATTGGCCGGAATATTGAAAAGGTCGGCTCATTGAAAACCCTATTTTTAGATTTTTTTTTTTTAGTTTACTTAAATTTTTTTGCATTGAGTCCACTCCGGCGAAACTGTTGTTAAGCGAGTAATCTCGCTGTTTGGCATAGGTTTGAAAATAAGTTTCGTTCATATGGTGAAACAATAATGAAAGTATCTACTTAGGAACAAGGGAGCAATGGGACAATAGACTTTAATTTCCGGAAGATTTCATCGGCGTTTTTTAGAAAGGCGTAGTTAAAGTGCAATTTATTTCTTTTTATTTTTAAAACTAAAATGGAGGAAGGTTTTTTCGATGTTCAAACGAATGGATAATGTTTAATTTTAATACTTTAATAAGTGTAGCTAAAATTACAGCGAACAGGGCTTTTAGGTGAAGATGCGAAATGGTGGGCAATGCAAATGATAAACTGAAGACACAAGAATGACATGGGACTTATAACGACTAAAAGAAAGAGTGAGGCAGGCACATAGGCATGTACTCATGTATATATTTGTAATATATACTTATACATATACGAGTTTGTATTTACAAAAGCGTTGCGGGGCATATAAGCGCGTTCAAATTGTTGGCATGCGCCTTGCAGCACTTGGACTCAGAAGGGAAGCATTGCCATCGATAACATTGAGACGCATCGTCGAAACGTTGTTGTGGGTATATGTGGAGTTGGTGCCGGTAGGAGCGTTCTTCATTGAATCCGCAGATCGCAGTCCTTTAAATTCCGAGAGAAAATGACGTTAAAAATATTCGACTTTCAATGCAGCAGCACGTTAACTTACCGACTCTCTCCAGGACTGAATACCAAACACGTTTTTTAAAGACGAATATAAAGAAAACGGAGACACCGAGTAAAACATTGAACGAGTCGCTGATGGCCCAAAAGAATATCTTTTTGTGATCGTAGAAGAGTATGCTGAGGAGCTCCAGGAACCATGTGATACCCATGACCACAAAGAGTTTCGTATTCATTGCAAAGCGAGCCTTGTCCACAAAGAAACGACGGCGCATTATTGGTTTCTCCATGTTGGAACTTTGCATGCGAAAGATTTCCCTTTTAACCCGATTACAATAGCGCAAAGTGAGAATGAATAGGATGAGATTGACGAGGAAGAGAATGCCGACAGGCCCAGAGAAGAACAACAAATTGGCGGATCCTGCTGATTCATCTGAAAGTATAGCGTAAGTATCTATGATTGAAACTTGGCCGGCGAACTTACATGTAAACCAACAGCGCCCATGGCCAAAATTTGGTCGTAAATTCTCACTTAAGACATCGGATTTGGTCAATGTTACTGTAATGACTGTGATTATCGTCGGCAAACCCCATCCGTAGAGCGAGTAGAGTAGAAAGCGCTTGGTCTGATTCCTTTTAAATCCATGCTTCTTTTTTGCCGATCTATAATTAAAAATACTTATAATGGTTGCATTGATTTGTAGTCTTAGATAAAAATTTATTATTTGAGGATAAAGTAAATTGTATTTAAGCCCGCTGGACTGTGCTACGTAAGACTGTGGATCACAAGGAATTACAACTGCCAGGAAAAATTATTAAAGTTGCCAACCATTTGTCGGATTTGTATTGGAAACGATCTGTAAAACTTTTATTTTTCGTCAGTCTGAAAAGGTCCTAACATAATTAGATTACAACTTACTTAAGCTGGGTACACATCCTGTGGTTGGTCTTGGACAACGAGTATTCATATATTAGTTAAAGAGATTCTATCAACTTCGAGCATTTTCTTACGTTTTAGCGAGCGAGGTCATGCATTTAGTATACAGTCTCCCGTATGCTGGACTGTATGCTAAATTTGTCATTTCGTTTGCAAGTCTCGAAACATTGATCATGTAACATCGATCGTCGTTTATCTGTGTTTATTTTGACAGCATTTTGTTTGACCGCTATCAAACAAAATAAGACAGGATATTGAACGATGATGGCTAAAAGCATTAGCTGTTTGGGATTACAGTGCACATTTTGCACATTTGCAAATGGCATCTTATTTCTTTTTAAAAACATTTTTCCCATAAAAAATAAGAGTTTCTTATGTAAAATTTGTTATTTATTGTTTATTGGATTTAAAAAACATTCATTTTTGAAAAAAACAAAAGTTATGCGAAAAAATCGGTGATTTTCTTTTGCTGTTTCTTTTGTTGAAACGGCACTCTCTCTCATCTGTCTCAATATACTTAACTCTCGTTTATCAAACATTTCGCTTTCGTCCCATTCCAATGCTTTATTAAACAGTTCGTCAGCTTCCATGGATTTTATAGTTCATTTTGGCTCCTCCACTTTAGCATCTTCATCGGTTAGCTATCCTCCATTTGATTTTCGTTTCGATTCATATTTAAAACATTATTCCAACATTTCGATAACACATTTGCATCTAGAATGTATATAATGAACAGGGCAATTTAAATTCAGCGGGGTTTTTTAGCCTTTCCAACTACAAGAAGTTTAAGTTGATGAGATCCTGCAGCGTTTGCGCAAAACAAGAAAATAACTCGCTGCTTTTTAGTTTTTGTACCAGGAGGACACGTATGTCTTTTGTGGTAACAATTTCCAAAACAATCGTCTTCAGCTTCCTTTTGAAAGGATCCACCAACTTGGACTGCGAAGAAAGTTTTTCTCCAGATATTTGAAGAAACGAACTCCGTGCCACTTTTTGAAATTTTGAAGCCATCCATCGCTGGCGTTGAATTCCAAACAGTTTTCTTTAATTTTATTATGAAGGCGAAAGCCTTTTCTTTTAACATAAGTCCGCAAACAGGAATCTTTTTGTACCTCATTTCGACTCTCTCTCTGATCGTTGAACTGTGCGGACGTGTTTTTGAATACCAGCGATAAAAATATTGAATTTTCGGTTGTGAAGAAGCAGTGTCTGTTTATCGATTCGAGTGTTTACAATTGTGTTCAAGGCCACCGAGTGAGACACCTTTGGGGGAATCCTCAATGCGACACAATTGGTAGATTGAGGTTGGAAGCGATCTCCGGCCATTAGTGAGGTTAGGTGCTCTTGATATTGGCAAGTAGTTACCGTATTGAATTGTTGACGACCTGGTTTGTGTCTTGGATATTGCATTGATTTTTCGTTTGGATCTGGTTTGTTGGTGAGTGTTTTTGTGTTATTTGTGTTAACGAGATGGCGCCGCCATCTGGCAAGCGCAAGGGGCGTTCGAGGGGGGATGCCGTCACTTCTGACGGTGTCACCTCTGATGGTGTCGGTGCGGCGGTCGCTGTGTTGCCGAGGGTGCGGCACACAGAATCGGAGATGTCGAGCAGCGAGGAGAGGGAAGTGAAGAAGCCTAAACAAGGCTCGCCGAAGGTTGGGAGTGCTGCTGCCGCTGCTGCTGCCGCTGCTGCTGCCGTTGCTGCTGCTGCTGGCATCTCAGATTTGGAGGATGAGGTGATGGTGGTTGATGGAGACGGGCTGTTTGCTGTTGGTGGTGCTGTTGGCGGTGGTGGTGTGCGTAGTGCTGCTGCTTCAACGTCGATTGCTGGTGACTCTGTGGCTGGTAGCTCGACACGTAAGTCGAGGGACAGGCGCAGAGGCGGGAGCAACGACGTTGGCTTTGGCATTGATGAGCTGAAGGCTATCACTGATAGCCTGGTGACGCTCGTCATTGCCGACGGTGTGGCGCCTACGGTGGCGCGCGAGGTTTTGAAGCACTCGTCCAAGTACGAGGTGCTTCTAATGAAGCTGGTGGAGGAGAACGCGCGTCTCAGGGGGAGGCTGGAGGCTGCTGGGCCTGCTGGTGCTACGACGGGCACTTTTGCCGTGCCGAGGGCCCCGGCTCGGGCCCCTCTTGCGGCTCCTGTTGCCGCTGTGCCCCCACCGGTGATTGCTAAACCGGTGGAGACGTGGTCGGTGATGGTGAGGGGCAAGGGGGTCTCGAGATCAGAGGAGGTGGTCCAGAAGGTGATGAAGGAGGTTGGACCCACGATGGGTGTGCGTGTTCACGGTGTGAGGCCGACCAGAGATGGTGGTGCGATAATTCGCACACCCTCGGTTGCGGAGCGGCAAAAAGTGTTGGAGAACCCTAAGTTCTCCGAGGTTGGGCTGGAGGTGTCGGTGAGGGATAAGTTGGGTCCCAGGATTGTGGTGCAGAGGGTGGAGGCAGTGATAACGCCCGAAGAATTCATGGCTGAGCTGTATGAGCAAAACATCAAGGAGCTGATGCCGCTCGAGGCGTACAGGAAGAGCGTTCGGTTGGTGAGCTCTCCTTGGAAGGCCGCAGACCATGGTCAGGTCAACGTGATCCTGGAGGTGACGCCCAGGATCATGGCGCATTTGGTGGGAACTGGGGCGTATGTGAAGTGGTTCCGGTTTGTCGTTCGGGAGCAGGACGCCGTCCCAAGCTGTTTTAGATGCTTGGGTTTCGACCACCGGGTGCGTGAATGCCGCATGAAGGAGGATATATGTAGGAGGTGTGGCATGCCTGGCCATCTGGCTGGTCGTTGCCCGAACGAGGTTCGGTGCAGGAACTGTGAGTTCCGTGGCCTTCCAGCAGGACATATGATGATGTCGGCGGTATGTCCTGTGTACGCACTGATGATAGCGCGGGCGAATGCAAGGCATTGATGGAGCTCCATGTTCTACAGCTCAATTGCCAGAGGGCGTACGTCGTGATGTGTGAGGTGGGTCAGGCGATGCGGCGTCTGGGGGCTCCTTTTGCGCTTTTGCAAGAGCCCTATTTCGCGAATGGTCATGTTAGGGGATTGCCGGGGGGTATGCGGGTATTTTCTGATTTGGGGGGTAACTCAGCTGTGGTCGTGGACAGTGATGTCATTGACTGTACCGTGGTAAATACGACTCAGTGGGGGGTCTGCGTATCCGTTCAGGGTACGTTTGGCCGAATCCTGCTGGGAAGTATTTACTGCCGGTTCAGTGAGCCTCTTGAGCCGTACTTACGGTACATGGATACGGTGTTATTCCTTGCGAATAACATTCCGCTTATCCTCGGCTTAGACGCAAATGCATGCTCTCGTATGTGGTTCAGTAAGATGCCCAGGAATGCTCCTGGAAATCAGAACTACATACGAGGAGTAATGCTTAGTGAATGGCTGATCGCAAAGTGCGTCATTGTGTTGAATGAGCCAAGCGATTTGTACACTTTTGATGGACCAAGGGGAACAAGTGACATTGACGTCACTGTTGGAAATGGTGCGGCGGCCTATGGCTACAGCTGGAGGGTGCGTGATGACTGGGGCGTGAGTGATCACAATCTCATTGAGATTGTTATCTCTCACTCCGTTCAGCCTAGCGCGGAGTTACTACCTCGGAGATGGAGGCTCCATGGAGCGAATTGGGACCTCTTTGCCGATCAAATGAGGGCGACCGTGTCCTTGGCCGAATTTGGAGCGATGTCGCTGGACAACCAGATTGGCAGAATTGACCAGTGGATGTGCACTGTCAGTGATGCTCTCCTTGGTCGTAGTCGTAAGACACGACCTAGGGGGGTCAGGTGGTGGACTAGGGAGCTAGATCTGAAGCGAAGGAATGTCCGACGCCTCCGGAAGCGATTCCAGAGGGCAAGACGGACCAACGCGGAGGATCTAGCTGAGCGTAAGGCTGCCTATCTGACCGATCTGAGGTCATATAAGGACCTTCATATAAGGACCTGAGGTCATATAAGGACCTGACTCCGCAACACTTCCTTCGAAGTGTTGCGGAGTCATCCGCTAAGTATGTCTTGGGCATCTTTGTAGATTTTAAGGGTGCGTTTGACCACCTCTCCTGGGGTAGCGTCATGCGGAGACTAAGTGCAGTTGGCTGCCGCGAGATGCGACTTTGGGAGAGTTACTTTAGTGGCAGAAATGTTTGTGTGGAGGGTGCCAATGACACAGTGTGGAAGACCGTTGAGCGTGGTTGCCCACAAGGATCCATCTGTGGTCCATTTATTTGGAACCTAATGATGGATCCTTTGTTGAGGCAGCTTGGTCAGTCATACAAGGTGTGCGCATACGCGGATGACTTGCTCATCCTGATTGAAGGACAGTCTCGTGCTGTTCTGGAGACTCAGGGTGAGGGGACCATGCGTGTGGTGTCTGAATGGGGTGCGAGTGTCGGAGTCGCTGTTGCGATGGACAAGACTGTGATGATGCTGCTGAAAGGCAGGTTGTCACAGGCTCGCCCACCTCTTGTAAGCGTTGGAAACGTTAGTCTTAGGTATGCGACTGAGGTCAAATACCTAGGAATAATGATGAGTGAGAGGATGAACTTTTTGGTTCATCTCACTCACGTGAAAGATAAGCTTTCTGTCACTGTAGCGAAAGTCAGGCGTATACTTAGGAGTGACTGGGGCCTCAGCAGGCGTGCCACTCGTACCTTATATGCTGGCCTATTTGTTGCTTGCGCAACATATGGCGCGCCTATATGGTACGAGACGGTTATGTCTGTTGCAGGCAGAAACAAGGTCTTGTCGTGCCAGCGAGTAGCCATGCTGGCTTGCATGCCAGTGTGCAGGACGGTTTCGACGGACGCGTTGCAGGTACTGCTGGGTGTAGTGCCTCTTGACCTTGAAGTGATCCGCCGAGCGATTGCTTTCTAGGCCAAGAAGGGGCTACCACTTCTGGAAAGAGATTGGCTTTCGGCGCCCGTGCCCGATATGCGAGAGGTGAAGGCACGCTTAGAGGAGTGCGTGATCTCGAGGTGGAGGCAGCGATGGACAGAAAGTGACAAGGGCCGGGTGACGTATGAATTCATACGGGACGCGGACTTTGTCAAGGGACGCCCTGACTTCGGCTTCGGCCTAAGTCTGGGGTTCTTACTGACTGGCCATGGCTCTCTCAATGAGTTCCTTCATCGGAGGGGTCTCTCTGAGACTTCCGATTGTCGATGTGGTGGTGGTCCGGAGCACTGGAAGCACGTCCTGTTGGTGTGTCCGTTGTACAGTGACATAAGGGACTTGGACGGGATGGGCATTGTCCAGACCGTCGACAGGTTCGACTTCAGTCGCTGTTTGGGGGATGATCGGGCTTTTAGGAGGTTGGGGGAGTTTGCTCGTGTAGCCTTCAATAGGAGAAGACTCGCAGGAGCCTAACGGGGGTTTTCCTGATGAGACCATTCGCGGATAAGGCGTGGCATTGTCGTTGCCTCACACTATCGTCGTTGCAGTGCTGTCGCCGTTGGATCGTCGTTGTTGTTCCACTACCGTCTGTATCCCGTGAGGGAGGCAAAGTGTTTTGTTGTTGTTCGTGATGTCCATGCTGGCGCCAGTTCCTGGCCATCGAATCGCCCGTGAGGGCGACTGTTAATTGTTTGTGTAATGTTTGTGTTTTGGTCGATATGTCGCTGTGGGTGACCAGTCCCGTGTTATATGGAACAGAAACTGGAAGTAGCCTCTTGGTTACGAGGTCTGACCGGAGACTTTAATCTGGTACCACGGGTAGTCAGGAGCCCCCAGAACTTGTTCTGGCCTGACTATATGGTGCGGCCCTTCGGGGAGTATCGTGGTGGCTGTGGTTTAAACCCAAATCGCGGGGAGAACTTCGGTTCGATGTGGAGTTGCATTGCGACCGGGTGCTGTGACCCATAGAACAGCAGAGGTTTAGATAGTCCTCGACCCCTAACCAAGAGGGAAGCCATGACCCATAACTGTCATGCTTCGAACTGGTACCGGCGGAGTTAATCCAATGGGGCGCTGGCCGTCGCATCGTTACGGCCCCAGTGTGATGGCACACCGTGGTTCAGGCCATCGTGGCGGAAATCACGTAAAACCCGGCGACTCTGTACCTCATTTCATTATCTTTGTGATTCTTGAAGTGAGCGGACGTGTTTTGGAAGACGAGCAGAAAAGTGATTAATAACTTGAGTTGTGAAAAAACACTGTGTTTACTTTTGAGTTTTGTTTACGTTTTGTGCTCAAGGTCAAAGTGGTGTCTTAATTGGGGAATCTACTTCTTGACACAATTGAAGATTGTGGTTAGGGCAGAGTGAGGTTATACTCCGTGCCACTTTTTGAAATTTTGAAGCCATCCATCGCTGGCGTTGAATTCCAAACAGTTTTCTTTAATTTTATTATGAAGGCGAAAGCCTTTTCTTTTAACATAAGTCCGCAAACAGGAATCTTTTTGTACCTCATTTCGACTCTCTCTCTGATCGTTGAACTGTGCGGACGTGTTTTTGAATACCAGCGATAAAAATATTGAATTTTCGGTTGTGAAGAAGCAGTGTCTGTTTATCGATTCGAGTGTTTACAATTGTGTTCAAGGCCACCGAGTGAGACACCTTTGGGGGAATCCTCAATGCGACACAATTGGTAGATTGAGGTTGGAAGCGATCTCCGGCCATTAGTGAGGTTAGGTGCTCTTGATATTGGCAAGTAGTTACCGTATTGAATTGTTGACGACCTGGTTTGTGTCTTGGATATTGCATTGATTTTTCGTTTGGATCTGGTTTGTTGGTGAGTGTTTTTGTGTTATTTGTGTTAACGAGATGGCGCCGCCATCTGGCAAGCGCAAGGGGCGTTCGAGGGGGGATGCCGTCACTTCTGACGGTGTCACCTCTGATGGTGTCGGTGCGGCGGTCGCTGTGTTGCCGAGGGTGCGGCACATAGAATCGGAGATGTCGAGCAGCGAGGAGAGGGAAGTGAAGAAGCCTAAACAAGGCTCGCCGAAGGTTGGGAGTGCTGCTGCCGCTGCTGCTGCCGTTGCTGCTGCTGCTGGCATCTCAGATTTGGAGGATGAGGTGATGGTGGTTGATGGAGACGGGCTGTTTGCTGTTGGCGGTGGTGGTGTGCGTAGTGCTGCTGCTTCAACGTCGATTGCTGGTGACTCTGTGGCTGGTAGCTCGACACGTAAGTCGAGGGACAGGCGCAGAGGCGGGAGCAACGACGTTGGCGTTGGCATTGATGAGCTGAAGGCTATCACTGATAGCCTGGTGACGCTCGTCATTGCCGACGGTGTGGCGCCTACGGTGGCGCGCGAGGTTTTGAAGCACTCGTCCAAGTACGAGGTGCTTCTAATGAAGCTGGTGGAGGAGAACGCGCGTCTCAGGGGGAGGCTGGAGGCTGCTGGGCCTGCTGGTGCTACGACGGGCACTTTTGCCGTGCCGAGGGCCCCGGCTCGGGCCCCTCTTGCGGCTCCTGTTGCCGCTGTGCCCCCACCGGTGATTGCTAAACCGGTGGAGACGTGGTCGGTGATGGTGAGGGGCAAGGGGGTCTCGAGATCAGAGGAGGTGTTCCAGAAGGTGATGAAGGAGGTTGGACCCACGATGGGTGTGCGTGTTCACGGTGTGAGGCCGACCAGAGATGGTGGTGCGATAATTCGCACACCCTCGGTTGCGGAGCGGCAAAAAGTGTTGGAGAACCCTAAGTTCTCCGAGGTTGGGCTGGAGGTGTCGGTGAGGGATAAGTTGGGTCCCAGGATTGTGGTGCAGAGGGTGGAGGCAGTGATAACGCCCGAAGAATTCATGGCTGAGCTGTATGAGCAAAACATCAAGGAGCTGATGCCGCTCGAGGCGTACAGGAAGAGCGTTCGGTTGGTGAGCTCTCCTTGGAAGGCCGCAGACCATGGTCAGGTCAACGTGATCCTGGAGGTGACGCCCAGGATCATGGCGCATTTGGTGGGAACTGGGGCGTATGTGAAGTGGTTCCGGTTTGTCGTTCGGGAGCAGGACGCCGTCCCAAGCTGTTTTAGATGCTTGGGTTTCGACCACCGGGTGCGTGAATGCCGCATGAAGGAGGATATATGTAGGAGGTGTGGCATGCCTGGCCATCTGGCTGGTCGTTGCCCGAACGAGGTTCGGTGCAGGAACTGTGAGTTCCGTGGCCTTCCAGCAGGACATATGATGATGTCGGCGGTATGTCCTGTGTACGCACTGATGATAGCGCGGGCGAATGCAAGGCATTGATGGAGCTCCATGTTCTACAGCTCAATTGCCAGAGGGCGTACGTCGTGATGTGTGAGGTGGGTCAGGCGATGCGGCGTCTGGGGGCTCCTTTTGCGCTTTTGCAAGAGCCCTATTTCGCGAATGGTCATGTTAGGGGATTGCCGGGGGGTATGCGGGTATTTTCTGATTTGGGGGGTAACTCAGCTGTGGTCGTGGACAGTGATGTCATTGACTGTACCGTGGTAAATACGACTCAGTGGGGGGTCTGCGTATCCGTTCAGGGTACGTTTGGCCGAATCCTGCTGGGAAGTATTTACTGCCGGTTCAGTGAGCCTTTTGAGCCGTACTTACGGTACATGGATACGGTGTTATTCCTTGCGAATAACATTCCGCTTATCCTCGGCTTAGACGCAAATGCATGCTCTCGTATGTGGTTCAGTAAGATGCCCAGGAATGCTCCTGGAAATCAGAACTACATACGAGGAGTAATGCTTAGTGAATGGCTGATCGCAAAGTGCGTCATTGTGTTGAATGAGCCAAGCGATTTGTACACTTTTGATGGACCAAGGGGAACAAGTGACATTGACGTCACTGTTGGAAATGGTGCGGCGGCCTATGGCTACAGCTGGAGGGTGCGTGATGACTGGGGCGTGAGTGATCACAATCTCATTGAGATTGTTATCTCTCACTCCGTTCAGCCTAGCGCGGAGTTACTACCTCGGAGATGGAGGCTCCATGGAGCGAATTGGGACCTCTTTGCCGATCAAATGAGGGCGACCGTGTCCTTGGCCGAATTTGGAGCGATGTCGCTGGACAACCAGATTGGCAGAATTGACCAGTGGATGTGCACTGTCAGTGATGCTCTCCTTGGTCGTAGTCGTAAGACACGACCTAGGGGGGTCAGGTGGTGGACTAGGGAGCTAGATCTGAAGCGAAGGAATGTCGGACGCCTCCGGAAGCGATTCCAGAGGGCAAGACGGACCAACGCGGAGGATCTAGCTGAGCGTAAGGCTGCCTATCTGACCGATCTGAGGTCATATAAGGACCTTCATATAAGGACCTGAGGTCATATAAGGACCTGACTCCGCAACACTTCCTTCGAAGTGTTGCGGAGTCATCCGCTAAGTATGTCATGGGCATCTTTGTAGATTTTAAGGGTGCGTTTGACCACCTCTCCTGGGGTAGCGTCATGCGGAGACTAAGTGCAGTTAGCTGCCGCGAGATGCGACTTTGGGAGAGTTACTTTAGTGGCAGAAATGTTTGTGTGGAGGGTGCCAATGACACAGTGTGGAAGACCGTTGAGCGTGGTTGCCCACAAGGATCCATCTGTGGTCCATTTATTTGGAACCTAATGATGGATCCTTTGTTGAGGCAGCTTGGTCAGTCATACAAGGTGTGCGCATACGCGGATGACTTGCTCATCCTGATTGAAGGACAGTCTCGTGCTGTTCTGGAGACTCAGGGTGAGGGGGCCATGCGTGTGGTGTCTGAATGGGGTGCGAGTGTCGGAGTCGCTGTTGCGATGGACAAGACTGTGATGATGCTGCTGAAAGGCAGGTTGTCACAGGCTCGCCCACCTCTTGTAAGCGTTGGAAACGTTAGTCTTAGGTATGCGACTGAGGTCAAATACCTAGGAATAATGATGAGTGAGAGGATGAACTTTTTGGTTCATCTCACTCACGTGAAAGATAAGCTTTCTGTCACTGTAGCGAAAGTCAGGCGTATACTTAGGAGTGACTGGGGCCTCAGCAGGCGTGCCACTCGTACCATATATGCTGGCCTATTTGTTGCTTGCGCAACATATGGCGCGCCTATATGGTACGAGACGGTTATGTCTGTTGCAGGCAGAAACAAGGTCTTGTCGTGCCAGCGAGTAGCCATGCTGGCTTGCATGCCAGTGTGCAGGACGGTTTCGACGGACGCGTTGCAGGTACTGCTGGGTGTAGTGCCTCTTGACCTTGAAGTGATCCGCCGAGCGATTGCTTTCTAGGCCAAGAAGGGGCTACCACTTCTGGAAAGAGATTGGCTTTCGGCGCCCGTGCCCGATATGCGAGAGGTGAAGGCACGCTTAGAGGAGTGCGTGATCTCGAGGTGGAGGCAGCGATGGACAGAAAGTGACAAGGGCCGGGTGACGTATGAATTCATACGGGACGCGGACTTTGTCAAGGGACGCCCTGACTTCGGCTTCGGCCTAAGTCTGGGGTTCTTACTGACTGGCCATGGCTCTCTCAATGAGTTCCTTCATCGGAGGGGTCTCTCTGAGACTTCCGATTGTCGATGTGGTGGTGGTCCGGAGCACTGGAAGCACGTCCTGTTGGTGTGTCCGTTGTACAGTGACATAAGGGACTTGGACGGGATGGGCATTGTCCAGACCGTCGACAGGTTCGACTTCAGTCGCTGTTTGGGGGATGATCGGGCTTTTAGGAGGTTGGGGGAGTTTGCTCGTGTAGCCTTCAATAGGAGAAGACTCGCAGGAGCCTAACGGGGGTTTTCCTGATGAGACCATTCGCGGATAAGGCGTGGCATTGTCGTTGCCTCACACTATCGTCGTTGCAGTGCTGTCGCCGTTGGATCGTCGTTGTTGTTCCACTACCGTCTGTATCCCGTGAGGGAGGCAAAGTGTTTTGTTGTTGTTCGTGATGTCCATGCTGGCGCCAGTTCCTGGCCATCGAATCGCCCGTGAGGGCGACTGTTAATTGTTTGTGTAATGTTTGTGTTTTGGTCGATATGTCGCTGTGGGTGACCAGTCCCGTGTTATATGGAACAGAAACTGGAAGTAGCCTCTTGGTTACGAGGTCTGACCGGAGACTTTAATCTGGTACCACGGGTAGTCAGGAGTCGCCCGTGAGGGCGACTGTTAATTGTTTGTGTAATGTTTGTGTTTTGGTCGATATGTCGCTGTGGGTGACCAGTCCCGTGTTATATGGAACAGAAACTGGAAGTAGCCTCTTGGTTACGAGGTCTGACCGGAGACTTTAATCTGGTACCACGGGTAGTCAGGAGCCCCCAGAACTTGTTCTGGCCTGACTATATGGTGCGGCCCTTCGGGGAGTATCGTGGTGGCTGTGGTTTAAACCCAAATCGCGGGGAGAACTTCGGTTCGATGTGGAGTTGCATTGCGACCGGGTGCTGTGACCCATAGAACAGCAGAGGTTTAGATAGTCCTCGACCCCTAACCAAGAGGGAAGCCATGACCCATAACTGTCATGCTTCGAACTGGTACCGGCGGAGTTAATCCAATGGGGCGCTGGCCATCGCATCGTTACGGCCCCAGTGTGATGGCACACCGTGGTTCAGGCCATCGTGGCGGAAATCACGTAAAACCCGGCGACTCTGTACCTCATTTCATTATCTTTGTGATTCTTGAAGTGAGCGGACGTGTTTTGGAAGACGAGCAGAAAAGTGATTAATAACTTGAGTTGTGAAAAAACACTGTGTTTACTTTTGAGTTTTGTTTACGTTTTGTGCTCAAGGTCAAAGTGGTGTCTTAATTGGGGAATCTACTTCTTGACACAATTGAAGATTGTGGTTAGGGCAGAGTGAGGTTATACTCGTTTATTGGCAAGTACCTCGGAGTTGCCGTATTGAAGCACTGGTTTGTGACTTGGATTATTGATTTGGATTCTGATTTGACTTTTTGTTTGTACGACATCTGTTGGTGAGTGTCTATTGTATTTTTGTTTTGTGTGTTGTGGATGATGGCACCGCCATCTGGTAAGCGGAAGGGGGACACCGGGATGTCTGATGTGGCGTCAGATGGTTTTGGCGTGGGGATTCCTGCGGTGCTGCCGAAGGTGAGGCACACCGAGTCTGAATCGTCGAGCAGCGAGGTGGAGGAGCAGGTGGTGAAGAAGGCCAAGCAGGGATCACCGAAGAAGAAGAAGGCTGCTGCTGTTTCTGCTGCTGCCGCTGTTGCTGTGTCGGACATGGATGAGGACGATGTGCAGATAATCGATGGTGTTACGCGAGCTGTGCGGGAGGGTGCTGCGGCTTCAACACTGAGTGCTGGCGAGTCTGCTGCCGGTAGCTCGACACGCTTGTCGATAGACAGGCGCAGAGGCGGGAGCAGCGGTGTTGACGTGGAGGCCTTGAAGGCTTTTACTGATAGCCTGCTAGAGCTGGTCTTCACGGACGGTGTAGCGCCGGAGGTTGCGCGAGGGGTGCTGCAGCACTCTTCAAGGTATGAGGTGCTGCTCATGCGGATGATTGCGGAGAATGAGCGCCTGAAGGGGAGGTTGGAGGCGGCTGGGCCTGGTGGTGCCGCACCGAGCCCATTTGTTGTGCCGAAGGCTCCTGCTAGGGCCCTATTGCGGTTCCTGTTGCCGCTGTGCCCCCACCGGTGATCGCTAAGCCGGTGGAGACGTGGTCGGTGATGGTGAAGGGCAAGGGGGTCTCCAAGTCGGAGGAGGTTGTGGAGAAGGTGATGAAGGAGGTGGGGCCAACAATGGGCGTCCGCGTGCATGGCGTTAGACCAACCAGGGATGGTGGGGCGATTATCCGCACACCCTCGGTAGCAGAGCGGCAGAAGGTGCTGAAAAACCCGAAATTCACCGAGGTGGGTTTGGAGGTATCGGTGAGCGACAAGCTGGGTCCCAGGGTGGTGATTACACCGGAGGAGTTTATGTTGGATCTGTTCGAAAACAATGTGAAGGAGCTGATGACGGTCGAGTCATACAAGAAGAGCGTTCGCCTGGTTAGCAGTCCGTGGAAGGCCGAGAGTGGCCAGGTTAACGTGGTCCTGGAGTGTACTCCCATGATCATGGAGCACTTGGTGGGAACCGGAGCCTACATTAAATGGTTTCGGTTCATAGTCCGGGCTCAGGACTCAGTCCCGAGCTGTTTTAGATGCCTGAGATTCGACCACCGAGTGCGAGAGTGCCGGATGAAAGAAGACATCTGCCGTAGGTGCGGAATGCCTGGCCACTGGGCATCTCGTTGCCCCAACGGGGTGAGATGCAGGAACTGCGAGTTCCGTGGTCTTTCATCGGACCACATGATGATGTCGGCGGCGTGCCCTGTGTACGCCATGATGACAGCGAGGGCGAACGCGAGACATTGATGGAGCTCCGAGTGCTCCAACTGAAATGCCAGAGGGCGTAGGTGGCAGTGTGTGAGGTGGGTCAGGCGATGCGGCGTTTGGGGGCTCCTTTTGCAAGAGCCCTATTTCACGAATGGTCGTGTTAGGGGATTGCCGGGGGGTATGCGGGTGTTTTCTGATTTTGGGGGTAACTCAGCTGTAGTCGTGGACAGTGATGTCATTGACTGTACTGTGGTAAATACGACTCAGTGGGGGGTCTGCGTATCCGTTCAGGGTACGTTTGGCCGAATCCTGCTGGGAAGTATTTACTGCCGGTTCAGTGAGCCTCTTGAGCCGTACTTGCGGTACATGGATACCGTGTTATTCCTTGCGAATAACATTCCGCTTATCCTCGGATTAGACGCAAATGCATGCTCTCGTATGTGGTTCAGTAAAATGCCCAGGAATGCTCCTGGACATCAGAACTACATACGAGGAGTAATGCTTAGTAAATGGCTGATCGCAAAGTGCGTCATGGTGTTGAATGAGCCAAGCGATTCGTACACTTTTGACGGACCAAGGGAAACAAGTGACATTGACGTCACTGTTGGAAATGGTGCGGCGGCGGCGGCCTATGGCTACAGCTGGAGGTTGCGTAATGACTGGGGCGTGAGTGATCACAATCTCATTGAGATTGTTATCTCTCACCCCGTTCAGCCTAGCGCGGAGTTACTACCTCGGAGATGGAGGCTCCATGGAGCGAACTGGGACCTCATTGCCGATCAAATGAGGGCGACTGCGGCGACCGTGTCCTTGGCCGAATTTGGAGCGATGTCGCTGGACAACCAGATTGGCAAAATTGATCAGTGGATGTGCACTGTCAGTGATGTTCTCCTTGGTCGCAGTCGTAAGACGCGGCCTAGGGTGTCAGGTGGTGGACTAGGGAGCTAGATCTGAAGCGAAGGAATGTCCGACGACTCCGGAAGCGATTCCAGAGGGCAAGACGGACCAACGCGGAGGATCTGGCTGAGCGTAAGGCTGCCTATCTGACCGATCTGAGGTCATATAAGGACCTTCTTCTAAGTGTGAAGGAGGGCGACTGGAGAAACTTCGCTGAACGCTAAAGGGACGAACCCTGGGGTGCGGTTTACCGCATCTGTAGGGGTCGAGACAGGGCGTCTGACATCGCTTCCTTCCAAGTTGGCAATACTTCATTGTCATCGTGGAGGGAATGTGTTGACCTGTTGTTAGAAGTATTCTTTCCGAGGGCGGATCCGGACGGGCTCTCTCCTCCACGTGAGGAGTTGCCCGACCCTCTGGCCTTAGAAAGAATGGAGATCGAAGAGGGCGTGTATCGGGTTAGGTGTAGGAAGTCGCCGGGTATCGATGGTATGACCGGTGAGATGTGTAAAAGCATCTGGAAGGGAATACCAGAGTACCTGGAGGTAATCTTTAGGAGGTTTTTAAGTGAGGGTTGCTTTCCTGAGGTTTGGAAGCGTGCTCGCATTGTAGTTCTGCTGAAGTCTCCCAATAGGGTAAGGAGTAATCCTCGCTCTTATCGGGGCATCAGTCTCCTTCCAGCATTTGCGAAAGTGCTGGAAAGGATAATGGTGAACCGACTTCAGGAGAACAGTGATGCAGCGCTTTCTGACTTTCAGTTTGGCTTTAGGGAGGGTAGAAGCACAGCGGATGCTTGGTTTCATGTCCGCCGAAGTGTTGCGGAGTCATCCGCTAAGTACGTCCTGGGCATCTTCGTTGATTTTAAGGGTTCGTTTGACCACCTCTCCTGGGGTAGCGTCATGCGGAGATTAAGTGCAGTTGGCTGCCGCGAGATGCGACTTTGGGAGAGCTACTTCAGTGGCAGAAATGTTTGTGTGGAGGGTGCCAATGACACTGTATGGAAGACCGTTGAGCGTGGTTGTCCGCAAGGATCCATCTGGTCCATTTATTTGGAACCTAATGATGGATCCCTTGTTGAGGCAGCTTGGTCAGTCATACAAGGTGTGCTCATACGCGGATGACTTGCTCATCCTGACTGAAGGTCAGTCTCGTGCTGTTCTGGAGACTCAGGGTGAGGGGCCACGCTTGTTGTGGCTGAATGGGGTGCGAGTGTCGGAGTCGCTGTTGCGATGGACAAGACCGTGATGATGCTGCTAAAAGGCAGGTTGTCACGGGCTCGCCCTCCTCTTGTAAGCATTGGACACGTTAGTCTTAGGTATGCGACTGAGGTCAAATACCTAGGAATAATGATGAGTGAGAGGTTGAACTTTTTGGTTCATCTCACTCACGTGAAAGATAAGCTTTCTGTCATTGTAGCGAAAGTTAGGCGGATTCTTAGGAGTGACTGGGGCCTCAGCAGGCGTGCCACTCGTACTATATACGCTGGCCTATTTTTTGCTTGCGCAACAAGTGGCGCGCCTATATGGTACGAGACGGTTATGTCTGTTGCAGGCAGAAACAAGGTCTTGTCGTGCCAGCGAGTAGCCATGCTGGCTTGCATGCCAATGTGTAGTACGGTTTCGACGGACGCGTTGCAGGTATTGCTGGGTGTAGTGCCTCTTGACCTTGAAGTAATCCGCCGAGCGATTGCTTTCAAGGCCAAGAAGGGGCTACCACTTCTGGATGTAGATTGGCTTTCGGCGCCTGTGTCCGATATGCGGGAGGTGAAGGCACGCCTAGAGGAATGCGTGATCTCGAGGTGGAGGCAGCGATAGATAGAAAGTGACAAGGGCCGGGTGACGTATGAATTCATACGGAACGCGGACTTTGTTAAGGGACGCCCTCTGGGGTTCTTACTGACTGGTCATGGCTCTCTCAATGAGTTTCTTCATCGGAGGGGTCTCTATGAGAGTTCTGATTGTCGATGTGGTGGTGGTCCGTGTGGACACCGTCGACAGGACCGGACATACCAACAGGACGTGCTTCCAGTGCTCCGGACCACCACCACATCGACAATCAGAAGTCTCATAGAGACCCCTCCGATGAAGAAACTCATTGAGAGAGCCATGACCAGTCAGTAAGAACCCCAGAGGGCGTCCCTTAACAAAGTCCGCGTTCCGTATGAATTCATACGTCACCCGGCCCTTGTCACTTTCTGTCTATCGCTGCCTCCACCTCCGACTTCAGTCGCTGCTTGGGGGATGATCGGGCTTTTAGGAGGTTGGGGGAGTTTGCTCTTGTAGCCTTCAATAGGAGAACACTCGCAGGAGCCTAACGGGTGTTTTTCTGATGTGACCATTTGCGGATAAGGCGTGGCATTGTCGTTGCCTCACACAATCGTCGTTGGATCGTTGTCGCCGTTGGATCGTCGTTGTTGTTCCTCTGTTGTTTTGTATTCCGTGAGGGAGGCAAAGTCCTTTGTTGTTGTTCGTGATGTCCATGCAGGTGCCAGTCCCTGGCCATCGGATCGCCCGTGAGGGCGACTGTTAATTGTTTGTGTATTGTTTGTGTTTTGGTCGGTAAGTTGCTGTGGCTGACCAGTCCCATGTTATATGGAACAGAAACTGGAAGTAGCCTTTTGGTTACGAGGTCAGACCGGAGACTTTAATCTGGTACCACGGGTAGTCAGGAGCCCCCAGAACTTATCCTGGCCTGACTATATGGTGCGGCCCTTCGGGGAGTATCGTGGTGGCTGTGGTTTAAATCCAAATCGCGGGGAGAACTTCGGTTCGATGTGGAGTTGCATTGCGACCGGGTGCTGTGCCCATAGAACAGCAGAGGTTTAGATAGTCCTCGACCCCTAACCAAGAGGGAAGCCATGACCCATAACTGTTATGCTTCGAATTGGTACCGGCGGAATCAATCCAATGGGGCGTTGGCCGTCGCATTGTTACGGCCCCAGTGTGATGGCACACCGTGGTTCAGGCTGTCGTGGCGATAATCACGTAAAACCCGGCGACTCTGTCTCTCATTTCCAAAAACCATCGGATACTTGCAAGGCCGCACAGTTTTTCTTTTTTAAATTAAATTTTATTTAATTGCAATATGGTAATTTGGCAACATTGAACACAATTGAGAGTAATATAGAAACGTTGTTTCTATTTGTATACGGGCTGCTATATATATTTCTGGCCCAATAATGAAAATGCGAATATTTATCACCAAAAATGGTTTTATTGTTTTTCAAAGTATTTTCCAGCATGGTTATACAATTTTGCATGCGCTCAAACCAATTGTCGAAGCACTTTTTCCACTCCGATTGAGACACCTCCAAAACATGAAAAAAGAAGTCATGGGGTGCAAGTCAGGGCTGTACGGCGTATGACCCATCAATTCTACGTTTTGGCCAGTCAAAAAGGCGCTGGTTTGAACCGATTTGTGAGAAGTGCTGTTTTGTTTCTGGCTCATACGCATAGATCCATGACTCGTCACATGTGACGATCTTATAAAAGTCTTTTAAAGCATGTCTCATGACGATCTTGCATTATCAGTTCACGCACGGCATCAATGTTCTCTGGCACAACGGTCGTTTTTGGACGACCTTCGTCTTTGAGCGAGCGTCGGCCACGATTGAATTCATTAAACCAGTTTTTCACAGTGCTATAGGATGGTGCGTCTTCGCCATACAAAGATTAAAGTTCATCGATGCACTCTTGTCGTGAAAAATGATCGGACGAAAATGTTCACGAGTTATTTCCATTTTTTTGCCAAATTGATTTTTTCAAGTCACTGTAAACAACACAAATAATGGTCGTACGTCAAAACGTTCTGGGTACGTCAAAACGGTCAGGGTGTTTTCTGAAGATAACTTGATAACTTTAAATTATAATTCTAGACTTTCTGTCTGCTGTTGGCATGAAATATTTTTGTTACAATCTGGTAGCTAATTTCATGACACTTTTTTTTTATTAAATACTACAAGAAGCATGGTCCATTCGATCAGTTCATTTATCGATTTTTTTTCAATAAATCTGGCCGTATGGCGTCAAAATATTGGCTTTCAATGCTTCAGGAGTTTTTGGCTTGTGGGCATTAGCCAATGACGTGACATAGTCCCATACAAAGTAATACAAAGGCGTTTAATTGCAAGAATGAGGGTGCGTGGCAGTGAACTGGACCACTTCTGGAAATTAAGTTGTCAGCAAATTAGATTTTGCAAAAAGTCGATTATCAAGAGCGCTGTATGACAGGAAGTGGGCTTCCGTGGAGTGATGGATGTGTACACGACTATCATGTCAGTAACCCCAGGTTCACCTACTGGTAAAAAGATCAAACACATTTTTAGTTTCGGGGTTTTTTCCACATCGTAAATGCCGGCGACTTTACGATTAGGAGATTTATCTTTAAGCCATTTTAAAATGTATTAGCGTTGTTCAGTGAACGCTGCTTCATTAAAATCGGCCTTTATAATTAAGTGCAGACCACTCGTATTGAAGATATCAACACAGTATTTCAAAAAGTGTCATTTTCACAAAATTGTGAAAATTAATTCAATAAAAGTACCATCTGTATGGCAGATAAGAAACCACGTTGCTGCAAAATTTGTGGCAAGTAACTGAATTTAACTTTAATGCATTTCCACTTACGTGCCACAAAAGTCGTGCAAACGTTAATGGAGCAGATAAGTCAAAACTTACTTACTTACTTAATTCCCACAATATCCCATTAACGAACAAGGGGAAACTTCTCTTAAATCAGCGAGCTTTGCACGATACAATTCTTGTACTCAGTCACTGGGACCTACTGTTTAACGCCGGCTCCGAACGGCTAATGCATTTTATAGAGAAGTTTTTACATGGCTTAGAGATAAATCTCTTGCTCGTAAAGGCACCAAGATTTACGAGATGGATATGAGCCGCGAAAAAATTGTTAGATGTTCTTATTTGGACTTGAACCTGGATAATCGTGCACACTACCATCACACCATGGCGGCCCACAAATATTGGATTACAAAATTTCGATTTTATAGACGCACAAAAACTTCATATGGAAAAATTTATCCATCAAACCAATGAATTTCTTTATTAATCTTTTCTATTTATGGGATGAACATCTTTTTTATTTATGGGATGAACATATATTTTTTAGTGCAGGGCACCGAAAAGTATGACCTTTCTGTGCTACAAAACTGCAACATTTCTTCACTTATGTAAATACACACTTACTTTTAAACCTTGGGCATGTAATTTCGGTCTGAAGTCGCGGATTCACTTTGTTCTGTGGGTTCTGTGCAGTCTCGTTGTCCACATAGGCCATGTTCTCTTTCTGAATCGACAGCTATTACTTCATCGAAGCCTATTCAAAGAACTAACTTACCGGGAGATGCGGTGAGATATGACCAAATTGGTAAAAAATGTATGAAATGCCCGGCTGCAAAAAACTCTATTTAAAGCTCTGCCATTTCTCTAGAATATGGTTGTGGTTACTGCCAATACGTTTAATTTTGATGAGGCACAAGGGATTAAGGATTAACACTAGCGTATGTTTTACACAATTAGCCTGGGAGCATATCGCACTTGTTCAATAAAAGCTATTCCCTCGGCTCAAATTTCTCACTCTTTCATTAACAAATTGACACGTAATTCTCAATGTTTTGGCTTAAGCCAGCAGTTATCAGCCTTTATTGAAATTCTTAAATTATTGAACAAGTGCGATACGTGCTACTTGTTGCTCTTAGCCAAATTAGAGCACATGCAGACACTCGTACGACCAGACGGTAAGTGGGTGTGGAGTCCTCACAAACAAGGGACGATTAAATTAAGTGGCCATTAATGTATACTTGGCCAATATTTCAACACATGTTGTGGATGGCATACGCCATCATCGCGGGCGACGCGTGTCAATGCCGCATCGATGATTACAAAATAAACCGTGGCGGTTGAGACCCGAGTGTGTGTGTGTGTGTGTGTGCTGTATTTAAGTAAAGATAATAACGACAATTCCCGATATTTTATTTTTATTGTATGAGATGGGGAATTGTAATTAAATATATTTTATTTCTTTTATTTGTTGAAAGCACTGTTGAGTTTTCCATGTGTGATATCGTCGATACGAGTGTGGGCGATGTATTCATAATCAATTAGTCCTTCCCGCTGCACTGCTGCACGGCGGGAGTCTATGCGAGACGCCGCGCTTTTATCTGATCAATGTAACTGAGTATTTGTTAGGGCATATGTGCGTGTGCCAGTGATGGTTTAGTACCTAGACCGTGGTTGGGGTGGCCACTAAATGTTAATACTCAATTTAATTAAATATGTGTTAAATTAAGCGAATCACATCGTAAAAAGCCCAAAAGCCTCTTAATGACTACGAAAATAAAAGCAAACGATTTTATAGTTCCGAAATTAATTATTGCCACTCATAATCGTTGATAACATTTTTCAATCACAAAACCGAACTGTGGTATCACTTAATTTACTTAATAAACGCTAATTAAATTAACTGTTTGATATCGAACGTAGGCCTACCACAGCGGCCTACTCGACCATCTCAACGTTTTATCTTACCCGAAAGTCTGCCAGATATCAAAGCACATTACGTTCATCCAGGAGAATGCAGCCATTAGACAGAAGTATATGAAGAAACCTTGAAAGAATAGAGTTTTAATAAATTTCGATTGTAATGAATCAGTGGAGCGGAATGATCAAAAGTTGGTGGGAGGCCGCGACTGCACAGTAAAGAGTGTGGCGCTCTGATAAACTGTATTACACGCAATGAAAAAATCAGTTGGTATTACAGAATTTCCATTGCAAAAGAAGAATTTCCATTGCCATCACCGAATGTTTTCAATCCTCATGAATATTCGGTTCGACATATTACTGGATGATAAATACGATCAAACCAACGAAATGCGGAAAAATAATTAGATGTCTTTATAGGTTGTTGTGGCAACTGATAGTTTTGGCGAAAATGTATTGTTGCAACCAATAATTGGTGTTAATAACATATAATTGATAATAACGGAACATGGGGTCGGTTGTTGGTAAAGTTTATTTGGGGTTCGAATATGCATAGCTTCAAGCCGATCGAAATGAAGTGCACATAGTTCGAAAGGTATTAAATACCAATCTAAGCTAAATTTTGATAAAATCGCGTTTACTGAGATTTTTTTGAAATTATTTTTATCATTACATTCTGATAACAACGGTTTTCTGTTGATGAATTCGTATATCAATTTGATGAATTTGGACTTATTTTTTCAACCTACAATACTTTTCACCATTTTGACGTAAAATTTGTATCCATAATTCTTTTATTTCTTATTTCAATTTGATGAACATGTTACATTAATCTAAAGAACAATGTACATTAAATCAAAGAACATTGAACATCAATCTAATGAACAATAAACATCAATTTGAAGAATAGTTGCCCGTCAATTTAACGAAAATTAACTTTAATACTTTAATTTGATGAACACAGCAAAATGCCATAAACACTTAATATGTACTTCAAACTAAATTAATTTAAACGTAATTGTTCATTTCCTTGCCTAAAAACGCTTGTGGCAACAAGTGTGTTCTCTGGCGACCCTTAATAAGGGTTGCTATTTATATTTCGGGTCCGGCAATAGAAATACAATAATTTATCATTGGAAATGGTTTTATTGTCTTCAAAATATTTTCCTTTAAGATCAATACATACAATTGAATGCGCACAAACCAATTTTAGAAGCACTTTTTCCACTCCTATTGAGACACCTCCAAAACATTATTTTTGAACGCTTCAACAGCTACTTCGGTCGATGAAAAGTCATCAGGGCTGTACGGTGGATGGGCCATCAATTAGACATCTTGAGTGGTCAAGTAGCTCATCGTTTTAGCTGACGTGTGAGAGCTCGCATTGTCGTGGTGCAAAATGATCCGTTTTCTCTTATTATCTTTTCTCATTTCATCGAATACTATTGGCAAACAGATGGTTGTATACCACTCAGAATAGACCACCCTACGTTCAAGACAATGTGGCAACATGACCGGTTATACCGAAAAAAACGCAATCATTTGTTTCGATGTACTTCTTCCACGAAGAACTTTTGTTGGATTTGGCTCGTCTTGAAAGACCGATACGGTGGATTGCTGTTTTGTTTCGGGTTCTTATGCATAGATCCATGATTCGTCACCTGTGACAATGTTTTACACTGCCTTTGAGCTACCGCAGTTATACTTTTTCAACATCTCTTTGCACCAATCCATACGAGACTTTTTTTGAGCTTTCTTCAAATTATGTGGGATCCAACGAGATGAAATTTTTTTCACGGCCAAATGATCATGCAATATCTTATTGATGCTTGTCATACTAATGGCCAAGGATGCCTCAATCTCACGGTATCTCACATGTCGGTTTTGCTTAATCAGTTCACGCACAGCATCGATGGTTTCTGACAAAGTGATCGAAATTGAACGGCGTCCGAGACTGAACTCTTGGTACCAGCTATTAACAGTGGTTTTTGATGGTGCTTCAAAAAGTTCCAAAAGTCGAAACAAGTTGATTTAAACTCTCTTGTATCGATAACACACGCCGAAAATGGTAAAAATCGTCGCACGAAAATGTTCACGGGATAATTCCATTTTTTGACTGATATGAATTTGTCAACACACAGTAAAGAAAACAATGACAAAACGTTCTGAGTGAAGTTATGCTAAAAAATGTCAAAGTTTCCAATGGAAGTTCCAGTTTGCATATCTGGGAAAATTGTCAGGACCCGTAATATAAATAGCAACTCTCGTATATGTTATGACAACAAGCTTTACATTATATGCCTCTTACAATTTCAAACAGCACCAACAACATTTTTTAATGTTTTTTTATGTGTAATGAAACATAAAAACTAAAGGCAATCTTGTAGGAATTTATGTTCCGTTCGTGAAAGTTAAAACTGTCTTTTATGAACGACCGCTTGACGTTTCAAAAAGAAACTTTATCATGAAAGCTTTATCAAGAGTAGTTAAACAAATTTTATTACCCAATAAAGCGAGAAAATTCGTTGATTTCTTAATTTTTCAACATACTGTCAGAAATGTCTTCTATTCTTGTCCCGTTTTTGGAGAAAGTTGAAGTTAAACAATTTGCATTTTGCACTCAAATGCCGTGCTACTGAAAAGCAATAAAGCCTTGAATTAGAGTTTCAAAAATTGTTATGTTTCAATATTTTAAAGCGTACGAGTGTCCCGTTCGCGGTCCTGGAAATACCCATATAATATGTGGCTTTAAGAGCTGTAGGTTATGAAATCGGGAAAACGTATGTATGGTATCAAAATATGGACCGATGTGGACCACTTTCAATAGGGTTCGTCGTTAACCAATGTACCAAGCTTCATCGATGTCAGTTCATAATTGCGACCTGTACTTTGATTACATCTTTGAAATAAGACAGTGATACCGAGTCGGAATACCCTGTTCCACAGTGTGATGTAGAGTATAAAATAACTATTCAAAAAAAGCTAAAAACGGGCTTGGTCGATTATATTATACCTAGCACTTCTGGATCAAAATAGGGTTTAGAACCCCCTGGACGGCTAAAAACTTTAGGAGATATTAAAATAATGTCATATTGGAATTTATAATAAAATGTCATCGTTTGTGGTAAAATCGGTTGAAATTTGGCAGAAGTAAATTTTTGCACCAAGCCGGGAGCTAGTGAAATCTGTTCAGATTTAGACATAGCTCCAACAAATATGTTCATCCAATTGTTATATTTTTTAGTTCTAGAAGCCACATCGTGCATCCAATCTTGATGAAATTTGGCACAGGTTTGTTTTTATACCCTGCACCACTCTGTGGAATGCTTGTAACTACCAAATTATTGAGACCAACATTTAAGTGCACCTATCGTCTTAAAATGACTTGTTGATTCGATTTAGCGATGTCTGCTTCCCCCCCGTCCATCTAAAGCATGTAATCAAACTACAGGTCGCAATTGTTGTCCGATCTTAATGAAGTTTTGCAGAAGTAAGTTTTTTGGATCAAGGACGGATGCTATTGAAATTAAAGAAAGTCGGTTCAGATTAAGATATAGCCCCCACACTAAGGACATAACTTAGCTCTAGAAGCCACATATAAAATCCGATCTTGATGAAATTTCTCACACGTTCTTAAAATCGAAGAAAATTGGCTCAAATTAAGATATAGATTGCACACATATGATCATACAATTTTTCTGTTTTTTTGGCTCTAGAAGCCACGTCTTACGTTTAATTTTCAAATTTAGCATATCTTACAATTGTATTAATCAAATTAGCTCGAATACATTTCTTATGCAAAGGTTCGGTTATAGATATAGCTCCTTGACATGCATATATGTTCATCAGATTTTATGTCTTGAGCTATAGGATCCGCATATTACATACAATCTCGATTCAATTTGGCACAAGTAAGCTTCTTGTACCAAGTTAAAATTGCAAAAAATCAATTCAGATTAAGATACGCGTATAGCTCCCACATATATGCTCAACCGATTTACCAAAAAAAAAAATGGGGAAATTAAGAGTCCTTCCAAGGTGGCTCAAAACTCCATTTTTGGTTTTTTTTGAACATCCAGAAGTACAGGATACAATATAGCGACCACGCTCGGCTGTAGCTCCTTTATTACAAGTGTATCTATCAATACTTATAAATACTGTTACACACATTTTATGCTGTAAAATAAAAAGTACTGAATGTTTTTGGACCATATATTTTTTAATATATTTATTGATGTATATTGTATCCAAAAAGAATCTACTTATTCGAAATGTCCGCCTTTTGCCTTTATACACGCCTTAAATCGCACTGGCCAATCGTCAATAGCTGCACGAACCTCGTCCATTGGAAAATTGGCCACCGCTCGAACCAAAGCAGTCTGAAGAGATCCAATGTTGGGGTATCTTCTGTGAGAAGCCTTGACCTCTAAAACCGTCCACAATTTGTAATCCAATGGGTCCAAATCTGGACTGCCTGAGGGCCATTATTCAGAGGAAATGAACGCTGACAAATTGTTTTGAAGCCAGGCCTGGGACGTTTTAGCCTTATGGGCCGGCGCAGAATCCTGCTGGAAAGTCCATGGCTGGATTTGGAACAGGGAATTTTTAAGAGGCTTCACAACAGCTTCCAACTCGGTTTCTTGATAAACTTTGGCCGATGTTTTGACTCCTTGTTCGCAGAAATGCAGGTCAGTGACCCCATCGTAAGAGACACTCCACCAAACCATGACTGAAGCTGGGTGATGACCCTTTTCCACCCTTGGGATCAGTTCAGATGCTTCCTTAGATGACCGCGCATACACTCTATCATTTTGCTTGTTAAATTTTTCCTGAACGGTAAACATTTTTTCATCGGTGAACAAAATTTTTCTGAGCAAGTTATCAGCGTGCTTCCCCAAAAGACGTTTGCATTTTTCAATCTCTTTTTTTTTTAAAGCTGCAGTCAATAAATGTCCCGTGCGTCGTTTGAAAGTCCCAAGTCCTAAGTCTTTTTTAATGATTCGACTCATGGACTTTTGTGTGATGTTCATCTCACGGGCCATGATTTTCTGTTTACGGAGCGGATTTCTGTGAATTCTTGATTTAAATGGTAAGGCCTGATTTTAGTTTATTACTAGTTTTTCACATGAAAATAAAGGAAATAAAACTGCTTAGGAATTGTACTATTCAGACGGACGAAAATTAGGAGTACATAGATTCCACCACCTTACATACTTAAGTCCCACAAGATTCAATTAAGGAACATGGACTTCTCTCAAATTAGTTAGCTGTGCACGATTCAATCCATGTACTCTTTGAACGGGACCTACTGTTTAACGCGGGTTCCAAACGGCCAATGCATTTTGTACATGGCTTTGCGATAAATTGCTCACACGTTAAGTCGCCATAATTAACGAGTCGGAAACCCACCGCTGAAAAATGTTTAGATGTTCTTAACCGGGGTTGGACCTGGGATTTTTACATCACACTACGGCGGCCCTATCAGTTAGTTAAATAGTTTTGGGCCTATAAACAGCTTTGTCATTCACCATAACGTCAGCTCCTTCCTCATTTGGAAAGATATAAGGACCGAAAATGCCACCAGTGTGAAAACCGCTCCAAACAGCCAATTTTACTGGATGTATTTAGTGGTGACTCGTTAACGGCTTGAGGATTATCTTCGCTCCAAATACGGCTGTTTGGCTTTTTAAATTAGCCATTTAACAAGACATGAGCTTCAGCACTAAACACAATTCATTGATAAAAAATGCTTTATGAACAAATCTTTTTCTTTTAATGTAATTTTCCACAATTCGGAAGCGTAGTTCTGGCGTTAACGATTCATATTGACATGCCAATAGGCATGATAAAGGTGATATTTTGGTACTTTTTCGATAAGACAGTGATACAAAACGAACTTTCCGAATGCGAATGGGATGAGACCAAATGCAAAAGAAAGTTGACATTATCCATAACAAAACCTCTAAGGGTTTTCTTCAGTTCAGTGCGAGATATTTTTTACACGCATTTGAAGTTGGTGCTGTTAGAACGCTGCCTAACAAGAAATGATCATAAAAGTTTGATAAAAAAATAATGCTTGTTTATTTTTATTAAACTGGAAAGTCGTGGTATCTTACTGTTTTTGGGGTCGAGGAATTTATTTTTGATATTTATTTTTACCTAAAATACGAAATACCCTCTCAATGGGCTTTATGGGTGACTCGTTCAAATTTTTTGTGTCCCGCCTTAATGTGCCTTTACATTCACAAAACGTGTAATATTTTTTTTTTGTTTAAAGTTTTGGAAAATTAACGTAAACCACAAATTATATAATTCATCTACGAGCTATTCACAATTTGGATTTAAAATCTTTTTCGGCCAGAAGAGTGCACTAATGACGCAAAACGCTCTGAAGCCATTATCATGTTGTTACAATAGTTATAAAAACGAACGTCGAGAACGCCGAAATGTGCTGTGTTTCCCACAGATAACGAACGCTGACTGCGTTTTAGTGGAGACGTCGTCGACCGCGATTTCACACCCGATTTTTTTATGCCTGTACTGCAAAGAGCCGATTGTACGATTTTGATTCAATTTTAATTTCTTGGCCAAAAAAACATACTTGAGCAAAATTGCATTAAGATTGCACGCAATATGTGGGTTCTAGAACATAAAATCGTATAAACATATGTGTAGGAGCTTTATCGACATCTGAACCAATTTGCTTCAATTTCAATAGCTCCTTGGCCTAAAAAGCTTACTTGTACTAAACTTCACAAAAATTACAAAAAGAAAATATTATGGTTGGTGTGACACTAAACGAGGAGCATCATACTATTGTTGTGTCTAGGCTTGTGGCAACCATATATAAACTTCATACTGCTATCATGGTATGGTCCTAGTGAACATAATATAATGGGTATATTATCCAAGGCAACAATATTATGATTACAAAGTAACAAAACTATGATTCCACACAACTATGTTATGGTTACATAAAACCATATTATTTATTATTCCCATAGCCGCAACCATATCATGATCACAACTACCATAAAACGATTATAACAACCATATAATGAATAACACTTAACCATAGTTTAATCTCCACAACCAATTTATAACCGTCGCGACCCTATTTTTAAGTTGATTTAAAAGATTTGCATCGCACAATTATATACGCACGCAGAGAAAAAAATTGGTTACTATATAATCACGACAATAATAGTATGTTCGTCGCAACCGTAGTATTTTTTTGAATTTAACAATAGCATTATTGGCAATTTAAAAAATAAAAAGATCCAAGACAATAACAAAGGGTGGTTAAATTTTAAGAGCCTATGTTGAATGTGTACAACACCTAAACTTTAAGTTTTTTTCTGCATTTCATTTGATATTTCTCAATTTTAGACAAACTCAATTTGAACCATGAAAATATACACAAGTGAGCAAAGTTATTCAGGCTTGGATGATCAATTTTCGAAGAAAATCATCTTCAGTGATTAGACACATTTTCACCTCAGTGGATTCGTCAATAAGCAGACTTGCCGCATTTGGGCGAATGAAAATCCAGGAGTGATTGTCGAAAAAACAATGCACCCACAAAGAGTGACTGTTTGGGGCGGTTTATGGGCTGGCGGCGTCGGGCCGCATTTTTTCCCAAATGAGGCAGGTCAGGCAGTTACTGTGAATGGTGTTCGCTATCGTGAGATGATAACGAACTTTTTATGGCGCGAATTGGAAGATTTGGATGTGGACGATATGTGGTTTCAACAGGAAGGTGCCACTTGCCACACAGCTAACGAAACAATGGCTCTTTAGCACGGCAAATTCAATGTACGTCGATAAGCCAGCAACAATTCAAGAGCTAAAGGATGAGATGATTCGGCACATTAACGGCATAGAACCTCTCATCATCGTCATCGAAAATTTGAACCATCGGAAGGCGGCCGTTTGGCCGATCTTTTGTTCCATGCATAATTGAACCATACCAATATTATCATAATAAAAAGAAAAGACAATTTTTTCCTAAATAATTTGTGTTTTATTCAAAATTCTAACCACCCTTTAGTACTTTTGATATGGAAATTAATCTGATTTTTTCTACTGTTTATTAAATCAGTTCTACGAGTACTATTTTGAATTTAATGTATTTTTAAATAATTTTCATAATTAAAATCTATTGTTGACAACTTAACCGAAAGCTAATAAATAATTTTGGGGGTCATAGTATAATTGTGTGTGATCAAACAATGGTTGTAGGGATCATGACATGGTTGCGTGTGAATCACACTATGGTTATGAGGATCATACTATGGTTATATATGAAACTTACTATGGATGTGAGGATCATGCTATGGTTGTGGGGATCAGAGTATAGTTATTTATTTTCGTATAATTACCTTCACTTAAAAAAATGTTTAATGTTATTGACACTGAAGTTTTATATCATACACAACTAAAACAAAAATATAAATTTCTGCATAAGTCTGATTAAAAGTATTAAAATACTTTCATCAAAAGCGTTCAATGATTGCCATAAACATACTATTGTGGTTTACTTATCGAACTTTATTCATGACTGAAACATTAGAACCAATAACGTTGTTGTTAGAACAACCATATTCAAATTTATAAAAATGACAATCATACGGTATGATTGTCGCAATCATATTAATATAAGCATTACTATACGCTTTGTCACACCAACCATATTTATATTGTTGCTACAAGCATATTTTCACACTTTTTTTCAAAATGAAATTCAAACAAGTAAAGACATCAGTTAGTTCGACCTGACCAAACCTTGTTTACCCTCCCTACGCTACTAAATAGCAAAAAATGGTTCGTTTTTGGTCTCTTTCCCAAAAAAAAAAATCTAGAATATGACCCATATGGCCATATTAACTTTTAAACGCTCACTTATAGCATGCGGTACATTTTATGAACTACATGAGGCAAAAAGTCCAACAACTGTATCCAGTTTTGAATTATTTAGTGCGTACTGTCCAAGATATTATGATTTGTTAAGCATATGTATATGAAATTGCATTGTAAGGGTCCCTGAGGCCGACCCGTGATTCGGGGACACACATTAGTCGAAACGTCCCGCAACTATGTCTTTTATAAGTTGCGTCCTGACAAACTGTCCCCATGTTAACCATGGCGTCTTAAATAACAGTTCTCAATCAAATCATTGTTCGTCCACAAAAAATTATGTTTTTTTAAGCAAATACTTAAAAAAAATCCTAAGTACCATAAACGGAAACTTTTTTCCTCTGGGTCGATTTTATACATTAACGATCCCAAAAGCTTCTGAATAGGCTTCTTGCTTAATTCGTTTGACCGCTATTGTAATTTCAACTGACACGTGGACGGGCGGACATGGCTTGATCGTCTTCGAATTTTACGACGACCAATAACGTACGATAGCATTTCAATAATTCCGTGACTTTTCCAACTTTAATCGTAGTTATATGAAATGCAACACTGCTCACTTCAAGTACACGCAGAAAAAAAGTATGGTTGTGGTGACAATATTCGAAGATGATAATACTATTGTTGGGTATATGGTTGTGGTACAACAATATTATGATCCTCATAGTATGATTCACACATAACCATACTATGATCCCTACAACCATAGTGTGAGTCACACTCAACCATAATATGATCTCCACAACCATAGTATGATCCTCACAACCATAGTATGTTTCATATACAACCATAGTATGATCCTCACAACCATACTATGACTCACACGCAACCACGTTATGATCCCTACAACCATAGTATAATCACTATTTAGATTTGAATTATGAAAATTATTCAAAAAATTTAGTTCACAGTAGAAAAAATAAGTTTAAATAAACGTAATCGTTTTTATTAAAAATATTTCAGTTAAACATAGCCAAAGCAGCTTGTTTAAAAAAAATTAATTTCAATAAAAAAGTACTATTATTGCATTAGATCCATACCAATAACATTTGTTCTTAAAAGCATATTTAAATGAAGAAAAATTACATACAGTATGATTGCCGTAATCATTTTATTGTCAACATAAAACGCAAAACACAATACTTTTGTCGAACCAACCATATTTATATTGTTGCTATAACCATATTTTCATTTATATTTTGGCAATAATACTATTGTTACATTTCAACAATATTAATATTGCAGCAATTATACTATTGTCAAAAATAAATTCAGTTAACTATGGTTGCGACGAACATACTTTTATTGTAGATAACATATTATTATTGCCGTGACCATGTAGTAACCATGTTTTTTCTCTGCGTGTACCACTTTTATTAGACTACTGTCAAATTTGGAGGGAGTTCCGTCATTTAGTTTGTGTTTAACAGCTGTTCAAAACATACAACCTCGGGGATTTTGTTAAAAAGTGAATTTCGAGAGCTCATTAAACATTATTTTTAATGAGCCCTGAATCAAATCAAGGAAAAGCTCGATAAATACTATGGGGCACTGCGCCATCAATTTCAATAGTTAAAAAGTGCTCACAAGTACAAATGACGCTGAACGTTTTGTACGGCCAATTGAGGTCAATACACCCGAAAATTTCGAAAAAAAAATGCACGATATGGTGTTGGCCGATCGAAGAAAAAAACAGCGCGAGATTGTTGGTGCCATACGCATTTCATATGACAGTGCGGTTTCGATGTCTTCCGCATTTGCTCTCAACTGACCGTAAACAACTTGAAATGATTGTTTGGAGTTGTTTAACCGCTCTTCGAATGGGTTATTGCGGCGTTTGGTAACTTTGGATGAAACATGCATGCATTTCAACACTCCGGCTACGAAGAAGGCCATGGTGACTTTGTGGACCAATTAGGTGATGGCAACAGTTTTTTGGGATGCACGCGGAATAATCCCCATCGATTACCTCCAAAAGGTAAAACCAATAAACGGCGAGTTCTATGCCAACTTATTGGACCGATTTAAAGAGGATTTAAAAAAAAACGACCCCACATTATTTTTCATCAAGAGTTTCAATGGCAAAACTGTATGAATTGGGTTACGAATTGGTACCTCATTCGTGCGCCGGATTTGGCCCCAGCGACTATTTCCAAACCTAAAGAAATGGCTCGGTTAAAAGAGATTCAGCTCCAACGATGAAATTATTAATCAAACAAATATCTATTTTTGGAAGGGATACAACAATTGGTGAAACGTTGGACTAAGTATATTGAGCTAAAAAAAAATTATGTCGAAAAATACATATTTTTTTGCAAAAAAATTGTGTTTTATTAGAAAAGTCACGGAATTATTGATATGCTCTCGATATCCCGAGGTGTGCAAACATAATGACAAATTTAGTGCACACTCCAACAACGTCGGGTGCAATAAAGTAGTTTTTAGTGGAAATATTCAAAAGTGCAATTTTCGATAACCTCCCTTCACATGTGGAAATTTTCGCCATTGTTAGTATTTTCTAACACCGCGTTTTATACGCACTCCACATATGAACACGGATCGGAGATCAGACAACGAAACACTTCAATGGTTTTGAACGAACTCCTTTTACTTACTACAAATTATCTTACTCTACTTAAACTAAATATACATACTGACGGAAAATGCATACATACAATAAATGCAAATGGTACATAAGGCAAGAATACCTGCGTGCACCCTCACACAGGCTAATTCTGAAATACATAGAAACGATTATTAATAGATTCCTTTTTACTGCATCTCGTTTTTGGGAAACGCACAGAAAACACTTATCTCGGTGTGTTGCTTTAGTTGGTCGGCCTTTCCAAAGAACCATTAAGTGTAAGATAAATGCAACAGAACCGTCTTATTCATCCACTATAATTACCAATTATTTCACGACTATAAAACCCATTCTAGGCGGGTAAGAGGAAGCTTGTTAAAATGATAATATCAATACACGCCTATAGTCTGCAATGCTATGGGATATGATTCGTGGTTAACATTTTAAAAATTCACCCAAAGACTACGATGTTCGATGGAGATTCACAAATTTTTTACTTTCGAGTGTTTCTCATGTTTAATAAGCCGAACAAAGGCTAATTTAGTACGAATTAAAATAGGTCGACTAAAATATCGCAATGGTCCTACATTTCTGACAGTTTTAAATGTGAACCCCACCCGACTTTACCCTTTTCCTAGGCGGTTAGGGAAATCTGTGATACCTTATCCTACGAGTATTTACGCACATATGAAGACATATGAAGACTTCACTCAATCTGCAACCTGTCCACCACCACATGATAATTTCGAGTCACTGTGTGCCACTAACCATGCAAATTCGTACTCACCCGAGGCAAAGCAGATGGTATCATTAGGCGTTGGCACCAGTTGGCCCAGAGCTATACCCAGATACGCCGTAAAAAGACTGCTCACAAGGCATATTAATATCTTCCCGGGCAAATTTCTCAGCCGCGCTATCGACAGGTAGACCAGCAATGTCGCCGCATAGAATGAACACGATATCAGGAGTCCAATGGTGTACACCCTAAAGCGTATCCGGTCGTTTCCGACCACTTTCGAATCGAAGCAGAGAAATGTGTACAACTAATTTCAGATCATTATCAAAAAAATATGTTTTCCGCTTTTTACTGTCATTAGGGATGCCATCCATCCACTTACCTTCTGATCGGCCCACGTTGCGTTCCGTATCTTCTCCACGCAATACTGGCTGTTCGTGTAGTGCTTCTTTGTGGAAGCCACAATCAGCGAGCCGTCACGTGCGCTGATAGTGTGCGCCTCATCGGCATAGGCATCGGGGTCCAGGCGATATTTGAGACAGTCCAAGCTGCGAAGAACGCCAAATACTGAAAGTATACAAAGCATGCGCCTGTGAAAATTCACACTTTATTGTAAAATGTTTGCAATTGATTTTAATATTTAAAACAAATAAACTGTTAAAATGGAAATTATAATAAAATATGCGAATAAATTCATTGGAAGAGAGTTTGCGTTTCTTTAGAATGTGATAAGATGTCAACTAGCGCATCTAATGCGGGATGTGGTTGTTGGTCCGGTAGTGTTTTGTAAAATGAACGTACTTGTATGTATGGCATTGGTACCCATGGAGAACAAAAGTCTGTTTGAAAACGCTGTTGGTTCGAACTACGAAAATTCCGGGGAAAGAATAAAACAAAGGCAAGCAACAATTATGAATGATTCCAACGTTGTAACCATGAATCTGAGCGACCAAAGTGATGATGAACACAACTGGCAGCAGGTACCAACGAAAAGAAAACATGCAGGGTCACCAAACTTATTTATCAACAAGCGAGCACATCATGGCAATGATCCGTCTACATCTACATCTAATCGGTTTTCGAGCTTTGCCGCTAATGAAGCAGAGTATTCTGATAATTATAACCAAACTATTTCCGATGGGATTCCCAAACCTCATCCAATACGATCATACGAGTATTTGCCAGATGTTGATGATATCCCAAAAATAGTTAAACATATAAGTAAGATTTCAATTATAAGTGTCTTAGGAACAGTGAAGTTAGGTTGGTTGTAAACAAAATATAATCGTATCGAAAGGTTATAAGTCATTTGGACTCTGTTAAGAAAAACTTCCACATCTATCAAGTCAAGCAGAAAAGGGCATTCAGGGTAGTTACAAGTATAACGGGTCTTCACCATTCAACGTCAGTTTCAGATATAAAAGCAGCTCTTCTGACTTAAGCTCATAAAGTAAGAAGTGTTAGAAACGCTTTAAGTTGCAAAACAAAAACACCTCTTCCAGTGTTTAATTGGTTGATTTCGATCCTAGTCCGAATAAGCACAAAATTTTTAAAATGAGGTCCTACGCAAATGCCATCATCGAAATTAAAGCCGCAAGAAGATTTGACGATGTCGTTCAATGTCACAGATGTTAACAATTTGGTCATACAAAATCGTGTTGTAGAAGGCCATTGTGGGTTAGGACGTCCATCTTCAGAGTGCAGCAAAGCTCGAAATTAACCACCTCGATGTGTACATTGTTTAGGCAACCATGCAGCTAGCTACCGGGGATGTATTGAGTATCAAAATATCGTCACTAAGAGAACTAGACATGTAAATAAGAAAAGTCTGCCATTTTTAAACCACAATACTGCTTATAATATGCATGAAATACCCAAAAATGAACATCCACTGTCGTGGCACTGAAAAAGTTGTGTAACAACAGTATAGTAAATATTTATCATCAAAAATGGTTTTATTGTTTTTCAAAGTATTCTCCAGCATCTTCATTTATATACTTTTGCTACCGCTCAAACCAATTGTCGAAGCACTTTTTCCACTCATACGCATTTCGGGCTCATACGCATAGATCCATGATTCGTCAGCTGACGATCTTATAAATGTCTTTAGAGGTACCCCGATCGTATTTTTTCAAAATTTTTTTGCACCAATCGACACGAACCTTTTATTGAACGATTGTCAAATTGTGCAGGATCCAACGAGAACAAACCTTTTTACGGCTTTTTACGTTCTGAGTACGTTTATGCTAAAAAAATAACAAACTTTCCAAATGTCAAACTTTGGAAATGTCAGACGGCGCCAGGCAACACTTTGGCCAGAAATATATATAGCAACCCTCGTACCTCCTTTAGTGCTGTATAACGGCAATTAGATTTAAGGCAACAGCTGCTGAATAAATGGAACATCAAGGTTAATCTTGATAAATCTGTTCGTGTTACGTATATTTGAAGGAAAGAAAACTGTCCAGCTCGAACATAAAACCGAACTACAATTCAGTCTGCTGGAAGCGTAAAATACCTTGGTTTGCGAATTGAAAGAAGATTGATATGGAAAGATCACATTAAATCGATACTCCAACTTAATATTAAAACGAAAAAATGTACTGGTTACTAGGACCCACCTCACAATTAAGCCTTGAAAATAAAATAATTCTGTACAAAACAGTTTTAAAACCTGTGTGGACCTATTTCATTGAATTGTGGGGAACTGCGAGTAACTCAAATATTGCAATTTTACAGCGATACCAAAACAAAACCAGAGATTATTATTAAAAATGCATAGTGCAAACTATCACGATAGGTTAAGTAATCACGCTAACTTAACCTAACTTAACTAGTCAACACACTAAGCTTATTAGACGACAGTGATAAAATAAGAAGATAAAGGAGACACCACATTCTCGATCTCCCATTTTGTAGTATTAACAATTAAAGAAAAAGACTGAAGTTGAAGTAGAAATTGAATCCTAATTTGTTATTGCATATATTGTTATACTTATATTTGTTAAGTTTAGTGGAACTTAACAGACCTGTTATTTTTAAGAACTATATTACATTTGCTAATTATTTCTTTTGTAAATACATAGACTACAAATAAAGAAAATAATCACCACCAACTGACTACTAGCTTATACTAATGAAGTGGTGGCCAAATTATTGGTTATCAGAAATCCAAAAATATAAAAACAAACGAAAGCAAAAATTGTAGGGTCGGAATTTAAAAGTTATCTATTTGTAAATTAAAATTTTAAAATTTCCAAAATTAAAAAATCTTCCTTCAAAGTCCAAGGTGTCGTCTAAATGAACAATTTAATTTTATCCTAAATGGACATAAACTTTTGTTTCCAGTCTTTGCTTAATTGAAGGCCTTAGGAAAATCAAAGTTTATTTTAATCTCATGCACATACTGCACATTCAATACACGAACTAATATTCGATACGGATAGAATATTTTTATCAAAAATAACGATGACCCTGAATGTTGCTCGCTATCGCGCCATGACATCAGCCTTTTGCAACCTGAAATTGAAGCCCGTAATATTGACGACATTTGGTTTAACAGGACGTTGGTTTCAACAGGACGGTTTAACAGCTGCTCAAACAATGGATCTATTGAGAGGTCATTGTGTAGATCAGCTAATTTTCGACCTATGAATTGGCCGCCTAGATCGTGTGATGTCACGTCTTTTAACTTTTTTCTTTGGGTCCAAATTCTATGCTGACTAACTAAAATTGAACCCTAAGAAAGGACATCCTGAGGCGTAGATGTGGGAACTTATATTCAAAAAATGAAAGCATACAATTTTTGTACTTTTTTATATTAAAAATTACCTATAGATTGATCACCCGTTAAATTATATTTTTCTGCTTTTTATTTGTTCCAATATTTCGTTTGACCTCATTCTCAGCGGTGTCACTGGTACAAAACCATTTTTACAATAAATAAACAAAACATTAACACACTAGTTTTACTATAATTACACTTGAAGAAATGTTGTTGTTTGTTCGTTTGATTACTCACTGTCAACTGATATTTGTTCCAAGCGTTCATCTAATTACTTTAATTTAATTCTATATACTTTAGTATGTGTGCGATCCCATTTGCGTCAGTCTTTTTATTTTTTTCGCCGCTCATTGGGAACGTTAAAAATGTTTAGCATTTGAAGTGTACACCTTAATTTTTTTTTTAATTTCTCTCGTGCACTTCAATTTCTTCACCGGTGAGGTCAGGCTTGTGCCCAGTCAAAGAACAGTGGCCGTAAGTGCGGTCTTCTGCTTTATTGGCCCATGTAAGGCTTTTAGGTCGGTTTTGTGCGAAGTAATGAATGTCGTTAGAGTTGTTTCTATAGAGCTAACGTAAACCTTTCGGCAAATATCGGACTTGGCATATAACGACAGATTAGTCGTTGTTTTTAATTCTGGATTTTGTTTTGCTTACTAAACTATTGACTGTATTGGGTGTCTTTAATACAAGCTGATAGTTGTCTCTGTTATATAAGTTAGAGTGGCTAGGTATGTGGCAGGTTTGTATATTTTGTTGGTGGATTCTACTAGTGGATTTTAATTTTTACTTATTTATACGGTCTGTAACGGCTCTGCGGGGAAGAATTATGCCTTTTGAACGATTTATATCCTTTTTAAAAAAGTTGCGTATTTTTCCGGCTAACACTCGTTTTTTTTAATTATTTGACATTTTTCAACTATACCGATGATTTGATTTAGCACATTATGTTATGAGTGAATGACATGTAAGTTTATTTGAATGGCTCGGTTACTCGTAGTAAGGAGTAAAACACAACTTTGTGTTTTAAAACGAGTAAGAAATTTATTTGCATTTTTATTAATTCACCACATCAGTTCTCTTTAAACTGCCCACACACAGAGAACACAATATTTGCAAATCGGTTGAAACTACAAGAAATTCGTTCCAAAAGAAGAATTTCCGTTGCGCCCAACAAATGTTTAAAATCGTTAAGCATATCAGGTTCAACATACCACAAGATGATCGTATTGAAGACACAACTAATTGATCGTTCATACCAGTGAATCGGGGAAAACGTACTAAGTTTCCATAACTGGTGGTTATAGCAACCAGACGTTGTTGTTGGAACCAATTATTGGTGATAATAACCAAAAGTTCATCATAACCAAAAACCGGATAGTGTACTGTTTTTTTTTGTTTCGAATAGGCATAACTAAAAAAATGCTAAAATGAAAATTTTCGGCTTAATCGAAAAATGGCAATTTTTAAGAAACCGGTTTTCAGTTTTGAGCAAACATTCATTTTTTTATTTAGTCTATGGGCATTATATCCTTGCAGGCTAGCAATATACAATAGAAAAATATTAATTAAATAATTTAAATTTAATTAACTGTATTATTTGACAATATTTTGACCTTGGATCGTAAAATTGTGTAAAATTAGTCGTAGGAAAACCTAAATCGATATATTTTCTAAGAGAATTGCAAAGTATCATATATTTAAGTAGAGGTCCATTTAAAGCATAGTTATTAAAGTTTGTTTCTATGAAAATGTGTATAATGCCTTAAGAACGAGATGGACGGACGACAATATTGTCAATGCCGTCTAAAAACATTACGCACCTACTATCTCTTCTTGATTTGGGCTTAAAAGTTTTTAAATAACCGAACAACTAATTTTATAATTATTATAAATTTTAATTGTAATTATTTTTCTTATTCTATAGTTCTGTTTCGGCACGCCTTTGGCTTATTTCTAGCCTAGTAAAGGCCAACTTAATATCAAAAACCACACCAAAATCAAGAATTTCATGAACAGTTTCCAAATTATGGCTAGAAGGATTATATTGCAAAATAGTGTTATTATGCCATATTCAAGCATTTAGATAGATTGATAGGTAAATGATTACATTTGCATCAAGATACAAATCTATTTATATCATCTTGTAATACCCGAGCGACAATAAATGACCGAACAGCTCAAAACATTTTAAAGTCATCCGCATAGAACAGATGTCATAAATGCAATATTCAATATCATTAATAAATAAATTAAAAAGCAAGGGACCTAAAACACTCCCCTGTGGAACACCAACAAACATTGTCGACAAATACGGAGCAATGCCTATTCGACAAGTAAGTTCAAAACCAATAAAGGATTTTAGAGTGAAAATCAAAACTACAAGTTTAAAAATCAGTATGTCATGTCTCTATCAAAAGCTTTCGAAAAGTCCGTATAGATAGTATCCACATGAATATCTTTTCAAGGGGCTGATTCAGTTTAAACATTACAACCGTAAACAATATGTTTTGCAATAATTGGCAATTTCGAAATAGGCCTATAATTACTAACATCATTTTTAGACCCAGACTTAAATGCAGGAACAACGGTTATACCTTTCCTCTTTTGAAGGAAATAATCAGATGCTAACGACTTTACAAAAATTATTGAAAGGGGCAGAATAAGGACTTTTTTTTTAAAATATATGCTGAGACCTCATCCGAATCAGTATTAAACGACATGGACAATTTTAATATGCCTAAACAAATATGCTCTTCATCAATGTTTAGGACAGAAATATCTTCACCAGGTTAAATGCTGTTTAAATCATTTAAATTAATGTTTGCAACGGTGACTAACAAAAAGAAATGGATGAAAAGTAGTCCTTAAATAAAAAAAAACGGACGCATTTTAATATGCCATTGAGGAGGGAGTAGAATAAGAATTGACAAAATTCCAAAATCGTTTGGGTTAGACTTAGTGGAGTTACAATAATTTAAAATATACTGATTTTATAGGAATTTGTTAAGAAAACTATATTCCCTCATACAATGCATGTACATATATACGTTCATCATTAACATCTGAACTTGATATAAGATTCCTAAAATATTTATTTCCCAAGTTTTCAGTTTCCCAATCAATAACTATCCAGTAAACCAAATTTGCCGACAATGATATCAGACATTTCTGAACAATATCTGAACTCTATCGAGAATTCTTACTGAAATCGTTACGAATTCTGTTCGATTTGTCTGAGGATTTTTTCGGCCCGAATTCTGTTAGACTTGTCTGTGGGATTTTTATTAATTTTTTGATCAGACTTCTCTTAACGAACTCGCAACGATTTCTAAACGACTTTCCTAAGGTAGTCTGTTCGTTTAAAATTTTTGCTATCTGCTTCACATTTTACAGTTAGTGTTCAGACATGTCAAAACTAATTCTTAACGAACTCTTAACTGTTTGTCTGAGGTGTTTTTATATTTCAAATTCTTGTTTTTTGTTTGTTTATATACAAAATTTACCAAGAAATTAGCCCAGAATTCGTTAAGAAATCGGTTCGAAATGTCGGCAAAAACATCAGATTTGCCTCAGAAGAGTAGTTCAGAATTCATGTCAATCCTCCAATATGTTTGTCGTAACGAACTCGCTAAGAATTCTGATCCGAAATCGGAACGTTTTGCCGATTGTCGTACAGAATTCTGACCGAATTCTTAACGTTTGGTTAGCTGGGCTGTGCAGGGGATTTTTATTGTGTTTGGAGGAAAACTCTACTGCCTGCAGTTCTCGTTAAATGCAAAACTGGTAGCCCTTTAGTGTATTGATTGCGGTGTTTTTATAGTAAAATGGCTCTCTCCGAAACTGTAGACACCCCTGCTTGTAACTAAAAGTCTTTCCGAACGCTTTGGGAAAATATTTTACAACTTTTTTTGTAGAACAAAAATATTTTTTTCTTTTTGATTGCTTACATTCAAAATTTACCATGACATAAGCTCAGAATTCGGTTCGAAATGTCGGTAAAAACATCAGAATTTAATAAGACTAAATGCCAGAATTCTGACCGATGTCGTTCAGAATAAGTTCCGAATTCGATACGACAAATCGAATTTTCCTATCGGTTCAAAATGTCGGCAAAAAGATCAGAATTCCCTTTAGAGAAGTAGTTCAGAATTCGTGTCAACCCTCTCATATATTTTTCGTTACGAACTCGCTAGGAATTCTGATCCGAAATCGGAACATTTTGCCGATTGTCGTACAGAATTCTGACCGAATTCTGAAGATTTGGTTTGCTGTGTAATGAATTATGGTTTTAAAGATAGCGAAATTATAGTCTTTACCAGGGTTACCATAAAGGTTTTCCGGAAAGGAGCTCATTTGTGCTAAAAACATAGGCACATGAATAAAAAGAAAACAGACAAAAATGAAACTTTTTTTTAAAAGATAATGGGCGTAATAAAAATGTAAAAACTATAATAGACGTGTTCTATTGGTACTCGCTTACTACACAAGTAATGGTCGCTAAGGCGATAACTTAAAAACTTTACGAGAATTTTCTAATTGTGTTTGTATACAAGAACTGATTGGCTTTATGCACCATAAACCGTATGATTTGAAAATTTGTAATTTGTAGAAAAAAAGTTATTCAAAAAATACTATAAGCGATTAATAACCGAGCTCGCCTAAACTCGCTAAAGGTTATTATTGAATAACTTGTGTCACAAAAATGGTAATCATTTAAAACAAACGGGGTTTAAGGCAAATTGTCAATAGTTTTCTGTCAAAAAAATTCTTTTTGTATTCTTCTTAATGATGTGAAGTAATTGCGTGAGCGATCTCCTAATCGAGTTGGCTATCGAACACAGTCAATAATAATAGTAGTGTTTTACATTAGACTGGAAAGCAAACCCGCAATAACTTGGTCCTTCGTTAACAAAAGTGTCAATTTTGATCATGACTTCAGAAAAAGTTCTACTGCAACACATAAAATGCCAATTTAATGTCTTTCTTGCTAGTTTAGCGGCTTTGCTAGTTAGTTACTGATGTATGTTTTGTTTAAGAATTTATTTTTCCAAGAACATGCAATTTTGCTCATGGCAATATCGCTTGAAACCAATTGAAATTTTGTTTTCCTGTCTTCGGCACATTTGCAGCTTTAGACGAGGAGAAAATGGGTGTAAAAGAAACTAACCCGATAAAACTGCACCTAGTGCTTCAAAATTAATAAAATGTAAAATTTTTATTTATTTTAGCAAAACGCCGACAAATTTCCCTTTTTTGAAAAAGGAGGGAGGACAGGATCAAAAAGGAATACATGGCCTCCGAAAGGAGGACGTATTGTAACCCTGCTCATTACGGACTTGATGTGGACTACGATTACATACGTTATTAAAGAATTTAATTCAAAATGATGCATGGTTGGTGGCGAAATCGAAAAAACACATTCAGAAACCGAAGAGTTATGGTCCGCTCTAAAAAAAATCCAGCATCCTGAACAGCGTATTTACAACTTTGTTAACTTGAACTCGTAAGGCTCAATTAGGAGTCAATTACGTTAATTTTATTAGTTCTATTCACACTGCTAAAAAGAAAACTCTCGTAATTCTGAACATTTCGATGTTATCTGTTTCGCTTGAGAACATAGCAAAAATGTACGAGCATTGGAGCACCGCAAAATGGTTGGAATTCTACAAACAAACATTGATATGTTTCAGACCGATTGCCAAAATATTTCGGCTCTAGCTGTCAGCATTAGTGTGCTGGACAAGTTTCGAAACACCATTAAAAATTCGGCAACAACATTCAAATCAACTGTGAAATCTGTTGTGTTCATTCGAAAGGACATGATATGCCATTTATTTTTGTTGGCAGAACTACGCCTCAGGGTGTCCATTGTGAGGATCCAATTTTAGATGACTCGTTCGAGCATTTCGATCGTTGTCGTTGAGACAGAAATGGACCTTATGAGTAACAAAATATTCGTCGAAAACAGCGAATCTTCTTCGAGCTTTTGAAGAGCCCCTAACTGAAATGGCGACGCGCAGGAACATCGTTAGGCTTCAATTCCTGCACAAGCTGTATTGTGTACGCTTTAAATCCAAGATCCTTCCGTAAAATGCTGCAAGTACTTATAGTTCCATACGACGAGCCAAGTTGTAAAGACGGCATCGAATCGATTCGATTATAATATTTTAAATTAATAATTTAAACGAAAAAAGTCAGAACTAAAATTAATTTAAAATTAACTTGAGTTATTTTAGTTGTTTTAATCCGCATGCACTTGTTTAAGCAGATCCGGCTGTAAAAAACAAGAAAAAGGCTTCGATCTGACAAAACCGATATCCTACCAACACCACTGTGGCATACAAAAGACTCATCGCTTTTGTACGGAACTTAACAAAGATTTGTTTTATAATTTGACTCCTAAAGCGGCATGATTTGAAATTAGGAAGGAATCTTGCATGGGACCACATAAAAACATTGTTTAATTGCCGAATTCAATTATTTTTAGTTATACCTCTTCCATTTAAAAATGTGGCTTGTGGAATCACAGGACCTACAATTAGCACGATCCCTATTTGGGTAAAGTGTTCTGCTTATGTTATTACCTTTTTCCCTTACAATCCCATTAGAAAGCCGACGTGGAAGTTCTCTCAAATCAGTGAGCAGTACACGATATAATTCTTTTGCTCTCGGACCGAAACCTGCTTTTCAACGCCGGCACCGAACACGTAATGTATTTTATAGAGAAGTTTTTACATGGCTTAAAATTAATCTCTTCTTTGGAAAGTCGTCGGCATTAAGGAGATAAAAAATACTTATAAGATGTTTTTACCTGTATTTATACAAGTCCATATCGTCGGTGTTCCAGCAGAAGGTCTATGTGTTTTTCCGAAGTTTTACAGGAGAGCCAAAAAACTGTTGCATTTATTCATTCCGCGGAGTTTTTGAAAATTAGTAATTGCAGTCGATTCGTATATAGAATTGACACGTTTCTACCAAAAAAAACAAAAAAAATTGAGTTTAAGGCTCGATTTTGTGTGACACAACAATATATATTCAAAAATGACACAGGCCCTCTTAGTATTGCCTTTTCGGTATTAAACGAAACCAAATTGATAATTTTCCACATAGGCCTTTTTATATTCTCTACCATAGGTTGGGGGTGTACCAAATTTGGCATTTATGTTGGTAAAAAAAATATGTGTTTGCTCAGCGTCCAATTCTGAGACGCTCTAGCGATGTTCGACCGTCCGTCAGTGTGTCTGTTGAAGAAAGCACAATAGCCGTCACAATGATCAACCTAGAAAGTCCAAACTTTACAGAGAAATGTATTGTTGTTGCAAGTTTCTTGAAATCTATAATGGACCAAATCCATTCAGAGGAAAATAGGTTCTCTGTACAAGGACTCAAACAACACCTGTAAAAATCACACTTTTTGGGTTTTTTTTTGTAAAGAAGTCGGTACTATGACCTAGGCTGTAGAAACTAGATATGAAACTGTCTTTTGGACAAGGCCTATTTAGGATTGAATATAGACCAAATCGGCAAATGCTTTGATAACGGCCCCATACAAAGTACCTTTTCGAGTTAAGGTACCGGCGCTCAAAAACCTGCATTTATAGTCTGATCTCGACGGTAGTTTCATGACATGGAAATTATCTGTTAATATTTTAGACCATATCTGTTCCTCCCGATTGTAGGCCCTGTCACTCTGGGTCCACATTTATTATCTGATCTGGACATAATGTAGTACAAAGTAGTTGTAGGCAGTTAGCTGTTTAGGACCATGTTATTATATTATTTTGATTCTGGCTTTAAACATAATCCAAGATAGAGGGAATACATGATTCGGTCCGAATGAACTTAGCACCTTCTGTACTGGCAATATATAAAAGCCTAACTAGAATTGCGAATTTGGAAATTAAAAAGGCCTATGTAAAGAAAAACACGTAGGCATTCTAAAATAATTTTATAGTAATTGTACTTTGTGTAATGTACTTTGACTGGACACAGGCCAAACTTTAACGACGTAGAAATTTTAGCACAAGAGAGGAATTATAAGAGAAGATACACTTTGGAGATGCTTTACATCAACGACGTTCCTACATCTAAGAGAATGAACTTTAAAACTGACACGGATAGATGTGCACATACATACAGGCATACGATATTGCTAATAAGTACCGACGGAAAGACATACATTAGTTGAATATTAGAGGTATAACAGGGCAGAAGTAAAACAATTATTTAAATGTAATTATTAACAAAAATTATGTTATTCGTAATAGAAAATTGTGTATTGTTTCAATTTTATGTTCTCGATTTTGTTTTAGTGGTTATGATGAACGCCGAAGTCAGTTCGAAATATTGGGTTATTTAAAAATAAATAAATTATAAAAACACCAACATCTGTTTTTTGCTTATGACCTCAAGCCTAACAATAACTGAAAAAAAAGTAAAAAAATAAAACAATAAAAAAAGTAATTCCTGTAATGAAGTGCACACAGGCCTTTTTATAAATCCTGAACCAATAAAGATATCGAACGGTGAGTGGGTACATGTATGACCAGTACTCGTAGGACTACTAAAAGCGACAATTAAAGAAATCAACAAATTTACACATAGGCCTTCTGCTGGAAACACCGACGATATGATAGTCTTGATACCTTACTATTACACCAATGCGGTCCATATACATTATGTTTATTATGGATTTAGTATAAAATGCTCTATTCAAAATCGGATAATAATTAATTATATTAAATGATGATATCCACATCAGGATCGAATTTTGATATTTTTTGCTTATTTTTGGCATAAACTCGTACTTACGTATTGAGCATATGCATTTTATGCAAATATGCAACAAATATTTTTTTTTAATTTCATTTTTAATAAAACGAATTATGGTCCAGTCAGAATTTTTGTATCCAACTCCAATAAAAATATGTAAGTTCTACTAACTGCAAAATACAGTAAGCCAACTAACAATCGGATCTACTGATAGTCAACTCGAGGTACATGCAACCTCAATTATTAGGTTGGAAAAAAACGGCTGTGTCAACGAATGTATTCTCTGTATATAGGAAAATTTGGATTTTGAAAACCCACATGTCCATAGTTGAAGGGGACCTTATGTTTAGGCGCGTAAGGCCTAATTGAGCAAGATGCTTGAGATAAGAATAGTACTTAAAGGATATATGCCTAACAAAGTTTTACAATATTTGTTTACAGGAAAGAACGCAAAAGAAACTTGTGGTATTTGTCGACATTCTTATATCTGTTATCTACTGTACATTGATTATAAATTTTGTCGAAAAACTGTCAAAATGGCAAAAAAAAATTCTATTTTCCATTACAATGGCTTAAACAAAAAATTTCAGCGGAAATTAAAAATTGTCCCAAAGACGATAGTTGTGTTTTTGGTTAACAGTTGGCAAAAATTGTTATGGATATTTCATAATAGTCTAGTCTTTTTATCGAAGCTAAATCGAATCTTTTTGAAATCCGATGCAACCAAGATGATATTTATTTAGCTAGAGAGATTGGGAAAAAATGTCCTTTATTACGTTCTCTTGTGGTAAGCGACATTCTGTACCGAAGAAGAAAAGAATAAAAGTGTTGGAAAAAGGCTGAAAAAGTGTTTATATATTTTATGCATTGACATACGAAATGATCTACACACACACAGAGAAAACATCAGCTGAAATCGGTGCGAAGTGCAAAAATTTGACTGGATAAACAAGATTTCTGTTGCAATCACCAACATTCCATGGTTCGACATATCGCAGTACGCACAGACAGTAAATCGGTCAACCTACCGAATTCTGTAGAACTATTGTTTGCTACAACTAGTAGTTATGCTTAATTATGAAGTGCATGTTGCTTTGGTAGCATGATTTGGTGGTGACAATAGAAAAGTTCTGTGTAGTAACCGAATCCCGTTAAGTTCGTTGTTATAAATTATTATTGTTTATGAAAACAGCAAAATATAATCCCTATAATAATTTATCGGTTCTTGTCACTACAAAATCTTTTTTTAAGAATACACAATTGGAACGCCAAAAACCCGATATTTAGTTAATTGGTACTAATTTCCTTTTGGGTCACGCAGTTTCAGGTCCTTGAGTCAGAATGATAATATTTCCAAACGATACAGCGATATAACTTAACTAACTATAAATAAAAAAATATTTTACTAAATATAGAAACAGACTCTGTCAAAATGTTCACCAATTATTATTGGCGGCTACCCATAACACATATTTCACTTAACCCATGTACAAATGATATGGGAGTATTCATTTCATTTAACATATCTGTAACCAAGACTTTAAATATTCGTGTGAGGTCTCGTGTTTCACATTAGCCCTTTTTTAGCCGAAAATATTAAGATTTATAATGGGTTTACTTGTGCATAAAAACTTTATTTGATTTGAAAGTATAAACCAAGTTTTTGCCCAAAATTTAAATAGCAAAAACATTTTTGTTAAATCGTTATATATAAAAATTATATATAAAAATTGTAAAAAAAATTTGTTCTTTAAAGCATTTAGTTTAATATATTTTGAATCGAATGAGCTGTATTTCATTGAAATCGGCGAACAACTTTTGATTTGGTCAACAATTTACTGAGAAAACTGAATTGACAAAAATCGAGATGTCCATACAGAAATAACATTTATGAATATGTGCGTGTTTGCTGCTGTTCTATTAACTTCATAAGTTAGTTAAAGTAATTTCCTTTAGTTCACTGTTTTCAGATATTACACAAGACAGATTTATTCTATCAGTTATTTATTAATTAAGGACGATTTTAAAGAAAAATACGAATTTTTAATACAAAAATATTATAATTAATTACAACTCATCGCAAAATTTTCTTTCATAACATTTTCTTATATTATCTGGTTTAGAGGGTCGAATTTCAATGCTCCAGCAATAGTCTGCCATCATATGGGCATCCTTGTGACCCTGGTACCGCACCTCTATAGTACGAATATCTTGATGGAAACGTTCACCTTGTTCTTCACCGAATTCTCCAAGATTTTCGAAGAAACAGTCTTAATGACTATGTACTTAGTAGGGACATAAATACTGTTACAACATTGAACACACCCATTTCAATAGTAGAACTGAACATACCCTGTTAATGTCATATGGGTTTTGAAAGCTAACCTCAATAGCGTTAGTCTGTAACGGAATTTTAAAATTGTATCAACTTACATCATGGAGTGGTCAGATAATGATAACCGTATCGCTGCAATAGCGCTTTTCAAGTGTGTAATGAAAAAAGCGATATTTTCAAAACGCTCCGGCCCCTAGGGATTAGCCGCATGTTCGTCAACCGATGCATTTAACTGTTTGAGGAGAATGGAGATGTAAAAGACCGCCACCGGTCGGGCCGCCCACGCTCTGTTCGAACACCGCATGTCATCAAAGCCGTTAAATCAAGAATTCACAGAAATCCGCTCCGAAAACAGAAAATCATGGCCCGTGAGATGAATATCCCGCTAAAGTTCATGAGCTGAATCATTAAAAAAGACTTGGGACTTGGGGCTTTCAAATGGCGTAGCGGACATTTATTGGCTGCAGCTTTAAAAAAATAGGATTGAAAAATGCAAACGTCTTTTGGTGAAGCATGCTGATAACTTGCACAGGAAAACATTTTTACCGTTCAGAAAAAATTTAACAAGCAAAATGATAGAGTGTATGCGCGGTCATCTAAGGAAGCATCTGAACTGATCCCAAGAGTGGAAAAGGGTCATCACCCAGCTTAAGTCATTGTTTGGTGGAGTGTCTCTTACGATGGGGTCACTGACCTGCATTTCTGCGAACAAGGAGCCAAAACATCGGCCAAAGTTTACCAAGAAACCGTTTTGGAAGCTGTTAACAATTCCCTGTTCCAAAACCAGCCATGGACTTTCCAGCAGGACTCTGCGCCGGCCCATAAGGCTAAAACGTCCAAGGCATGGCTTCGAAACAATTTGCCAGCGTTCATTTCCTCTGAAGAATGGCCCTCAGGCAGTCCAGATTTGAACCAATTAGATTACAAATTGTGGACGGTTTTAGAGGACAAGGTTTTTCAAAAAAGATACCCTAACATTGGATCTCCTAAGACTGCTTTGGTTTGAGCTGTGGCCAATTTTCCAAAGGACGAGGTTCGTGCAGCTATTGACGATTGGCCAGTGCGACTTAAGGCGTGTGTAAAGGTAAAAGGCGGGCATTTCAAATAAGTAGATTCTTTTTGGATACAATATACATCAATAAATATATTAACAAATATTTGGTCCAAAAACATTCAGTACTTTTTATTTTACAGCATAAAACGTGTGTAACAGTATTTATGTCCCTACTAAGTAGATAGTGCACATTAGTGCTCATATTACAACCAAGCTTTTCGAAATGTGACAGCATGACATCCACGTGGTCCGAGTAGTTCTCATCCTTTTTGTTTCCCAGAAAATTTAGTACTATCCAAACGAATTCATTCCACGAATTTCTTTTAACATCTGTCATGAAACTACTAAAGTTTTCATCCTTAATTTACCATTTGATTTGAGGGCCATAAACATGCCAGCTTTCAGTTTTTCTCAACTCAAATTTTGGAACTTTTTTCTGATATATCTAAAACAATCACCGTAATTGTTGAGAGCTTTGACAATTTGTTGCATAAACCGTAGCTTGAAATGGAGAGGTGGCAGTATTATGCGATTCCTAGGCACAAGTGGTTCATTAACTACAGCTTTCCTGGAACCATAGCTTCCTCAAAGGCCAGTATGTTTTACTCCAGTGTTGTGATCTTGCTCTGCTACCCCATAAACAAATAAAACACGGATGTTTTCTGTAGCCTTCTTGTTGTCCTATAACAAAATTTACCATTTTCAGATCCACACAAAGTAGCCAACGATGTTCCTTGTACTTAATTTTATCTATAACCGAGGCATAGTAGAATATTCTTCTTTAGCTTTAGTTGAATGTGCAATCGGCAATGAACCCAATTTATTACCGTTATGCACAAGTACACATTTTAGGTTGCGTTTTGAAGAATCTATAAATAGTCGGCATTCATTTGGATCAAGGCCCATTTAGTCTTGACGGTGGACGGTTGACGGTAGGCAATCAGCTATTTCAGTTGAGGGTTGCATTTTGCATGTGTTAGAGGGAGATAACTACAGTTTGACGGTTGACGACGGTAGACTTCTGCAGGTTGCAGAATCTACCGTCAACCGTCAAGACTAAATGGGCCTTCATACTTCTCTAATCCCATCGCTGCAACTAAAGCAGGAACATTTGAACAATAAACAAACTCATCGTCTTCTGAAAAGAATGGAAGTAAGTTTTTTTCTCTGCTACGGTAGTATGAAATTCTCGTTTCTGGGGTTAACAGTTATTTTTTGCTTTATTCGAGAAGCTAGAATTTCAGAAGCTTTTTTAGAGAGTCCAAGGTCTCTCACTAAATCTCTTAACTCCTCCTTATTGGTTGGCGTTCAGAAGAAATGTCTAAATGGAAGTCATCTGATCCACCTGCAGTACTTAGTGAAGGAGAATTTTGTCGTTATTCGTGATAATTTTCTGTAGATGTGGATTGTTGTGCTTCTGAATCATCACTAAGGTACAGGACTGGTCGGGTAATAGACAACAAGTTAGGATAAATCCATTTAGACCGGTTTGTTTTGTTAATGCCTGTTATGTCTACGACGCAAAAATAACAATCATCATGATAATTCGAAGGTTCATTGGTGTTTGATATCTGAAATGGGTCCGTTTCTTGTTTGCCTACAACCTTAAATACTCGTACTCTAAATAGTTGTAACATACAGCATTAGGAGTACAGAACCTGTCACAGGTTTCCATGGTAAATCCGAAGTAGTCAAAATATACTTGTTTAATGAACTCTTACACACTTTTTCTTTTTTTTATAAAAATATATTTTATTTTATATAAATAAAAAAGTGCACTTCCCTTTTTTTCCTTTAATTGGCTGTGAACGGAGAAGCTATCATCAAAGAACAATAAGAGCAATTCCTCGTCCACACACATTTATGACAGTTTATTAGTTTGCTCCGTAATCATATAAATTAAATTACCTTTTGTTAATTTCTTCTTTTTTTAATTCTGGCCATCATAAAAATGTCATCAACGTTTTTTCTAAAGAATTTTGTGCATACCTCGAGAAAATTCTTGAAATTCATACCTTGACATAATTGTGAATAAAAGCGAAACGCGTTGTACATGATCTACGCATGATCTTTGTCTCATGATCACTTAGTAACTGTAAGTTAAAAATTCGAGCTGATAAAGAAAAATGGAGCTTAGATTTAAAACCAGTGACCTCAAATTAGTAAAAAAAATGATATATAATTCCAAACAACACACAAAAAGTTCCATTTTGTTCCCTTGTGTTATTTTTATCATAAAAACTACTGGGTAGTCCAAATAAGACTCAAGAATTGCATTGTGCGGACGCGAAAATTTTTCAATCCTAGTTCTCATTTTCAAAAAAATATGGACCGATGACTTTATCAACCGCATGTTGTTACAGGGTGATGATCTGACATTAAAGTGACGACAATATTTTCGTTTAGTTGAGATAAAAGACTTGCCACAAGAATAATTATATGTAGCCATCATATATCTCCATGAAAAACTATATAAATTCTTAAAGAGAGAAGCGAATTTTAAACAAAAAAGTTATGCATATTTTTAACCCTTCAGTCTTATTTGGGCCACCCTGTAATTACATCTAAAATAATTCCTTACTTTCTTCACTAAGTGTGAAGAAATCTTCACTTATACGAGTACATTTAAAGATTCATGTAAGACAATTTGTGTAAGTGGGTTCCCCTATTCCTTCCTTGGCATAATTCCTTTATTGCATCTGGTTATTCTTTACGCAGACACACATCATAGCCTATCGGGCCATAAAATCATGTTTAATTGTTTTAACACTAGTGGTTCGCCGAAGACTCTGCGCATATGTCCGGAGTTTTAAGATGGTCGTAATATGTTTATCCAATAGTGCCGAATCCTCAAATCTTGAAGGACGGGGATTATTTAAAAAATATATTTCGTTTGGGACTATATGAAAACATAGACCGAAATGTTACAATTTTATCAGAATTGGTTGTAGATCGCATTATGCTCTTTTAATTTGATCTAACTTTTAACGCAACCTGCAGACCAAATCGGTAGGGTTGGTTAAAGTCGCTCATAACACCGTAAATTTGGGCGAGATCAGCAGGGCCTCAAATTGGTATGGACATGGAAATGAGGACGTATACCAATATATTTCAGTATTACTAGGATTGATAAATTTAATATACTAAATTTTACTAAGATCAGATTTAAAATGTGGTTTGTGGAGTGGCAGGACCTACATGGAAATAGAGAGACTTTTAAAAGGGGCTAAAGGAAAAGTTGGACAAATATCTCAGTATGATATCAAAACATGGCCCGACAGAGACCTATTTTAAAAGGGTTCGTTCTTGGCTCAATCCTGAACAACGCACAGTGGCGCCCGTAGAGCAAACGAGGTGACAAAAATCAAAATTTAATGTGCGCCTACAATATTTTAAATAAACCCATCTCCTAGGAAATTTTGCAAAGATTTCAAATATGCTACCCTTAATAATATCACATTAGTTTAGAAGATATAAACGTCTAATTTTCGTTTGTATTGATTGATGTATAAATTAAAAGTACAAAAATTAAAATATCTAAAGTTTCCTTTTGTTTCCCCAGGATATATGTTCCTTCAAAATGTTATATTTGCCTCTAGGCCCTACTTTGGCTTTTAGAGGTAAAAAAGACATGATTTCAAAGGTTGTATGGCGTACATCCCTTGCATATTGAAGACATATATATGTCCGTGGAAACCCATTGCTGCGTTGTTGTTTGAAAATTGTCAGTTGGTTACCTAAGAGTTTGAAAATTGTCAGTTGGTTACCTAAAAGCCTCTGCCAAGTCTGCTCCCAATATTGTGTTACAGACACAGGATGCACATAAAAACTACTCGTTGCAATAAGCAGATACGCTCCTCGCTTAAAAATTACTATGGCGTACAAATAGTTAAACATCAATTCACAGAACAATATTGACTTATGGTCCCTATAGGTAAATTCAAGTCCAAATACGAGGACTGGCTTAATGACGACACCATCCTGGATACATTAGCAGAAGATAAACCCATCACATCAACCGGAGGAGCGAAAGGAAGACCAAAAAAAGTTTGGAGCAGTGTTAAAATTTCCCAAGAAAGAGAAAACTTTCCGATACTTGACCACAAAGTATTTATCTGAAGCGCTGTCTATTAAATAAAGGGTAGTCCACCTAAAAAGCAAGATGTAGTTGTAAATAAAACATAAAGTTTTCAGAGAATTGCCTTAACATTTTTTATTATCATATAAGGATCATTGACAATTAGGACAAATTCTACCCATGGCTTCGGGGGCATACCTCTGTTCGTTAAGGTGTGACTCACTATAAACATCGTGCATTATGGTTGGACCATCCTTTTTACAAAGGATAATGAAAAAGTTTGGTCTGTTGCTGATGCAAGCTCACTGCGACTTAAAAGGATTAAGGGAAAGAAGCATTTCCACAGCACAAAAGGCACACATTGAAAAGTATGGTTCCAAATAAGCCTTGGCCTTGTGTGTGGACTTACAACTTTCCATATTTGATACTACGGGCACATTTATTGCTACACGGGCCTGATATTTTACCTGGATACAAGGCTATTTCGCAAGCCAAAATAAATTCACGACCACTGGCCATTGATCAATGAAAGGGGTCTGCCATGCATCATCCGACCAAAGCGTTTAAAAGCAAAGGATATCTTCCAATGGCGGTTAAATAGTTACAAATATGGAGAATATGCGTCGAAAACTGCATCACATTTAGCGGAAATGTATCCGAAAGAAGCAGAGGAGTCTCGTCACAAATTGTTTAAAAAATAGATAGATTGCGAAATACCATTAAAGCATAAAGAGTGAGGCAAGATGAGGACCTCTTTAGCACCATCTTCCGATCCACTTATATTTTTGTCTTTTAGGTAAAACTTCTCTTACGAATAGTGATAAATATTTTACAGAAAATTGAAAAAAGTTAGTTAGAAAAACTTAATTTATTTTTAATTTGTTGATTAATAATTTTAAAACATAAAAACCTCAAAAAAATCAAAATTGGTATATATAATTTTATTTAGTTACCTTAAAACTGATTTTTCCACAAATTTTAACTTTGATAACCCATAAGTAAGCAAGGCGTATAACCCTTTTTAAAACTCATTTCGTTGGCTCAGTTATCTATCATATGCCATTAAAACTGTTCGATTATCTCATTCAGATTTAAAGATATGTTTTGCAAAGAAAAATCTCAAATAGCGCCACTGTGCAATGGCGAGACGATGGCTTCGGACAGTGATTCTGAATCGATTCGAGTCTATCTCCATGTATTTTAGGTAATAGCACTGCTTTATAATAGCTTGTGCCACAGAATGGTGTAGAGTATAAAAAATTGGTACCTTACCGATACAAAACGTATTTTTTTCAACTCTTTTTTACCAATCCGGCAATGAAATTTACAATCCCTGTTCTACGACTTCTGGTGAAACGGAATATGCCACGAAGTTCAGCTATAAAAACAGTGGATTCGGCGTTCATAAATCACAAAAATATGTACAAAAACAAAAAATATACTTAAACAAAACAAATCAACTTAGACTATTTAGATTTGGCTTCCTTTGAGGTCCATTGCCCCACTGTGCGATGGTGAGCGGCAAGCGCGACCCTGTCTTATGTACATAAATACAAATGTTTGTTTACTTTCAAGAATGTATGTACGCATTTATGTTCTTCTGCTGATAGGATCATAGGAGACGGCACTACCGGACAAACAAACGTATGTTAAAGATCGGTCTGACACAATCGTTAAATGTTAAGTGGAGGGAAGTGGCAGGCAAAATGTTTTGATACACATTTGTATCTGTATAGACTGAGAGAGGGAAAGTACACATTAGACATAATTCGTTGTTCCAATAACGATTGAACGAGTTTAAAATAGGCAATGAATTTGTTTATACTTATACGAGATTGTTATTAAACAAATTTTATGGACGGGTCTGTGCGAACAAGAATGATCGTTGTAGCAGTCTCCACTGAAATTTTAGATGCGTGGCTAGAAATTCAGTCAGCTTTTTGGCAAGTAACACGTAGTACGACTTCCCAAGTTCAATTCTAGGATAAAAAAACCTTTTTTTTATTTGGCGGTACTTGGAATTAGGGAACAATAGAAGTGGTATTCAACATATACATAACTAGCATATAACAAACCCCCTTATAGGACAACACTTTGCTGCTCTAAAGTTGCAGCAGTTGAGCGTTGATATTACAAAAATCTGGGAAGCGCGTTACATGGGGGCATGGGGCGGTTACAATTTTACAGAAATTATGTTTTCAAGTTATACGTCAGTCGCATATAAATAAATTCACATAATTTCGTACGAAAGCCGCAATTTCTTGCACAGAAAGCTGTGGACGATATAACTGTTATTCTCACTAAACGGGACCTACTGTTGAACGCCGGCTCTGAACGGCTAATGCATTTTACATGGAAGTTTATTATGTAGATGTTCTAATCCGGAGTTGAACCAGGAATAATTTGTATGATAGTCTTGCACACTAACCTTCTCACCATGGCTCGCAGTAGGATATTTCCATAGAAGCTGAGGCAAAACATTGGAGCAGTCAAACTTGGACTTTGAAACTTTTCACACAACCACTCTTTGAACATTAATTTTAAAAAGATATATTTTTCTTACTATCAGAAATAAATTGACGAAGGTCATTGTTAGGCATAATCTTAAAGTCCCCTTTTATTAAATAACCGTCAAACACATGAACTTATTTTCTTTCGTTTTCTGAACTTTGGATAATTTTTTGAAAGTAATTCGTATTATCTCTGAACTGGCTATAGCCATTGGTGTTGGCACAAGTTAATCATAGTAGGTAAGGTACCTGCTTGAAAAAATGCATCGATTAACTATATTAGATGTTAATCGATGAAAAAATAAAATATTCTCATCGAATGTGCTTCTTTCACATTAGCGGCAAAACCACTCTCCTGCGACTAGGGCTCGATATATTTGTTTGCAACCAAACTTAAATATATAAGCGGCAATGTTCCCAAACCTGTATATGTTTCTGATGGCCTATTACGCTGAAATACAAACATAGCATGCTACAAACATATAAATGTTTGGGTGTAAACAAATATTTTCCTCCCTGTATAAAACGATATCTTAGCGCAAAAACAATAATAAATGTTCTGGGATACTAAATCTTTATACCCTGCACCACTCTGTTAACCATAATACTCGTAAGGAAGTTTCATTTTACTTCCAAAAATATTTGCGTATAATCTAAACTACACGTCATTTTTTGACCAATGACAGACGCTATTGATATTGAAGGAAGTCGGTTCAGATTTAGATCCCAAACAAAAATTCTTCTGATTTTTAAAAATGACAAGTCTTCCATATGCGAGTAGTAAAAATTACTGGCACTTCATAGAGGTTGAAGTAAACAACTTTGTTAGCTGACTCTTCCAGATGTATGCACCTCCTGTGGACATGTTTGATGTTGTGAACATCGTTTATCTGAGATACACATTCATAACTTACACAAGTTTTATTAGATATCGAAAACAACATAACCAGCATAAATTATTATGAAAACACTATCTATCTATTCTATTTGATCTTAGTCAAGCTGAGAAACAATAGGGGCTGAATAGGTTACCTTACAATACTCTGTGAATTTGGCACATGCATTTTCCACTTTTGTTCTGATCTACTGTGGCTAACAAAAAGAATAATTTTGATACAATCCCGTAAGTTCTGGTACAATTTTCTAGCACAATTAAATATTTTGTGAATTCCATTACAGATATGTGGGCGTGTAGGGTAACAGAAAAACAAAACATTTTCACAGATTTTCACATGCATAATTTGTGCTTGTGGCGAAGAGTAGTGTGTGGTATTCATGTAAAATAAACAATCACAGAGTAAACACTGTCTAAACAAATTAAATTTGATGTTAAATCATTTTCAAGAATATAATTAATTCCAACAACACCATTCATGGAAACGTTACTCATGTCGAAGAGTTTTCTTATTGGAAGCCTACTCGCTTGCAGACAACTGGACAGAAAAGATACAGTCACACATACCTGGGGGTTTGCTGAAGTTCCCACTTATGTCTAGGCTCTCGAAACTGTGAAACGTCGTATCGGATTCATCGCGTCTGCAATAGGACGTTGCGTTGCCCTTGGTAAACATTTCGCCGTCGTTGCAGCAACGCCTTATGCAAGGCATACGATGACATGTAGAGGAAAGATCAGCACAGGTTCTCACCAAAAACTCCTGTTCAATCTTAGACGACGACAAGGACGCTGCGGTATTGTCGATAGCCTCAATGCAATATTCGGATGGTTCAAATAGCTTATTTAATGGTCTAAACTCCAGACGGCCATTAATGATAGAAAACTTATACTGACTTAATTTATATTCGACCAGGACTTTGTCCCGCGGACAATCGATAGGATAGTCATTGAAAATAGCAGCGGTCCGCAGGAACGCTCGATACAAATGGAAGTTGGGCAACCCGGCTCTCTTCACACATTTGCGCTGGATGCTGTCATAAATGTAATTGTGAGGACAGCACTTTTGCACAAACGTAGCCTTTCGCATCTTCTGGTCGCCCGAAGAGCAGGAAATAGCAGCGAGATCATCGTCAATACCCATTACACAAGCGTCGGAGGGAATTTCTATATTTGCATCTCTTGAAAATCTGGTCAATGTCTGTTCATCACATTGTGGCACACTTGAGTTGGTCGCATGGTCTGCGGCCCGTCGTATACCTAGTCCATAGACGATAAAGGATTTTTCAAAAACTTGTGCACCACTCTGGGTTTGCTGGAGCTGATGCGTTGTATTTGTGCTGTACAGTTGAGGGATACAGGCATATTTATTGGACCGGAATAAACCTCGCGATATCTTGGCCAATTTCCAGTCGTCTGAGGGGCAACATAATGCCACCGTTGTTGTTGTGTCGCCTAAGTCATCGAACGCTCCCGTCGCTATAGTTTGTATGCCAGCTTGTACGAACAGCACCCAAAGTATTGCGAGTAGCATTGATCGGTCAATTTGGTCGCTCGTTCCTGTCCGTACTTGTGTTGGTCTTGACCCCTAGGCCGATTTAATCGGGTACACCGCGACCGGTAAATATTCGAATGTGTGTGATGTCTCTTTTGGTAGCGACGCGGCCAATTCCGTTTATCATTTTTTAACGAACCACAGCAAGATAACGATGACTACGGTAACGCCATCGATTTGATATCGCGCCGTGACGAAACTATCTACGTTTTCTGTGTGCAGGTGAGACTTGCGATCGCGAACAGAAATGATCGTGCCGGTATGAAATACGTCGTCGATGCTATCCAATCAACCCTTTAATCTAATCAGACGCATAGCATAGTAAGTACAGAAACCGATTTCTAGCGAGTTCTCTTGCTTGGTTTCGGGGTTTTTCTATTTCAAAATTCACAATTTTATTTTGATGGAAAACACTGATTTAAATAAATAAACAAAATATTCTATCGATGATGGTGATAGCGATGAGACCAAACAATTGGCTGGTCCCCGCTCGAATAGCAACGGAAAAAGTAGTCGCTCGATACACCAGAAATATGTCCGCACGGTTACAGTTCTCGCTGGCAACTGATTGTTTTGCTTGTTGGAGGAGTGCTAGAGCCCAACGGAGCACACTCAAACTCAAATGCTTATGAATGAATGTCCGAAAGACCGACGGACGGACGGCCGGCTGTTATGAACAAACAACACCTTTTCGCTTCTGCCGTTTCCAATTAACAAAGAAAGCATTTGTTTGAGCACCCTCCGGAGAAAATGCCCCTCTCTTAAGTTGCACAGAAGGGAATGGAATTCAAAGAACGCCACGAAATTTGCAAACATTCCACATCATCGACAATTTGTTGCCACAAACGAATAACCGTTGACGAATTATCCTTCAGGTAATTGCATGTACATTAGTAAGGGTCGGTCCACATACAAAAAAAGTTCCACCAGTCACCCCCTAGATTTAAAGATGATCAAGAGAGGATTTCGGAAACACAAAAAATGTTCTGTGCACCCTACATACCGCTCTTTAAGTGCTGTTTACCCTGCGTTGTCATTTGAAGTCCGATCGTAACAAGATGCATACCGTTGTTCAAGTTTTTTTTATATTTCGTCCCCTGGTTATTTTTGCATCCGAGGTCAAATTCTATTAGTTACCTCATTAAATCTTTTTCTTAAAAGTTCTCATTTTTATTCACAAACAAAAAAGTTACACGGATAATCGATGCTTAACTGTGCTTAAACGAGTATATTAATCGCCATATACCTTTACTTGTGTTGCAAAATACGTACGATTTACGGGGATTAAAACTAGGGTAACTGATGATGTAAAAATTGAAGTCGAATTCTAAAATGAGGTATTGTTTATTAATGATCAACGACATATCATAGGTTAAGATCGGATAATAAATAAGGAAGTTGTGGCAAAAATACTATTTTGTTGAAATGTTGGGTGCATGGGAAAACAATGTGATTTTATTCTGAAATTCTGCCATAGAAAGCTACAAAATTAGCAGTTGACTCCCGTAAATTTGCTTTCTTCATACTGGACCGAACCGACTTATTGGGTGTGCATTTCTGGAAGTGTTTTTTTATGTACGTGGGTGAGAGTGATACAGATAACGACGTCAAAAAAAAGAGTCGAATTTGACCTAAGTGTTTATTTAAAAATGTTGAACCCTTTGTAACTTTTTTGTTTATGAATAAAAATGAGAACTTTAAAGGAAAAGGTTTAATCATTTTTAAAACCCTTTACTATCGTTTCAAAAAAAACAATAATCAGGATGGTAGAAGATGAGGTAACAGAGGTAACTAATTGAATTTGACGTCGAATCCAAAAATTACCTTTGGACGAAATATAGCCCTTGTCAAAACTTGAACAACGGTTCATTTGCGTCTTGTTATGATCGGACTTCAAATGGCAACGCAGGATCAAAACAAAACTAAAAGGGCGGTATGTAGGATGCACAGAAAAAAAATGTTGTGTTCCCGAAATCGTTTCTATATAATCTTTAAATCTAGGGGGTGACTGGTGCCACTTTTTTTTCGACCCCCACTAATGTACGTACTATGTAATACTATGCATGCATGGTTGTGTTTATGTTTGAGTATAAAAATTACAGTCACCTCATCAGTTGCATATATACGACATGTAATCGAATGTTTGTAAGGCATGTTCCAATTTAAATTAATACCCTGTTTCTCTACGTCGAACAAAAACATGAGCGAACGAAAGTCAGTCACTCGAATTCGAATCAATTTGCGTTTCGAATTTCGAATTTGTCAATTTAAGACCCGAACAACCCCAAGAATTTCAGAAAGTAATAGTAGTTATACAAATACCTGTTTATAGATGCGCCATTAAATACAACTTATACATCAATCCGGCGACTGCCGGTTTTATGTACGGGATTGACTCGAAACAAAGGCTCTTCGGCCAGGGGCAGTCACCTCAACAATATGTTTTTCAATTTGCCTATTTTTTAGTCGTTAGAGCAGCACTTCCCGGAATGCCTGCTTTGAATACTACTGGTCCGAGCCGGGATCGAACAAAACCGCGGACCTTGGATCTGCTCGGTTTGTCAGAACCGCATACACCATCGTGCTACGTCTGTAAGGTGTAATCGTTGCATGGAGTGGGTGCACTTCAGGGGCTGTTTAGGTCTGAACCACATCAGGGAGTATAGCAAAGCGGACTTTGTTGCCTTATGCTGTATCAACGAAGTTAGCAGCGGATCTCTGGATTTGGTGTCATCATCGCCGTCGTCATACATCCTGCCGGTTGGTAGCTGTGCCCAGTGTTATTTGCCTGACACCGCTTTGTCCTAGGAGATTTAAACGCTCACCACGCTCACCATATCCCTGCTGATCAAATACCCACAGTACGACCAAATTTCCCAGCAAAGGCAGCAGGACTCGCAGCGTGATGACATTCGTCGCTCCAACCCTACTGACCCTAGAATTAGAGATCTTAACTCTGGAATCAGTAGGTTGGTCAACGAATATAAGCAGAACAGATGGCTAGGCCACTTAAAGCAGTGCAACTTAAGTTTCGGAATTGGTAAGTTGTAGACAACGGTCAAATCGCTCTCTAATCCTGGAAGAAAGGATGATCGGACAGCCGTCACGTTCGGTGATAGAACAGTGACAGATCCGAAATGGAGCGCGTGTTATGTCAACCCGCTTTTTATTGAGAGAGTGATAAGGCGGAAAGGACTGTATTGCGTCGTATCCGCGCTCTCCGAGTCGGAGAGTCACCACCACAATTTACCATGTCATCCGCAGCGCAGTCATCAAAACGCTGGGTCCGCGCGGAATCTCAATGCTGATGTTAAAGCACTTGAGAGTACGTGACCAAAGTGCTTAATCTGTCAGTAGCAACTCACTTAGTTCCCGATGCCTGGAAGATGGGCAGAGCGGTTTCGCTACAGAAGCCAGACAAAGACGCAAGTAAAGGAGAATCGTACAGGCCGATCTCCTTGCAACTGCTTTACACGCCATCACCACACGTATAAGTTGCGGCCTTAACCAGAACAAGCCAAACGAAAGGACGGTTCTCGTGCCTCTTGACCTAACAACAGCATTCGAACGGTCAATCATGCCACTCTGTTCGAGGACATTGAAGAAACGTCCCTTCCGCCCAGATTGAATCTTTGGGTCGTAAACTATACTAATATGTGTGTGCGCCAGTCATATATAGAATTTAGAGACAGGAAGTCAAAGCCCCGTAGATTAAAACAAGAAGTTCCAAAATCTAACTACCCCAAAATCCTTGGGGTCACTTTGGACAGCCTTTTTCGATCCTCTGCACATGCTACAGCTATCTGCACATGCTACAGCTATCTCAAAAATAGGAACAAGGTCCTCAAGTCACTTGCCGGCAGTACTTGTGGAGCCGCCAAAGAAACCTTGTTGACCACATACAAAGCGATTGGTCGGTCTCAAGCGAACTACGCAGGACATGTATGGTCGGCGAACGTAAGTACGACGCGGTGGTTACAGACTTGCCATAATGCCGCCCTCGCAGATCAGGTGCGATCTTCATGATCTAGAGAGAGAGAGAGAGAGAGAGGTACAGCGGTACAAGAGAGAGCCTTAAGATCCAGCCACCGTGTGAATGTAGGCGTGAGGGGTTCTAGCTCAGCTGAGATCTGGATGGTGCAGCCGCCTCAATTCTTATTGGGCACGAATTGATGCTAACGTTCCTGACACATGACGTGCTGCACCTCTTCAATTGTCCGGCCAAGCCCACTCAGATGATCCCCAGGTCTCCGTGGACGCGGCCAGTTCAAATGACGCGTTTCCTCCACCTGGATATCGAAGCAGATCCCCCATAGACGAAGAAGACTTCAAAATAAAGTATATTGGTGTTACAACAACAACCTACCCTCCGACCACCAATCCGAAAATTTTCAAACTGCTGCCCTTTGCATTTTCGGGCATGGAAGGAATATGCTGGTAAAAGTTGTCAAGTCGTAAATGAACCACCATGTATAACGCCTCCTTGTTGGAACCACAGCTTGAACATATCGGTATGGTATAGCTCTGATCTCATAAGGTAACTGTGTCTCCTTCGTCATCTTAAATGATGTATAGTCCGATGAGGTCGGCAAGCAGTACACCGCACCAAATAATCAATCTTTGTCGATGCAGTGAAGCTTGTTCGATGAATCCACACAGTCCACATGCCCTATTTGAATGCACCTCAGATAGTCCTATTCATCCTCCATGTATGCATGCAATAATATTGTGTAGGTATCAAATACATGTTTGGAGCATGTTCCAAACATGTTTGGAGCATGTTTCAAACATATATAAGCGTATGTTTGGGTCACAGCAAACATTAATATGTTTGTAACAAACAATAATATGTTCGCAGCAATGTCCCCAAGCATTAACATGTGTAAAAAAAACTAAGCAGGCATAAATACCTACCTACGACAGTAAATTTTGTTCGGCTGAATTTACTGTCGTAGGTACATAGGTATTTATGCCTGATATTTTTATTAATCTATACAAGTTAATTCAAACTCTATTTAATGCAATGAAACACTTCCACTAATACTTACCAATATTCTTTCTTTTATACCCTACACCACAGGGGTATTAAGACTTAGTGCTGATGTTGGCAACACCTTAAATGAATGGAAATAGACCCCATATTAAGTATATCGATCGACTTAGTATCACTATCTTATTCTATTGAGCGATATCCGTCCGTCCGCCTGTACATTTATTGTTGAAATCAAAGTACAGGTCGTAATTATTTGTTTGGACCAAGACGAACCCTTTTGAAATTTGTCCTCATTGGTCCAAATTGTGATATCATACAAAGGTTTTCCGCGATTTCAGAACCTACAGCTCTAGAAGCTAAAAATTACATCCGATCACACCCAAACTTTGTATGTTACTATATGAGCTTCAATGAGTTAACTATGGAGAAGCCGGACCACATTGATCCATATTTTCCTATAGCCCCACAAAAACATCTATCCCAATTAAAGAATATGCAGCTTCGATTGCATCCGATTCCTATCAAATTTCGCTTGGAGCGTTGCAAGCTACTTACAGCCATGCCCAGCAACATTGGGCCATATGGGTTCATGTTTCGAATTGCCTTACACAAAGGCTTTTTCCGAATTGAGGTCCTGCAGCTTAAGAAGCCACAAATTCTAACCCATTACGATCAAATTTTGTATAATGCGTTATAAGCAACCAAAAAAATAACTGTAACCAAGTACGTCCGAACTTGCTGAAGCTCCAGACAGATGTGCTTAATCCTCTAAACATCATAGGGGTGATGGGTATCCATTAGCCGGCCACGCCCGACTTACGACATTACTACCTGTTTCTAAATGTGTTTTTCTTTCACTACGTCTTATCTCTTGAACGATAACTAGAAAGTAATAAAAATGCTAGGTTAAGAATGTTCTAACATTTGTTAACACAGAATTTATTCCATATGTCTATGATACATATTTCTTACATTTTTTCCAGTGTAAAAGTATATATACTAAATATATTTCCAAGGATTATTAAAATGGGTACGATTTTAAACTGGCTAGCGAATTTGAATGATGTATTTAACGCTAAAGCGTTTTTTCGGGGTTTAGCCTTTTCTGCTTTTGGCAGGAGGAAATAAAATGTTTACACCTTGTCTATCACTACGTGCCCATAATTTCCCTCCTTTTACGGAACTTAATCCACAATATCAAACTATTTAATACAATTTTAGGAAATTAACGCTGATCGTCATTCCTATATAAACGTTTTTATATATTATATGTACTTCCTACATCCGCTTATTTGTTAATTCTGGTGAATAAAAAACTTATTCATATTATTGTTTAGTTAAGAAAACCACAGAATACGCGTAAAAAAGCTAGAAAACAGCTTAAAGCTAAATGCGCTAAGCCTGATCAAAAATACTAGCGGGAAAAACTCAATTGCCAACGCTGCACGCTCAAAAAATACAAGTATTTATGAATTTGAATGCAGTCTGAAGATGCAATTAATAAACAACAATAAAATATTAAACAAAAAATTATACGTACACATGGAACTTATATGGAATAAAATATGATTGCTAAATTCTTAAAAACACGGAGAAAACAATATACTAAAATTATATATTCCATATATATGTTTGGAGTATGCTACAAGCATATTTAAGTCTGTCTTGCAGCTTAACAGGTTTACACAAACATGTTGTATGTTTGGGACAACTTTGGAACATATTGAAATATCAAATGTTTGCGGAATAATATAAGTTCTGTGTTAAAAAATGTTAAAACATTTTTAACTTTATTTTTGGAATTTTTATTACTTTCTAGATACCGTTCAAGTGATTAAACATAGTATATAATGATCATTCAGTGTCAAAACGTTATTCGAAGTCAACATTTTCATCGTGGTAATCGTCACTTGGAAATCATTAAAAATAACTGCCGGAATTCTGAGTCGGAGACTCTGGCAAAGTTTCACGAAAATCCAGAATTTCATCAAAAATCCACCTTCAGCGATGAAGCTCATTTCTGGCTGAGTGGTTTATGCCAAACAACAAAATACTCGTATGCATTATTGGACAGCAACAAACCCACATGTGCTTCAAGAGACACGATTGCATCCGCAAAAAAATTACTGCGTGGTGAGGTTTTAATGCCGGAAGTGTCATTGAGTTTTTTTTATCGTCTATGAAAACAATCGTCATATTTTCGTTAATGTAGAGCGCTATCGTGGCATGTTATAAAACTATTTTTGGCCAGAATTGGATGAGCTTGACATCGTCCATACTAGACGGTGCCACTGACCACACAGCACGCGTTACAATTGATTTACTGAAACCTTGCCTTGAAACCTGGCCACCTTGTTCATGCGATTTAACGCCATTAAATTTCTTACGGGGTCACATCAAGTCATTGGTCAATGCCAAAAACTTTAGACGAGCTCGACGTTCCGGTCGAAATGTGTGCAAGAGTGGTTGAAAATTGGGGCCAAAGAATAGATCGCTGTGCACGGGCTCGTAGTGGTCATATGACCAAAATCGATTTTCTTTCTAAAAATATAACATTTGCACTACATCTGGAACTAATTTGAACTTTTATTTATTTAAATATTCTGTGTTTTATTAATATAAAAAATGTAATGTACTTAATGGGAAACCCTTTATATGTTTGTATTACAGCTAACATTAATATGTTTGTAGCAATGATCTCAAAAATTCATATGCTTATGTGCAAACATATATTTGAGAACTCAAACCTGTGAACTGTGCACGCAATTTAGTTTTATCTTGTACTCACTGACCAGCACCTACTTTTTAACGCTGGCTCCGAACGGCTAATGCATGTTATAAAGAAGTTTTTACATGGCTTAGAGATAAACCTCCTACTCGTAAAGTACGTCGTATGACTTGATCGAAAACGACACGGAGAAAAATATGTTTGCAATGCTTCAAACATACTTATGTTTGTATTTCAGCATTTAAGGTTTACCCAAACATATTATATGTTTTGATACTTAATCCACAAACATACGATATTCAAATATGCGTGAATGTTGTCCCAAACAAACTTAAATATGTTTGAAGCAAGTTCCAAACATATATGCATTTGCATGAAAACATATTTTTTCTCCGTGTACTTACTCAAGACCCACAACATCTTTGAACGGTTAAAGCATTTTATAGAGAAGGATTTACATGGCTTAGCAGTCGCCGACTTTGGCGAGGTAAGACCCTCCGCTAAAAAGTTTTAGGTGTGGACAAACACAAATCTATCCTCCAGACCCATTTTTGGGGCCAATTCCACCAACTTAATTTTCAGAACGTCAAAATAATCGTTTGTATTCATGTTTTTCTCCACTAATGCGAGGTTTTCAAAGCCATTGCACCACAGACCATCGCATTGCCACCTCCGTATTTTACAGGTGTAACGTTTAAACGATTTGAAGTGTCGTTAATTTTTCCTTAGAATATAAATAATAAGACCGATTTTTTACTGAAAGTTGTAGTTTAGATCTCAAGCTTTAATTTGATATCTAACACTTATATACTGACTTTATACTTTTCATATTACTTATACATCATTCAGATTTTGGCTGGAGTACAACTTTTTTTTTGCTCACTGTAGCTATCCTTATTTTGTTGCTCAACCCAAACTTATATTCGGAAGTCAGCCACTTCCTTCCTAAGTGCATTGTCAAAGTGCCTCATATGTCGCATGCTTTCCGGAAAACCCTCTCCTAGATATTTCTGACTTTGTATTAGCTATTGTTTCACCTAATATTTCAATTGAGGGGACATAGCTACGGACATTCCTATTAAGTTCGGACTTCTGTCCCCTGAATATAATTGACCTACATTTGTTAATTTTTGACTTTAGCCTTTATTTGGGGAAGTACTCTGATAACACAACTAGGTACTCGGTAAGACTCAGTTAGCTCATTAGCATACGTGTATAGTGCCAGTAACTGTCTGTCTGTGGGTTGCAGCCTTTCTGCAGGGTACAGATTATATAGCACAGGGCCTGAACAGCCATCACTTCATGTACCCTGGACTTAACTCGCTCGATTACAAATGAAAAGCTCCTAGTCTTGAGAAAGCTTTCTAGGATTCAGTTGTTGAAACCAAATTCCTGCACCTTCAATATAATGACCTCTATGCAGACGGCAACGAAAGCCTTCACGAAATCAAGGCCGATGGCTATCGTGTCGCTCGCATTCAAATCATTGGTTAGTTTCCCTGCCAGTGCCATAAAGACCCAAGCAGATAGAAAGTCTGAGCTTTTTTCTTTGCTTGAGTTTTATGTTAAAAAGTGTATTTTAACGTATTCATATCGATTGGCACACATCAAAAACTTGTTTTGCCGTAAAGACACAAGGCAATGCAAAAAGTTGCCCAACTTTCAACTTTTTGGGAATTTGTCCGGCATAAAAACAGATTTACATACATGTACTTCCCAAATCAAAGAAAAATATTTGTGAAAAATTAACAGAAAGAATAGAAAAATATTTATCAAAATGTTGAATTTTTAAAATATTTAAATGGAAAAAAGTAGTGAAAAATCTTTTTATGTGGGTAGCCGAAACGGAAAACAGGTATAGAAAAATGCTGAGACTTTCTATCTGCTTGGGTCTACGTTCATTGGTTGTTAGGGTTTCCTTTCGGAGACCAAGCTGGAAATCCTTTAGGGTATTCCCGCTGTTAATGTGGTCACACATTAAGAAAAAGAAAAAAGAAGTTCTGTTTTTGATAACCAAAAAGTATGGGATTTTCGGCTGTGAAGATGCATTGTGATTACTGTGCGTTGTGTTTACAATTATATTCAAGATCAATTGTCAATTGAATCGACCATTTGAAATTTTAAATTCGAATCGGCATTAAAATTATAGTGCTGTTTTTTCGAATTTTTGGTTTAATTGGAAAGGTTAAACTTTGTAATTTAATATTGAATCACCATCCGATCCGTTTCAGATACGTCCAATTGGCCTTAGATTGTTTGGCAGGAGATAAAGAAGAAAGAAAATAATCAGATGAAACTCATTCTCATCTAGGTGGCTATGTCAATATGCAAAATTCACGCATATGGGGTCACCAAACAGTGACTCGTTGCATCCACAATGCGTCACTGTTTGGTGTGGATTTTGGTCTGTCGGCATCATGGTCAACGGTAAGTATTACAGCGTAATGCTCAACGAATTTATGTTTCCAAGAATTCAAGAGAATGACACGGACGACATTTGGTTTCAACAAGTCGGGGCCAAATGCCTCACAGCAAACGCAACTATCAACTATCGCACTGTTTTTGAAAATCGAATAATCAGCCGAAATTGTAATGTCAATAGGCCGTCTCGGAGCTGTGATTTGGATTATTTTCTGTGGGGAGCCATTAAGGATAGATGTTACGTATAGCATCCAGAGATAATTGAAGCGTTGAAACATGAAATCGAATTTGCCCTTGAAGAGATTTAACCTGAAACAATCGAAAATGTACTGAAAATCGGATGAGGCACTGCCGAGCCAGTTGTGTTATTCATAAAAATGATATTGTGTTCCATTATTAAATGACAAAGTTCAACCATTCCAATAAAACCAGAAATTTCAAAAAATTATCCATACTTTTTTACAGCCGATTAAAATTTAAAGTCTTAAATCGTCCACCCTGTAAAATTAAAGTAGAAAGTAAGGTTATGACTTGGTACTCGTTATTCGGGTGCTACCAGATACCATATTAATTGGAATGTTGAAGACCAGGTGTCTGACATGGCTTTTGAGTTTTGGTTTTTGTTTGCGGCGACATCTGTCACTGGATAGTGAAGGTAGATGTGTTGTGTGTGTGTTTGTGATGGCGCCACCATCGTGTAATTGTAAAGGGTTTGCGCTGTCTTTGACGTCACGTCTGACCTGGCCACGGATGGTGTTAAGAGTCAGTTGTAGTGCCGGGGGTTGTGCACACAGAGTCTGAGTCGAGCAGGCTGCGACAACGCCAGATGATTTTATGGCCGAGCTCAACGAGCATAATATGAAGGAAAAGGATGTTGGTGGACGTTATAGGAGGAGCGTTCGCTTGGTGAGCAGTCCGTGGAAGACCACAGACAATGGCCAGGTCAATGTGGTATTGAAGTGCACTCGCAGGATTATGGAGCACCTTTGTGCCACCGAAACCTGCATTAACTGGTTCCAGTTTGTTGAACGGGCGCGGGATTCTGAGCCGAGCCGTTTTCAGTGTTTCGGTTTTTACCACTAGGTGCGGAAGTGTAAAATGAAGGAGGATATATGCCGCAGGTGTTTCATGCCTGGCCATTGGGGATCGCGCTGTACCAATTGGCTGCGATATAGGAACTGTAACTGCGCAGGGTTAACAAACTCCCTCCCATTGGAAGGCATGTCCTCCTTTATGGCTACTGTTCTCCCTCCTATTTTAAGAGTGGAATTTGTCCTCCGTTTGGTACTTTTATTTCTTGTGTTATAATTTAAAAATACAGGTTGGCGCACGAATCGTGCTTTAAAAAAAACGTAATAACTTTTTTTCTGTATGAGCAATCGGCTTGTTCTTTATTTTAATTGGAGGGTTAGTACAGGCTGGATGATGAAAGCCGCTACCAAACAAAAGTGTAATAACTTTTTTTCTATTTACTGAATCTGGTTATTTTTTTATTTTGCAGATTGATTTTTAGATTTAACAAAATGGGTGGTAAATGGGACACTGAAACAAGAATTTGGATTGTCCGCCGCTATCACGCACTGGAGTCCATAGTTTCGGTTCAAAGAGAGGATAGGCGCACTTTTGGCCGCAATCCTCCGACCAGATGGACCATAATGAGACTTTTTAACAAAGACGTTACCATCGAAACCCTTCAGTTCGGACGGAGGACAAAATCGCTGCTGTAGAGTTTCGAGAAGAAGCTTATATGCTCAAATGGATATAAAAAGACAATCATTGCAGTTAATTGTGCACAAAGATTTGGATTTATTCCAATATAAAATTCAAATGGCCATCAAACTGAACGCAGCACACATCCCGATTCGCTCGGAATTTTGCCAGAAGATGCTTCAAATGGTGGAAGAGGACGGAAACATGTTCAACTGTCTTTTCATGTCTAACGTGGCAGATTACCCACAGATACTCCATGTGACGGAATTGCATTCACTTCGTGTTTATCACGCTGCATTGCCGAACCATACTTCTTTGTTACTTCGTTACTTGAGCATGTTGAGAGAGTTTTTCTATCCAGATTTACGCCGAATGAGAATTTCTTTCATCTCTGTTTCGTTTCAGCAATATGGTGCAACTCCTCACATAGCCCGGCCTGTTATGTCAGAATTGCGACGGAAATATCCCAATAAGCTGATATCCAGAAACCCCACATTCCGTTCCAAATTTTAATGAACTAAAGCAATCCATTCGAAAAACAATTGCGGTTATTTCTGTCTCAACTTTCCAGGCAGTAATGAACAACTTTTTGGTAAGATGCCCAACATGCATCAACGAGCAGGGGCATTTAAATTCCATTATTTTTAAACTAATTATGCTTTATTTAATAAAATTGAATGAACTTAATATGAATAAAAGAAAAATGAATTTCATACACTGAAAAAAAATCTATTTAAGTTTCTCAATGTAGCAATATTCATCAGCCACCTTGTATTTAGATTTATTAAAATGAATGCCAGGGATACCGAAAGAGGTTTTGAATTGTGCAGCGGGAACATGTTTGCTGTCCTGCATTTCCGTCCAAAGGGAATTTAGGCGGGAGTTTGGCAGAACCCCCGAGTAGATGGACCATAAGAGGATAGTTCTTGTTGTTGGTGTAGCGGCAACTGCGTACCGGGGGACAGCCCTTGGCCGAAAATTGATCTTCGGGTCAATCCTGTCCGCAGAACCGGCTGTCATGGGATTGATAAGATGATGGTAAACATGTTTGCCGAAACTGGAAGCATCGCACGAAGACCGTACCTGCGGGATCCCTATGTTCGGGTTAGCAGGCGGTATAAAGTTAAATTACAAGCCAGTTAAAACCTATTTTTTTTAATATTTTGCCGAAAAAAAATTGTTGAAATGGCCGAAGAAGAAAAAATTGGCGTATTGGCGAAGAGAATCTAATCCACAAAAATTTCATGAGATGGAACTGCATCCAGAACAAGTTACTGTGGGGTTCGCAGTTTCATCGATCTGCATTGTGGGGCAAAACTTACCTAGAACTGCGCCGAAGACGTGTTCGATTTAACAGCATTTGGTTCCATCAAGACGGAGCAACTGAACATACAGGCAGACCGGTTATGTCATCTCCTCCATAACCGACCGATTATGGCATCTCCGACATGGCGTCTGCTCAAGCAATGTCTCATTGTCATTGTGAAGGGAATGAGTTGACCGACACCCTCCTCCTTTCGATGAGTTGCCTAACCCTCCGATCTTGAAGAGATCGGAGGTTGAGGAGAGCGTCTGTCGGGACAGGAGCAGGAAGACGCCGGGCACTGATGGTATGACCTGGCGTTTGGTAGCGTGATTGGATTGTTGTTTTGCTAAAGTTTGACCAACTTTCCGTGATATGAGGCTCTAAAAAGTTATTACAGCGATAGAATGCTAGCTTGGAAGGTGCCAATGACACAGTATGGAAGGACGTTAAACGTGATTGTCCGCAAAGGTCCATGGCTTCCATGGCGAAGGTGTCTTGCGAAGACTGCGGATTGTGGGCTTCTATTGGTAAGTCCGTTGTAAAGTGATATCCGGGACTTTTATGGTATGGGCACTATCCATACTATTGATGGGTTCAATTTCAGCCGTGCCTTGCGAAAAGAGCGTACATATAGAAGGTTGGGGGAGCTTGCTTGCGGAGTCTTCAACAGAAGAAGACTCGCAGGGGCCTAACGGGTGGTTTCTGAATCACCCATTCGTGGATTACCCATTCCTTAAATCGCCTGTGAGGTCCGTTCGTGTCTCCCGTGAGTGAAAAAATTCCTTATGGCTGTGTGTGATTGTCCTGGGCCAGTCTCTTAACATTGAATCGCCAGTGAGGGCTATTGTTGTTTGTTTTTTGTGTGATGTTTTAATAGGTCGTCTTGTTTTTCATTGGTCGTAGTTTAGGCTACAAGTTTCGACCGGATACCTAAGTCTGGTACCGCGTTAGTCAGGTACGGTCTAGGGTACACGGCTTTTAGTTTCTAGGTGTATATGTAAAAAGTTCTTTTCGTAATATTTTTAACTTTGAGGTGGTCCTTAACTGGACATAATTTAACACCTGTCATGTTTCTATTTTGTGAGGTGGAACTTTGTGTGTGTTTGTTTGTAAAGTTAGTGCCAATGCAATTTTTATTATTAAAAGCGCTGGACAAAAAATAAGTGAAAACAAAACCAATTAGTTGGTTGTTTCAAGTTAAAAAAAAATAATTTTTAATTTTTTAAAAATTATTTTTACGAACTTATAATAATCATACATATTTACATCAAAAATTCTTAATTATGTTTACATCTTATTTTACAGTATTCCATTTTTTAACATATTGTTATGATACGTTTTTATTTTTCCATTAATATATGTCTTAGAATTAACTCCTTCTCAACTAACAATCCAATCTGCCCTTGATACGGTTGTTGATGTTTTTTCGACTTATAATTTTTAAAAGTACCAGATCTCCTACCTCCAAATTAAGAGGTTTTGAGTATTCATTTTAGGTTATTCTTTTTATTTTTGATTTTTCTCATAATTCTTTTGCTTCTGCCAAAGAAAACCTTAGACGCTGTTTAAGTTCTTTAACATAGCTTTCGGTGTCGAAGACCGGTTTATCGTTACTATCTTCATCAATTGGCATGGGGCGTCGTATTGTATACATGGGGCGTCGTATTGTAGGCAAAGGCAATGAAAGGTGTCCAAGTACCCCATTAATCGTTTTTGGAGATGTTCAATAAAAATGCATTAAGTACCCTATGACTTCGTTCTGTCGAGCCTAATGTCACGCTGTGATACGGTGCACTATAGGGTAGTCCAACTAGAGGTATTTTTTCAGAAAAAAAAATTGTAAAAAAAAATAAATCAAGTGTGGAATCTTTATTGGTAATTTGAAAGGACATTTTATGGCATTATTTTTGAATATAATATCCTTCCTAGGTGCCAACATTTAAAGAAATTATATTCAAAAAATTTTTGCCATAAAATGTCCTTTTAAATTACCAATAAAGATTTGAATTTTTATATTTTTTTGTTCTGAAAAAATACCTCTAGATGGATTACCCTATATTAATAAAGTTAGATTGATTTTTGCCACTAAATCGTTAACTAGTGTTTTACTTGTTTGCGCAAGTCGTAAGTAATTCACGCATGTGTTTCCGACCTACTACTACTGTACTATAAAATAAAATTTTTATAGAAATCTCGTGCTTAATTGAATAACAGGAGTATTGGAAAAAAAGAGGGATAGTGCTAGGATTAAAGAAAGAACTTGTTCCATTTGAAAAGGAGTTTCTTTGTGCGGTAGGTGATAAATGCACAAACTTTTCGCCAGACCATCCTGTTACCCAGTTTCCTTTGGAAAAGTCTATGAAAGACCCACTTAGTATTCCCCTATCTCTGCTTCCGGCTACAAGAAATCAAACATAGAAGATGTTTAGTGCATTTAAGCAATCGCTATCATTTTATTATAATTATTTCAGACACAATTTGTTTAGTTAGGAAAATGTATTTAATTCATTATAAGAAATATTAATAAAATGTATTTAGAGCAATCCACGATATATAAGTATATGAATCAGGTAGATTTTATGAAATGAATTAAAAAAAATCAAATTTTCAAAATGGAATTTACGAAATATTTAGATAACTTTAATCATGAAGAAAGAGAAAAGTAAAATAAAATATCGAGAGTGAAACCAACGCGCAATAAAAAACAAATATTTAAATATTTAATAATTAATACCCCAATATCTGTAGTAATGTGAGATCAATGCACTCTACTTCATAAGTTTTTTATGTATCTGCATATGTACACACAAACGATACATGGAAAAGAAGGGTAAAAAATAATATATAAAAAATATTTGAATATTACGTCGATGTAGGGTGCTTTAACATTATGTTAATGAGGTCGAACATCAAGATATGTGGCAAATATAACCAAATAATTTGTGAGTGAATGCGGTATGATTTTCTACTAAGCATATTCTAACATTGCTTATTGTATCAGGCTTTTTTTCACTGACGTTTACACGAACTAATCATTCGAGACAGATCGTAGACACACATTCACTCATAAATCATGTAAAAGACTGATCCCTCATGGAAACCGTAGCATAAATGTACCAATTCAGAACAGAAAAATAACGAATTTCAAGAGAATCAATCACGTTTGGGATTTTAGGGACACGTGCACTCCAAAAGACAACGGTTGGTCTAGTTGTTCTTAGAGTACAGACGTCTTCCCACCGATATTTCATAAGTTTATATTGTGATGCACTTACTTGACTTGGAATGCCACAATGAAACGTATTTCACGCAGAGAATGCGGAGAAAAGTTAAATATAAAATAAAGGTTGTCCCAAATATCTAACCGCATTACCTTTGCCCTGATGCTCGACACTGCACACAAAACGAGCAAGAAAACCACAATACTTTTTAATTTTATTTGAAAAGAATTCTAATATTTTTAAAAATGAGCCGATGTCGCGAACTATTTTTACGAAACGTTGGCATAAATGAACACGATTTTCGTTGGTTTCACTTTGAATTTACAACACGAAAGAATTCATAACACAGTGGAACATTTTTGGGGTTATTGTCTGGGGGGTGAGAAATTCCAAGTCAGGGTGATGGTACTAGGTCAGTATATTAAAACCCTCAAAGGGTTTTGCGTTCGTATGTGCCATAACCTATAAACAAAATGCGACATAGATCAAGGAATTTTGAGTATATCTCGAACAAATTTTTGAAATTCATACCTTTACTTAATTTTGAATAAAAGCAGAACGCGTTAATCGATTTCTATGATCTATGTCGCATTTTGTTTATAGGTTATGTGACTTTACGTGAAAGTTATAAGACTCTACACGTTTTTCCGTTTGGGATTTATATGTTTTTAAAAAAAAAATTTTTTTTGGCAAACTTTTCTTCATAAATTTATTTCTAATTGCAAAAATGTTGATTTGGTAGAGAAACAGTATATTAATGGATTAAAGAAAATGTAATTATTAATTTTTCTCAATTTATTTCAGCAAAATCGAACTAGTCGTTCTCGAGCACATACGAACGCAAAACCCTTTGAGGGTTTTAATATACTGACCTAGTACCATCACCCTGACTTGGAATTTCTCACCCCCCAGATTGGCTGTTGTACTGGGTGTAATGACTCATAAAAAAATGATAAATTTAAAATTTAAACTAATTCGAAAATCGAAGGTTCATTGGTTCCTTTAAAGATCAAATCTGCGAAAACTTTGTATGTTATACTTCTCCAGGACTTGGTAGAAGTTTTATGAGGCCAATAATGGAATTTTTATGCATAGAAAATGAGTGTATTTGACCTTTGGCCTTCTCATTAAAAATTGCACAAAGAAAAAAATAACGTCCAGGCGATCACCGACGGCACTTTTCACTTTTTCTTCCCGTATGAACACTTACCCCAGCTTAATTTAGTCTGCTGGCAGACAGATTATTTTTAACTTATTTTAGGAGCAGTATAAGAGCTTGTGGGGTACAGGATGAGGAAGCGGTGCAAGTGATTGGGAACACTTGGTGCCAAAGCTGGGGAAGAACAGGTGGACCGTTAGCATATGGAAATAAAAGAGAATTTGACGCATTGTATACCTTTTTTGCATTGGCAACAACCTAAGAGAAACAGAATGACCTCAATTGCACTGCTCCAGCTCAGCGATCACCTACTCTTCGATCGAATAAGCTTTCGGAAGTAGATCACAACAAACAAAATTTGGAATTCGTGTAGTACTCGTATGTGCAACGCAAGGAAAAGCAGGAAAGCAGCGAATGAAACTTTAGAATTTAAATACATTCTTTCGTTGTAGATCTTATACCAACATGGGTTGATTTTTCTCCAACAAAAGCCCAATTAAGCAGAAATAAAAGAAAATTAATAAAAATATCCACACAAAAAATAAAATAAAAAAATAAGAAAGGAGAAAATCTCTCAGAGGCCTGGCGTAGGAGTAATAAGTACCAGCACTTTCACTGAGCTAATTCACTGATTTATTTTGGAACCTGAAGGTGTGCTCTCAGCAATCGTTCTTAACTATGATGAAGTCCCCGAGTTAAGAAAATAAAAAAGGAACTGAGAAAAATTATCCGCTTACTCACAAAAAGGCAAACAACGTATTATACATAAATACAAGCGAACAACAGTGTGAGATACAACAGAAAGTATCTGCAAGCGCCACTACTGGATTATTGATAGATCAGCCAAAACAATGGAAAGCTAATACCAATGACGGTAATACCTCAAGGAGGTTTTTCCTAAACCCGAAAATAACAGATGTTGATCAACAAATGACCTTTAGATTCAAAGTTATCCTAGTAGTGATCAATTGCAATAAGGAAATTAATGCTTAAAAGTTTGGAAAATATGCAAACAAAACAGCCGAAATGTTCAAATCGATATACCCATGGAAATCTATGCCATCAACCGCTCACAAAATACTAAATCATGGTAAAGATGTAATCCAAGACAATTTACTACCAATAGGTTATCTTTCAGAGTAAACTCAGGGAAAGAGGAATAAATATTATAGATATTTCAGAGAACACAATACTTAAAAAAATAGTAGAAAAGTGCAAACAAAGATTTGTACTAGTATAATATCCTCTTCACAACATCTGTCCCACATATCTCCTGTATTTGACACCAATGGAAATCGCCACGTTCGGAATTATCTGCAGAAGCAACACAACTTCTGGAGGATGGTTATGCTGGAGAACAATTTTTAAGTGATATTTTTCCCGAAATACAAAGCTAGTTTTAATTTTTAATGTTTAAGAATAAGTATTTATATATTTTATAAGTAATGGAAATAATTAAGAAAAAAGGTTTTCTAAATGTGAAATCAAAATATCAAGTGTAATTGTATAAAAATCTTCAAAAAATCTATAAATTTATAAATCATTGATGTGAATTTAATTAATATTCAGTCGTAAGAACATTAATATAATGTCAATATGTACTTGTAAATGAATTGCAGTACTTACCTTAAAAAAGTGAAGAACCTTTTCATCTTTCCAAAATGGTACTGCATTTTTTTAAAGGTTTTTAAAGAAGAAAAGTTATGTTGGTCCAAAGTCATATTTTTTTTCGAAACCAATATTTTAAAAAATAGTTACTACAGCCAAAGTATATTTGGTACAAATCATTAAAGATAAGAAACCACACTTGAAAACTAAAAAAAGAGTGCATTAGCTCTTTAAACAGTTCGAAAAAGTCAAAAAATTAGATCTCATTTTTTTCATTTTCAAAACCTATAAAAAGTGAATAACGGCGCATTTTATGCACAATTACTATAAAAAAACTTAAAACGAAACAAAAATTACTTTTATTTAAAATCGGAAAATACGAAAAGTAGGCAACTTCAAACTAATTTCTAAAATATATCCAACAGCCCGCATGTTAATGCATGTTAATAGCTCAAAATAATCCTTGAGTATTTGGCTACAATTGTCCATTTTACAGAACTCAAAAATATTTACTGTATCAAAAGATATAAAACATCGGCCGATGGAAAGCGATCCTAAACCACTACGTACCATGTAGACACCCTGTACCCCACTTACATGACTTTGCCATAAATTTACCTGGAAAGAAACTGCTTTGAAAATTGGATATGGTCAAGAGCTACATTTAAATACACGTTGAGGAAGCGGACATCCCAAAAACAGCATCACTACTCCAATAGACATTTTTGGGTTTACTTGAATGACATTCAGCTTGTGCAATGCTAAACTGACATTTCAGCATGAAATAAGTTTCAGGAGGTCTTGATTTTAGCTATGCCTATATTGACGATACATTAATAGCATCGCGGAATCTGGAAGAACGCAGACTTCAACTAAGCGAGTTGTTTGAGAGATAACAAAGTTTCGGAATTTACTATAAATGTGGCAAAATGAGAATTTAGTAAGCCACTTAACGCTTGCCTGAACCGCTAACACATTTACTAGAGACTTTTTTACATTGCTTGGAGTTAAAAAAAATGTCTTACGAAGGTTGCTATTTATATTTCGGGTCCGACAATAAAACACAATAGTTTATCAATGAAAATGGTTTTATTGTTTTTCAAAATATTCTCCTTTAAGATCAACAATTTTGTATGCGCACAATCCAATTTTCCAATCACTTTTTCCACTCGGATTGAGACACCTCCAAAACATGATTTTTGAACGCTTTAACAGCTGCTTCGGGCGCTGAAAAACGTTGACCACGCATTCTTTTCTTGAAGCTAGGGAATAAGAATAAGTCATTGGGTGCCAAATTAGGGCTGTACGGTGGATGGCCCAACAATTCGACATCTTGAGTGGTCAAATAGGTCATCGTTTCAGCTGATGTGTGAGAGGTCGCATTGTCGTGATGCAAAATGATACGTCTTCTCTTATTATCTTTCCTCATTTCTTCAAACACTGTTGGCAAACAGATGGTTGCATACCACTCAGAATTGACCGTCCTACGTTCCACTAAAGGCACTGTGGTAACATGGCCGGTTATACCGAAAAAAAACGCAATCATTTGCTTTCATGTTTTTCTTCCTCGAACAACTTTTGTTGGATTTGGCTCGTCTTGTACGGTCGATTGCTGTTTTGTTTCATGTTCATATGCATAGATCCATGATTCGTCACCTGTGACAATGTTATACACTGCCTTTGAGCTACAGCAGTTATCCTTTTTTAAATCTCTTTGCACCAATTTATACGAGCCTTTTTTGAGCATTCGTCAAATTTGTCGGTTTTGCTAATTGTCGTTTTTGCAAACCAAAGTTGGTTTTTCCCATTTCGAATGTAAATAAGACCAATATTCCAAAAATCTGTTGCTGATAAAACCGATAGCATTGGTTTTCATGGCGTCAAAGCATTTCTTCTTATCGTTTTCAAAGCCAATAGTGACAACATTGGTTTCCATGACAGCCCTGATTGCCCTGGGATTCAACGAGAACATTTTTTTTCACGGCCAAATGAACATCTTATTGATGCTTGTCATACTAATGCCCAAGGATGCCTCAATCTCACGGTATGTCACATGTCGGTCTTGCTTAATCAGTTTACGCACAGCATCGATGGTTTCTGGCAAAGTGATCGAAGTTGGGCGTCCTTCACGAAATTCATCCTGGAGCGAACGGCGTCCGAGACTGAACTCTTAGTACAGGCGTTTAACAGTGGTTTTCGATGGTGCTTTAAAAAGTTCCAAAAGTCGAAACAAGTTGATTTAAACACTCTTGTCTCGATAACCCACGCCGAAAATCGTAAAAAATCATCGCACGAAAATGTTCACGGGATAATTCCATTTTTTGACTGAGATTAATTTTTCAACACAATGTAAACAAAACAATTCACTACCAAAGGGCAAAACGTTCTAGGTGAAGTTATGATAAAAATGTCAAAGTCTCCAATGGAAGTTCCAGTTTGCATCTGGGAACACCAGTATTGTCAGGACCCGAAATATAAATAGCATCCCTTGTACTTTGTAAATTCGCCGGCATTTACGAGGTTTAAACCCTCAGCTGAAAAATTATTAGATGTTCTTGCCCGGGGTTTAACCGGGGGTTTCTGGAATGATAGTCGTGCACGTTAACCATCACACCACGGCGACGGAGAAACGACTCCAGAAATTGATATCGTGTTTAACATCAAGCGAATGTCAATGCTTGCTACCTTCGTTTTGAGATGCAAAAGGGCTTCAAGTGTGCTAAATGTGTGTGGTAAATTAAATTTCTCATTACGTTTGCAACGCCACGGAATATTGATCGGAGACCCCTTAATTTATATATAAGTATATTATTAATCTTAGTAAAATTCTAAGACGAACTTTACATGCTCGTCCATTCGTCCGTCCGTGTGTCTGTCGAAAGCACGATATCTGTCAAACGAATCAACAAATGTAAATGGGCGAAATCGGCCCTGGTGGCTAAGTTAACCTTTAACAGGACTATAGAAAGCTCGGTACAGAACACATTTTGAAGTATTTGCCTAACAAATCATAATTTTTTGTGAACGGACAATTTAAATGGTTACTGTAGTTGAGACGAACTGAATGTTGTGGACCAAAAAACTATCCGCATGGTCAATACGGGCTATCAAAAATTAATATGGATACATGAGTACATAAATCAAAGTAAATTTAGGTTGTTATACTCCTATGTACTGGGACAGGATACAAAATTGTAGATTAATCGATACAATTTGTATACCATCCAACGATGGGTGGATGGTATGCTAAAGTTGTCATTACGTTTGCAACACCACGAAATATGGAATGGATACTCTAGAAAATACTCGTATTATAAAATATTACACAGTACAGCACATGATTTCGGAACTCAATTCTGATAATTATTTGTGAAAGTAGTCAAGTTTTGTCAAGCAGTCGGTACATCAAATAATAATTTAATAATTGATTCAAAGTTAGTAAGTATCGTATAGGGGAATTTGTCACGTTTTAATTTAATTTAAAAAATTACAATTTCTTTAATCTGTTCATACAACGTTTCGCTACATAAGCAACAGTTTCGCAGTTATAAATAAATGTATGAGGAAAAAATATATTTTTTGCCTAAAAAATTAATGTTTTTTTTTGTAATTCATAAAAAATACAAAACGGTAAAAAAGTGTCAAGTACTATTACTTTCACGTAAAGTCACATAACCTATAAACAAAATGAGACATACGAGTAGATCAGGAAAATCGATTTACGCGTTTCGCTTTGCACAATTAAGTGAAGGTATGAATTTCAAAAATTTGCTCGAGATATGCACAAAATTCTTTGGAAAAAACATTGATGACTTTTTTATTGATTTTTTATTTTGCATGAACATAAACATTCCGATTCATATTACAGCTATTCTTACACAGAAAATATGAGATGTTTATATGTTATCTATGCATGGAAACATAGAACATTTTCAATTATTGTCACTATCCATGCTCACCTGAAAAATGTTGTACTGTGTTATTGATCGTCGTAATTCTAAGACGACTTGCCCTGTCCGTCCGTCCGTTTATCTGTTGAAAGCACGGAAGCGGTCAAAGGAATTAACCAAGGACCCTAAAAACTTGCATGATAATGGCTAAACGTAAGCTGTTTGTGACACAGATATGTGTACTCAATTTAAAGCAAACAGCTATAGCGCTTGGACGTATGGGCTGACGGGGTCCAAAAAACAAAAATTTCTTGCTCCATATTGTTGAAGTAACGGCTGGTGTATAGGTTCTGTCATGCCGAACTTAACGACATTTTTACTTGTCTTGTCAAAATTTCTCAAATAAAAAAATATTTGTTTACATCATATATACATAAACAATTCATTTAAACGTATACTAACCATAGAAACAAAAAGTAAACCTTCACCGTCCCTTCGCAACTGAAGCGCAAAAAATGGTACAAGCTTTGGGCCTCATAGGGCCATGCAACCTTCCCTAATCGCAGCCAAAACATTAAAATTACTCTATATTTGGACTTGTGGCAATATATATTACTCGCTCGTTTTGACCATGCCGTACATTTTTGGGACACATAAGCCAAAAAGTCCAGCAACCATGCCATTTTTAAGGTATTTAGTATATCCCCACTAACACTCACTAGTACCCATTATAACGATTGTCTGCAAACATAGAATTACTATTTGTTAAGCAAATACTTAAAAAAATTACTTCCAAGCTAGACATCTTTAGACTCTTAAAGGGAAAAGTTTTCCCCTAAGACGATTACGCCAATTTGCAATCCCAAACAGGTTATGGTCATAAGCCATTATCATATAAAATTTCAAGATCCCTGGTTGATTCGTTAGATGGCTAGGTCTTCGTAGAATTTTACGACGACCAGGAATATATATAGTTCATAGGGTCCCTGATCAATATTTTGTAGTGTTGCAAGCAAAACGTCAACATTAATATACCATCCACCTTCGGTAAAGTGTATCAGAGAAAATCATGTCGAAAAATAAACTGTTAAAAAATAATTTGGGCGTAGCGACTATAAATTATTGAGTGTGCATAAAAGCCAAACAAAAAAGGTCTTTGGAACCCTTGGGCTAATTCTATATTTTCCCAGCTTTTAAAAACAATGTCACACTTTGGATTAGTTATAAATTTTCATTATTATTTTGCATATTTGCATTTTTTTACAAATTTGGCCATAATAAAATGAGCCGAATACGAGTATTCTCTCACAAAATTAAGCCAAATTTTCAAAAATATGTGTATTTTTGACCTCATGCGAAAATGCCATCCTTATTTGATACCCACCTTTCCATATGTGAATGCCGTTTTTCGGGTGCCTCAACCATTTCTATCGTTTTGTCCCTAACTGCAAAAATAATGGATTTTATGGCCCCACTAAGAATGGATATGAAACATTTGTATTTTCTTGAAGAGATTTGAATGAAAATTGTTTGTTTATGATTGCATTTTGTCGACTTTTTGTGGAAACTTGTTTAACTATTTGTTAATTCCAAAACTAGTAAAAAAAAGTTAAAGTCGGGCGTATACCTTGCATTTCTGGATGTTCAGGAAAGCCGACTTAAAATATGTTTATCGAAGCCCTTAGAAGGGCTATGAATTCTGCTAGGTTTTTAAACTAATGCAGATTTGAATTTGTGAGAAAATTTCATTGTTTTTGAACAAAATGTGGGATCTTAACCTGAACAGATTTTCTCTAACTTCAAGCTTGTCCGTCCTTGGCATATATAACTTACTAGCGCTAAATTTCAGCAAGATTACATGTAATATGTGGCTCCTAGAGCTAAAGACATAAAATCGGATGAGCATATATGAAGGAGCTATTTTTAAATGTGGAACGTTTTTTTAAAATTCCAAAGCGTCCGTCCTTGGTTTAAAAAAACTACTTCTGCCAAATTTCATGAGCAAGAATGGCGACCTATCCTTTAATTACAAGCTTTAGATCTACAGCAGTCGGGCGGACAATCGAACAGACAGACATCGTTACATCGAATTGTTCGATTTAAATCGGCGCAAAAGTCGATCACCGCGTTTTTAACAAAAAGTCAATATATTAGACATTCTAATACGAGTATATTTATTACTACATGCTTAATTGAAAAAACAAAATGGTATATAACGCCCAGCATGGATTACATCAGAGACATATCCATAAATTAATTATAATGCAAATTCGAGTATGTATAAGTACAAAAATACTATTAGGCTTGGCTAAAAAAATATACACAACATAAACACTTTGTCTGTGCGCATTTATTTTTGTGTGGAAAATTGCGTGAAACATAAATGCTTTCATATTTGATTAGGTCATAGCAAACCCGATACAGTCAAACTTTCATTACTCGAATCACTATTATGCCCAAAAAAAACTTCGACTTACGGAGACTTAGAGTTATAGATTTTTTTTCGTGAAAAAAGCTTTTTTCAAAAAATGTTCCTATGCTTAATGATGAATATTGTATTTTTTGTTTAATACATAAAAACTATAACAAATAGAATAAAGTTAAGTAAAATATTCTGAAATAAGTGACTGAAAAGTAAAAAAAAGGCTCTAAATTGTCCAAAGCCTTTAAGTGGTCATCAGTTGTAGTGATATTCGTTTGCAAATACAGTAAAAGCTCTCTTGAGCGGACACTGACAGTCGCAGCGATTTTGTCCGCCTAAGGGAGATGTCCGCCCAATAGAGCGTTTAGGGAAAAATCAAAAAAAGAACCAAATAGAATGTTCCCACCACTAATAAAATAATTATTTAATAAATTTCAAAACATTTTGTAATACATTTTTATTATTAAAGTAAAATATTCACACACGCACACACGCACATTTCGCGATGCCATTCCGATTAAAAGTTGGACACAAGTGATCGTTTTCAATAAATGTTTATCAAAACAGTACAGCAAAAAAAAAATACATCCAAAGTAATGGTTAATCGCATAAGCTGCGGCATTTTTTGGGGGGAATTACAGCTAAACGCCCATTACTTGTCTGACGCATGTTGCTAGTCCCGACAGTGAAAAACAAAATGTTTGACGAAGTATGGGAATATGATTTCTTCCTTGCTTGTTTATAAATTTGTTCATAGTGATGAGAAACTGTTTAACAATTTGGGAGAGGGAAGAGAGCAACTCAACCACACAAACTCTAAATTATGGTTGTATGGGTTTGGCGTCCAATGATTTGAAAAATAGATAGAAATAGAATAGAGTTGTCCGCTCATGGGAGATGTTTTGTACCAAAAAAGAGCCCGCGTCCCTCCAAGAGAGCGTCCGCTTAAGCATGATTTCTTCCTGAAACAAGCCGAAAATTTTGGGACCAAGAAATTTGTCCGTATTCAATGTTCGGAAACATTTCTTCGTCATTTCTGGAAAGCGGATAAAAAGTTTCTTCCACCGAACCCTCGGAATCAGTCTCCGTTGCGCTTATGATTAAATATCCTCTTATTCAGTGCAATAATGCTCAACAGTATCATCATCTGTAGGAAAGCCAGTTGTGCGAAGCTCATTATCTGCTTTAATATAATCCTGAAGAGTACCGCTTAACCATGTTTTAATTAGCTTCAATTACATTTTCATATTTATTAATACGACGTCAATATTCCAAGCTTACATGATCGATGCAATCCATACCGTCAATTCCATGCGAAATCGATCCCTTTTTACAAGTAGGTCTTCGATTTTGACGAAATTTTGTACATTGGTTAATTAAATAGAGGTTTACAAAATTTATTTTTATAAAAAAATGGTAGATCGTTATTATGTTGGCTAATGGAACAAAATAAAGTTTTGGGTGGCCACGCTTCTACTTTTCGAGTAAAACTTATATGTTTAAATTTTTAGTCGGTCGGTCTCCACATTATTTTCTATTCATAATGTATGAGGATTTTTATTGGTAAATGGTTAGTATGTTGGCTAATGACACGTTAAAAGTTTTTCGTAGCCACGCTTTAATTGTTCAAGTTATGAATTAAAATGTGCAACGGTCTCCACAATATTTTTCAACACTTTAAAATTAGACAACTCTAACTTTGGTTTCATTCGTGATTTATGCGGATTTTTTTTTTATATTCTTTAGAAATATCTTCAGAGTCATAAAAAGCATTAAAAATGTTGATATTTAAAAAATTTACATTTTCCATTTATTTTTCTGGTAATATTTTATATTATAGTACGGTGTTTTAAAAAAACGTATTGAAAATGTTGCAACTGCTGTAATTTTCAGAGTTCTGAATTTTTTTAATAAACCCAAACTGTATTTTTTTAGAACGCCAAAGTGAACTAATGAACAAAATTTCGTCAAAATCGAATACCAACTTGTAAAAAAGTGAACGGTTTCACATGGATAATTGTAATGTCCGCTTGCCTCTACTCTATACGTTTTGGTACCTTTCTTTTACAATAGAAAACTTTTAAGTTTTGAATTAATTCCTGATCAAGCGGCTGTAATTTAGAGTTTATATTCGGTGAAAAAACAAACTGCCAATTCAATGGGCTTTAAGTTTTCTTTGTACGTCTTTTGGGTGTGCTGGACAGGCATCAATAAACAACACGCAGAAAAAAAGTATGGTTGGGATAACAAAATTCGAAAGCATCATACTATTGTTGGTTATATGGTTGTGACACAACAATACTATAATCATCACAACAATAGTATGGTTCACTACTATAATCCCCTCAACAATATTATGGTCCTCACAACAATAGAATTATTCACACACAACCATACTATGATCCCCACAAGCATATTATTATTCACACTCAACCATACTATGATCCCCACAACCATATTATTATTCACACTCAACCATTCTATAATCCCTACAACTATATTATGATCCTCATAACCATAGCATGTTTAACATACAACCATAGCATGATCCTCACAACCATAGCAAGACTCACACACAATCATACTATAATCCCCAATATTGTTTGTAAGTATTGAATTGGGTTGTTATTAAAAAACAGAGATTTTTATTAAGCAAATTATGTAAAAATACATTAAACTCTTAATAATACGAGTAATTTATTTACGAGTAGAAAAAATGCACTCATTAAAAATATTTAATTTACATAAAATTTGGCAACAATACTATTGTTACATTTCAACAATATTAATATTATCGCAATCATATTATTGTTAAAATAAAATTCAAAAAACAATACTATGGTTGCCAATATCATACTTTTATTGCAAAGAACATACCATTGTTGCTGTGACCATATAGTAACCATAACTTTTCTCTGCGTGAATATTTTTTTTGAAAGAGGAATTACTTCCCGAGCTAATACGATCTATTGTTGGTCAAGGGAAGGAAAAGTAAGTCAACGAAGCTAAATAAATCACATCAGCGACTTTTCAATTATGTGTGCTGCCGACATGGCCTCTACTCACGCAGAGAAAACACATGGTTACTACATGGTCACGGCAATAATAATATGTTCTTCGCGATAAAAGTATGTTCGTCGCAACCATAGCCTTGTTAACTGAATTTATTTTGACAATACTATAATTGCTGCAATATTAATATTGTTGAAATGTAACAATAGTATTATTGCCAAATTTAAAAATTAAAATATGGTTGAAGTAACAATATAAATATGGTTGGTGCGACAAAAGTATTGTGTTTTGCGTTTTATGTTAACAATAATATGATTACGGCAATCATACTGTATGGTTGTATTTTTTTGATTTAAATATGCTTTTTAGAACAAATGTTATTGTTACGGATCTAAAATTTTTTAAACAAGCTGCTTTGGCTTTGTTTAACTAAAATTTTTTTAATAAAAACGCTTTCTTTATTTAAACTTATTTTTTCTACTGTGAAATAAATCACTCCTATTATTTTGAATTTATGTTTTTTTTTTAAATAATTTTCTAATTCAAATCTTTTGTCGACAACTTAAACAAATTCTAATAAATTATATTGGAGATCATAGTATAATTGTGTGTCATCATACTATGGTTGTAGGGATCATAACATGGTTGCGTGTGAATCATACTATGGTTGTGAGGATCATACTATAGTTGTATGTGAAACATACTATGGTTGTGAGGATCATACTATGGTTGTGGAGATCATAGTATGGTTGAGTGTGAATCATAATATGGTTGTGGGGATCATAGTATGGTTATGTGTGAATCATACTATTGTTGTGAGGATCATAGTATGGTTGTATTTGAATCATACTATTGTTGTGAGGATCATAATATTGTTGTAGCGCAACCATATACCCAACAATAGTATTATCCTTCTCAAATATTGTTACTACAATCATACTTTTTTTTGCGTGCTCGTTTAACGATTTTGAATTGATTTTGAATATGCGAAGTAATATTGTCGAAGAGTGAGACACAAGCGACTCACTGAAACAGTTCCTACCATATCGACAGACTGTCCGACTGACGTTTTTCAGTACGAGAACTTTTTACTTTCGTTCATACACACAAAAGTTTCTATTTATAGAACAACGTTTTTTTCGCCCTGTACTTTGAAAGTGCTTATTCAGTTTAAGAACCCATTCTTCAAAATATTGGCCTGTCAACCACGCCTTGGAATTTACCTTATACTCAACGAGTAATCACTTAACACCACGACAGCCCCGAGTTTTTTTTTGCTGCCAGCATTCAAGTTATCCTCTGCTTCTTTTTTGGCTCCGTGGCATCTCTGGTTTTTAAAAGTCAAAGTTTTGTCATTAACGTCATTGCTTTCACTGCACGCTATTTTAGAACCCACACGATGTAAAAAATGGTTAATTTTATGTTTTAATCATCATCAATTGAACGTTTGATTCAATACCTCTGCCTCCATTTATCAAGCCAACCTGTGCTTGCATTAAAATTTCCATCGCCAAAACGCTTTGCAAACTTCATTGCCTTACCCCTTTAAAGTTTCTCCAGTTTTTGGCATGTTTTGAACAGCTTTGGCGATGTTTTGAAATAGTGGAGTTTTTATCCTTTTACTACCTATACGAAATCCAGGTTGAAACGACGAGATAATTGTCTCCTTATTTTTAAAAATCGTTGAGACTGACTAGGTGATATGCCACATTTTTCAGCAGTTTTTTTCTTCTTTAATCCACGTTCTACTTCCTTGATTAGTTTATACTTTCTTCAATTGACAAACATAAACAAATACTATAAGTGACATAAACAAATACGATCTTATGTACATACACTTGTCGTCAAACGCGACTGATATTAATGCAAACTAAGCATTAGATGAACAAAAGGGATTTCGCCGAACAAAAAAGCATTCAAAATAAACAAGCATACTCGTTTAACGGCGCCGCACAGTGGCTGAAATCGTTTTTCGTTGGCCAAAATTCTGTAACTTTGAACCGATCAAAATATTTAAGTTATTTTTTTTTTAATGGATAGATATTTAGTTCAGCATGACTCAGCTTTATTTACATTAAAATTAATTGATGACTTTTTAAGGAATTCTAGGTCAAATTTAAACTTTTGATTTTTTTGAACTTTTAGATGAATTGTTGGTTTATTATTTTTTTATTTATTAAAAAATTTAATATTTGGATATTAATAATAATTATAAATATTTTTTGTAATAATGGAACTTTTTAATGTTACACTCAAAAAATTTTTTAGACTCAAAAAAATATTAAAATCAACTGGAGATTTTGCTATTATTACAGAAAAATTAAAAATTGTTTGCTGTCAAATTTATATACACTTAAAAAACGTTTATATTATCTAAAAATCTTGCTATTACTACAGAACTTATTTTTTTTTGCTGTCAAATTTGGTAATTTTAAAAAACATTTTTAAAATAAAAACTGCAATTTAATAGCATTTGTAACAATGGTTGGTTCTGTTTATTATTATTTTTTACTAATACTATGTTTTGCGTACTTAAATAACAATGAAACGCAATTATAATTATTATTCATTTGACTCAAATATTGATCGCAAATATTCCATATTTTGTTTTTCTTCTGTTCTTTAGTAGTTTTTTGGCTTCTTCATCTAAATCCCGATGTTCCACTTTCCATTGATTGCGAATACAGGAGATGAACGGATCTGACATTGCAAAAAATATATTTAATAGATCTTCATTTGTGGAATTTCGTGAAATTTTTCTAGTATTGTGCTCTCTACTCGCAGAGAAAAGATATGGTTACACTATGGTCACCGCAACAATAATATTTTCTCTACGATAAAAGCATGTTCGTCGCAACCATAGTTTTGTTTTTTGAATTTCATTTTGACAACAGTATGATTGCGACAAAATTACTATTGTTGAAATGTAACAATAGTATCATTGCCAAATTTAGAAATGAAAATATGGTTGTAGGAACCATATATACATGGTTGGTGCACAAAAGTATTGTTGTTTAAAAATTACGTTAACAATAATATGATTACGGCAATCATACAGTATGATTGCGACTATGAACATAACAAAACAGGTTTTACAGAGCATACATGTATGTGTGTGAGTATGTTTTTTTGATATACAAGAAAAAAACAGATACACACGATACAGTGAATGGTTGTGGTCCATTAACAAAAAACAACAACAATCGGATGGTAGTTCGAGGGATTTTTATTGTGTTTACTTTGTTCGGTGAAATACTCTAAACCGACTGGTTCTCGTTTATTTAAAATCTATCTGCACTTAAGTATACAGCCATTGAACATGGTTTAATCACATTCGTTACTTGGTGACTACGGATGGAGAAGTAGCATTCACCCCTGCTTGCAACTAAAAGTATTTTCGACTGCCGTTGGAATATATGCTTATTGAATGAAAGGTTCAATTAAAACATGGCCTCAAATCTGGCTATGAAATAATTGTTATGCAATTTAAAATAACTTGTTTGATAAAAATCTCTATTTTTGAATAACAACACTCAATCCTAGTAAATATTTTTTTTTAATCATACTATGGTTGTCCGGATAATAGCATGGTTGCGTGTGAATCATAATATGGTTGTGAGGATCATACTATGGTTGTATAAGAAAAGTACTATGGTTGTGAGGCTCATAATATGGTTGTGGTAATAATAGTATGGTTGAGTGTGAATCATACTATTGTTGTGAAGATGATAGTATGGTTGAGTGTGAATCATACTATTGTTGTGGAGATCATAGTATGGTTGAGTGTGAGTCATACTATGGGTGTGGGGATCACAGTATGGTTATGTGTGAATTATACTATTGTTGTGAGGATCATGATATTGTTGTGCCACAACCATATACCTAACAATAGTATGATCCTCTTCGAATATTGTTATCCCAACCATACTTTTTTTCTGCGTGTTTAAAATCTGTAATCCTTGTTCCCTTTTCCCTGAGCCTCCTCTGATAGTTCTCCAAGTGGCACCTTATGATATTTAATACATCTTCTCCGTGGTAAAGGATTTTGTGAACTGTTGCAGACATATTTCTCTATGGGTAGTTGGTTGTATATATTTTTGCAGTTTCCTTTGCATAATCTCCAAATTTTTAAGAGTCAAATTCGTCATTGCACGCAAGTACTTCTAGGATTATTTTAAATCTGAAAATAAGGCTTAAGTCCACTCCTGTTATTTCTGTTTCTGGATTTGAAAAGAATATTCTTGCGTTATTGCCATCATTTGTATTGCCTGAACCTTGTTTTGGCTGATCTATAATCAGTCCAAATTTCCGATATTCATCTTGAACATGTTTCTTTTTTGAACTTCTTAAATCTTTGTTTTGTTTCCTGGTTTTTGTTTCTAAAATACTCTTCGGCCAGTTCTTTACAACTGAAGCTCTTTTAGGATTATTTTAAATCTGAAAATAAGGCTTAAGTCCACTCCTGTTATTTCAGATTCTGTTTCTGGATCTGAAAAGAATCTTCTTGCGGTATTGCCATCATTTGTATTGCCTGAACCTTGTTTTGGTTGATCTATAATCAGTCCAAATTTCCGATATTCATCTTGAACATGTTTCTTTTTTGAACTTCTTAAATCTTTGTTGGTTTCATTGTTTCTTATTGATCCTGAAGACCTGAAATCGAAATCATAACTGATTTTTAGTATGTGTTCCATAAGTCGTAATCTTGCATGTAGTGGTGGTAATCCAAATTCATATGCATCGGTATTACCTAATGATTTTGTCGGGACTTGATTAAATTGGGTTAATGTTGCTTGGCATATAATGCAGCTGGATGCAGCCTTCGTGTTAGTCAAAGCCTGACCTACTTTTCCATCTATCATTGTCAGCACTAATTGTAGCTTACTTCAATTTGCTACCCATCTTACTGTAATTGTTATGACTGTAGTTTTGCAATTTGGGCCTTGATATCACTAACTTCTTTCATGTTTCTTTTTTGAATTCAAATTTGATTGGCCTGCAGAATTTCGTAAAAGGTGGTGTCTCATTTTTCCAAATATCCATTGTTTGCGTTCTACTAGTCGAAGGCTCTGAATCTTCCAAAATCGTTTTCAATCGCAATGGTACAAATGATACCATGAACATATCTGAGTCCGAAATAATTCCAGGTACAACTTGTTTGTATTGTTTTTGTCCCGAAGAACCAGCACATCCCCATTTACGAAAAAGAATTAACTTTGTCTTTCCATATTTCTTTAACTCATTTCCTGTTATTGATTGTAGCAAGCGTTCGGCTGGGTGATCAAGTAAAGATTGTAGTTGTACCTCTGCCGGAATTGGTGTGATTGTAATAGTGTCCTTTGATGGCAAAAAGTCCATTTTAGCAGCGGTTATGTGATGATATGCTGGATACAAATTTGATCCCTTTTCAATTGCACACAATCTGAGCTGAATATATTGCTGTTTTGTTAATTTCAAATCCAGAAATAATGCTAATGCCTCCTCATTTGTGAACTGCTTTGCATCGCTCAGAGATGGTATACTTTTAAGAATCCGTCTTGTTCTCACTGGACTAGCTTTAACTACTTTTTCAATGATATCCACTTTTGTAAATTGGTTCTGTGATCGTAATTGATGTAGGAAAGATTCTTTAGTATTTGTACAACCAATTTCATCGTTAACATCTTTAAGTTTCCGCCTCTTAGATCTATCGCTGCAGTTGTCCAATGATTAGCGTAGTCTTCCAGCCTTATCTTGTTTTGCTGTTTCTGCAGCGACAGTAAGTTTGGTTCTAACCAGTTTGAACTTTTTATATAAAACTTTTGTTTACTGTAGCTAACTTCTTTGAAACGTTTTTTAGTGCTTTGACGAAATTAGATATTTGTTCTTGTATTTCGGTGCTACACGAATTTAAGTTTAATTTTATTTTAACGTAACTTTCCTGGTTTTTATTTCTAAAATACTTTTCGGCCAGTTCTTTATAACTGAAGCTCTCTATATTTTTCTGAATATTTTTATTTGCGTCTGTTATGTTTTATCACTTGCGAATATACGTCCGTACACTTAAAGGATTAACTTATTACTGAGTAAACACTTATCGAATTCGTAATTGTATAGATTTTTAGATACATGATATTCACACATTGATTTTTAATATCATAGCAGGTAGTACTAAAATTAAACAAAACTGCACTTGTTACCAAGACCTTAATATCAGGTAAAACTAATTAGTATCTCGCCAATATGGGGTTGTTTTTATCCTTAGTGGTTTAATGTTGCGATTATTGACACACTTATAAAATTGTTTATGAATTTGGTTGACCCTAAAACTTGAAAAGAGGTAAATTAAGAAAAAGATCAAATGTCTACTGTAGAGCCTATTGTGATAATTCTATGACTATATATGTGACAGCGTGAGAAAGGGAACTAAGGGTAAAAAATTCAATTTTCATTTTTTTTTTTCTTTTTTTGATGTGGACAACATCTGAGCATCGAATGAAACCGATCCCATTCCCATGCCCCAAAAGTGTTCCCTCCTAGAGATATGCGCATTTTAGGGACCTAATCTTTAAAATGGCTCTCCTGAACAAAGCTGGTTTTTAACCTTAGGTCCCTTTCTATTTTGCGCGTCACATATTGTGATAATTGTTTGACTATTTTTTGCTGATCAAAACAAAGCCATAAAACCCTTTCGCAGGTATTATATTTAATTATTTCATTATAAGCTATAAAATACCTAAAGAACATATTTAATACACCATTGTACACGAGTACTTATAGGGCTCTTTAAATTATCGTAATTTGAATTATTTTTTTGAGTAATTTCACTAAAATGAAAAAAAGGTACGGGTCGTCGTCGGTACAAAAGTATATATCGTATAGGGTTAAAGAAGACACTTTCACATTTCTCCGGGCGGTACACGTTTCTTGTTCCCTTTTGTTCCCTACACGCAGAAAAAAAGTGTAGTTGGGGTAACAATACTGGAATAGCATCATACTATTGTTGGTTATATGGTTGTGGCACAACAATATTATGATCATCACAACAATAGTATTGTTCACACACAACCATAGTATGATCCCCATAACAAAATTATGGTCCTCACAACAATATAATTATGCACACACAGCCATACTATGATCCCTACAACCGTACTATTATTATTCACACCCAACTATACTATGATCGCCACAGCCATAATATAATCCTCACAACCAAAGAATGTTTCACATACAACCATAGCATGATCCTCGAACCATATTATGGCTTACACACAACCATGCTATGATCCCCAAAATTTTTTTGTAAAGATTGGGTTAAGTTGTTTTTCAACAATAGAGATTTTTATTAAGTAAGGTAAGTTATGTAAAAAAACATTAAACTCTTTATAAAACGAGTGATTTATTTAACAGCAGAAAAAATTCATTTATTAAAAATATTTCTGTTATAATAATCGGTAGTTTGTTTTTAAAAAGTTTAATTTATATATAGAAAGTACTATTATTGCGTAAGATTCGTAAAAATAATATTGTCAAATTATAAATAAATTGCCGTTATCATGTTATTGTTAACATAAAACCCATGAAAACAATACTTTTGTCCCGCCAACCATATTTATATTTTTTTAATTTGGCAACAACGATATTGTTACATTTCAACAATATTAATATTGCCGCAATTATACTATTGCCAAATTAAATTTAAAAAACAATACTATGGTTGCGACAGCCATACTTTTATTGCAGAGAACATACTATTGTTGCCGTGACCATATAGAAACCATATTTTTTCTCTGCGTGTAGAAGTTCTATTCCACTAAAGTTTAAATTTAAGAAAAATATAGTAGTTTCATAAATATTTCATAATGCCCCTAATATTAAACGCTAGAGCTGTGACCACTTACAACAACTAAAGACTATAATCCACCAACATTATAAAGAAAAGACCGCAGGCCATTGTCGATGATAGCTTGCGAGTAGTAACCATTTATTCTTAATAAAAAAAACACCTTTTTCTAAAAATTAAAAAAAACAGTTGAGTTTGACAGCATGCCACGCCCACAATTTGCAATAGTTTAGCCTAATTTGTTGGCGTAAAAATTTAAATAATCGGTGACAAATAAAATTTCACTTTTGGCCAACGAAATCAAAATTTAGTCACAGTGCACCGTAGACCAATATAGAGCAAAAGGAAGAAAGCACATTACTTCGAGTTATAGAACTTATGTGTATGTATGTATGTATGTATGTACTTTCGATCGAGAATCAAAAACTTCGGCTAATGGAAGGCGAATTGTAAGTTATTTACTCTAAATGCTACTGCCAGCCCATTTAGTTCGAGTTAGAGAAATTTCGAGTTACGGGAGCTCGGCTGTATTTATTGATTAGAAATCAAGACACTAATTTCGGAAAAGCCAAAGAGTCTCATCCTTGAATGGATGCCGTGAAACCTCACCTCCTAACAAGCTATTTTAATTTCTTACAGACGACCGAAGAGAACATTTTTTAAATGTTTGTTGGCTAAAGGATGGGTTTGATGTGTTTAATGGTATGAAGTTAGCTTCCGATGCTTCCCCGTCATTTTTTTGGGAGCATTGGAAACAATGTCTGCTGCTGAACAATTCGCTTGTAAGGGATACCAAATACTGATAGATGTAGATGCACCATTAGATACCCGTCCAGGTACTTACGATGAGCTTCGAGGTACTCTGAATGCCAAATATTTTCTGAAGAAGTACGAGTATTTCGAGCAAAATCAATCAAAAATGATAGAAAAGGAAGATAAGTCGACGAGCTCAAACAAAATACTGTTGGCAGAAAATATGGTGTTAAAGGCTAAAGACACCAAAAGAGAAAGCATCGAAGTCACTACCGCTTCGCAGAGCGCTAAGACACTATCAGGACTCGCAAGCAATCACCAAATAAAGATCTACTCGGAAGATGAAAAGCAATTGATCATGAAACTTCACTTTAAATGCCCAAAATCCATGCCATATTTTAGGGATGAGCAAGGCTCTCGGTTGCCATCTAAGTCGACAGTTCGCTACTGGATACCCATTGAACATTTAAACCCCGGAATTAACTTTTTGGTGGTGGAGAGTTTAAAAAAATGGTACAGGACATGGAACTCAGAGAAAGGCATGCGAAATGTATCTACGATATGAGATGGAGTACAACATTGAGCTGGACATATACGAAGGCTTAGAGGACGAGCATCACATTGACGCTGTAGTTTCCCGAATTAATCTTACCCTTCGTCAACTTTACAACACAGACTTTGTGCTACCACTTTATGCTAAGAAACAGTTAGTGCATGCCTTAGTAATGTCTAGTATCCTTTATTGTATAGAAGTATATGCTGGGACTGCAAAAAATATATGAAAAAAATAATGATTGCTTTTAATTCAGCTCAACGACTCACATGATACAAATAGCGCAGCATCATGTAAATCGTTTTTCGCATATTCAACCGTTTGTAAAACAATTTTTAGGTTGTTCATTTGATCAACTTGTTGACTTACTGTGTTCTTATGCTGTTTTATAAGATCTACAGAAACCAATGACAACAGTACCTGGTTCAGTTGTTCACATTCACGCGTTCCACTCGTAGTAATCAATTAATTATTCCCAGAGTTGAATGCTTGTTAGGAAAATCTTTTCAAGTCAGAGTTGCTCGCGTGTTTAACGAGCTACCTGATTATCTAAAAACGTTTAATATATCCGATTCAACATTTCGCAAAAAGCTAGTTATGCACTTTGAGTGCCAACATTTATTTCCTTCCTGTTTTCTTAAAATTGGGTACATTTACTTATGTTTTTGATTGTCATGTCATATATTTGCTTAAATATGTACAACGTTTTTGAATTCTTATTTATGAGTATTCTATATATATTTTTTTACTACTATTATTGTGTAACTGTTAAACTTGATTTTTTCAATACTTTAAAATGTTTCTTAAGATTAATTTTATCTAAGCTGTAGTTTACTGTAATTACACGCAGAGAAAAAACCTGGTTATAATATGGTCACGGCAATAAAAATATGTTCTTCGCAATAAAAGTATATTCGTCGCAACCATAGTATTGTTTACTGAATTTAATTTTGACAAAAGTATGATTGCCGCAATATTAATATTGTTGAAATGTAACAATAGTACTATTGCCAAATTTTATAATGAAAAAAAGTATTGTTTTTTAGGTTTTATGTTAACAATAGCATGATTACGGCAATCATACTGTATGATTGCAATTTTTTGTCATGTAAAAATGCTTTTTTGAACAATGTTGTTGTTACTGATGTAATGTAATAATAGTACTTTTTATATGGAAATTAAAAATTTTCAAACAAACTGCTTTGGGTTTGTTCAACTAAAATATTTTTAATCAGAACGCTTATGTTTTTTTAAACTGATTTTTTCTACTGTTAAATAAATCACTTCTATTATTTTGAATTTAATGTATTTTCAAATAACTTTCATAATTTAAATCTGTTGTTGACAACTTAACCCAACTCTATTAAATAATGATTCAGGTTTTGGAAGCCAACATTACGCGTGTCATTAAAGCCATACCGGTCGAAATGCTCGAAGGAGTCATTCAAAATTGAATACTTAGAATAGAAACCCTGAGGCGTAGTTGCGGCCAACGTTTATAGGAAAAAATAATTTGGGGATCATAGTATACTTGTGTGTGATAATACTATGGCTGTAGGGATCATAACATGGTTACGTGTGAATCATACTATGGTTGTGAGGATCATAACATGGTTGCGTGTGAATCATACTATGGTTGCGAGGATCATACTATGGTTGTGGATATCATAGTATGGTTGAGTGTGAATCATACTATGGCTGAGGGGATCAGAGTATGGTTACGTGTGAATCATACTATTGTTGTAAGGATCAAAGTATGGTTGTGAGGATTATAGTATGGTTGTTTTCGAATCATACTATTATTGTGAGGATCATAATATTGTTGTTCCACAACCATACACCCAACAATAGTATTGTCCTCTCCGAATATTGTCACCACAACCATACTTTTTTTCTACGTGTAGCTTTATTTTTCTTATTCAACTCCTGCCAATTACTATGTATGTGCACTGGAGTGCGTAGCCAATATATGTGACGCGCAAAATAGAAAGGGACCTAAGGGTAAAAACCAGTTTTGTTCAGGGGAGCCATTTTAAAGATTTAAATACGTGTATCTTTGGTGTAGAATCGTCGACTTCACTTTCATAAAACGCGCATATCTCTGGGAGGGAACACTTTTGGGGCATGGGATCGATGCTCAGATGTTGTCCACATCAAAAAAAGAAAAAAAAAAAAACGAAAATTGATTTTTTTACCCTTAGGTCCCTTTCTCTATGCGCTGTCATATATTGCAAATGCACCCTTTCAGAAATTAAAAATGCTATGTTTTAAAGGGAATCCCAAAATATTTGGGCTCTATTTTAAGATCGTTTTTTTATTTCGATCCATTTATTTAACAAATTGAAAAGCTGTTATAACTGACTCAAGAGGCCTCTTGCATCAATTCTTTAAAAGAAGATAATTGTTTATTACAAAATGGCAAAGTGACATTAAATGTTGTGGTTGTCCACTGCTTTAATCGCATTTTCGGGTCCTTGACGACCGTTATCATAAAGATAATTGGCTGTAATTGTTGAAGGGAAGGGAATTTTAAGACCAAGTTCTCACCAAACGTTTAAAAAGTATTGTTGTTGGTCTCACTTTTCGAGATTTCTTCAAACAATTGCCAACAAAAAACCATCACATGGAAGCCATCAGTAGATTTCTTTGCCCCTAGCTGGCAGCATACGTGAGCTATAACAATTTCAAAACTCTGTGAACACTGAGATTTCCCTTCAATAAAATTCGAATTTACAATTTTGGTCCATAAATGCCAGTCTGTCGACTCTGAATTAAAAATTTTTTGAAATTTGAGGTTTGTACTTTTTAAAAATCATTTTCATAAAGTTCAAAATAAATCGGTTTTATTTAATTTTAGGGTGTCCTTGGTTCTTATTTACTCGTATTACTGCTTATATTATTTCCGTATTAAAATAAAAAAATGTTTAAATTATGTTGAAATTGTCTGAAAACTTCGCATCGTTAATATCTCAGGCGGTAAATAAATTTTAACATTAACTTAGTACAAAGTCCATGTTCTAACACCGCTCTATTATATAGGGTATATAGGGTAAAAAATATAAAAATTCAAATCAAGTGTGGAATCTTTATTGGTAATTTGAAAGGACATTTTATGGCATTTATTTTCTGATAATAATTACCTTCAATTGTTGGCAACTGTATTATGGAAATGAGCGTTTGGTGAGAAACGGGAAGATCCGCTGTTTTCGAACAAAATTTTGGTTAGTAATGAGGCCCATTCCTGGCTCAACGGCATAGTCAATAAACAAAATTGCCGCATTTGGGCTGAAGAGCAACAAGAAGAGGTTCAAAAGGTGCCATTATGCCCAGAAAAAACCACGGTTTAGTGCGGTTTTTAAGCTGGTGGAATCATCTGTGCATATTTTTTCAAAAATGATGATGGCCGGAACGTAACCGTTAATGGTGCTCTCTATCGCGCCATGATATCTATATTTATGCTACCTGAAACTGAAGCCCGTAATCTTGACGACACTTGGTTTCAACAGGACGGTGCCACTTGCCATACAGCTGCTCAAACAATGGATCTATTGAGAGGCCATTTCGAAAGTAGCTAATTTCACGTTTTGGACTGGTGAGTTGGCCGCCTAGATCGAGTGATATCACACCTTTACAATTTTTTTTTGGTGTTACGTGAAGTCCGAAGTCTATACTGACAAACCAGTTATGATTCAGGTTTTGGAAGCCAACATTACGCGTGTCATTAAAGCCATACCGGTCGAAATGCTCGAACGAGTCATTCAAAATTGAATACTTAGAATAGAAACCCTGAGGCGTAGTTGCGGCCAACGTTTATAGGAAAATCGAGAATGTTATTGGCTGATTTCACTGTGGAACATTTTTGGGGTTATTGTCTGGGGGGTGAGAAATTCCAAGTCAGGGTGATGGTACTAGGTCAGTATATTAAAACCCTCAAAGGGTTTTGCGTTCGTATGTGCCAGTTTTACCAAAAAAAATTTTTTTTTTTTTTATTTTTATTATTTTTTATGGCCAGAAGTCTGGAGTTATTGGGGAAAATTTATAAAAAAGGCGATAAATGACACTTTTTTGAATAAAAACATATATCAATATTCTTGTCAAAATGGGATACCTTCACTTAATTGTAAATAAAAGCAGAACGCGTTAATCGATTTCTATGATCTATGCCGCATTTTGTTTATAGGTTATGTGACTTTACGTGAAAGTTATAAGACTCTACACGTTTTTCCGTTTGGGATTTATATGTTTTTAAAAAAAAAATTTTTTTTGGCAAACTTTTCTTCATAAATTTATTTCTAATTGCAAAAATGTTGATTTTGTAGAGAAACAGTATATTAATGGATTAAAGAAAATGTAATTATTAATTTTTCTCAATTTATTTCAGCAAAGTCGAACTAGTCGTTCTTGAGTTATGTCAAACTACGTTTTTGCCAACATTTTACAACTAAGCGAAAAAACATCAAGATAAGGAAAAAATGTAAAAGGTCATAAAAAAACTGGCACATACGAACGCAAAACCCTTTGAGGGTTTTAATATACTGACCTAGTACCACCACCCTGGCTTGGAATTTCTCACCCCCCAGATTGGCTGTTGTACTGTGTTTTTAATGACGTTTTGAAACCGGTACAGTTCAAGAATTCTAGCAGCTATGGCGTAACATTTGAGGAATCGCTTAATTTTTAAATCGCGAAGTTCTCTCGATCTTCGTTTCTTAAGGCAATTGTCTATGAAGGCTAAAGATCTGATTCTGCTTAGCTGCGATGGGTCCGAGCGCAGACACAATGCCAAAATAATGCCTAGCTTGTCTATATGTTAGACCCAACCTTGCATTTAATATTCTGAGAAACAAAATGGGAACTTCTTTCAGTAAGTTGTACACAATTTAATATTTATACTTTACTCACTAACCGAACCCTACTGTTAGTGCTGACTTCAAATCACCTTTGGCAGGGTGCAATGCAATGCAACTTCGATAGTCCGGACATGCGCTAATCCGGTCACTCCAATAATTTGGACGCTCCTACATTTCGGACAATTTAAAATCTACAATCCGGATACATGTTTTCTACGCTCTCATATTTGAACTATGATTCACCCTTTGCAATGTCAATAATTCAATTTCGGTTCTTTCTTGTTTCGTACCAAGTGCTATGCTTTTAAATAATAAGCGTAAAACACTATTTTACAAAGTCTTGATGAGGAAAAATCTATTAGGCATGTTGCGGAACAATTCAATGTTGCGAAACAATTCAATGTTGCCAAATCAACGATTTGCGACATTAACAAAAATAAGAAGAAGATAAAACAATTTGTTTGGAACACCTTTAATGGAGCCGGTAACATTTGAACCAATATAATGTATTAAACTATTTTCATAACTAACTCTCATTTAGGAAATAAAAAAGTTATGAAAGAAGCAAAAAAATCCAGAGGAAAAGGAAGCTCTTCTTCACATGGTTTTTGCAACAAAAAAGCAAACATATCCCGATTTCATCAGAAATTTTAAAAATTAAGACAAATTCTTTTGCGGGGAAGGACGATTTTTCAGCGAGCTCAGGCTGGTCAGATTATTTTAAGTTACGGCAGTCGTTTTAAAAAAATTTGTTTTAAAAAAGTTTCTAGTTGAAAGAGCCTTTCAACAAAAAATTTGTCGACATTGTTGCTGAGATGGATTTGAGTGAAGAGCAAGTTTACAATGCAGATGAATCTGTTGCTTTATGGAGAGTGTAGTCTGGTAACACATGTAAAATTAGCCATGTTCAAATGCTGCAGAAACAGATAAACTGTCTCTTTGGTTATTGGCAAATCTGCCAAGAGCCTTTAAAGGCTGTAAGATGCCAGTGGTATATAAATCACATAATAAAGGATGGATGTCAACGTCACATTTCTTCGACTGGTTCAAAAACCATTGTGTTCCAAGGTAAATAGGGTATCTAACACAGGTTAAGAGACCGCTGAAAGCATTATTAATATTAGACAATGCTCCTTCACATCCAATAGCGGATGAAATTAATTTTGACCCAAATTTCAAAGTTCGTTTTTTGCTACCAAATTGTACGGCAATCTAATAGCCTATGGATCACATTTGAATCCAAAAACTTGTTTACAGAAGCAATTACTGGACCATATTTTATCAGAAAATGTGGGCGAAAAGGCTCATTTAGCGGCATTTAATTAATGACACTTAGTGCATTTTTTTTGCTTGTGTAATATTTTGTTTATTTAAAAATAGTTTAAGCTAAAATTTTAAAGGAAAATCATTTTTGTTATAAAATATATTTAAATTTTTTTATTTTGTGAAAGTTGCAACTTTTTTCCATATTTTAAACATTGTTTATTTCATTCAGTAAAACATTAATAACGCGTAATTCATTTCGAGGTTCCCTATTTTTTTAAACAAAAAAAACACAGGAATAAGTCTAACGGTGTGATATCACACGATCTTGATGGCCAATCGATCGGCCCAAATCGTGCAATTATCTAAAATATCGAAGTGTTCTCTCAATAAATCCATTGATTGATATGCTGTGTGGGAAGTCGCGCCGTCTTGTTGCACCCAAATGTCGCTGTGATCACAAGCTTCAATTTCAGGCATCAAATAGTCTGTTATCATGGCATGATAATGGTCGCTATTGACATCATTTCCATCCATCGGCATCATTTTTGATGAAATATGGACCGATTATTCCACCGGCGCACAAACCACACCAAACCGTTGTTTTTTCTGGTTGAAGTGACAGCTCTTGAAGCTCTTCTGGTTGCTCTTCGTCCCAAATGCGGCAATTTTGCTTGAGCCAGAAATGGGCCTCATCGCCGAACAAAATTTGGCTCGAAAACGTCGGATTTTCTTGGAACTTTTCAAGAGCCCATAGAGCGAAGCGGCTTCAGTTCTTGCACAAACTGTATTTTGTACGCTTTCAATTTAAGATCTCGACGTAAAATGCGCCAGCTCGTTCCATGCATCAGTCCGAGTTGCTGCGAACGGCGCCGAATTGGCTCTCCACGGTCTTGGTGTACACTCTCAGCTACGGCCGCTACATTTTCTTCATTGCGTGCTGCACGTGGTCTATTCGGTCGAACATTATCCAATAATGAATGCTGGGTCTCAAGATGGGCGATGGTGTTGCGAATAGTACGCTTAGTAGGCCTATTATGTTGACCATAAGTTGAACGAAGTGCACGAAACACATTCCTCACAGAACGTGAATTTTCGTAATAAAGTTGAACGATTTGTAAACGTTGTTCAGGCTTAAGTCTTTCCATGATGAAATGCCAAACCATACTAAACAAAAATAACATGACAGCATAACACGACTAACACGTGATCTTTCAAAAAAAAGCCAATGGAAAAAGTATCTCTACTTGGATCACCCATTACATTTAATTTTTTTAAACATTTTTTTAAAAACATTTATTTTTTTATTTTTTTTCCAAATAACTATGTTTGGCCTTACTCAGTCTTCATATAAAGGGTAATCCATCTAGAGGTATTTTTTAAAAATAAAATACTAAAATTCAAATCAAGTGTGGAATGTTTATTGTTCATACGAAAGGTCATTATATGCCATTTATTTTTTGAACATTATTTCATTCAATGTTTGCAACTGTAATATGGAAATGAGCGTTCGGCGTAAAACAAGAAGATTCGCTGTTTTCGACTAAAATTGTGTTCAGTGATGAGGCCCATTTCTGGCGCAACGGCAACGTCAATAAACAAAATTGCCGCATTTGGGCTGAAGAGGAACCAGAAGAGGTTCGATCTGTAAGCATACTGCCTAACAGTTTCAATATCGATTTTTTGTCCGTAAGCAATCGAGCGTAAACTGACACTGATCCGGAAATTAGCTCCTCGTTCACGCCAGTTATTTCGGATGCTCATTTTGGGTCTCTGAAAAACCGTCCGGCTGTATTGCCCTTATTAGTGTTGCCGCAAACAGCTATTGGGATACCAGAAAGCAAAGACATTTTTCTTAAGCCTTCTTGAACACTCAAATTCCTTTCTTTTACAGCACGTTTATCGGCACCTCTAACTTGCCTTTTTTTAATATCTAGCCTATAAGATATATAAGTATGTAGGATACATTCAAAGCACCGAATCCATTCGTATAAATGAGCCTTGGGTTTTAATGATCTAACAGCTTCAATGTCATTCATTATCTTGGGAGGCTTTGCAAATTCCACACACTTAGGAAGATCTGCCAGATCACTAAAAGTTTTCTCATATATCATCGTTAAATTACCAATGCTTGTTGGCATAAGTTTTGATATTTCATCATTATAACTAGCAACGTCTGACGAAATCAACTCTGCAGATTCCTTGGAACAAATTATTTTCAAGGGTCCACAGGTTAAGGATTTTCTGGCTGCTTCTATGACTGAAATTCCATTTCGCAGCCAATTATGCTACAAAATTTCTAATTTCTTTGTTTATTTGAAGGACTTCATTAGTAGCATACATGTTGATATTAATTATATTATTAAATATTATTAAATATATGTCTTTTAACGGCTTACAATGTTTAAGTAGTCACGGTCTCGTTGCGCCATTGTAAATAAACTCGTCTAGGCATCGACATTGTTCCTAAAAAATGCAATATTATGCAATGTAATGCAAAAAGATATATTCTAGCTCGAATACCCACGAATACCAAGTTCCGGTCCATGGAGGTCTTATTTTGGCTTTTTTCAAGCTGTTAGTGGTATAGTCAACTTTAACTATTTTTTTCTACAACACTTAAGCACAGGTAACAAACAATTTTTTTTAATTAATACATATCTCTAACTTTAAATAAAACCACTTTTCTTCCACTTTATTGAGACAAATTCAAAGTAAGAGAATTTCAAAAATAGAGAAATTCAAAATAAGAAAAAGTTTGGCGATGCAAAGAAAACATGTGTTAAAGCTTAGTGACGAACCTGCTGAAACGTGTGTTGCGTTTGACAGCTCACATCTGTTCAACTAGATCATACGTGTGTTCGTTAACATGCAAATTTGTACAAGTTTGTGCAAATTTTTACTGGATCGTGTTCGTTTACACAAAAAGTCCAGTAAATGAGAGCCAGAGTGAGAAAATTTTGACAGTCAGTTTGATGGTTGGAGAAATTTAAGCCAACCAAAATTTGCAAGATAGAACAGATGTTTGAAATCAGCTGTTTTATGTAAACAAATAAAGGTAAAAATAAATTTACAACAGAATAGGTAAGTAAAAATTGGAATATTATTTTATTTTATTAATATAATATCAAAATAATGGTGTGTTAAGCGGCCGGGACCATGGTAGAATGATGAAGATATGATACTGCTTCAGGTTTTGAGCCGTGAACTGCAGTCTGATAGCATGTCTGCTGATAAAAAATCCACCCAAAATATGATTGGAGATATGAATTTTGAAATTAATGACATCACTGAACATGGTATCAATGATTAGCAACTAGTGCAAATGAATGTTTATTGGATTTTTCAGATGAAGAAAGAATACAACACCCTTAACAAAATGAATCGTCAGTTCTTCTTTCAGACTCTGAAAACGACTTTTTAGTAATGGATGTAAAAACAAAGATCCCTAATGCAGATGCAAAGAATTCATTTCCAGATTGCATTCAGTAGACTGAGAAGAGTTATTTGGATATGCAAGATATTATATTGCTGAATAGGCAAAATTAGCCACCTCAACAAAGTCAGCACAAAATAACTTTGTGTTTTAATAAATCATTTGTAGTGACACTTGTAGATTTATTTGCCTCTTTCTCTTTAGACACAACACTTACGTGAACATAGTCATTCCATGTCAGACCGAACACCTTTTTTACAACTTCTCTTTCGATTAACTTAAAATTTGACAGACGCATTAAACATTAAAAACTATTTTACCCTTGTTTTCAGGAAAAAATTAAAATTTGTTTTGAAAAGGTTATGGGCATCTGAAAATCGTCAAAATCGTGAAAAGTCGTCAAAAATTACAACTTTTAAATTAATGTTTTTCAAAAACTAGTCAATAGATTTTAAAGTTGTATACCTTATTTTAAAGGTATTTGAAACATCTTTTTAGAAATATTTTTTTTTTGTTAACTTAATTTCTTTTTATAATAAATCATTTGTAATGTCACTTGTTGTATTATTTTTCTCTTACTCTTTAGACAAAACACCTACGTGTACAAATGATTCATTCCATGTCAGACCGAACACCTTTCTTACAACTTCTCTTCCGATTTCTTTAAATTTGCCAGACGTATTAAACATTAAAAAATATTTTTCCCGTGTTTCCAGGAAGAAATGATTTTTTTTGAATAGGTTATAGGCATTTGACAATCGTGAAAAGTCATTACACATGAAAACTTTCAAACTGATTTTTTTCTAAAACTAGTCAATGGATTTTAAAGTTGTATACCTTATTTTAAAGGTATTTGAAACTTTTTTTTAGAATTTTTTTTTTGTTATTTTTAAAATTATTTTTTTTACTTACTTTCTGTTTTCACTATTTTCGAACAAGTCGAAAAATCTGAAAAAATATTTTCTTAAAGCTCAATATAACCTTAATATTCCCTGTAAATTTCAGAATTTAAGTCGAATGGATTCTATTTTTCCGATTTTTTCTATTGTAGTACCACGAAAAAGTACATTCTAAATTTTATTTTTTTTAAGTAATGAAATAAAATAGATTTAAAGCAAACACAGCAGATTATTTTTGTACTTTTAACAGCTTTTAAATAACAGACCTTATTTTATTTAATATCTAAGCATTTATAGGTTTGTTTAAATGACAATAGTTTACAAAAAAATAATTCAGTACGCGGTGTGAAAGTTAATAAGTATATTTTTTTTACTTGATTACTAAAAGATAAATAATAAGTAATTTTAATATAAATTTTTTTTAGAAGATTCAGCTGCAAATGATGTAGTATGAACTTTAATTTGTATGTCATGGTACGGAATAAACGCATGGTAGCCTAAAGTACCTGGTATCTTTTTTGCTTTAGTAAACCGTTCTTTAAGTTTTTTTCTCGTGCTCATTATATTGTTCTGTACTAAAAAAAATCGCTATTTATGTTTTTAGCATTTTGTTAAACCCATTTAAAAATTAGTCGGAGTATTGATTGGATTGTCAATATGTGTCAAACTGGCTCGGGCTGCTAATCTTTTAATTGTGCCTCCAAGCCCATCGCAAGGGCCCATTACGTGCGAAGTTGCAAGGAAGTTCCATTCTGTTTTTACAGCGAAATCCTCTTCGTGAAATGCATGGTTTAGTATGCGTACTTGTATGGTGGTCCGTCGTGACACAAAGTATGTTTTTCCGATTGCGAATCTAGGTCCGAAACCCACTGAGGTTAAACTTTTTTATTGTATTCTTTTGTTTTTTTTCCTTTGTTTGTCTAATTGTTGAAAATAAATTAGGAGTGTTGTTTCTTTGTCGCTTTGGTATTGTTGCATTAGTGGAATTTAGAACATACATATATTACAAGGAGACATATTGGCTTTGAATAGAATGGATGTATTGGTACTTTGCGCTTTTGTAAATGGTAGTTTTTGGAAATACCATAGGTTTTATAAGGGTTTTGATCAGTAGCCATTTGTCGTGCTCAGTGCTGTCTTTTTAAGCCACAAGACCAGTTTTAAATAAGTGAAAATCTTCATTGTCGATAATCCGTCGATAAGAAAGACCTTTAATCGAGGGATCCGTGTGACAAGTCTTTCTAATTTTAATTTTTTCTTTGTCATTTTTTTACTGAGTAAGCGAAGTTCATGAAGAGACTCGTTTCTTCTCTCTGCACATCATTTTGCAATTTGCATGTACACGTCTGTATGAATGCACATTGTGCATTGTTCGATTCAAGAATCGGGGTTTTAACGTCTTAAATATTATGTTCCGAAATAACACTGTTAAGCAAGTTCTCTCTTCAGGGATGATTAAGTTGATACTTTTTGACTTGCAAAAGTACCGTGGTACCCCGCACCCCTGATTCCTTTTTCAGTTTTCCGAAAAAGACACAACAATTACTTTGAATAGAATTATTAAGGAAGAACAAAAATGGCGGCTTCACGAGTATAAAATGTATCTTTAAGTCATGTAAAAGTTAGATTAACACAACGTTTTAATCAAAGTGGCTTAATAGTCTTAGTTATCAAGGCTGCCAAACAACCACTTTTTTGGTTCTAAAACAAGCTTAAATCCATCTGCAAGCACTGTGACTCTGACAGAAATTTTAGCAAGGTCGGTGGTAATATGCGACTCCTAGAAGGGCGGACCTCTAACCGGAAAAAAACTTTGCATATAAAAACGTATATCATGGAAGGCTTTATAAATACGTAGACCGAAACGTATATGGAAAAATCTTTCCAGAATCAGTTATAGGTCGCATAAAACTCACTATGGTTTCTTTGATCAACCTTTAAATTTGTTTTGTGTAGCGGCAAGGAAAGCTATATCGGGCTGCGGTAGACTTGGTTAAAGTCATTCATAATTATTTATGCTAAATTTAAATGAGATGGGATTTAATATTAAACTTCTTAAGCGGCAGGTCCTCAAAGAAGTATGAAGCTTTATACGGGGACTACCCTGGGCCGTTAAGGACCATTTTAACAAGGATTGTTAATTAATCTTCCATAATGGCCCATACAACCTATATATTTGACAAAGATCTTATATGAAAGGTGGCTTTTAAAAATGTAAAACCTAAAGTGACCTTTGCATTAAGGAACACATGATCCGATATGGCCCATATGCGTAATTAGAGTACGCTTTAATACAATTTGTGGCTCTTGCTTTAGTATAAAAAAATATATAAAACCAATAGCTGTATTTATAAGTATATGTCTCTTAGTAGGGAATCGATAACTTGACTTTTTTGCATCCAGGTACCTAGTTATGTCAAAAATGTCTGCTCTGATTTTTGAAATTTACTAAAAAAAAATTTAGTTTCGAACAGGAACGTTTTGTGAAAACACTGACCTCAATCGGAATGGATATTTGTGCGGGGCTATTGAAATGAGCTTTCAAATTTCATCAGAGTTGGTTTTTTTGGGACTCGAAACGATCTGTACGGACTCTGAAATCTGAAAAGACGTGATACGTATGAATAAATATGGTCGGAAATATAACTATAATATTGAAATAGGATTCGTTCCTGACCCAATCTGAACAATAGCGACATCGCACAATGGAATCCGATTGTGATTCTGAATAGATCGGGCGTATTTTCTTGCATTTAAGGTTTTCAGCGTCAAAAAGCCCTGGACTACAGCTTGGTGCAGGGTACACAAATTTGGTACCTTTCTAACATTCGTTGTACTAATTACTAATCTCATTTATTATCCCTGTTTCTCATGATCAGTTAAAGCGTGCACATGTAAAAAAGATCCCAATGCTACTTAACATTGGACTGTAATAACACGTCATATTTTGAGAAACACTAATGTACAGGCCTGTCACAGAAATCGATCGGAATGATTTTAATTCCGTTCTTACTATTCCGGTCGGTTTTGTTTTACCTTCTTCATATTCCGATCGATTTAGGTAATTCCGAAAATTTTAAAAACCCTGGTTATTCTAATTTGCTATGGCAACTCTATGCATATGAGAAAACAAAAACCATATGTTTTAAGTGAACAAAATAAACAAACGGAGTTAAGAAAAAACAGTTTTACAAAAATATAAGTATAAGTCGCTGCCTTAACCAGAACAAGCCTAACGACAGGACGGTCCTCGTGGCTCTTTACCTTACAAAAGCCTTCGACACGGTCAATCATGCCACTCTGTTCGAGGACATTGAAGAAATGTCCTTTCCGCCCAGTTTGAAACGTTGGGTCGTAAACTATATGTTTGGGCGCCAGTCATATGTAGAATTTAGAGACAAAAAGTCGAAGCCCCGTAGAGTTAAACAAGGAGCTCCCCAGGGTGGAGTTATATCCCCGGATATGTTTAACCTTTACCTCTCCAAACTTCCTGCACAACCAGACTGCGTTGAAATTGTGTCGTACGCTGACGATTGCACAAGTCTGGCGTCAGGACCTAAAGTGGATGACATTTGCGATAAAATCAACCTTTACCTCACTGACTTAGCACGTTTTTTCACTGCGAGGAATATGAAAATATCCGCCTCCAAATCATCAGCACACTGTTTACTGCATGGACCGCATAGGTGTGGTTGTCACTCAAAGTGAAAGTCGATGACGTCAACATCCCGACCACCAACTACCCCAAAATCCTTGGGGTCACATTAGACAGCCTTTTTAAATGCTCTGCAAACCTTGTTGACCTCTTACAAAGCGATCGGTCGGTCTGTAGCAAACTACGCAGCACCTGTATGGTCGGCGAACGTGAGTACGAAGCAGTGGAAGAAAATTCAGACTTGCCAGAATGCCGCCGAACATCAACAGGGTGTCTTCTGAGGACCATATACATGAGGAGGCGAAGGTCCTTACAGCGTGCAGACACAATTTCCTGTTGTCTAAGCAATACCTTATAGAATGTTTTCGCAGCAGTCATCTTAACCACCATCTCTTGAACAGGATGCCTCCGCCCAGGCAGAACAGGTATGATCTTCATGATCTAGAGCGAGAGAGAGGACCAGCGGTATAAGAGAGAACCTTTAGATCATCGAAACTATCAGGCAGGTCTGAACAACATTCACGCCGATGATGTCGCAGCAGCAGTATCCAGCTACCGTGTGAATGTAGTGCTAGGGGAACATCCCCCGGAGATTTCACCTGAGGAGAAGGTACTTCCTCGGCAGAACCGCGTGGTTGTGGCGCAGCTGAGATCTGGGGAATTATTTGGCTTGTATTATTGTCTTAGTGCTATTGATAATATAACAGATTCATTAAAATATATGTTAACTAAGCAAAAATTTAACGTAATTAGAGATTACAATAATCCTTATTCATTTATCAAAGTTTTTTTGTGTTTATGGAACTAAAAATATCAACTCCGATCACATAATCAAAAGTGATTTCATTCCGACCAAATCTTTTGGAATTAGGTTTCTGAAGAAGCAAAATACGGAATTAAAACCACTTTCGATCGGAATTGTGTTCTGTGACATGCCTGGTAATCATAATTTCTGCTCAGAAAACCGCTCTCCATGAACGTATTGTCCTTTCTCGTTTGATTTTTTCCCTAAATAGTATCATATTTTAAGCGCCCCAAATGCTTTCCAGTATTGCTCCCCCATACCTGGCCGGTGACGTGTTTTCCAATTTCTCGTAAAAGCCAATTCGCTCATCTTCTTTACTTAATCGTCTTTGCTTGCTATGTTCCTAATTAAAAACAAAATATTTTGTCTTAGCTGAATTCTTGGACCGTTGCATACTTGAAGGCTTTAATTAAAGTTTGCAAAATTTTATTTGTATCACCCTGAGTCCTTTACAACAAGCAACAGCTGATGTACATTTCGACCATATGTCGTCAAGTGTTGGAAAGTATTTAATTTTTTCCGACCAGTGTTGATATTCTTTCTAATGGAGTTACCAACACAACCCCACCCCAAAAAAACCTCATAGCGGGATTACTTAAAAAACAAACGCATTTAGCAATTCTGCTTACATATAAGTAGATGCATAAAATGCCTATTCTCCATATATTTTGACTACGTTTGCTTAAACCTTTGTGCCTTGAAAACATATTTTACACAAAATCTCGCATTAATACTCATCCAAACCCATTTTCACAAGTGATGCAACGAATGTAGTTTAAGCTAGTGTTTATTAAAATATACTTGTTGCAAATGCGATCCTATACAACTGTCAAATACATTGAAAAAATATATTGCGAACTAACGTCGGATAAATGTTACCACAGTAGTACTCAGTTCGACCAACGAATTTTCAATATAATGAAACGTTTGGGATGCTTTGCGAAAAAATGATTACGAATTATTTTGTATCAATTGATGCCAACATTGAATTTATTTATATAAAATGATTTTTAAATTAGAAAATACAAACATTTGTATGAAATCAAATTGAAACAACGATTTGGTGTCACTTATAGAAAAAATGAATGTTTCTAAACATTGTTTTGCATGGCTTTAGCTTACATTTTATATTCGCCAATATGTTTATTTCATACATGTGTGAGACAAAATCGGTTCTTGAAATATTATTAAATATATTTAACAAAAAACAATCTGTAGAAGTCGTTTGAGTACGTGTCCTTGTTAAAAGCTCCTACTTGATACTAATCAAGGTTAAGTACTAAAAAAATTACTGCAACAAATCTTTTCTTTAAAATATATAGCGTGATTTATTCACGACTGTAAAAATTTCACCAGCGTATTCCTTAGCTTATTTCATGAAATTATGACCATCAGCGACCATGCCTAAATATGCATGGGGGCGAAATATAGCGGTTTGAAAATGTTCGGATTGGTGGGCGGAGTGTACAAGCGCCGTCTTGTTTGAACAAAAGGTAGTCCACATCAACATCCTCCAATTCAGGCACGAAAAAGTCATTAGTCATGGCTTTATATCGTTTCCAATAGACTGTATCATCATGGCCGGCTTCATTTTTGAAGAAATATGGATCGCACCCAAACAGTAACTTTTTGAGGATGTAACGGCGCCTCCACAAAGACTTGTGGATTTTCCTTACGATAATTTGCATAATTGCGATAATTTTAGTTATTAATGTACCCATTCAACCATCTCGTTTTGCGGCCATTCACCACGATTTTTAAACGTTGTTTCAGAGTTAGTCTTCTCATTATGAAATGGCAAACCAAACTGATCATAAATCAAGTAACCGCTGTCAAAAAGGCCAACTGGAAACAAACACCCTTAACATATGCAGACCACCAGTAATATTGGTATTTTGCACTTTCCTTCGCATTGCACAAAAATAATAATATACTCGCTAATTGTTAAAAATACGTTAACAAAAACAACAGTTTTAAATAAAATATATATGTGAATTTAATTTGATATTCATTGTTTGAATAATTTCTGTTTCTTTTTCTTAAAATTTCCACACAATTGTTATCTGAATTCGACAATGAAAATGGCAGAACTGCGCCACGTTGTTTCTATTATATATGTTCTCTATATGTACCATGCGAACGCTTTGAATGGTATATTTATATAAAACTTTTAGTTTTGCCAGTCGGAAAACACAAACGAAAAGCAAGAACATTTTACTAAAATCATGGCAGTTAATGTGCGTGTGAACCTTATATTAAGAAATACATCACTGTCACAGCGCACAGCTGTTTCTTCACGTGTTTGTTTATTTCATGCAAATTCTGATTTTTTTTGTTCATCCAAAAAATAAATATTTATTAGGTGCTACGTAAAAAGACTTCATTCGCCTGATGTAATGGATTCCAAATACACATTGCCGAGTAAATCCCCTTTGAAAACAATCGGTTCGAATGTCCGAAATCCTATAAATCCCTTTAAGAAAAAACTACAAAGTACGGGTACCGAAAATGGAGCAGCAAAAGTGTTTAAGCTGCTCGGCTCTATTCAGGCGAGGCCGAATAATAAAGCAAATGACCAACAGCCACAACAAAATCATGCACCAACAAGGCTATTGCCCTCCAAAGTTCAGTTGGAACAGCAGCGGCAGGCGTTGCCCGTGACAAGTTGCCGCAAACGTTTGGTGCAGGAACTTTACAAATCGGACACGTTGCTGATAATGGGGGAAACCGGGTCTGGAAAGACCACACAAATTCCTCAGTTTCTTTTGGGGGCTGGCTTTGCCAACAAAGGCATGATAGCGGTCACACAGCCGCGTCGTGTGGCAGCCATCACAGTGGCCAAACGTGTTGCGCAGGAGCAACATTGTCAATTGGGTAATACGGTGGGCTACACAGTTCGCTTCCAGGATTGTACATCGGATAAAACGAGTATCCGTTTCATGACTGATGGCTTTCTGTTGCGAGAAGCTCTCGGCGACCGCTTGCTGCGCAACTACACTGTAATCATGTTGGACGAAGCTCACGAGCGTACTGTGAGTACGGATGTTCTGTTTGGTGTAGTTAAGGAAGCCCAACGGCAACGACGATTGCGTAGCTTGGTTCCGCTGAAAGTGATTGTGACATCGGCCACCATGGATATCGATCATTTCGGCCGATACTTCGGTGTGAAGGGGATGTACTTAGAAGGTCGAACATACCCGGTTCGTGTAATGCATGCGAAGGAGGTTCAATCGGATTACTTGCACGCCACACTGGTCACTCTCTTCGATATTCACCGCAATACTCCGCCAAAGTAAGTACTGCACTCGAGTTGTGATTTTCGCCCTCGGAATTAATTTAATGCTTGTAGTCATGATGTCTTGATATTTTTGACGGGACAAGAAGAAATCGAAGCTATGGCCCAGCAGATTAGACAAATTGCAAAGGTATGTGTATGGGCGTGTGTAAAATTCACAGTGTCCGAGTTTTTTTTTGTTGGTTCTTTAAACTTTGCTCATATAAACAAACAATTATTTTTTAGCAGACAAATCTTAGCACCATTGCGGGGGTGCGGGTTTTTCCTCTCTATGCCCAACTGCCACAAAACAAACAACTGGAGTGTTTTCTGCCAGCACCGGAGAATGCACGTAAAATTGTATTAGCGACCAACATCGCTGAAACGTCTGTAACGATACCTGGCATACGTTGTGTTATTGACGCCGGGTTTGTGAAACGTCGCATTTACTCTCCAAGCACCGGATTGGATGTCCTTCGGATTGTCCGGATATCTCAGGCACAAGCTTGGCAGCGTTGTGGTCGAGCTGGACGTGATTCTCCGGGTACGTGCTACCGAACGTACACCCAACAAGAAATGAATGCCTTTGAAAAGATGCCAAAACCTGAAATCCTTAGCAGCAATCTCTGTTCCACAGTACTACAGTTATTGGCGCTGGGAATAGATTGCAAAAGTTTTGACTTTCTCGACAGACCTTCACCCGAAGCCATGGGCGCTGCGTACCACAAATTGGAGTCTTTGGGAGCTGTGCGCAAGACGTCCACAGTGCCAGAATTGACACCGCTGGGAAGGCAAATGGCTCAATTCCCCCTGGATCCTCAGTATAGTAAATTGTTGTTGACAGCTCCCCAATACGGCTGTATGGAAGAAATGTTGAGCTTAGTTGCTGTTTTATCGGGCGAGAACGTGTTTGTTTCCAGTGTGGAAAAACGAGAGCAGGCCACTTTGGCCCATGCCAAGTTCCACTCTAAACATGGTGACCATTTAACTCTACTGAATGTTTACATTGCCTTTCAAAAGACTGAAAAAATTAAGGTAAGTGCAATTGAACAACCTCCAGTTGACTGAGCGACGAAGTGACATAACTTTGTTTATTGATTTGAACAGCTATGGTGCCACGATAACTTTCTAAACTTGCAAAACTTATTATATGCCCGCGAAGCACGTAAGCAAATGTTGGATATAGTTGAACGTTTGGCCTTGCCGGTAAACAGCTGTGGTACGAACCATGATCAAGTACGCAAATGCCTATTGGCTGGTCTGTTTGACAACATTGCCGAATTGCAACGAGATAACTTCTACTTGACCATCACCGGTCGCCAACGTGCCAAAATACACCCGTCTAGTGTTTTCCATGGAAAATATCGCCCCGATTATATAATATTCTCTGAAATTGTACTCACCGAACGGAATTTCTTGCGCCAAGTTACGGAAATCTCTCCGGAATGGGTGGCGGAAGTTGTACCTCACTTTTCCCATCTCAGTCGGATTAAACTTTCATCATAATCACTGTATAATTTGGACGTCATTAGCATATTCGGAACTATTTTCTTTTTTTTATAAATATAATACACTGGAAGAGTTTTCCCTTCTCGGAAATGTTTAGTTTGTAAGTTGATATGTTTAGTTAACTCGTCGATATTTTCGTTCATGCGTATGAAGATTAATTTCTAGTGTTTTGCTCATTCAGGTTACCAAAATATAGTTTAGGCTAATAAATAAAAGTTGAATTTGAAAAGGAGTATTTGTTTCTTTTATTGTGCTTGTTTAATAATTTAGTTGTTACATTTTTTGTATGCAACTTACAGCAAAGATTATTTCCTATTGCGTTTTTTTTTGCTTTGCAGTCATGTAATGAGAATCGCACGACTTCCATTTTATTTGCTCTGGTTTTTTAAGCCATGCGGTGGAATTTATGCGTTTCGCTTATGAATTTGATTTTGACAAGTTTGCATAGAAAATAAAAACATATCTTTTAACTATAGATCCTCTGGGTCTATTTCGTCCACTCTTCGGTGGAGGGTATAATAAAAAAGTAGGAAATTATAAACAAAAAGGACAGGTTTGAACGACAAATTTTCGATTTTGTTGTCATTGTAAATCGCCAGTTCCTAAGAAACCAAATGAGGACGAACAAAAAACATATATTGTTGAGGTGACTGCCCCTGGCCGAAGAGTTTCGGGTCAATCCGGTACATAGAACCGGCAGTCGCGGGATTGGAATTGATGCTAACGTTCCGGACATCTGTCCCGCCTGCCATCAGGGACCACATGATGTACTGCACCTCTTCAATTGTCCGGCCAAGCCCACTCAGCTGACCCCCAGGTCTCTGTGGACGCATCCAGTTCAAATGGCGCGTTTCCTTCACCTGGATATCGAAGCAGATCCCCCATAGACGAACAAGACCTCAAAATAAATATATTGTTGTTACAACAACAACAACAAACCAAATGAGAACAATTTTCAATAAAAACTTTAAACTAATGTATGGAAATTGTTGTATGAGAGTTCTTATCAAAAATAACAATAGACATATTGAATTTTATGTAAACATGTATAATGAATGTTTATTTTTTAATTATTAATTTTTTATGAGTTTTATATGAAAAAAAACCTAAAAAACTATTGTTGTGTAGATTAAGCGCTTGCTTGTATATGTGCCAAGCATCTGGTCCATTGTATCAACGCCCGATTTGTTGGCGTTGTAATCCAAAATAGCAAACGGCTTCTTCTTTTCAGTTTGCATGTCCACACCGCAAGTATAATGTTGTGTCGACAGCAAAATTACGGCTTTGTTCTTCTTGGGCACATATGAACATAGTGCTATATCGCCTTTGTTGAAGCCGAACAATGTGCTGTTGACAGGAAGCGTATGATTTTCTGGGAAATTCCCGAGGCACTGTTCGAGCGCACTGTTCCAACACATGCGGTTTTCTTCCTGATCAAAGTACGCGCCAAATCCAAAGTTGTGAATAAATTGTCGGCATAAATTGTGCGGCCTGTATTCAAATATCTCTCCGAAAGTTGAAGTACAACATTCTGCTCCTGATTCACCTCTCGTGCCTGGTCATGCAATTTCCCAGAGTAAATCATTCCTTTGACAGGATAAAATGAATTTGAGTCGCACAACCACCATATCTTTATACCGTACTTGGCAGGCTTCGATGGTAATGGTTGTTGTTGTGGTTCTTTATGGCCATGTCTCGACCACCCACCCATTTTCTCACCAACCATTCATAATTGTTTTTCTTTTTTGTTTGATTTCATTCATAATTATTTTTCTTTTTTGGTTGATTTCAAGTTTCGCTCGCAAATACAATTTTTCAAAAATGGGACTTTATCATAGAATAATGCCCGCCAACCAAATAGAATTTCCCTCAAAAACAATGCCCAAGTGAAACCATATCTATCTCGTCATTCGAACAGTTAAGATTCGAAGTTAACGAAATCTCTTTAAATGTATATACTCTTTGGTACAGAGGTAGATTTAATTATTGCAAAAACATTTATAAATAGATTATTCTACAATTTAAAGGATGTGACAAACATTTTAATATTAAATTTTGTGATGTATTAGGAACAAAGATTGACTTTGATGACAAAATTTTCTCCCGAAAATGTGGTATCAGTTACAGAGTCGCCGAGTTTTAAGTGATTTTTGCCACTCTGGCCTGAACCACGGTGAGCCACCGCACTGGGTCGTTACAATGCGACGGCAATCGCCCCATTGGATAGACTCCGCCGGTACCATTTCGAAGCATGACAGGTATGGGTCATAACTTTCCTCTTAGTAAGGGGTCGAGGACTATCTAAACCTCTGCTAGTCTATGGGTCACAGCACCCGGTTGCAATGCAACTCCACACCGAACCGAAGCTCTCCCCGCGATTTGGGTTTAAACCACAGCCACCACGATACTCTCCGAAGTGCCGCACCAAATAGTCAGGTCAGAACAAGTTCTGGGGGCTCCTGACTATCCGTGGTACCAGATTTAAGTCTACGGCCAGACATCGTTACCAATATGCTACTTCCAGTTTCTGTTCCACACTACATGGGACTGGACAGCCGCACCAAACTTATCGGCCAAAGACACAAACAATGAACAATCACCCTCTTGGCCAAGGACTGGCACCAGCAGGGATAACACGAACAACAACGACAGACTTTGCCACCCTCACGGGTGACACCACGGCAGCTGAAAATCAGCGACGACTAACAACGATTGTGTGAGGCAACGACAATGCCACATCATATCCCCGAATGGTCGCAACAGAAATCCCCCGTTAGGCTCCTACGAGTATTCTCCTATTGCACGATCCTAAACGTACGATCAACCCCCGAGCATCGACTGAAGTCGTACATGTCGACAGTCGGGACAATGCCCATTCCATACAAGTCCCTTATGTCGCTGTACAACGGACATACCAACAGAACATGCGTCTTACGACAGCGACCAAGGAGAGCGCCAATAACAGTGAACATCCACTGATCAATTCTGCCAATCTGGTCATCGACATCGCTCCTAATTCGGCCAAGGACACGGTCGCCCTCATTTGATCGGCAAAGAGAGCCAGTTCGCTAGGCTGTCCCGGGTGAGAGATAACAATCTCGATGAGATTGTGATCACTCACCCTCTAGCTGTAGCCGTAGACCGCACCATTTGCAACAGTGACATCGATGTCACTAGTACCCTTTGGTCCGTCAAAAGTGTACACATCGCTTGACTCAATCAACACCATGACGCACTTTGCGATAAGCCATTCACTAAGTATTACTCCTCGTATGTAGTTCTGATGATTTTTGGGCATTTTACTGAACCACTTGCGAGAGCGTGCATTTGCGTCTAAGCCGAGGATAAACTCAAGAAATAATACATTATTCGCAAGAAATAACACCGTATCCCTGTGCCGTATGTACGGCTCAAGAGTCTCACTGAACCGACTGTAAATACTTCCCAGCACGATTCGGCCAAACGTACCATGAGTGGATACTCAGACCACCCACTGGGTCGTACCTACCACAGCGTAGTTAATGTCATCTAAATCAGAAAACACCCGCATACACTCCGGTAATCCCCTAATACCGCGAAATAGGGCTCTTGCAAAAGGAACCCCTAGATGCCGCATTGCCTGACCCACCTTACACACTGCAACGTACGCCATCTGGCAGTTCAGCTGGCACACCCGGAGCTACATCAATGATGAACGTTCGCCCGGGCGTTCATCATGACGTATACTGGACATACCGCCATCATATGCCCGCTGGAAGACCACGGAATTCTCAATTCCTACAACGATCCTCATTGGGGCACCGATGCCCAATGGCCAGCCATGCCTCATCTGCGACAGATGTCTTCCGTCATCTTGCACTCCCGCACGCGATGATCAAACCCGAGAAACCTAAAATAGCTCAGGACAGAATCCTAAACCCGAACCACAAGTCGGAACCACTTAACATAGGCCCCGGTTAGGACTAGGTGCTCTATGATCCTTGGGGTGCACTCCAGGACGAAATTTATCTGACCATTGTCAGCGGTCTTCCAGGGTACTTACCAGGTGAACGCTCCTCCTATATACATCTAGGCTCATCAGCTCCTTGATATTGTGCTCATATAGCTCCATCACAAAGTCCTCCGGGGTGATAACTGCCTCCACTACCTGGACAACAATTCGAGGACCGAGCTTATCCCTCACCTAGACCTCCAATCCTACCTCAGTGAACTTTTGGTTCTCCAAGAACCTCAGCCTCTCAGCAACCGAGGGTGTGCGAAGATCGCACCCCCATCAAGTGTAGGTCGCACACTCATCGTAGGCCCTACCTCCTTCATTACCTTTCTCACCACCTCCTACGATTCCGAAGCCCCATTGCCCTTCATTATCACCTACCATGTCTCCACCGGCTTAGCGATCACCGGTGGTGGCACAGCGGTAACGGGAACCGCAATAGGGGCCCGAACAGAGGCCTTCGGCACAACAAAGGGCTCGGCAGCGCTGCTAGGCCCGGTCATCTCTCGCCTACCTTTTAGCTGCTCATTTTCGGCTATAAGCCTCGTCAGCAACACTTCGTACCGCGAGGAATTCTGCAGAACATCACGCGCCACTGCAGGATCCACACTGTCAGCTAAAGCCAGTGCCAAAATGCTATCAGTGATAGCCTTCAAGTCTTCCATTCTGACACTATCACTACCCGCCCTGCGCCTATCCCTCGACACACGCGTCGAGCACCCGCCCGCACACGCCATCCACAATTTTTTCCTCCTCATCAATGCTGCTGGCTCTTCTAGGAAGTCAGTAAGAAGCTCTGAGTTAACGATTATAATTTAGATGTGGAAGGAATATCATCATCTACTCCATCATCATCTACTATATATATATATATATATATATATATATATATATATATATATATATATATATATATATATATATATATATATATATATATATATATATATATATATATATATATATATATATATATATATATATATATATATATATATATATATATATATATATATATGTGTATATATATATATATATATATATATATATATAAAATCGCACTTTTCCTGTTCCGCTAACAAACAAGTTAAAACAATTTACGGAAAGTGAAAATTTTTTTTATAAAAAATGAATGCAAAAAGCTAAAGAAAAGCTGCGCAGAAAATGTAAGTGGAGTAGATGATGATATTCCTTCCACATCTAAATTATAATCGTTAACTCAGAGCTTCTTACTGACTTCCTAGAAGAGCCAGCAGCATTAAACGCCGATGATAAAATTGAACATAAAATAAGCCTGTACGAAAATACTGATGTGAAATTTTACGATGATTTTAATATTTTGCAGTGGTGGAATTCTCATAAAGCGGAGTTCCTTTTTTGTACAAAGTTAGCTGCAACCCCCACGCTCGCACAATCCGACGCGACGTCCGAAAAGGCATCCCCCTTCGCACGCCCCTTGTGCTTTTTCGATGGTGGGGCCATCGATAAAACACAAACACTCACCAACAGATGTCGCCAATCCCAAAACAAATTCCAATACACGAACGGGTCCGACAACTATCAATACGAGTCGTATGGCAATACTAATGCACTTAAATGGTATCACAACGAGGCACACCTAACCTTTGCCGGATTCCCAGCCAGCGGAGTCTCAGTCTCTGACCTTGAAACACAAATGAAAACAAAGAACATTAAAGTAAACACACTGCTGTTTCTTCAATCTTAATTTTAATATTTTTTACTATTATTCCGAAACACGTCCGTTCACGTTAACGCTCAGAGAGAAAGTGGTACAACAGTACTTATACAGTACAGTTTTTAATGCAAATGTTACTCAATTAAAAAAATATTTTATAGCAATAAATAATCAGTACAGGGCATTCGCGGATTTGTCGGAACCTAATATTTTACAAGATTGTGATATTTTAAGTTTTGGTCAAAAGTAGCCAAAACGATTGTCCTTAACATATTTGTATATTTTTGGATTTCATCCCATTTTTCTTTTTCAGTTCTTTTGCGTTATCTACTGGTATACTTGGAAGTAGTGAAATGCCATCAAAGGATGTTAATTTCTCGTCATAACATGTTGCACTATTGTTGGTCTTATTTTTAAATTGCATTGCGTCCCTTACATTTAATTCGGAAAATTCCTCTTTATGCATTTTTGGTAACCCATACATTCTTTGAGCAAACCCTGCGTCATTTTTAAATCTTCTCATCTCTATCAGAGATATGTATAATGTTGTACCTTTGGAACTCGTCCACTTTCTCATTGTTCTTCTTCTGTAGAGACGACGTATGATCTTTACTTAGTCTTCGACATGTCACTTAGTATATTGCACATTTGGGTTTCACATTTAGCTTTTTCTATAACAACTGTGACATTACTTTAAGATTAATATGTTTTTTTGTTTTGTTTAAAAAGTTCTAATTTGCTCTACTGTGTTAAGTACATCGAAGTCAGAGAGCTGCAAACGACTGCATTTAATTTTAAATTAAATGCAGTCGTTTTGTTTTTATCAACAAGAAACAATCACTTCATCCGTAATAAAGCATGATCGTTTGTGATTTTAAGTTTTGTTCGGCAATAAGGGATGATCGAACATTCTCTCCGGCATTGAACATGTAGGATTGTGCATTTTGCTTTTATTCGAGACTGTTCAGGATCCATGATTAATCAACTAATGTGTTCATTCACTCGGAGTGTATTTTTTTTATTTATTTGCTTTTTAAAATAGAGGGAAATTGTAAAAGTGTGACCGAAAGTGTTGCAAGTGGAAGCTACACACTAGAGGTCCGCATCGAATAACTTTACGCTCCACGTATGAAGTTCTAAACCGCAAGGTTTATAAATACAAGGTTACGCCATCAGCAAAAATTGCCGTTAGGTGACGTAGTTGGTGACAAACATCAAAAAGAAGCGGGTTGCCAGCTCTATGTCTGCCTACTTTTAGTTAACAATGCTAAGATTTCATGTGAAAAATGTACATATTGCAGTGAGTTGGCAACCCTACAGCTGAAATCACTTTGTCAGATTTGTGAAGAAATAAAACAACAAATCGAAACGTAAACATTAAGTGTGCAGTGGGCAAATGTATGAAAACCAACAGTAAAAAATATGTGTATAAGTAACATTTTTATTGTTTGATTAGAAACATTTAGTTTGTGTTTTTAATCCATAGAAGTGTGACAAAAATAGGAGAAAAAAACAAAATAGTAAAAATGAAGTGTGCAGTGGCCAAATTTTTGGAAAATAAACAAATTAATAAAATAAAACAAATAAATTGATGGCAAAAATAGTCAATTGTCCCACTGTTATGAATACACAAATATTATCAGCTGTTAGCTCGAAATTTTTAGCCAATAGGAACAAAGTTTGCGTGACGTCATTGGTGACAAACGTCAAAAACAGAAAAGGGAAGGGGGCTGGGATGGCGTAACCTTCTATACATAAACCTTGCTAAATCGAATATGGTACATACTCACTTTCTTTCAGAGCGCAAGTAGTGTGGTGCAGAGAATGTTTGTCTGTCAAAGACCGAGGAGTAAGTAGTAGAAGGAAAATGTGTTCCGAAAAAAGTGTTTATATAGAAATGTGTACAACAAAGAAAAAGTACTATCTACAAGTATGATGTCAACTTCACGTTGTTCATCGAGTATTTCCAAAGTATGAAGTAATGCTGAAAGTTAAATAGTAACGTTGTTGGTGACTTCGATGTTCGAATATAAATTTTGAATTGTTGTGCATGGATTTTCAATTTTTTTAAACAATTTCGGCGAGGCATTGACTGTTATATTCATACATTTTATTTATATTAAAATAAATTGTAACAACACTTTTATTTTTTGGGTGGTAAAATAAAAGTTATGTCGTAATTTTTAATAAAACTTTTAAAACCAATGGAGATTTTTCAAAACTTTTTTATATTAAACAAAATAATATACAATAACTCTATATAAAATAACTTAAAACTTCAGTTCGTATTAATTAGTATTACACTAAGAGACTATTTTGAAAAACTTTAAACTAAACTTTATATTCTTGGAAAAATAAATTAAGACTTCATATAAGAAACAATTAAGTGTGATAAGCTTAACTATATTTGGTTGAAACGCATTTAAAATCATTCTATTATATTTTCTATATCACTATAAATATTTGTTTTCTTAATATTGGAATGCCGAACCATTATTTGGTTGACGGTAACCGGTAAACCTTTTTTCTGAAATTAAATTTCTTGCCAAATAGCTGAGTGGCTAGCAAGTTGCAGCTAACTTTGTACAAAAAAGGAACTCCGCTTTATGAGAATTCCACCACTGCAAAATATTAAAAATCATCGTAAAATTTCACATCAGTATTTTCGTACAGGCTTATTTTATGTTCAATTTTATCATCGGCGTTTAATGCTGCTGGCTCTTCTAGGAAGTCAGTAAGAAGCTCTGAGTTAACGATTATAATTTAGATGTGGAAGGAATATCATCATCTACTCCACTTACATTTTCTGCGCAGCTTTTCATTAGCTTTTTGCATTCATTTTTTATAAAAAAATTTTCACTTTCCGTAAATTGTTTTAACTTGTTTGTTAGCGGAAACAGGAAAAGTGCGATTTTATATATATATATATATATATATATATATATATATATATATATATATATATATATATATATATATATATATATACATATATATATATATATATATATATATATATATATATATATATATATATATATATATATATATATATATATATATATATATATATATATATATATATATATATATATATATATATATACATATATATATATATATATATATATATATATATATATATATATATATATATATATATATATATATATATATATATATATATATATATGTATATATATATATATATATATATATATATATATATATATATATATATATATATATATATATATATATATATATATATATATATATAATATATATATATATATATATATATATATATATATATATATATATATATATATATATATATATATATATATATATATATATATATATATATATATATATATATATATATATATATATACATATAAAATCGCACTTTCCCTGTTTCCGCTAACAAACAAGTTAAAACAATTTACGGAAAGTGAAAATTTTTTTTATAAAAAATGAATGCAAAAAGCTAATGAAAAGCTGCGCAGAAAATGTAAGTGGAGTAGATGATGATATTCCTTCCACATCTAAATTATAATCGTTAACTCAGAGCTTCTTACTGACTTCCTAGAAGAGCCAGCAGCATTAAACGCCGATGATAAAATTGAACATAAAATAAGCCTGTACGAAAATACTGATGTGAAATTTTACGATGATTTTAATATTTTGCAGTGGTGGAATTCTCATAAAGCGGAGTTCCTTTTTTGTACAAAGTTAGCTGCAACTTGCTAGCCACTCCAGCTATTTGGCAAGAAATTTAATTTCAGAAAAAAGGTTTACCGGTTACCGTCAACCAAATAATGGTTCGGCATTCCAATATTAAGAAAACAAATATTTATAGTGATATAGAAAATATAATAGAATGATTTTAAATGCGTTTCAACCAAATATAGTTAAGCTTATCACACTTAATTGTTTCTTATATGAAGTCTTAATTTATTTTTCCAAGAATATAAAGTTTAGTTTAAAGTTTTTCAAAATAGTCTCTTAGTGTAATACTAATTAATACGAACTGAAGTTTTAAGTTATTTTATATAGAGTTATTGTATATTATTTTGTTTAATATAAAAAAGTTTTGAAAAATCTCCATTGGTTTTAAAAGTTTTATTAAAAATTACGACATAACTTTTATTTTACCACCCAAAAAATAAAAGTGTTGTTACAATTTATTTTAATATAAATAAAATGTATGAATATAACAGTCAATGCCTCGCCGAAATTGTTTAAAAAAATTGAAAATCCATGCACAACAATTCAAAATTTATATTCGAACATCGAAGTCACCAACAACGTTACTATTTAACTTTCAGCATTACTTCATACTTTGGAAATACTCGATGAACAACGTGAAGTTGACATCATACTTGTAGATAGTACTTTTTCTTTGTTGTACACATTTCTATATAAACACTTTTTTCGGAACACATTTTTCTTCTACTACTTACTCCTCGGTCTTTGACAGACAAACATTCTCTGCACCACACTACTTGCGCTCTGAGAGAAAGTGAGTATGTACCATATTCGATTTAGCAAGGTTTATGTATAGAAGGTTACGCCATCCCAGCCCCCTTCCCTTTTCTGTTTTTGACGTTTGTCACCAATGACGTCACGCAAACTTTGTTCCTATTGGCTAAAAATTTCGAGCTAACAGCTGATAATATTTGTGTATTCATAACAGTGGGACAATTGACTATTTTTGCCATCAATTTATTTGTTTTATTTTATTTATTTGTTTATTTTCCAAAAATTTGGCCACTGCACACTTCATTTTTACTATTTTGTTTTTTTTCTCCTATTTTTGTCACACTTCTATGGATTAAAAACACAAACTAAATGTTTCTAATCAAACAATAAAAATGTTACTTATACACATATTTTTTACTGTTGGTTTTCATACATTTCTTAATGTTTACGTTTCGATTTGTTGTTTTATTTCTTCACAAATCTGACAAAGTGATTTCAGCTGTAGGGTTGCCAACTCACTGCAATATGTACATTTTTCACATGAAATCTTAGCATTGTTAACTAAAAGTAGGCAGACATAGAGCTGGCAACCCGCTTCTTTTTGATGTTTGTCACCAACTACGTCACCTAACGGCAATTTTTGCTGATGGCGTAACCTTGTATTTATAAACCTTGCGATTTAGAACTTCATACGTGGAGCGTAAAGTTATTCGATGCGGACCTCTAGTGTGTAGCTTCCACTTGCAACACTTTCGGTCACACTTTTACAATTTCCCTCTATTTTAAAAAGCAAATAAATAAAAAAAATACACTCCGAGTGAATGAACACATTAGTTGATTAATCATGGATCCTGAACAGTCTCGAATAAAAGCAAAATGCACAATCCTACATGTTCAATGCCGGAGAGAATGTTCGATCATCCCTTATTGCCGAACAAAACTTAAAATCACAAACGATCATGCTTTATTACGGATGAAGTGATTGTTTCTTGTTGATAAAAACAAAACGACTGCATTTAATTTAAAATTAAATGCAGTCGTTTGCAGCTCTCTGACTTCGATGTACTTAACACAGTAGAGCAAATTAGAACTTTTTAAACAAAACAAAAAAACATATTAATCTTAAAGTAATGTCACAGTTGTTATAGAAAAAGCTAAATGTGAAACCCAAATGTGCAATATACTAAGTGACATGTCGAAGACTAAGTAAAGATCATACGTCGTCTCTACAGAAGAAGAACAATGAGAAAGTGGACGAATTCCAAAGGTACAACATTATACATATCTCTGATAGAGATGAGAAGATTTAAAAATGACGCAGGGTTTGCTCAAAGAATGTATGGGTTACCAAAAATGCATAAAGAGGAATTTTCCGAATTAAATGTAAGGGACGCAATGCAATTTAAAAATAAGACCAACAATAGTGCAACATGTTATGACGAGAAATTAACATCCTTTGATGGCATTTCACTACTTCCAAGTATACCAGTAGATAACGCAAAAGAACTGAAAAAGAAAAATGGGATGAAATCCAAAAATATACAAATATGTTAAGGACAATCGTTTTGGCTACTTTTGACCAAAACTTAAAATATTACAATCTTGTAAAATATTAGGTTCCGACAAATCCGCGAATGCCCTGTACTGATTATTTATTGCTATAAAATATTTTTTTAATTGAGTAACATTTGCATTAAAAACTGTACTGTATAAGTACTGTTGTACCACTTTCTCTCTGAGCGTTAACGTGAACGGACGTGTTTCGGAATAATAGTAAAAAATATTAAAATTAAGATTGAAGAAACAGCAGTGTGTTTACTTTAATGTTCTTTGTTTTCATTTGTGTTTCAAGGTCAGAGACTGAGACTCCGCTGGCTGGGAATCCGGCAAAGGTTAGGTGTGCCTCGTTGTGATACCATTTAAGTGCATTAGTATTGCCATACGACTCGTATTGATAGTTGTCGGACCCGTTCGTGTATTGGAATTTGTTTTGGGATTGGCGACATCTGTTGGTGAGTGTTTGTGTTTTATCGATGGCCCCACCATCGAAAAAGCACAAGGGGCGTGCGAAGGGGGATGCCTTTTCGGACGTCGCGTCGGATTGTGCGAGCGTGGGGGTTCCGGCGGTACTGCCGAGAGTGAGTTGTCGTCAAGTAGCGAGATGGTGGAGATGTAGAAGGCGCAGCGTGGTTCTCCGAGACCAGGATGGCTTCTACCGCCATTATCTTTTAAATTTAACAAATTTTCTTCAGTCGATGAATATAAGTAAATATACACCCAGTGTAAAGATGAATACTTTTCACCCTCCAGTTTTTTCAAAGTTCTTCTTCATGTAGACCCAAAACTTTTAGAACCGCATCAATATAATTTAAATTAATATTATTAATTCTTTTGGTTTCATTTTGTTCTTGCAGAATGGATGTAATGTCAACCCATTTTTTCTCGATTGATCTTAATAAATAAAAAATAGTGTTCCAGCGAGTAGGGAAAAACTTTTCAAATTAGATTGTAGCTTTGAATTGATAACGGATTTTTCAAAGTATTTAACAATTTTTGAACATATCATGCAAAGTTCTGCTATTTCCGGTGTTTCTTTTATAGCTTTTTCTACTGCCTTATTCATTAAATGATTGATGCAAAAAATGTGGTTGCAAGAACGAAATGCTGAAATCATATTAGCACCTCTAACAGTAATGACAATTGCTTTGCCGCTTAGCTCACAATTGAAATCAGCTAATGTCTTGAGAACTTAACACTTAATGATTTATCCTGAAACAAAATTTTACATGTGTACATTAAAACGTATACAATCGAGGGGGAAGAAAAATATAGGGTAATCTATCTAAAGGTATTTTTTCAGAACAAAAAAAATATAAAAATTCAAATCAAGTGTGGTATCTATACTAATAATTTTAAAGGTCATTTATGTTATTAATTTTTTGAATATAATTTTCTTCAAATGTTGGCCGCATCTATGCCTCAGGGTTTCCATTCTTATGGTCCAATTTTGGACAACTCGTTTGAGCATTTCGACCGGTATGGCTTTAATGACACGCGTAATGTTGGCTGGTTTGTCCGCATAGACTTTGCACTTTACGTAGCCCCAAAGAAAAATGTCTAAAGGTGTAACATCACCCAATCTAGGCGGCCAACTCACCTGTCCAAAACGTAAAATTAGCTGCTGTTCGAAATGACCTCTCAATAGATCCATTGTTTGAGCAGCTGTGTGGCAAGTGCCACCGGCCTGTTTAAACCGAGTGTCGTCAAGATTACGGACTTCAATTTTAGCTAGCATAAAGATCGATATCATGGCGCGATAGCGAGCACCATTCACGGTTACGTTCCGGCCATCATCATATTTGGCAAAATATGCACCGATGATTCCACCAGCTTATAAACCTCACCAAACCTTGATTTTTTCTGGGTATAATGGCACCTCTTGTTGCTCTTCAGCCCAAATGCGGCAGTTTTGTTTATTGACTTTGCTGTTGAGCCAGAAGTGGGCCTCATCACTGAACAAAATTCTGAGAAAATTCCTCCTACGAATTTAATTTACATTTTTAGACCGTTTTAAAACTACTTTTTCTATATTTGCATGTTATAACTATTATTATTGTTTGGATCGTAATGTAATTACAAGACAATGGTTCATTGTTTTGTTTACTTAACAATGATTCCATTGCCCTCATATATGCATACATTAATTCATTAACAAATCAACATTTTTGTTGGTCGTTTCCCTTACCAGTTGACTTTTCACCTTCCATAGATCGCAGAGCAAGCAGTCTATTTTTTTAGCTCCCCATCCTTGACATAGTAAATAGTCCCAGCCAAATACGACATTTTCAAGTAATTGTCCGTCCACATATCTGTCGTGACTCCGTATCCATTTATTTTTATTTCATTCAGTTCCAGCTTAATGTCATTAAAATATTTTTCATACAACACTCCCACATTTCTGGACAATGTTGTTGGATGTGGTAATAAAACATGACATTTTCGCCATATTGCGTACCAACAGTAATTAAAAACGAGGAATTTTTTTTAAACCGGAGTCCTCGATCATTTCGAAGGAACGACAGTTTTCCACTGGCCATTCTGTAACGACACACACACTTTTTTTTTGGTTTGCACGTTTACCTCTACTGCCGCATCACAACTTTTTGTAGATGCCGAAAGTATGTAACACTTATGCTTTAGTAAATTGGAGGTGCTTTTTTATTTAATTTAAATATATTTTAAGACATTTTGCAAGTCACAGCATTTTCTATTACTTTTCCGTCTGAATTTAAAATTCCTCCATATATGTCCCACACCTTACTTTTTCCACTAAAATAGTGTACTTTGCCCTTAACATCCATAATAGGCAGTAAACTCGATGTTGATTTCTAATAATTAAGAAAGATATTATTTTATTAAGCATTAATCAATATTGTTATATCTTTAAATACACTTCAGGTGTTTCCATTATGCATTCCATTACACACTGAAAGCTTAAAACATATACATATGTACATACATAGATAAAGGACAACTGTCTGTTCTTTGATAAACTGAACATTGCACATTAAGTACCGCAATCAGTTGGGCTGTCGCCACATACTCAACAAGATCGCTCTCGGTATGTTCGAATGAGAGCGAAAGAGGAACATGTACACGCTGGCAGCGACCACAGTCGAGTAACAACATATATTTATTCGAAGATTTTGTTGTTCCTATAAATGTGTACCAGTTTTTTTTTTTGACATTTCGAGTAAGTGCCCAATAAGCACATCGGATCCGACTTCTCTGAGTTGGTTTCGAGAACGGGTCCGATTTCGGTCCGAGGTCGGACACGAGAACGGGAGCAATTCCCTCTTCGATATCGGACCGAGAATTGAGCCCGATTTCGAAATGATATCGGACCCGAACTCAAAACGATGTCGGATCCGAAAACGAAATGAATTCTGATCCGTTGCCGAAACGATTTTTGATCCTGCTATTATTACTATAATGATAACATATTTAAAATAAAATATATCAAACGAGTTGATCAGGACTATATTGTGCATGGCTATCCATTGAAATCAGTCGAAGACATTTCTTCTTCAATTAACATTAATATAAACTGTATATTCAAGACTAATAATATTGAGTTTGAAGATTTGCCCAATGAGCACAACATATTACATATAAAAAAGGTTTTCAAAATTAAATTGACAAACGAATTGTATTTTGTACCACTTATACACTAATATGATGTCTGTTACATATGAGTCATATACTAATGTCATATTACTTTTCATCTAATTGTTGCTTATTTCACCACATATATACTAAGTAATAAATTCAAAATAATAAATAAATTCATTAATAAATATAAAAATAAAACTCCAAATTTTTACTGCAAACCTGAATCGAAAGCGGAGTCCGACATCTCGGACTCAAATCGGATCCGAATCGGAACAGAGAAAGCGGAGTCTGTCATATCGGACTCAAATCGGATCCGAATCGGAACAGAGAAAGCGGAGTCTGTCATATCGGACTCAAATCGGATCCGAATCGGAACAGAGAAAGCGGAGTCCGACATCTCGGACTCAAATCGGATCCGAATCGGAACAGAGAAAGCGGAGTCCGTCATATCGGACTCAAATCGGATCCGAATCGGAACAGAGAAAGCGGAGTCCGTCATATCGGACTCAAATCGGATCCGAATCGGAACAGAGAAAGCGGAGTCCGTCATATCGGACTCAAATCGGATCCGAATCGGAACAGAGAAAGCGGAGTCCGACATCTCGGACTCAAATCGGATCCGAATCGGAACAGAGAAAGCGGAGTCCGTCATATCGGACTCAAATCGGATCCGAATCGGATCCGAGTCCGACTTTGTGCTTATTGGGTGTACATGCTTCGGCATACACGTGTACACTACACATACAAATGGATTTGTGCAGACCTCTACTACACACTATTTGGCCAACGCAAAGGTCGAAGTTTTGTGTCGAAGTGTGATTTTGTTAGAATTAAGCCGATGAAGTCATACATATCATAAAACCAAATGAAATTAAAGGTGTTTTTGTTTGCTAAATCTCTGTCAATTTATAAATAATTTTAAAAGGGAGGGCGGCTTTCAGTCAAATACAGAAATGTATATTCACGCGTACATATATACTATGTATGTGTGTTTGGCTCCATTCAAACTCGATCTTCTGCATTTCGATCAAATCGAGCCATGCACAACACACCGAAAAATCAAAACAATCATGTTCGTTCGGTTTGATCGTCGCGTTCGGAACAATCAAGCATAAGTTTGTAAACAAAACAATCATGCAAACTGTTCGAGCGCGAACATAGAACGTTGATCAATTCGGTTTTGATCACATTTTCGTTTCGTGCGAACAACTCGAATGAACAAGTTTCATCTGAGCGTTTGGTTGATTTTGATTGGGATTTTACTGAGTGTGATCGAGACTGCACAATTACACTTGTTGCAGCTCTCTGATCGAAATGTTGAAAATTAATAAACAAAAATTATTTAATCAACACTGGCCTCAAGCTTTTCTCAGTAAATACTGGATTTTAATAAATATTTTAATAACTAATATTTTCCTGATTTGAAAATTGTAAAATATTTTCAATTAGGAAGACACTTAGTAACGATGATGTAGAAAATTGCATCCCCATTTCCTTGCATTCCCATACTTGGAATTTTTTTTAATAGAAGCAATATATTGGGATTAATGACCAATACACATACTATATATATGGGCATTTCCAGAAAAAGGTCCACCGAGACGAAAAAATCAAAAGTGCTTAAGAAAAAAATTGTTTCAATATTTTAAAAAAAATAATGTTCAACCTGGCCTCCGATTTGCCAGATTTGCTCTGGTTTAGAAGATATTCACCCGTTATTTTCGTTTTTTTGCATAAAAGGACCCCTAACGTTTTATTCTTGAGACTTGCCGTTGTGGTCGCATAAGTACAAATGGCGCTGATCGTTTTGCACGGCCAATTGAGGTCAATACCTGAAAATGTGGAAAAAATGTGTGGATATGGTGTTCACCGATCGAAGAGTAAAAGTGCGTGAGATTGCACTACTCAAGAAAATGAAAAAAATTTCATGTACTCCGGATGCGATAATTTTTTCTGTGTAGATAACCTTGACATGAGCTCGAAAAACGCAATAAAAATTTTTTTTTTCGTTTGGTTTTTGTTTTATTTTTTTTTTTTTAAATTTAAAAATTTTTTTTTTGGTTAATTTGTTTTGTCCGGCATAACTCGGGAACCACTAGCCCGATTTAATTGAATTAAATTTTAAAAAATTTAAAATTACAATTCCCTTAATCTGTTCATATATTGTTTTCCTATACAAGCAACAGTTTCCAAGTTAAAAATTAATATATAAAGGAAAAAACTTATTTTTTGCCTAAAGATTTAAATTTTTTTTTTTAAAAAATCCATAAAAAATCAAAAATGAAAAAAAATGTCAAATCTTATTACTTTTAGGTAAAGTCACATAACCTATGAGCAAAATGAGACAAAGATCATGAAAATCGATGCACGCGTTTCGCTTTTATTCGCAATTGAGTAAAGGTATGAATTTCAAAAATTTGCTAAAGTCATATATTTTTGTCAACCAACAAATTTTAATTTTTTTTGTAATAAAAAAGAAAAAACCTTACCATAGACAAAGTTGTGCATATGTCGAGCAAATTTTTGAAATTCATACCTTTACTCAATTGCGAATAAAAGCGAAACGCGTGCATCGATTTTCATGATCTTTGTCTCATTTTGCTCATAGGTTATGTGACTTTACGTAAAAGTAATAAGATTTGACATTTTTTTTCATTTTGGATTTTTTATGGATTTTTTAAAAAAAAAAAATTTTAATCTTTAGGCAAAAAATAAGTTTTTTCCTTTATATATTCATTTTTAACTTGGAAACTGTTGCTTGTATAGGAAAACAATAAATGAACAGATTAAGGGAATTGTAATTTTAAATTTTTTAAAATTTAATTCAATTAAATCGGGCTAGTGGTTCCCGAGTTATGCCGGACGAAACAAATTAACCAAAAAAAAATTTTTAAAATTTAAAAAAAAAAAAATAAAACAAAAACCAAACGAAAAAAAAATTTTTTATTGCGTTTTTCGAGCTCATGTCAAGGTTATCTACACAGAAAAAATTATCGCATCCCGAGTACATTTTGACTGTTGACTAGTGTTGTTGATGACGTACGCAATTTATATTGCAGTATGGTTTGGATTTTACATGATCAGTTGGGTTTAAGTAGGATGTCTGCCGCGTTTCCTTTCAATTGACCGTCAACGTAATCGTGTGACAACTTCAAAGGATTGTTTGGAGTTGTTTAACCGAAATTCCAATGAGTTTTTGCGTTTTTTTAACTGTTGGTGAAACATGGATCCATTACAACACTCCGGAGACCAAGCAGCAGACTACACAATAAGTTTCTCCGGATGAACCGGCTCCGAAAATGTTAAGGTGACTTTGTCGGCAACAGTTTTTTGCGGTGCATGTGGAATAATCCACATCGATTGCCTTATAAAGGAAAAAACAATAAACGGCGAATATTATGCCAACTTGTTGGACCGATTTAAAGAGGAAAACGACCCCATATTGCCAAAAACAAATTTTTTCACATGTGCAGTCTAAAGGCAAAATTGCATGAATTGGGTTACGAATTGGTACCTCATCCGCCATATTCTCCGGTTTTAGTCCCCAGAGGTTATTTCCAAACCTAAAAAAATGGCTCTGTGGAAAGATATTCAGCTCCAACGATGAAATTAATGATCAAACAAATGCCTTTTTTATGGACCTCGAAAAATCCTATTTTTTGGAAGGATACAAAAATTAGAGAACCGTTGGATTAAGTTCATTGAGAACTGTGAGTCTATTTGCAGGAATGCTTTTGGAAAATGTAAAACGTTTGTTGTTCATAAAAGCAAATCCCAGACTATCTTCTTTGATGGCACAAAACTACAACTTAATGAATAACTCCGATGATAACTGTTACCGTTTTCGTCTTCGACGCATGACTTTGACATCTTGCGTTTTCTCTAGAATTTGGAATTCCGATTGCAGTTATTGTAATTTTTTGATAACTATTAGGCTTTTTTTTATTACCCTGTTATTAAGCGAGTACACGAATAGAAAAAGTAAATTTGAGCCTTAAACTGTTGGATTTTAAAGTTTATATTTTTAAGTTAAAGGTTATTCAAGAAGGTCATTTAGCGAAATCGGTTATTACTCGCTTAGAGTATTTCTTGAATAACTTTTTTTCTTTAAATTCAAAGCAAAAATATCAAAGGTAAATGATTCAGTTCTTGTGTACACAGAAATGTCTAGAGTTATGTTTACATAGTTTTAGAGTTATAGCCTTAGCGGCCATTTATGCGCTTAATAACAGAGTACCAAAAAAAAAAAACAACACGCTGACACGTATTTGGCATTTTTATGCGACGTCGACATTGTCTTGATTCTGTTGTTGTTGTTGTAACAGTATATTATGTTTTGAAGTCCTTCGCGTCTGTAGGGGATCTGTTTCGTTGACCACGTAAAAAAACGATTCACGCGCGTCTGTCGAGGTAGCGTCTTTTCCTCTAGTGAAATCTTGCGGAGATGTTCCCCTAGCAAACCATTCACGCTTTAGCTGAATACTGCTGCTGTGACTTCATCAGCATGAATGGCGTTCTGACCTTCCTGGTAGTTTCGATGATGTAAAGGCTCTCTTTTTTTCCGCTGGACCTCTCTCTAGATCATAAAGATCGTATCTGATCTGCCTGGGAGGAGGCATCCTGTCCATGTGATGGTGGTTGGGATGACTACTGCGAAGACACCCAAGCAGATACTGATTGGACAACAAGAAATTATGACTTCGTCTTATCATGTAGATGGTCTCATCATCAGAAGACAAAAAGAGGCATTGAGGTAACAGTTGATTTTTTAGGCCCTGACCCCGGAATTTTGCAATCATCAGCGTACGACACAATTTCAACACCGTCGGGCGGTGCGGGAATATTAGAGAGATAGAGGTTAAACAGTGCCGGAGATAACACCCCACCCTGGGAAACACCCTGTTTAACTCGACTTCCTTCGCTAAATTATACATATGACTGGCCCACACATATAGTTTACGATCCAACGTTTTTAACAAGCCAAAGGACACGTTTCTGCAATGTCCTTGAACAGAGTGGCGTGATTGACCGTGTGTAAGGCCTTGGTAAAGTCAAGAGCCATGAGGACCGTCCTGTCTTTGGGCTTGTTCTGATCAAGGTCGCAACATATACGTGTGGCGATGGCGTGTAAATCAGTTGTGCTCTGCTGCTTGCGAAAACCATGCTGATGATCAGCACATGGAAGATGTTCGATCAGACTAAGGAGGAGCAATGCTTCAAGCGTCTTTGCTACTGGCAGAAGCAAGGAGATCGGCCTGTACGACTCTCCTTTTCTCCTCTGCCTATTTTCCATGCATAGGGAACTAAGTGAGTCACTCACGCACGGCTTCGGATCTGTCACTGTCCTGTCTCCGAACGTGACTGCCGCCCACTCATTCTTTTTACAATTGTTTGAAAGCGATTGTCCCCAATTTATCTATTCCGGAACTTAAGTTGCACTGTTTTAACTGATCTAGCACTTGGTTCCGCTTATATTCATTGACCAACCTTCTGATCTCAGAGTTGAGATTCCTAATTCTAGGGTAAGCAGAATCTGCGATTCTGTGCGGATGGCATTTATCTTAATTTCCCGGATCGCAGCGATCACGATGTTTCTTCAACACATAAATTCTATTACCTCATTACAATTAAATTTCAAAATTGATGCTTTTTCAGGGGTGGCAACAGCAATCTGTGGAGTAAGATGCTGTATATGTTGATGCTGTTGCGAGCAAGACTGCGGGGGAGTCTCATAGTTGGATGTTGGGGACGAAGAAACTGTAGACGAATTTCGTTGTTACAGCACGGGCAAAAAAATCAGTGAACAGCTCCTGAAGTACACCCACTTCAGGGAACGATTACTCCTTACAGACGTTGCACGGGATGTGTTTCGATCCATGCCAGCATCATATGTTTCAATTATAATCGTTATATCTCTATTAGTTCATATGATATTGTCTTTTTACGATTTTGCGCCACGCCGCTTTGTCAAATTTACTACAACATAGCTTATTATAATTTCATAGTCACTGATTTTATTCTGTTCAAATTTTAAAACGGCCTTTTTAAAGAGGGGATGGTACCGCCCAATATTGCTCCAGGATGTGTTTTGATCCATGCCACCATCATGTGTTCGAAATATCAGTCTTATATCTTTTAAAGTTTATGACCCTCCACCGAAATGGTATATCAGTCATTTTGTTTGCAACATTACGAAACATTGATCGGAGACCCTATAAAGTATATATTATAGGGTCTACTCTTCGTTAATACTCTTTTGTTAATATACTAATTTGTTCACAATTAAGTGAATCAGCAACAGCTGATTCGAACATTGGTTTTATTTACAATCGAAATGGACAACACCAACTTGGTTTCATGACACCAAATGAAACCAACATTAGTTTGCAGAAACGACAATCGGCAAAACCGACATGGTTTCTATGACAGTCCTGTATTTCATTAACGTCCAATTAGTCTTGACGGTTGACGGTAGGCAATCAGCTGTTTCAGTTGGGGTTGCACTTTGCATGGGTTAGAGAGATAACTACAGTTTGACGCTTGACGACGGTAGACTTCTGCAGGTTACAGAATCAACCGTCAGTCGTCGAGACCGATCAGCTGTTGATTGGTATGCTTCACTTCGACATTTTGTATAGAATTTGTTTTCGTTCTTTCAAATTCAATTTTAAAGTTATGAATATACTTATGAACGAAGACAGCCTCATTGTTTTAGTACAACAAAATGATTTGCTGAATAATAAAACTAATAAAGACTACAAAAATTTGGGAGGCAATTGGACGGGAGGTAGGAGCAAGTAGCAAGAGAATACAGACTGAATGAAGTTGTAAAACCATAAGTAAATAAATATGTTATTAAACAGGCGATGCATGCTGTAAAAGGTGGACGTCCCTGCTTTATATGTACTGCAGGAAGTACGAAGGATGGCCTGTAGATTTGGAAGTGGAGCACTCACAGAGACAAAATGGCAGCACTACGAAAGTTTGTCTTTTTTTAATGGACACATGCGTGGAGGAAGGTAAATGCATCATAAAATTTTATTTTACATGAGTAAATAATTGTTTATGTATTATATTTAGGCAGCGGTCCAACTTTTCTTTGAAACGGAAGACGTGCATTTTCCGCCATGGGAATGCTTTGAAAAAAGTGAGCTACATAGTGCTTTGACACCATTGTCATCTCCAGTGCTTGGACCAGTGGAATCTGCAGAATCATCACTTGCTTCAACAAGCTCATAGTCGAAAAAAACGAAGATGTGACGTGGCTCATGATGAGCATTCTTTAGCTTTTATTGAAGTTTGCAAATCGCTAAAATCATTTTTAGAAAATGAAGATGCTCCGCAAGACATGCGGGCGCAGAGCTTAGGCAAGTTTGTGGAAAGCTGCCTCACAGGCATGGAGGAGAAAAAACAAATGAAATTAATTGGCGATATAACGCAGATGCTTATTGCTGCCCAAAATGTAATATATACATATGTATAATATAATAAAACCCTTTATTCAATTATGGATAAAAGTCATACTTTTGTCTTTCACTATTTCGTAAATAGCATTCATGCATACTTTTTTCGTGTCAGGCTCAAGTACATAAAGATTTGGTGAAATATTTGAATATAAAAGATATAAAATTAAGTGGAAACACTAAAAAAACCCACTGTGTCAGCTAAGATTACAAAAGAAAAGACGCTTTTTATAAATGCATACTTTTAAGATGGAGATGCAACGAATCATCCAGTTTAAAATGTTCAAATAGCAAATGAAAACAATACAATATAGGCTGCTGAAATAATATTGGACTACTTTATTTACTGCTCCTTCTGTAACAAAATAGTTAACAAGTTCATTTCTCTGCTGAAGAGAGGTATATGACCTTTTTCGAGCACTTAAAACAATAGACCACAAAGTGCCACCATTTGTCTCCAGTCTGTCTCCACTCTCCTGGAATTCATGTGCTCTCTGGTGAATAAGTGTCTACTTGTTCACAATTTGTTGGCATGAACTCCTTCGTTCTGTGAATAATGCGCCAGCGTGCAGCCAGGATTCCAAACGCGTTTTCTATTGTGCGCCGCGCTCTTGATAGGCGATGGTTGAAAATTTTGTCTTCCAAAATGAGCAATTCGTCATTACGTCGCGGAGCAATAGGCTTCATTATGCGCTTGCAAAGTGGAAATGCTGCATCAGCAAAAAAAAAAAGGTACGGCATTGCTCTTTGGGTTGTGCTGTTGGGTAAGGGAGCGTCAGGTGGTAAGGGCAATGTGTCATTCAACACTGCATTGCCAAAAGGTGAAATACGAAAAACTTGTGTTAAAAGAGAATGCATTTAATTATATTTAAAGAATAAATTATAATTCAACTTACCACCTTCACTGCCACTGCTGACGGCAGTGAATGTGTATTTTTTGTAATTATAGTACACTATTCCGGACTTCGCAGGGCATTTCACAGTTACGTGATTTCCATCAATGGCGCCTACGCAATTGGGAAAATTTCACATATCTGCAAAATCATTCGCTATATCCATATATTGGTATTCCGTTGCTGCACTCATATGTATATAAGGGCGAAAGTTTCGTCCCAAATTGCTTCGCATGTTTCCAAAATAATAAGCCGAACTGTTGATTTGCCTATTTTATTTCTCCAAGCAATGGATTACATGGTCACACCTTGTGCGAAAAATCTATGGAAATACATATGTATTTATAAGTAAATGTTAAAAATAACAAAGTTATTTTTCACCATAAAAACTTACAGTAAAGTTATTGACAAGCGCGATGAGCATTTATCATCTGCTTTGGTTTGATAATATGCATCTTTATGCTGGCCAATAACATCTCATATAAATTCCTTGGCATTTTGGTATGTAGCACAAATTGTTCCTAATCCATGTCCATCATTTTACAAAAATAGTTTTTAAAATAATTTTGTGATGCCCTTTCAGCATTTAATTTTTGTTAATTTTGTATTTCGCATATATTGGTATAAGCCAATGTATGCAGTAACTGCCACTTCTAATTTCATTTTATTTTTAGCTTTCATTTCCAAAATTCCATTTTTATTTTCACTTTTCACTAAACCTTGGGCACGCAAATTATATTTTTACAAATGCCCTTCGATCAGGTGTTTTTGTTTTGTCTACCTCATAACTAATCGCACAATATTGAGTATAACGCCAACAGTCTACAGTCAACACTAATTGGACCTTTATTCAAAAGGACACTCCAAGCGGCGTTTTGCTGAGTCGATCAAAAACTCCTTTCGTTTGAATGGCGAATCTCTGAGGGCCCATTGCCGTCATCAAAGCAGCAATACCTGTGTAGCACACAAAATCATTCTCTTCAAAAAAATAATGCAGCAAGTCTTTTTCTTCTCGAGCAGTTAATACGAAACTTTTCTTTAGTTATGACATATGTTTTTTTTCATCTGGGACACAAGTAATTCAGAAGATCTTTTCGACAATCTAAGATCTCCAATTACATCATTAAGTCTTGGTCTTGATTCCATCGTCTCGGCGATAAATGTTTGTGTGGGATGAACTTGTAAATTTCAGATGTAAATAGTAGTGCTGAATCCGAACTATCTGATTGGTAATAAATACTTGAGGTTGAGTGTCCTGGTGAAGATGACAGCACTTGACTACAACTTGGACTTCGATTTTGATCATATTTAATTTAATGGAAAAAATCATCCATTACAGGTCGTTAACGGAAAAAGAGGAAAAGGTACACGCACACTTATGAGCGTTTATTGGTTTGCTATCGCATCCGTAAAAATGAAACAACCTTCCGTTTTTTTTAATTTTTTTTTAATTCTAAGAATCATAAAAATGTCAATGTGTAAAAACAATTGTGTACATCATTTAAACATATTGTAATCCAAAATTGTTTAACAAAATCGGGCAAGTTATTTTTGAATTATGAAAACATAAGTGGAAAAATGTCTTAAAATATTGACAATTTTACTTCTTTTTTTATTTAAAAAACAATATCCATAAAATTGAAAAGTTTGTACATAGGTAGCCATGATATATCAAATCTATACAGTGGTTATTCAAGCCCGTGTTTGCTGTTAACCTGAGTAATTGATCTCGTAAAATTTTACGACGATCTAGTCATGTTCGCCCGTCCGTGTGTCTGTTAAAAGCACAATAGCGGTCAAACGAATCCACCTTGGATTCTGAAATTTTGCATTTTGATGGCATATGGTCGTCCCTGGGGGAAATGTTTCTCTTTAAGGGAATAAATGTAACGGGAAAAATACACTTTTTTGATTATTTGCTTAAGAAATGTACTGACAATGGCTTAAATGTGTATGTTATGTTAGTTAGTAAGCACTAAAAACCTCAAAAAAGCATAGTAGTTGGACTTTTTGGCTCATGTGGCCCAAAAATTTCCCAACTTGGTCGAACGGGCGATTACTAGTCAGTATGGTCATATTGGTACTCAAATTAAAGCAAATTTTGGTATTCATCTAAATAAGAGTAATTTTGAAGTTTTGGGTGAGATTAGGGATGCACGCATGAGCCTCAAAAACTTACCTTTTTATTTTGCGCTTTAGTAGCGTAGAAAGCAATATAAGGTTCGGCCAGGCCGAACTTAACGATGTTTCTAGGATTGTTAATTTTTCCAGAGGTTGACCCAGCCCCTGTGAGGGTAAAATTGTTGCCTCTCGACCGATCAGGTACGTATTGAACCGTATCAGTCTATCAACTCTGTTTCTGCAAAATTGCAGCCACGTAGCTTCAATAGTTTGCTTTTTGCAGACGGACGGACACGACTAGATCATCTTACAATTTATGGGGTCTCTGATCAGTATTTCGAGGTTTTGTACGGGAAGGTGTGTACGGGAATGACAAAGTGAATGTAATCTCAATCTTATAGTGGTATAAAATTCTGTGAAATTGCTGTAAAAAATGGTTTTGAACAATATTTAGCAAACTGCCCGTACTTGTAAAAAATATTTTGATTTTCTTGGGAAATGGCAAAACTTCATTTGAAAGTGATATGTTATGCGATTAATGTTCTTCGCGTGATCGAACTTAGTACAAAACTTTAGATAATAAAATGGCAGGAATATTTTCTTGTCAGTCTAGCTGCAAGCAGTCGAAGGTGACGATTTTCGTAATTTTGATGAAAGTTTACCAAATCAACGATTAAAAATTTTTGCTTCAAAAGCATGATATACAGTGGTAGACAATCGTTTGAACACAGACGACTTTTTGTCTATTTTGGTGATATAAAATATTTTTAATATGTTTTTTTACGAAACAGTTAGTTTAATTAATATTTAAAACAAGTAAGTAAAAGACAAACAAATCATCATTTCATCACTAAAAAGGCGAGAAATGTTAAAATAGAAAGTTAATACAAAATTCAAGCCAACTTTTAAATTTAATTAATATTTAGTATGTCCTCTATTATTCTGTGGGACGGAAAAAAATCGATTTGGCATCGATTCTATCAAATTTTTAATGGTATTGAAGCTAATGTCGGACCAACACTCCTTAATCGTATATTTTAGATCGTTGATTGTTGAAAACTGTCTTCCACCCTCGTAAACCTTCGCTGCGAGAATGCCCCATAGGTTTTGATGTTTTTGACCAAAAAACCACGCTTTTGCTTGCTGGGGTGCACGAATCAAGGCATTATCTTGCTAGAAAATTACTTCTTCGTCCACATTTTCATCAAGATGTGATATCTCCACGTCCGCCAACAATTGAATATAATTTTCTGAATTCATTTATGTTGATATCAAACAAATCGGTAACTTTTTTTCATAGGAAAAGGCACCAAGGATCTAACTACATTATTTTTACTTAAATCGTGCCAGTAGCAGCTATAACAGTCTGGGCCATCTAAATTGATCTAATTTTTCTTGTCGGAAAAAGACATGTTTCCACTCATTTGTTCAAGCCATACGCAGCAAATTTTAGCAGTTTTAGTTTATGGGCAATCGATAAGCTAGGTTTATTTTGTAATTTTGTCCATCTTATGGATGGTGCAGACTTCAAATACCGTGCAATTGTTCCAGAGGTAACAAATAAGTCCAGTTTTTCTTTCATTTTGCTGTAGGTTATCGGATTTTTTGTTGCTTCCTCACTAATTCGTCCTTTATCCTTCAATGTAAGTTTTTGCCTTTTCGCAAATAATTTCTTATTACACATTCGGAACGGTTTAATAATTTTTTCAATTTTTCTATTGGACTGCCCATCTTTTGTTAGTAATAAATTCATGTATTGTAATTTACTTTAAAAGCGCTGTAAATCATACTCTGTATAGTAAACCCTGTATCAGTAACATCCCTGAATTTTATAACTGTTGAAGTACTTTATTACACAACTTTGTAATCCCGTCATTTTCATTGTATGTATTTCATCATTCTATTCTACTTAAAGGCCCATTTAGTCTCGACGGTTGACGGTTGACGGTAGACAATCAGCTATTTCAGTTGGGGGTTGCATTTTGCATGTGTTAGAGGGAGATAACTACAGTTTGACGGTTGACGACGGTAGACTTCTGCAGGTTGCAGAATCTACCGTCAACCGTCGAGACTAAATGGGCCTTAATAAATTCATCTCAACAACAGGTTATGGGCCTACACTCGCGCTTTCAAAATAGTTTTTATTTAAGTTAATTGCAATTGATAAATAATTCAAAATGAATGCATCGTATACACAATTTCCTAAATTGTTTGGAAATTTAATATGGAGTTGCTGCTGCTGGAGAGGGAGTTGTGGGATATCGTTGTTGATGCTGCTCCGACTACTCAGGATGATAAGTGGTTGCTGCGGATGGTAAAGCAAGAGCTGCTATTGAATTGGGTGTGGGGAATTACTGAAAGTACTCATAAAGCAACTAAAGATTGCAAAAGTTTTGGGACGCCTTAAAGAAGCATCACGAGAAATCGAACATAACCAACAAAGTGAGTCTTTTGGACAAATGTCATCGAAGAGGCTGGGTAGTGGTGAAACGATGGAAGACCACATCAATGGATTTTTGTCAATTGTGGACCCCTTGCGGGACTTGGGTGAAGTAGTGGATGATCATAAAGCTGTTTCGTTTTTGCTGGGAAGACTGCCGGAGGATTATAACACATTAATTTCTTCATTGCAAATGCGTGCTGAAGCTGACCTTACGCTGGATTTGGTGAAGGAGAAGTTGCTTCAAAAATTTAAAAGAAAATCGTGGTGTGTGCAAGAGAACGAGGCTGCGTTAAACATTCATAAGAAGTTTGTGCCAAAATGTTTTTCGTGTGGTAAGCCGGGACATATGAAGAGAAATGGTCCAAACAAAAATGTACAAAAACAACGAAACAAAAGACAACAACCGCGCCAATGTTATACAAATGAGAAAAAAGTTTGTTTTGGTATTGCGAATGGAAGATCAAATGGTGATTGGTTTATTGATTCGGCCGCTACGGGTTATATGTGCTGTGAGAAGAAATATTTTGTGGACATTGATAGAGAACAAAATGAAACAGTATATTTGGCCGACGGGACTGAGCTGAAGGCAAGTGGATCAGGTGATTGTAAACTATTTTGTGAAAATAAGGAAATTCGTGTTCCGAACGTCATGTATTCATGTTTGGCATCGTCGTTTTGGCCACAGAAATGTCCAAGCTATTAATTCGACCATAACAAAGGAGCTGGTACAGGGTGTGAACATAAAGAAATGTTGCTGTAAAATTGGATTGCGAAGTGTGTTTGCGGGCAAAGCTTACACGAAATCCATTTCCAAATCATCGGAACCAAGATCGAACGGACTTTGGATTTGGTACATTGTGATCTATGCGGCCCTATGCAAAATACAACCCCATCCGAAAATCGGTATTTTTTTACTCTTATTGATGACTATAGTATTGTACGGTTTTCTCCATTACATCGAAAGACTTGGCATTCGACAAAATAAGAGAATTCGTTGAACAATCAGAAAACCAGTTTGTGAAGCGCCTGCAAATATTGAGAACTGATCGTGGTGGAGAGTTTGTGAACAAAAAACGCAGGCATATTTTAAAGGTAAAGGCATCATTCATCAGCTGACTGCCCCTATACTCCTGAGTAGAATGGGTTTGCGGAGAGGAAAAATCGGAGCTTGATGGAGATGGCCAGGTGGATGCTGTACGATGCGGATATGCATATAAAATTTTGGGCTGTAGCTGTAAACAATGCCAACAATATTCAGAATCGTCTTTCGTCAGCTGCGGTAAATATAACAACTTTTCAGTTGTGGTTTGGTAAATCTCCAAATTTGAGACATGTTCGTATATTTGATGCTGTTGCATACGTCCATGTAAACAAACAGAAGCGTAGGAAATGGGACGAAGTCGCAGTGAAATGCAATCTTGGTGGGTATGCTGAGGAGTCGAAAGCGTTTCGTTTGCTGAATGTTGATACATACCAATAATATTATAGCTAGTCGTGATGTTAAATTTGTGAAAAAAATTTCTTGCTGCCAATGTTTTGATTGATGAAGATTTGAATAATTTGGTCAACGTTTCATTTTCAAATATCAATTCTGACACAGTTTCGCCTAAAGAAGAGGAAGAATGTGATGATATATTCAGCAGAGAAGAATTTCATAGTTATGAATCTGCGGAGGAATTTTCATCGTCGTCTGATGGAGAAGGGACATTGCCTTATGAAAATATTTCTGATACTTCTAGAACTTCTTCAAGAATAAACAAGGGTGTACCGCCGAAGAAATATGGATGAAAGGTTTATTTTGAAATTGATCCAATAAGCTATGATGGGGGAATTTCTAGATCGGACAGCGGTGAATGGCTATAAGCTATGAAAGCACTGCAAGACAACAAAACATCCAATATTTTGTTGTGTTGGTGGAACTGTCTCGTGATGGTAAATTGGTAGGCTGCAAATGGGTTTTTATGGTGAAAAAGACAATGGGACAAATGGGTTTTCCCAGAAATATGGCGAAAATTATGACGAGAACTTTGCGCCAGTTGTAAAGCAAACTACATTTCGAAGTTTATTGGCCTTTGCAAGCTACGAGAAGATGAAAGTACGTCACGTTAATGTCAAGATGGCATTCCTCTACGGTGAGTTAGATTCCGATATTTATTTGAAACAACCAGAGGGTTTTGTTATGCCTGGAAAATAAGGTCAAGTTTATAAATTAAATAACAACTTGTATAGACTTAAACAATCGGCTTGCTGTTGCAATCTTCGTATCAATAAAATCTTAATTCAGAAGGGGAAAAGCTGAGCCTTGTTTGTATGTCAAAGGTTATGCCGATTCAATCACATATGTCTTAATTTACGTTGATGATATTATTGTGTCTTCGAAAAGTGACCAGGAAATTGGAAATGTTATTCGTACTTTGTAATCCCATTTTGAAATTACGGATTTGGGCGATTTGAATCTTTACTTGGGAATTGAAGTGCATTTCAATTCTGGTTTATACTACCTGTCTCAAGAATGAGACAGGTGGTATAAACTTCAACATACAAAGATTTCTTCGATACCGATGGATCCTGGTTATTTGAAGCATAATTTAAGCAAATTACTTCAAAATATAAATTTATATAGAAGGCAATTGGATCATTATTGTACGAGTATATAGCAAACAATACTATATATTATCTAGAAAAATAAGTAATCTTTATGACAGAGATTGGACAGAGGTCAAGAGTTCTCAAATATCTAGAAGGAACTAAAAGTTTAAAATTGTGAGTTGGTTCTGGGACTAAATTAGAACTGAAAGGCTTTGCTGATGCCGACTGGGCAGGAGATATAAAGGGTCGCAAGTCTACGAGTGGTTATATTTTCAAGCTTGGTGAGGCTGTCATCAGTTGCGCTAGTCTATTGTCTAGGCTGAATTTGTGACCCTTGCTTAGGCATCTCAGGAACTTTTATGGAGTATACAACTGATGAAAGAATTTGAAATTAATATATCGAACCCGATAATTTTTGAGGATAAATAAGGCTGCCTGAAAATACTTCAAGATGAAAGGATTAGAAACACACATAGCTGTTAAATACTACTTTGTTCGCGAATTATGGAAATATAAAATAGTATTATATGACAGACATTCTAACAAAGCCTTTGCAGAAAATTAAAATAAGTAAATTTCGAGAATTAATTGGATTAAATAATTAACTTTAAATGGTTTATTTTATAAGAATACTTTTAAAACTCATATAAATCTTTTATGCAATATTTAAAATATTGAGAAGGGGTGTTAGTAATAAATTTATGTATTGTAATTTACTTTAAAAGACTATATCAGTTCTATTGAAGTACTTTATTACACAACTTTGTAATCCCGCCATTTTCATTGTATGTATTTCATCATTCTATTCTACTTAATTAATTCATCTTAACAACATATTTCATAAGGGAATCGATTGCTGATGCGTTCAAACGAATGTCGCACAAAAAATGTGTTAGTTTTTGAAACCATGTGATTTTTGCCTAAACAAAAAATGTTCCATTGCTTACTTAGTAAAAAGTAATCACTTAGGTCGGTATCTGATAGTCACAAAAAATTAAAAAACTCAAATATATTTAAGGTGTGCTCAAACGAATGTCGACCACTGTATGTATATTAAGGGTTTTTCTTAAAACTTAAAATTTTTCAAAAAATCAGTGTTGCTTTAGGGTTTTATCCCTAATTAAGGGTTTTTTTTTTAAAGGAAATAAATATTTTGTGTTGGAAAACTGAAGACTTTACAGGGATTTGCAATTAAAATTTGGGGAATTTCAAGGGCTGACTAGTTATCATGATTTTGGACTTTCTATTATGAATTGTGCTGTTAAAAGCCGTTAAGCTACTAAACTATATCATACTCATAGCATATCATAACCTGCAATAATGTGTGAAACAGGGTTTTGATGTTTATCAAGGCAAATCTGTGTAACTTCTAAAAATATTTGAGCAAGACCCACCTTTATGTGTACCGATCGACATATAATCGTCTGCTAATTTCATTTAACGATGTATGTCTGTCAATGACAGAAACTATAGAAAATAAAGAAAGTCGCTTCAGATTTAGGTATAGTTCCTACACACATGTTTAATCGATTTTATGCTTTGCTCTAAAGGCCACGGCAAAGTAAGTTTTTGAGCAAAGGGCGGATGTTATTGAAACTGAAGAAAATCGGTTCAGATTTAGATATAGCTACTACATATGTTCATCCGATATTATGTGTTTAGCTCTACAAGCCATATTTAAGATCTAATCTTGATGAAATATGGCACCTGCTAGTTTTATAGACCAAAGAAAATTGTTTTTAAAATTAAAGAGAATCAGTTTAGATTTAGATATAGCTATACATGCCACATGTTTGAAATTTGGCACAAGTCAATTTTTTGGAGCAAGGGCCGAAGTGATTGAAGGAGATCCATTTATATCAAATTTTTTGTTTTTAGTTCTAGAAGTCACATATTACATCGAATCTTGATGGAATTTGGCAAAAGTAAGTTATTTTGGCCAAGGAGGACAAATGGAATTTCAAAAAATCGGTTCCGATTTAGATATATCTCCCACACATATGTTCAACCGATTTTAAGCCTTTGCTCTAAAGGTCACATAAAACATTCAATCTTAATGAGCTTTTGCAGAATCAAGTTTTGTGGACAAAGAGTGGACATTATTAAATTAAAGAAAATTGGTTCAGATTTAGATGTAGCTCCATTGCATAATTTCAACCGATTTTATGTCTTTAGCTCTTTCTTTACGATCGAAGAGTTACCGGCTCATAGAAATGGGCGACATCGGTCCACGTTTGGATATAGCGCCCGTACAAGGGTCTTTCGAATTTACATACAAGCGCTCTAGAGCAGTATATGACGATGGACAAACAACCCATTTGGACTATATAGGCACATTTTTGATACAAATGGCTTGGGCCAAGAAAGGACTTCCAGTACACATGGACCTATGAATCCAAATACCAATACCATATAACCAATACCAATATAAAATACCAAATAACTATAACATTTTCGAACGAAGCCAAAAATAAAATTATGTTGGCAATTTGGCTTAATGTGGGTGGCGAAGACTATAGTGGCGAAAAATCGACCCATTGGTAAGAAAAACACAGTGGCATTTTTTCACAAATTCAAACATGAAATTAATTTTAAAATCTGGGCAAATTTAGAGCCCGTCAAAGGTCCACAAACGTATTTTCAATCGACTTGTTTAAACATTTTGAAGTGTAAATTTATTCGGTCACGCCCGACTTCAGCTATATACTTTTATACCCCTCATCAGGATGGGCGTAAATATAAGTTTGCTATTCCGTTTCTAACACATCGAAATCTGCGACCATATGTGACGCGCAGAATAGAAAGGGACCTAAGGGAAAAAACCAGAAGAAATTCAGGAGAGCCATTTTAAAGATTTAAATACGTGTATCTTTGGTGTACCATCACTTTCATAAAACGCATGGGATCGGTCTCATTAGATGCTCAGATGTTGTCCACATCAAAAAAAAGTGAAAATTGTTTTTTTTTTACCCTTAGGTCCCTTTCTCTATGCGCTGTCACATATAAAGGATATACATGTTTGATCGTCATAAAATTCGAGTCAGTCTTAACATGTCGGTATGTTCGTCTGTTAAAAGCATTATTCAGTCCAAACAAAAAGGGCTTGCGCCTTCAAGCTTACCAGATATATGTCTTTTGTTGCAAAATGGTTGGTATTGAAAATGGAACGAATCAGGCAAAATGGAAAAAGTTTCACTTTGAGGAATAAAATAATTCCGGGTTAAATTTCTTAGCTTTTTTAAGTTTTTGCTATGTAATTTGATTAATTTACTTTTAAATCACCTATTTTTGGAAGTGGTAGGTATAGAATTGTCAACCTTCCCATAAATCAGCGTGATCAATAAGGCCTGGGCCCTGATGTTTGAGGACGTATGGGTATCTAGAAATGCTGGAATCTTCAGACAAATACAAATATGTACCTTTATTTAAGGTTTAGACCAATTTGAGATTCGAACCATTTAGATTTTGGGGGTAAGGTCTCTAGGGCGATGAATATTATGTCCTCTCTAGCATGCACATATGGGTACTCAAAAAGAGTGGAATATTCTGACGAATATGACATAAATTGTACCACTTGGCTAAATTGGCCAAAAACCGTTCCATATTGTTCGGTGACACATGGGTATCTAGAAACAATTAAATTTCTTTGCAAATTCAAATATGTACCTATAATAAAGATTTGTGCCAATTTGGAACTCGGGCCGGCACATAAGAGTCCTAGGGGTTAAAAATCACGGATTCGAATATCAACGTAATTTTACGATTCGACTAATTTAAAGTCCTTGGCTCAATGCCTCTTCGAACATAGACATATGGGTCCTCAGAAACAGTGGAATTGTTCTTAAGCTGCTTACGAGAGGGATATTGCCCTTTTTGTTCGTTGTCCCGTTTAAGGATTTTGTTCATAATAATGTTGAAGAAGTTAGATCAGAGTATATATCGTATTAATGGAGTGTCCGATTAGTATTTCGAGGTTTTTTAAACGGAATGACAGAGTAAATATACCCTTAATCCTATGATGGAGGGTATAAAATAGAGCCGATTTATTCTCTTAATAAATAAATACTTTGTAATACTCTCCACCATAGCATGGGAGTATATAATGGGTGATCCAAGCAGAGATACTTTTTTCAATAGCATTTTTTTGACAGATCACGTGTGAGTCGAGTCATGCTGTCATATTATTTTTGTTTAGTCTTGTTTGGCATTTCATCATGGAAAGACTTACGTCTGAAATTTACAAATCGTTCAACTTTATTACGAAAATTCACGTTCTGTGAGGAATGTGTTTCGTGCACTTCGATCAACATATGGTCAACATAATCGGCCTACTGAGCGTACTATTTGCAACACCATCACCCTTATTGAGACCCTGCATTTATTATTGGATAATATTCGACCGAATAGACCACGTCCAGCACGCAGTGAAAAAATGTAGCGGCCGTAGCTGAGAGTGTACACCAAGACCGTGGAGAGTCGATTCGGCGCCGTTCGCAGCATCTCAGACTGACGTTTGGAACGACTTGGCGCATTTTACATCGAGATCTTAAATTGAAAGCGTACAAATACAACTTGTGCAAGAACCGAAGCCGCCCGACGTTCCCAAGCGACAACTATGGGAACTTTTCAAGATTCCAAGAAGATCCGACGTTTTCGAGCCAAATTTTGTTCAGCGATGAGGCCCATTTCTGGCTCAATGGGTATGTAAAGAAGCAAAATTGCCGCATTTGGTACGAAGAGCAACCAGAAGATGTTCATGAGTTGCCACTTCATCCAGAAAAAAACAACGGTTTGGTGTGGTTTGTGGGCCGGTGGAATCATCGGTCCATATTTCTTCAAAAATGATGCCGGTGAGAACGTAACTGTCAATGGCGACCGTTATCGTGCCTGATAACCAACTATTTAATGCCTGAAATTGAAGCTCGTGATCTCGGCGACATTTGGTTTCAACAAGATGGCGCAACTTCCCACACATCGCATCAATTAATGGATTTATTGAGAGAACACTTCGGTGAGCAGATAATTTCACGTTTTGGGCCGGTCTATTGGCCACCAAGATCGTGCGATATCACACCGTTAGACTCTTTCCTGTGGGGATATGTAAAATCTAAAGTTTATGCAAACAAACCCGCTTCGATTCAAGCCTTGGAGCAAAACATCCCGCGTCATTCGGCAGTTAGCATTCGAAATGCTCGAACGAGTCATCGAAAATTGGACTCAACTGATAGACCTTCTGGACGTAACCGCGACCAACCTTTGATAGACACAATCTTCAAAAAATAAATGCCAAAGAATGTTCTTTCAAATGATAATAAACATTCCCAATTCAATTTGAATTTTCTGTGTCTTTTCTTTAAAAAGTGGGGAACCTCGAAATGGAGCACGCGTCATATGTTTGATATTCCGTTTCTAAAATAGCTCTCAGAAGAATTACAAGTTTCTTCGTTTGTTTAAAAATTTAAAATTTTCCGTTGCGTACGTTATACTTTTTTCTTAGGCATATTTATTTAAATAAAACAACAATATTCATATACCTCAGAGTCCGTATGCTAAGATTTTAGTTTGAGGTAGACTTGGGGACTAAAAATGGATTTCTAACCACACCCTTTTTGGTATCCCTCACACAAATTACCCTGTTACGGTGAAGATAAGAACCAACTCAACTTTTCACCTTAGCATAAATTGTGAATTCCGAAATATTTTCATAACATCTGGTACGCGCATACGAAGAAAGTGGTAGACACGTCCCATTCTGGTATCTTCGCATATTATATTTAATGCTATTTATGCGATTCTGCTGAAACTTAATAATTAAAAAATCGATTATAAATTATACTGTTTGATGAGAAATTGGAGCCATTAACACGCCCTTCTTGTATCTCCCACACACTGACAAATGAATTAAAGCGCTTGTATTCTGCAATGTGTTTATTCATCTTTGTATACGCAAAAGACAAAAGTGATTGACACGCCCCATTTAAGAACGCCCAAAATAAACGACTGTTCATTTGATTTAATTAAAATCGGTACGGTCCAGGCAATGGTAGTGTACTTGACTGGTTGTGGATTTTGATATTAGATTGCTACATTAGAAGACTCAAATAACTTTTTTTTCAGTGCAATTGTTTCACGAATGGATTGCTTTGGTTCATTCAAATTTGTTGGTTTTGCTTTGTAGAAGTCTGCTGCATTCATTTTGTGGCCATTTGAATTTGGGAATAAGTCCAAATATTTGTGCATAATTGACTGAAATTATTGTCTGCAGTAATAGACTGCAATTATTGTCTGTTTCCATTTCAGCAGATAAGCATCTTGTCAAAACTCCTGTTTTTTTTTCGTATGACAGCAGGTACACCATCTATTGTTTCTTCCGTACGAACTGAAGGGTTTCGATGGTAGGGCCTTCTTGTGACTTTCCCATGCTCGACAAAATTGTTTACAAGTCTTATTGTGGTCCATCTGCTCCGAGTGTTGCTGTCAAATTTGTGCCTATACTCTCTTTGAACCGAAACTAAGGACTCCAGTGCGTGTTTCAGTGTCCCTGTTATAAATTTTTGTTAAATCTTCAAATCAATCTGCAAGTTATTCACCCTGATTATGTAAGGCGTAGTCGTTTTCCGACAGCAGGCGTAGTCGTAGTCGTTTTTTAAATTTTTTGGTATTATGTAAAATTTTCGACAGCAAAGATTTTGTAACAGATTGAAAAAACACAGGGTAAAACAATAATTAAAGTTTTTTTAATATTATGAAACAGTCTGTCGACAGAGCTGTCGGGCACAAAAACTTAAACGCCAATAAATGCCCAATTTGACATTTTATTACGGCATACATAATACCAATATTTGTAATAGATTTTATTTCAGAGTCGTATTTTTGTCGTTTTCGCCATACATAATACCATTTTTAAAAAACGTCTAAAATACGACACAACTACGCCTTACATAATCAGGGTGATTAATTTTTTTTTGGTAGCGACTTTCATGAGCCACCCTATACAACGATAGTTTATTTCACATAAACCATAGAATGTTTCACTTTCAACCAGAGTATGATTCACATGCAACCATGTTATGATCCCTGCAACTATAGTATGATTCCACTCAACCACACTATGATCCCCAAATTATTTATTAGGATTGGGTTATGTTGTTATTTAATAAAAGAGATTTTAATTAAGTAGACTATTTTAAAATATATATAACTTAAAATAATAGGATTGATTTGTTCAACAATAGCAAAAATCCGTTTGAAAAACTTAAGTTTTGTTATTAAACATATTTTAGTTGAACAGCTCAAAGCAGTTTGTTTTCAAATATTTCAATTTACAGATGCAAAGTACAATTATTGCGTAAATTTCGTAACAATAATACGAGTGTAAACAATTTTTTTTCTAATATTACTGTTTTTTTAATAAGAACAAACACTACCATTAATTATGGAATTAAATTGGAATTAAATGCGCAGTAGCGCATTCAGTCTCTGCAATTTTACAGGACCTTGTTGATGGTTTAGGTCTGTAGCTCACAGATTACTTGGATGATATTGGCACTAGTTGCTTAATTCGTTTCTGCATTGTAAATAATACATCGATCTTTCAGGTCTGTCTCCGCAAAAAAGGCCCAAGGGGGCAAATCGCAGCTCCGAAGCGACCAATTGATTCGCAGCTCCAAGACGGGTTGGGAAAAAACGATTGTGGCATGGCGCTATAACCTGAATGAACCAGAGGTCGTCCAAACCCATGTCTATAGTTTTAGTAAAAAAATCGAAAAACCGAAAAACGTTTACCAAACCGTTGTTTCTAGCCTCATTTTCGAAGAAAAATGGTCCAAGTATGTCACCACTCCACAATCCGCACCAAAATGTCACTTTCTATCGATGCATTGACTTCTCGAAATAACATTCGGGGTATATTTTCGCGCCGATCAGACCTGAACAAATATTTGACAACAGACGTATCAAATACAAAACATGTTTTTTGACTAACACCTTGCTTACAAAAATTTTCCGATTTCAAAATCTGCAACTCACATACGAGTATTACACAATTCCGATCAAATTTCAAACTAAACGTTATAAGTTGCCTTTTTTGAATCTTTAAACGTCCAATGATAGGTGACGTCAATGTCTTTTTTGTGTGTTTTGACACCTCAAGTGGGTCACGTTGCGCCCACACACCAAAACCCTAAAATGGTCATAACTCATTAACTAGAAGAGCTTGGCCAAAAATAAACTAATAGAGTTCGGAACATAATATTCAGAACATGTTCTGTTCGTATGTTCCTCCCGTTCGAAGCCGACCAAAACCAGTCGGTTCCAGTCATTGAGTATAATAATTATAGCGTGCATAGCTCACTGATTTAAGAGAATTTCCCCGTTTGATCCGTAATGGAATGGTGAGTAATTTTCACGTGAAAAAAATGAAACTTGGCGAAAAGCGGAGTTGGAACGTCCACTTTTATAAAAGTGCTGTAACACCCATACATTCCTTTTGTAGGAGAACCACAAAAGATGGTTTTTTAGAATGCCTATGGAAATATTAAAAAAAGGTTTTTCTGAGAAATAGATTTTAAATTGTGCAATTTTCAGTTCCATGCATTTTTAAGTTGGCCTCCACTGGTATTCAAATTTACGACATTCTGGTGGCTACTGCGATAAGCTGAGTACTAACCCAACAAACCAAATTGTGAGTTTAGGTCAAATGACGAATACATCTTTACTGTCCATCGCTGTGCCAAACAGCATCCGTGCAGCCTTCAAACACTAGGCATGATTGCATGCCTTCCACAAGAAGGGAGTCATTAATTATTGGATCGCTATCATTTAAAATTGAAGGTCTACTTGCTATCCATCTCACAGAATTCATCAACGAAAGAATATAGGATTTAAAACGAGCCCTTCTTAGAGAAGAGACATGTGTGCGCGCTAATGTTTTAAGTGCTAAGAAGGCCTTCTGGAATAAATAATTTTAGAAGGCCTTAACGAGTGTGTATTGTGTCCGAAAAGAAGCCGTATTAGAAAGCCTTTTATGAGAAGGCCTTGCTTATCTTCCTGTTGGGTACACAATTATATTTTGCTGAAAGAAAAAAGGCTTCTAAAAAGTGTCTTATGAGAAGGCCTTGCGTATTTTACCGCCGCGTGTACAATTACTCGTATATGTTGCTGGTTTCGAAAAGGTTAAATTTCGGCAACAGATTAGCACTAAAAAAACTAAACTGCATCATGGCTGCCAAAATTAGGGTATGATTTTGTCAAAATTAAAATAAAACAGAACACTGTCGAGTTTTCTTTCGGTATATAAGTATATTGCTTTTAGAGGTCATTTGTTCTTTAAAAGGGCTCGACTGACAGCCATAGGTAACACTGTACTATAACATAATGTGTTTAACTGTAATTCACTTCAAAATGAAGAAGTTTCGGCGAAATACTGAAATTCTAATTTCTATTAGCTACCTGTTTATTTTAATCTCGGCAATCCCATATCAAATTCTAGGTAGGCTTAGGCTTAGTGTTTTTTGAAAATTTAAAATTTATGATGGCAACATCTGCATCACATATTTAAGTGCTTCAAAGAATACCCAAGGTGTAACTGCTATTTCAGGTAACACCGACTAATATATCCTCTACCTGTGGATTGAGTATTTAACGCGGTAGCGCGTTACAAATACGACTTAGTTACACTTTGTACTTCATGACGCCTACAACACCAATAATGCAGTATAGGAAGTTAAATACCATCGTCTCTCTATTATTGCTGGTAAACAGTTTAACAACTATCCACTGTTCTCCGAGTAGAAGGGCTGAATCGGATCATGCTTTGGTGGATGACATAAAATGGATTTTCCAGGGAATCGGCAACTTTGCTGGCACCGTGGAACGCATGTTGCCCAACATCAAGATCGATACAAGAAATAAGTAATTTGTGAAATATTTCAATTGTTTACATCCAACTAAAAAAATTCTTCTTCCAGAACATTTTCGGAAAATACGAGACTATCTCTGCTGATGGGACTGCGACATGTACTAGTGGGTGTGCGTGAAATTTCCATAACATTCGAACAAAGTTTCAAAACCGATCACATTAAGCAGTTGCAACAATTGTAAGTTTTATGCATTAATGCAAGTGGAACAAATACCACTGGTCTTTGCGAAGATGAAATTGTTTAGCATTGGGTCGTGCTTTTTCCAAACACTGAGTTGCTGATGTTAAAATGATAAAAAAACTGCGCATTTCCATTCGCATCCACATCCCTAAAGAAACGATTTACGAAATGTTTTCAATTGTAGTTCTTACTTACAGATGAAGGACCCTGTCTGTTTAATTCATAAAAATTTGCAATAGGTTAACTAAAATATTGTTGAAGAAAATTCGATTTTAAATTTTTTAGAAATATGGCCTATTATTTTTTAAAAAAATATTTTTCTAGAATAGTTCTGACATTCCTTTAAAGATAAAAGTCACCGGCATTTGAGAGGTAAAAAAATATCGCTGAATAATGCCAAATGTGCTTACCCGAATCTGGCTTCGTTGTTGCGCACACAACTTACACTTTTTACATGTAGGAAATCCTGTCCATTCTCTAGTCTGGTATAACCATCGGGATTCACGCGATTTTCATGTAAGTGCCTTTACAGCAATAGTCACTCAAGATAAAGACGAAACATTTTGTGTTCTTTACGATATACAATAAAAAATTCAGAATGGGATGTATCGAATTCTGGACTTAATGCCGCTCATAATTCGCTGTGTAACGTAATTAGTGATTTCTGTTTCACAAACGTCTTACTACAAGGTGGGCGATTTAACATTTTAAATTTTAATCGGCTGTCAAAAACTTTGAACTTAGTCATTTAATAAAGGAACTGGGACAACTGGCTCGACAGTACCTCACCCAATCAACCCAAACAATCTTTAGCCCATTGAGCGACAATTTAAGTTAAATTAAAAATTTTAATTGGCCCCCAATAATACATACTCATCCAATATTCATTCATAAACGTTTTTGTAAAACTGTACGAGTATTCATCGGCACCAGGTGTGGTTTTCCTATAATTTACTTATTTTTTACGAAGACTTAAGCGGAAAAAACATTATAGTTTTTTATTATTTGGATTTATTGTGGCTGTTACGTCAGACATTTAAAAAGAACATTTGAGACAAATTAAAAAAATATTAGGCTGCCATCTTAAATTTTCTCGTAAATTAGTTGCTCCTAATGAAGTTATTTACACACTTACGCTAGAGCCAGCTTAACCAAAACTACTGAATGAGACAGCATGACTGACTTAATTAATGGCTGAAACTCCATAAAAACGCAAGGATTTACTTTTCTTGAAAAAAGACTCATGAGCGCGATTTTCCAAAAAAATGTATGCAAATTGATAGACATGCACATTTTCCCAGAGATATCGAAAAGTTTGCTGCAATTGTGAGCAGTGTGCCCGATAATAATTAAAACGCATTTTCACTACAATATCACAGGGATATGAATATGAATGTGTAATCTTAGTACCAGGCTAAAGACGGGCCTAGATTTGTACAATCACAAATTTATAAGGGAAGAATTTCAATTGAGTCTAGTTTCAACAGCATGCACCAGTGGATGGTATTTTAGCACCAGCGACCACATAAAATTTAAATCGGGTTTCTCTTCGCAGGCCTGTGTAATTAATTCTTAATTGATTTGTATGCAATTGCAGTAAAAATGCCACCAACTTTGTAAATGACTTCATCAAAGCCCTGAAAATGTGGTTAAACCAAATACGTGCTTTGGTTATGCATCTTTACACTCTCTACAATCGCTACATTCCAGAGGTGCTCTTTGGCAAGTGCTTGGGAAATTACCTGGTGACTGCTTACCCCGATCGTTCATATTACGAGTACCCGTTCATATTGCTGGCTGAAATGTATGCAAGTGTTACCACCACCGAAGCACAAACACCCGAAGAAGTGGAAAATGCCACCGAGTTGAATATCAATGATGATTTGAATATGGCCCAAAATGAAATTTCTCACAGCGATAACGACGACGACTACGTCAGTGGCATGTTTCCATCATCAAAGTCTCCCCGACATTTGGAAGCCAAGACCAAAACATCGCCAGACAATGGGGACCACGCAGCTGCATTTGCAAGCTTCTTCAATCTAAGCAATGTCCTGGGTGACGACAAAGATAAGATAATCAGAGAAGCTGTCCAACAGCAGTCGTGGCAAATTTGCCTAAAATTGTATACGGCCGAGAGCATATCGCGTTCCCTGAAAAGTTACTTTTTCAACTTATGAATAGCATTAATTTTGAACACACGTACGAATACCTATTTTTACCATAAAGTACATTGTAATTTTATCCACACAATAAAATGTATAAACATGAATATAAGGGTGGGCCGATTAGTACTGACAAAAATATGTCGATTTCGTGCCATCGATTTTTGATAGCTTTTGGCATGAGGAAACAAATTTCCAATACGACAAATCAAAAGTTTTTTTTACCAGGTAATAAAAAACTTTAAAATATTTCTTTTCCAAGGTGTCATACAATACATACAAATATACATTGCCGCATACAATGCAATATATCATATGGACGCTTGTGAATAGAAATGCGACTGATTCGATTCTTAACAATTCTCTCAGTCGTATTTCTATTCTCACTCGCTGATATGTTACACTGTACTGTAATGTATGTGGCAATATATATTTGTTTGCATTCTACTCGTATATTATATTATTTTCATTACCTACTAAAAAAATTTAAAAATAAAGTTGAGAAGAGGTAAAAATTTAAATTTGTGCGCCTCAAAAATGATTTATTTTTGATATGTCGTGCTCGTAGTTGAACTTTGTTTCCTCATGACAAAAGCTATCGAAAAGTCGATGGCGCAATATCGATTGCTAAATCGACCTTCCCTTTGTACCAATTAAAACATAAGTACATTTTTGAATTTATTGTTTATTACCATATATTCAGGAATATTAGTGGTCTTCACTGGGAGTTTCAAAGTGATGAAGATTTTCGAAAAAGGTTTAATGCCCGTTAACTTTCGACCGGAAAAAATATTTATTCTTTTTCTAGAAGCAAATAAATGACTATTAAAACAAGCAAAACTTAATTAAGTTTGGATAGATCGCATCTCCACCATGGGTTCACGTTAGAAATGGAGAAAATAATATACAGAATAGCCCATTTGACTACAGAGTTCCATGTCAAACTCTCCAAAGACATTTTACACGTTCTAGTATCTCGGAGTTTGCTTAGCGTTCTACACTTTGTTTTAATGCTTTTTAGTAAGTAAGTAAAGGAAGGTAAAGAAGTCATGAACAGTAAGATGATTATTTCGAAAATTTAACAATTTGCTATTTTCGTCTAGATTTTCCGAAAATATTGGTTCTAAGTGTGATTTATAAGTTCTCTGAAAAATATATGCTAGAGAAACAAAGGGGTGAATTTTTAAACAATTTTCAACATACACTGAACACAGACACGAAGAAAAACAGTATGGTTGGAGTGACAATATTAGAAGCATCATACTATTGTTGGGTATATGGTTGTTGCACAACAGTATTTTGATCCGTACAACAATAGTATGAATCACATACAACCATACTATGATCCCCACAATCATATTATGAATCACACTCAACCATAGTTTGATCCTCACCACCATAGTACGATTCACGCGCAACCATGTTTTCATCTGTACAATCATTGTATGATCCCCGTCAACCATTCTATGATCCCCAAAGTTATTTCTTAGTATGTTGTTATTTTATTATGTAAATTATTTGAGATTACATTACAATTAGTTCATAGTCGGGATTGAGGCCACATTTCAATTGAACATTTCATTGAAAGAAACCCAAAAGTTTTTTTAAAAAGTTGAAAAAACTTTTAGTTGCAAGCAGGGGTGACCGCAGTTTTGGTGAACGCTACCTCACCATCCTCAAAGCACAAGTAACGAGTGTGATTAACCTCTGATTTCGAATAGGTTGGCATCGCTAGTCGAATGCTTTTGTTGTTCTTAGTTATAGTAGAGGGCATCTACCACGCACTGTATCGTGTGTGTGTGTGCTTTTTTTGGTATGTATCGTCGGTCTATAAAACTGTTTTGCTTAGTCACAATCATACGGTATGATTGCCATTATCATATTCTTGTTAACCTTAAGCCCAAATACAATTATATTCTGCATAAATACAGTTTCATTTCTAAATTTGACAATAATACTATTGTTATATTTTAACAATATTAATATTTATTAATATTTATTAATAGAATTAAATTCGAATAACAATAATATGTTTGCGACAAACATGCTTTTATTGCAGAGAACATTTTATTGTTGACGAGACCATTACTTTACTCTGAGTGTACGAAGAGTACTTACGAAATTTTATTATAGTCGGATGTAATACGTGGCTTTGCACTTTGGACATTGTTCACCTACAAAATTAGACGGACATTTACATTTACAAACATCAGCACTAAGGTCTAATACCCTATGAATCTCAAATATATGTGCAAACAAAATCAAGAGACACTTAGCTCTGTCTCAATACGAAATTAAGTATCGCAATAAAAGCCGGCAGTCTTTCTAATGTCTCACAGCGTATCAACGCGAAATAATATAACGTGGAGGCAAGCTGGTAATCGGACGTCCTCTTATATAATTTTTCCTAATTGTCTAATTTCATTTGAACTTTTTACAAGGTTTAAGCAGAATTGGTGCATTGGGTTTAAGTACTTTGCCCAATCTTTTTAAACTTTCAATTATCCTTCTATTTTTATAACATTAATACTTGTACAATGCAAATATAGAAAAAACAAAACTTTATCATACCATTAATGTTACAACTGTACCACCAAAACTGAGTAGGGTGAGGGTATACAAATCAAAAGGCAATACGAATTATTGTTTTGAAGAATAAATTACAATACAGTTGAATGCCGAAAAGATTTTGAATATTCTATCATTCGACTTCGCTTATGTGAAAATGCGTTTCCGTTATCCGTGGATTTCACTTAACGGTATTTCGGATAAGTGGAACATGTTTCAGTTATTCGGTCTAATGCCGGTAGATCGGATATTTCATAAAAAATAAATTTGTTTATTAAATAAATTAAAAAATAACTCAAAAAAGGGCTTACATCTAATTCAGTCATTCAACAAAGGTACATTAATCTCGGAATACATACATAATGTAATTCGTTGAGGTCGTATTACTAAAATAGCGGTTTGTCATTTGTTTAAAACTGACTGGCACTCTACATGCTCAAGATCGAGAAATTTATTGCGAGCCTCTGGATTGTCCATAAAAAAATCATTCAATACACGAATCGACGTTAGAACGTCACTGATAGCAGGTTTATTGGAGAGGGTTGTACATTGTTCATCCTAAATTTTCTCATCGTTATCTTCTTTAGTATCGGAGGCGCTGCTAAGCTTTTAAATAACCTCGTTGTCTATTAAATCATCCCAACATGACAAGTTTTGGTCCATATCAATAACAGATTCAAATTCCTCACCAAAAGCATATCCACTTTTGCAACGAAACCGCTTTGTTTCTCATTTATGAATCCAGCTTTTGAGGCAGTTACGAATGGTTTCTGAAGTCACATTTGACTATGCTAGTTAAACCATTTGTAAGGGAATTCAGTATATCAACGATTTTAGAGAAATTGTTAAGCAAATTTCCACATTCGTGGCATAGGAGTTGTTTTGTAATGATGGCTTTTCGTCTTGGTCTAATGGCTGAATTTTAGACGTTGTATCAAGTGGAAGAAATACTATTTTTATATTTTCCAAAACAATGTGGTATAATTTGTGGCAAGCCACATTATCAACGAAAAGAACTATTTTTCTTTGCGTTGATAATGCAATCGCCTACTTTTTGCGTTAGTGGTGTTAGTAGTATTTGTAGCAACCCCTCCTGGCACTAATAGTCTGTCGGGCATAGGTGAAGCCACGCCCTTCATTCCGATATATGAATGATATATGAAAAAATTGCAAGGCATACAGCAACATACTGTGCAAATTTCAGGATGATCAGACTATTATTATGACTGTTATAACAGTTTCCGTAAAAAGGGCGTTGCACCGCCCAGTTTTCAAAGAAATGTTTTTCATCCTTCCAGGAGTATATGTACCAAACACCATTTTTCTGCCTTTAATGGTCTATGACATATAGCCGTTTGAAGTTTTGAGGTGTGTGGGCGTTACCAAGCCCACTTGATTTATCAAAAATTGAACTACCCTATTTTTACCTTTACATTCTATTAAAATAAAAAAAGATAGGTCCAGCCCATTTCGAGTCTATAAGGTACTAAAAAATGCAAATAAACACACAAACTCATTTTTATACTTATATAAATACTTATATAAAGTTATATAAAGTAGATATTTTAAAATGGATTTTACTCAAATGATACCGCCAGCCCCAAATCCACACTAAACAGTGGCTCGTTGTGGATGCATTGGCTTCTCAATAGTTATGTGCAGGTTCTTTGAACCCCATATGCGGCAATTTTGCTTATTGGCATAGCCGCATAGGGTTGTATAAGTCGATTTTCGACTAATTGACTTTTGGGTATAAAAAAGTCAAAGTCGGCAACTCGACTTTTTTATTATAACTTTAAATATTTGTAATTGTCATCAAAACAATGCGTATTGCTTAAATTTAATAAGCGCTTTCATTTATTTTCGCCGATTGAAATATACGTAGGCTTTATTTTATTGTATAGCAGTAAAACTATCAATAGTTGCCCCAAGCCCCATTCAATAGTTTCGATAGTTTTTGTGAACACTATCGATTCTATCGGTTAAGTTGCGTATGTTTGTATTGTTCTACAAAAACCCCCTTTTTAAGAAAACCCGCATACAAAGTAGTTTTACAAAATATAATTAATTCAAGTTTATTTAAAAAAGGGAAAACAAAACGCTTATTTTAATCGATGAGATCATTGGAAGGTCCAAACGTTGCCAATTCTGAGCATACATATAGGAAATGCCATATAGTACTCAACAGAAAAATATTTTTTTTGTTACAGTTAACTATACTCGTACTGAAACAAATTTTGTTTACAGAATTTCTAAAAAAAATTGGAATCCATTGACATTTGCAAACAGAATAGAATACCAACCATTTTGAGTCGGAGATCCTCTTTCGGTTGGGCGGACCTTAGAAGGTACATAAAAATCGTTTGTTGCTTCTTTAACATGAGTTTTTTACGAAATGCATTTTTTTCAAAATGTACATTAGGGGTGGGATAGTGCACGAGTTTTCGATTTTGAGACGGCTCACCCCCTTATTTTGTGGGTTTTGGAAAAAAGAATGCATGGGCCATAAAATGGGGGAGGTGGGATGGGGGCAAGTGACAGCTCATCGAGGTCAAAGGTCGTTGGAAAAGGAAAAATATTCACAAAAAGCCTCGCATCTGCCTAAGAGTCGCCGCTAGAGGGGTAAAATGTATGACCGACCCCCACAAAATTTTCCTTTCCAACATTTTTTCCAAATATCCCCTATCTTCACCAACTAAGGGGGCTTCACTACAAAAAAATACATTTTTTAAATTTTGCTTCCACCGCATTAACTACCCCAAAAGTGCCCATATTTCTTCAATTCCAACAGTTTCTCAGAACAAGTCCACAACCGTTAAGGGACTCCCCATACAATTTTTTGTCATGAATACCCTCTATCGCTAACCCATAGGAAGAGTCCAACGCAAAATGCACTTAAAACAACCAAACAAAATTCACCACAAAATAATATTTTCGTTTAAATTTCTGTTATTATTGATGAAATTTTTATTTTCGTTTTTATAAAATGTAAAAAAAAATAGTTTTTAAAATGCGAAATTTTTTAATGTTCGAAAATGTTAGTCAAATTAATTTAATTTTTCATGTGATGGAGATTTTCCTCCGATTTTCGGCGCCGACCTCAAGTAACAATATTTTTTCATCATCGTTAGGGCAAATTTATATTACTTGAAAAAAATCCATTTCCCCCCATCCCACCTCCCTCATTTTTTGGCTCATTCATTTTTATTCTAAACCCCACAAAATAAGGGGGTGAGTCATACCTAAATCTTACTACTAAGAATCTCCATACAACACTATCCCAACCCTAATGTATATATAAAGGGTGGTTAAATTTTAAGGGCCGATGTTGATTTTGAAAAAGACACAAATTATTTAGGAAATTTTTTATTATGATAATATTGGTATCGTTCAATTATGTACGGAACAAAATATTGGCCAAATGGCCGCCGCGACCTCGTCGGCACACCTCCATCCGGGGCATAATTGAGGTTCTATGCCGTTATTTTCATCCGAATTATCTCATCCTTTAGCTTCTGAATTGTTGCAGGCCTTTAGACGTACACCTTTTCTTTCAAATAACCCCAAAGAAAGGAGTCCAACGGTGTCAAATCACATGCTTTTGGCGGCCAACTAACATTGCTACGACGTGAGATAACACGACCATTGAATTTGTCGAGAGCCAGTTTTTCGTTAGCTGTGTGGCAAGTGGCCTGTTGAAACCACATATCGTCCTCGTTCATATCTTCCAATTAAGGCCATAAAAAGTATGTTATCATCTCACGATAGCGAACACCATTCACAGTAACTGCCTAACCGGCCTCATTTCGGAAAAAATACGGCCCGATGATGTCGCCAGCCCATAAACCGCGCCAAACAGTCACTCTTTGTGGGTGCATTGTTTTTTCGACAATCAGGTCAGGCTCTTGGATTTCATTCGCCTCTCTTGGATTTTTGCTTATTGCCTCATCACTGAAGATGATTTTCTTCGAAAATTAATTTTTCATTTTCATAATAAGCCTGAATAACTTTAATTGTTTAATTGTCTGAAATTGCGAAATATCAAATGAAATGCAGAAAAAAACTTGACGTTTAGGTGTGGTTTACATTCAACATCGACCCTTAAAATTTAACCACCCTTTATATATAAGTACTATAAACGAACACGTTAAAATGAAGAGTAATCGATTGTCAAGAATTCATTAATGGTCTATAGTCCCCTTTTAACCCACGGACCATTAATGAAGGATTAAAAACGTAAATATGACCTTTAATGGCGAACACTTTAAAAAAACATAATCTTTAATTGATGTTTTTCTACCTAATGGGTTAATTTACAAATATGCTTTAGAAGCAACAGACAGTTTTTTAATTATGTAACAGTACACATTATTTTACAAAATTTGCCTTAGAGCTGTTGGACTTTTCCTTTGTATATCAGTAAATAACTTATTAATTGTGATTTTGCTATCAGTCTTGAATTTGAAGGGATCTCCTTAAATCTATTGTTTAGCTTAGTAATCCAATAATTTTTGTTGGGAAACATTTTTGGATTTCAAGCCAGTTCTTCTGTCAGAAATTATAGAGCCAGCTTTTGCTGAACATTCTTTCAGGTTCCGTCGAAGTTGCTGAAATGCATAAATATCTTGTGGCGCAGGTTTTTAGTGCCATCATCTCGTTGACATAACTTGCCGAACCGTCAACTTAACTTTAGATTTGCCTATTTTGAAATAAGAATTATACAAAAAAAAACTATCTATGCCACGGTTAAACACTTATGCCTTCAAAAATTTCTGGATTCATCCAGAACAATAAAGCAAGTCGGAAAGTATAAGTATACTCACACTAACATTTTATTCAGCAGTATAACAAGTTTATTTTTGTTATTTTTTTTAAAGCCAACTGATAAACACCGAAATCAGAAATTCTCGAATAACTATTGATATTGGTAGACGTTTACCCGATGTTGATGTGGCAGAAGAGATTTGGGTTCAAAGGCCAACGAAGAGGATAGCATATGTTGGATTCTTGACAAGAGTGTAAACGCTAGGCGCAAAAAGGCCTTTCTAATGTCATTGGTTCCAATGCAATTAAAGCACTATCTGAAGGCACAGTCAACGAGTATTTGTCTTAAAACAAAAATAATTTAATACTGATACGCGCAGAGAAAAAATACGGTTACTCGTACTATATGGTCACGGCAACAATAGTATGTTCTCTGCAATAAAAGTATGGTCGTCGCAACCATAGTATTGTTTTTATCAATTTCATTTTGACAATAGTATGATTGCAGCAATATAAATTTTGTTGAAAAGTAACAATAATATATTATGGTTGAAAAATAATGAAAATATAGTTGTAGCAACAATATGAAAATGGTTGGTGCGACAACAGTATTGTTTTTTGGGTTTTATGTTAGCAATAATATGATTACGGCAATCATAACAGCAAAATCGTTATTTTTTTAATTTGACAATGTTATTGATGAATCGTACGCAATAATAGTACATTTTATTTGTAAATTACATTTCTTCAAAACAAACTACTTTGGATTAGTATAAAATAAATTTTAACGAATTCGGAAATTAGAAATTAGCTGAAATGGACTAACAGTTGAAGGTATTTGTTTTAGAGGTAACTGAACCTCTAAAGTGGGATTACTCGATGCACTTTTCCCCAGGCTCCGAGATCTTCGTCGTCGCCAGTAGTACTGTTGTACCAATGTCAGCCATCTAACTCAAAACAACGATTTTGCAACGTCTTGAGCGGCAGTATACATGTACCAATTTTCAGCTTCCTAGACCTCTAAAAAACACTTTTGGAACGCGCCCTTCGCCCACTAAACGAAAATCTAAAATCTGATTTTATATTATTCTTCCCCGTCATCGATAGTATATGTGTACCAATTTTCAGTCTTCTAGCTTTAAAAATCACTTTTGCCACGCCCCAAGACCGACTGACCAAATTTTTCAAAAAAAAACAAATTTACAGGAACACCTGCCCTGCTAAGCTGAAGCTTCCCGAAAAATTTCATTCAAATCGGATCAGCGGTTTATGAGTCTATATGTCCTATACATACCTACATAATCACATACATCCAATTTTATATATGTACTTATAGTATGTATATAAGTAAGTATATTGAGCCTACTTTTTGCATTGGTGGTGTCAGTAGCATATGTAGTAACCCCTTCTTGTGGGACGTGGGTGAGGCCACGTTTTTCATTCCAAACATATTTTTGGAAAGTTTGAGGTCAGTGGGCGGTGCCACGCCCACTTTATGTATGAAAAAATCGCAGGGCATACAACAACATACTGTGGAAATATCAGGACGTTCAGGCTATTATTATGACTATTACGATTTGTTCAAAAAGGGGCGTGACACGGCCAATTTTTTAAAACACTATTTTGCATCAACCAAGCGTGTATGTATAAAATATCATCTTTCCACCTCTAATACTCGTAGCACAGTGCAACAACCCAAATGCGAATGGGATGAAAGCAATTGCAAAAGAAATTTGACCTTATCCATAACAAAAGCTTCAACGGTTTTTTTAGTTCAGTGTGAGATTTTTTTTACACGTATTTGAAGTTGGTGATTTTGGAACGCTGTCTAACAAGAAAAAATCATTAAAAATTTGAAAAAATAAAACCTATTTATTTTTATTATCCAGGAAAGTTGTGGTATCTTACAGTTTTTGGGGTCGAGGATATCGTTTTTGATGACTCACGCTAGATAGCGCTGTCATACAAACGGTGCTATTTCTTGTAGATTTTCATAAAAAAAACAGTGTTTTTACTTTTCTTTAGGCTGACAAATCAATTATTGAAGTTGGCTTCATTGTAAAACACATTTCTAATGATATTACGAAGTACATTTTATTATTCCCAATATGTTACTATTACAAAAATGAAATTTGTATGGACAAACTTGTGTTTTTTATTGGAAAAATTATTTTATTAGTAGGTCCCGCAGCAAAGATAAAAATAAATATTCATTGATGATTGCGGATTATATGGTCTTCACTAGTTTTTCCAAACTATCAGTGTGTCATAGACGACAACAAATAGTAACGCTACAAATTTTAAAATCTACATCATAAGTATCAGATGAAAATAAAATGGTTATGTTTAATTTTTTTTATTATATCTTATTTGGATCCGCTAAGTAATCATCACTATCACTTTCAATTTGCATGTTCGAAGTAGCAAAAGCTCCAGAAGTAATAGGCGGTGGTTTTTAATTTAGAATACTCGTAACACAGATTGAAATGATATTGGTTTTGAGCTTATTAATTTGGTGTGAATTATTGTTATTTACGATGAATGATTTCAGCCTATTCAGAAAGAATAGGCCCCAACATGCTTTCATGGGGGACACCAGCAGTAATTTTGTAGGATTACAAAATGCACCTTTGGATTTTACATTAAACAATCGATTAGATAAGTAGCTCGTGAACAGTTTAAGCGTATTGACTGGTAACAATCCACATATTTTGAACAAAAGTCCTTCGTGCCATACTTTGTCAAAGGCTTGGGAAATATCTGTGAAGGCTTTTCTTATCAAAGTTGTTAAACGATGCACTTGTTCCATTGTGCTATGGTTCTCCCGAAATCCGAACTGGTGGTCGGGGATTACGCAATTTGTCGAAATGTAAGTTTTTAATATTTTTCAGAGAACTCTTCTCAAACATTTTTTAAATAGCTTATCGGTCGATACGAATTGATTCAAGTTGGGCCTTTGCCAGGCTTCGGAATTATAACTATTACAGATTGCTTCCATGATTGAGGGAATAACCGAGGCGTAAAAGATAAATAATATTTGTTTATGTCGTTTTTGACTGGGCTGATTGATCAGTCTTCCTTCATGAATTAAATAAAATTGTAATCACCAGCGGCAATAAATTTCGGACCCAATGCCGAGAAGAAGTTCGTAAATTGATCTTTGTCAATAGTATATCTTGAAGGACAATAGATTGACGATATAACAGTTTTGATGGCGTTGATATTAAGGGATGTCGCTTGTATGTGGTTTTTCCTATATTCGAGCAGTAGATTGCTGTGCCACCACTGGCCTTGCCGCTGAGATGTTTTGTGTTGTAGGTGAAGTAGCCATTAATTCTGAAGAAATTTCGTATTGTAAAATGTGTCACAGAGACTAAAAGCACATCGATTTTTTGATTTTGAAGTAAAACTTCCACTATGTGCTAATGTTGGCTCAAACCATTTGCATTCCAATAACAAATTATCAACGAGCCTATTTTTGTGTCAAGACAATTTGTATTAACATGTTTTGGTCATTTCCTGCATCATGCTTTGCATATTTGTCGTAAAGGTTTGGATTAGTTTTTCTATTGACTTTTTAAGAGAAGATTTTAATTTGTTTGTATTGGCCAAATTCTTGGTAATTTGTGTATTGGGGTGGATCGTTGCGCTTCAGTGGCTCCTATACCTTGATTATTCTATTGCATAGGTATCTTAAATTGTATATTGGATGAGTAGCACCTTTCATCTTTATTGTCAAGTGGTCAAATTTAGCATAGTGCATTATTGATGATCTATTCGCAATACTAGTAATATTGAAAAATGTCCGTCTACGTGTTTATGTAGGCCCAATATAAAAGTAAACGCCGATTTGAGGCTCATCGCTCGAGAAGTCTTATATTATTAAAACCACTTTGACCAAACGTATCGAAGCTCGGCCATATTGGTGCATAGTTTCCACGAAATATATTTTTATATAGTCCCCGTGCAAAACTCCTTTCCATTTTGGGTCTCGCAGCGCTCATATCAATTTATATAATTAACGTTTACATTTTTCGGGATCTGAAAAAGGTATCAAATGAGTTGCGGGGGTAACATAAGGACTATAACAAAAAATCAATAGTCGACTCTTCGACTTTTAAGTATAACAAAGTCGACTTTTCGAATTTTTTCTTTAGGGAAATGAAAATGCAATATTTTGTAATAAGAAAGAAGTTTCTTTGTATAAAATACTTGTATTTAAAAATTTATTAGATTATTATCACACTTATAAACTAATAAACATCAGGAATTTCAAGTAGTTTGTACATTATTCATATTCACGTTTTTAAAACTTTTAAACCGAAGTTTATTTTTAAATCAGTCTACTAATATATATGGAACCACATGTCCGCATCAATTTATCTTTAAAAGATAGTCATATTTATTTAAGAACTGCATGCGAAAATAATATCTCACATGAGACAGAAGTGGTAACGATTGACAAAATAAATTTGCAATAAATGGATACTCTCTTTCCATTGATTTCCACTTAAGTACTGGATAATTTTTGTTTAACGACAACCAGGTTCAAATATGGTTCAATACGAGGGTTGCTATATATATTTCTGGTCTAGGCAGCACCAAGTTTTGCCTGGCGCCATTGGAAAGTTAGATTTTTTTTTAACTTAAAACTTACTCAGAACGTTTTGACGTACGACCATCATTTGTGTTGCTTACAGTGACTTGAAAAAATCAATTTGGCAAAAAAAATTGAATTAACTCGTGAACATTTTCGTGCGATCATTTTTCACAACTTTCGACGTGGATTATCACTATAAGAGTGCATCGATGAACTTAAAATTTGTATGGCGATTAAGTTCCATTCTATAGCACTGTGAAAAACTGGTTTAATGAATTCAATCGTGGCCGACGCTCGCTCAAAGACGAAGGTCGTGAAAGTCGTCCAAAACGGACGTTGTGCCAGAGAACATTGATGCCGTGCTAAACTGATAATGCAAGATCGTTATGTGACATACCGTGAGATAGAGGCATCCTTGGGCATTTCTTCCACCAGCATACATTCGATATTGAATGAACACCTGGCCGTAAAAAAGGTTAGTTCTCGTTGGATCCCGCACAATTTAACAATCGCTCAAAAAAAGGCTCGTGTCGATTGGTGCAAAGAATTTTGAAAAAATACGATAGCTGTGCTTCAAAAGACGTTTATAAGATCGTCACAGGTGACAAATCATGGATCTATGCATATGAGCCCGACACAAAACAGCAATCGCCCGTGTGGGTCTTCGAAGACGAGCCAAATCCAACGAAAGTTGTTCGTGGAAGCAGCACTTCGAGGCAAATGGTCGCCTGTTTCTTCGGCAAAACTGGTCATGTGGCAACTGTTCCGCTTGAACAACGTAGGACGGTCAATTCTGAGTGGTACACCACAATTTGTTTGCCTGAAGTCGTCGGAGAAATTCGAAAAACGAAAAAAGAAGACGAATCATTGTGCACCATGACAATGCGAGCTCTCGGCTCAAACCAGCGCCGTTTTGACCGGCCAAAACGTCGAATTGATGGGGCATCCGCCGTACAGCCCTGACTTGGCACTTAATGACTTCGTTTGTTTTGAAGGTGTCTCAATCAGAGTGGAAAAAGTGCTTCGACAATTGGTTTGAGCGCATGCAGAATACATTGAAAAATAATAAAACCATTTTTGATGATTAATATTCGCATTTTCATTATTAGGCCCGAAATATATATTGCAGCCCTCGTATATACTCAGCAACTCTGGAAGTGTTCGAAAAAGCTGAATATGACATTAATTCAACGAATTTGGCTGAATTAGAGGGTTGGCCTATGTGCGTGGTATATGTGCCCTGCGGCCCAAAAGCCGTCCTGTTATGTTTGGAGTATGGTTATCTATCCAGAAATAATGAAATGTTTTCCCCAATGCTAATATAAGTATGTACCTATATTTAGATAAGCTCAAAAGAAGAAACACGGTTCTCCGGTACTTGGGTGGCCGACAAAGAAAGCTTGTTGACCTCTTACAAGGCGATAGGTCGGTCTGTAACGAACTACGTAGCGCCGGTGTGGTCGGAGAATGTGAGTTCGACGCAGTGAAAGATTCGTATTGGTCGCGAATGGACGCGTTAGTTCCGGACGTGCTGCAAGTCTTCAATTGTCCGGCCAAGCCCACTCATCTGACACCCCAGTTCTCTTTGGACGCACCCAGTTCAAATGGCGCATTTCCTTTACCTGGATATCGAAGCAGATCCCTCATAGACGAATGATTTTACAACAAAAAAAGCAACACAGCCTTTAAAGGTCTGTTGTTGATTTCCATAAAACGCTGATTTGAAAATTTGACAAATAATTTTTGTTATAAACCGCCATTTAATAATTTTTTGTGTGGTGATTATTAATATTCATTTTCATTCAGAATATGTCATATAGTTTCGAAGATATAGCGAGTTTAAAATGTGCAAAATGGCAAGTTGTAAAGCCATTGGTAATATTTATAAAGTCAACCTTTACAGAAATTAAATTGTGATAACCAAAAAATAGGCGTTTTTCATCCACTTTTTCCAGTTTATACATTAAAGCTGTTTTTATGTATTTATTCACACTTTATGTCATCATGAAGTGTCATAGAAACCGCGCCAAATGGAGTACAAGTTTAAATTAAACAAGAAGGAAGAATCGTATGTACCCTTCACCCGTGGAACAAGCTCTAAACAAGTGAACTTTATCCAATGTACCTTTAGTCCCATAAAACAAAACTTTTTTCCTCGGGTCTGATTTTTGATTTCTAGGTCCTGCTTATTATAGTGCTTTCAGCAGAAACGCAGGCGGACGGACATGGCTTGACATGGATATACAATATATACACATTATAGGGACTTCGATCACTATTTCGAGATGTTGCAAACGGAATGACAAATTTAGTATACGCTTTTTCCTCGAATGGATGGCATGTAAAGAAATATACGAAAGGTGCAAAATTATTTTGACTTCGTTGTACTATAAGTATATGAAATTTTAAAGGAAATTACCTAATCGGAGTTGCTGTAAATGACACTGAGAAATAAAAAATTGAAATTATTTCAGACGAACTAAATATTTTATAGGTACGAAAGAGCTAAGCAGCATTGGTTTAACACCAAAATATACCACGATTTGAAAAGATGTTCGACATCTCTTTCTCGAAAAAAGGCCTTGTTGAAAAAAAAAAACAATTTCGAATCCTCAATTACCATCGTTTGGATTTTTAAGTTGGATGTCGCAAAAGAAAGTCAGTTGGATGTCGCAAAAGAATGTGATACCGAGTACAATCTTCCGCCGTATAAGGAAAAATTAAAATCATCTCCATTATAAGTATTATAACTTAAAAGACACTTTTGACCTGCACTGAACGTCTCAAATATCAATATACACATATTTAAAAAAGTATTTTCAATCGAAGAAAAATATGTTAGAAAAATTTCTTCAATATTTTTAGAAAAATTTAAATTTTTTTACTTTTTTATTTTCGGCTTTGGAATGAAATCGCATAAATTAAAGTCAAAAAACTTTTTCAACTAAAGTCTACCATCGCCAAGCAGTATAAAAGCATGGTAGTATTGAGCGGTACCATCGATTGTTACCGCAGCATCGAATCTACTTTTCAGTGTTCTCAAAATGTCCTCTTTGCTACTAAAAAATATTTGTGTTACTTTACAATATTTCTTTGCCCAATGGATCAAAGTAGTCTTAGATACGATCTTGAGCTAAAAGAGCTATAACAATTGTGTGTCTTGAGCTATAAGAATCGTGAAGCTTCTTTTGTTTTTAAAAAAATGTTGACGAGCTTCATTCGAAACGTAGCATACCTTCTTTACAGTAAATTTGGTTTTAAAATAATTTAGAATTATGATTGCCATCGAATATGATTGCCATACTTTTGTGTTCCAAAAGACTTGATTAAATAATCTTTGATGAATGTGGTTCCAAAGCATTTTGAACATTCGCCGAAGTGGCAAGAAGTAGATGCATTTAGACAATGTCATAAAACTTCGGAGAATGGCAATAAATTATTTCCGGCTCATTCAACAATTTGCCTCTTGTGTGCTTCTATTTCTGAGGTGGACATACTGTGGATATTATATTATCGAGGGTATGAAATTTTAGTTAGACACGTTATACACGCAGAGAAAAGACATGGTTACTACATGGTCACTGCAATAATAGTATGTTCTCCGCAATAAAAGTATGTTCGTCGCAACCATAGCATTGTTAACTGAATTTAGTTTTGACAATAGAATAATTGCTGCAATATTAATATTGTTGAAATGTAACAATAGTATTATTGCCAAATTTAAAAATGAAAATATGTTTATAGCAACAATATAAGTATGGTTGCTGCTACAAAAGTATTGTGTTTTGCGTTTTATGTTAACAATGATATGATTACGGCAATCATACTGTATGATTGTAATTTTTCTTCATTTGAATATGCTTTTTAGAACAAATGTTACTGGTACGGATCTAATAATAGTCCTTTTTTTATCGAAATTAAAATTTTTTAAACAGCTGCTTTGGCTTTGTTTAAGTGAAATATTTTTAACAAAAACGCTTACGTTTATTCAAACTTATTTTTTCTACTTTGAAATAAATCACTCCTAATATTTTGAATTTAATGTATTTTTAAATAATTTTCATAATTCAAATCTATTGTTGACAACTTAAACCAATTCTAATAAATAATATTGGGGATCAAATCTATTGTCGACAACTTACACAAATTCTAATAAATTATATTGGGGAACATAGTATAATTGTGTGTGATCATACTATGACTGTAGGGATCATAACATGGTTGTAGGAATCATACTATGGCTGTGAGGATCATACTATGGTTGTATGTGAAACATACTATGGTTGTGAGAATTATACTATGGTTGTGGAGATTATAGTATGGTTGAGTGAGAATCATACTATGGTTGTGGGGATCATAGTATGGTTATGTGTGAATCATACTATTGTTGTGAGGATCATAATATGGTTGTATTTAAATCGTACTATTGTTGTGAGGATCATAATATTGTGGTACCACAACCTTATACCCAACAAAAGTATTATCCTCTTCGAATATTGTCACCACAGCCATACTTTTTTCTGCGCGTATACCGTTGAAAAGGTTATTTTGTCTAGTTTTTTAGTATAAGATTTTTTAAGTTTTAGAAACACATACACAAAAAAAGAAACAATTTTAAAAAAGTGCATATCCTAAAATTTTAAAAAACGTTGATTTATTTTTTAAAACAAAAAGTGAAACATTTTTTTAATTTTTTCTAAAAAGATTAAATAAATAGCTATCCAAAAGAACTTACATTAATACAAGTCTCATCATGATGGGAAGACACTTGACATGAAATGACCCATATATAAAGATTATTGTTTTAATGTGAATTAATTTAAATTGGAAGAATCACTAATTTTGAAGCAAGAAAGAAAATAACTCATGATAACTCCCACTTTGCAAAATTAGACGGTTGGGAAATTCAAATTAATATCACTTAAATAATTTTGCTACGTTGAGTCCGAGTCGAACGTATAACGAATTTAGTACTCGTACTATATGCCATGTTGCAAATTATATTTCATATTAAAAATACGATTCGCAATCAGCATAGTAAAATGAATAAAAAAAATAAGGTTTCAGAGACTATTTTATGTGAATACAAGATACAATATCTTATAATTAAAGTATAGGATTAAAGATGATCCAATATACATCGAAACCAAAAACTAATAAAGTAAGGGTTTTACAAGAGAAACAAACAAATTATAAAAATATAGATCAAAAATTAAGGTTATTTCCAGTTCTCAGAGTCATATTCGTACTTAATCTATTAATAATCAACAAAAAATTAAAAACAAAAAAATCGGTTTCAAGTATACATAGAAAATTGTTTTGTTGCCACAACCGAATGTTGGTAGTTGCATTTACAATCCATGTATTCTTTCGCTACAACCGAGTGTTTGTTAGGTACACGGCAATTATCAGTAGAGGAAACTATCGGCCGAAGAGACAAAGTATGGGTAGCCCTAACGAATTAATATAATTATTGCAACTGAATTTTTACACGAATTAGAATTAGAATAGTTAACAATTTTGACCAAATCGGTGCGCCATTGAATATACCTCCCATATAAAGGTCCCTACGATTTCAAGTCCCGTGGCTCTAGAAACCACATTTATTGTATAATTTCGACCACTGATTACTTGTATTACATTATGGGATGCTTATGAACTCTCAAAGTTATGAACGATATCGGTTAACGGTTTGGGTTTAGGTCCTCACGCTTGTTTCTTGCTTTCAACACAATCCATGATGGAGGGTATATCAGATTCGGCCAAGCCAAACTTAGCTCCATTTTTTCGTTAAAATTATAAATTCTGCTTTTTTATAGCTTCTACTCGTATTATTTTTAATACTCGGTAACACTTTATTCAATATGTCGCAATGTTTTGCATTTTTATTTTCTTAAAGCTCATTAAACAGACAAATACAGATTGCCATGGAGATGAAACAGGACGAAAAATTGCCATATTTAGATTCAATAGGTCGTCGACAAGGTCAGCTACTAAAATCCGGCGACTGACGGTTCTATGTACCGGATTGACCCGAAACTCTTCGGCCAGGGGCAGTCACCTCAACAATATATGTGACAGCGCATAGAGAAAGGGACATAAGGGCAAAAAAAAATCAATTTTCACTTTTTTGATGTGGACAACATCTGAGCATCGAATGAGACCGATCCCATGCCCCAAGGAGTGTTCCCTCCCAGAAATATGCGCGTTTTATGAAAGTGATGATACACCAAAGATACACGTATTTAAATCTTTAAAATGGCTCTCCTGAACAAAACAGGGTTTTACCCTTAGGTCCCTTTCTATTTTGCGCGTCACATATGTTTTTTGTTCGTCCATTTTTTCGTTGTGGGAGCAGCACTTCCCGGAATGCCTGCTCCGAATACTACTGGTCCGAGCCGGAATCGAACAAAACCCCGGACCTTGGATCTGCTCGGTTTGTCAGAACCGTATACACCATCGAGCTACGTCTGTAAGGTAATAACCGCTTCATCCTAGGAGACTTTAATGCTCACCACGAACTGTGGCATTCTCTCCTAGACAACGACCAGAGGGGCATAGCTTTGGCAAAGCAAATTGATTGCCCTACGTTCTGCACAGTGAATGAGGACACCTCCACGCGGATTATGGGCGATTGTCACTGAACGTCGTACGTTTCTCAATTGGGAGGCCTTCAGAGAAGCCACCAACCGCAGCTTTAATAATCTAGCTATTTCGTCGGATGTTCGGGTAGCCGAGAAAAAGTTCCGGGCCATCATTAACGCAGCAGCCGCTCGCCATATCCCTGCCGATCGAATACACGAAGTACTACCAAACTAACCATCAGAGGCAGCGGGACTCGCAAACGATCGTGATGACATTCGTAGCTCCATCCCTACTGACCCTAGAATTTGGGATCTCAACTCCGAGATAAGTAGGTTGGCAGTGCAACTTGAGTTCCGGAATTGGTAAGCTGTGGACAACGGTCAAATCGCGCTCTTACCCTGTAAGGAAGGATGATCGGACAGCTGTCACGTTCTGTGATAGATCAGTGGCAGATCCGAAGCGGCGCGCGTGTTATTTTAACCGGCTTTTTATTAAGCACCCAGAAAGTGATAAGGCGAAACGGAGAGTATTGCGTCGTATCCGCGCTCTCCGAGTCGAAGAGGCACCACCACTATTTACCGTTGGCGAAGTTGCCCATGTCATCCGCTGCGCAAAGTCATCAAATGCGCTGGGTCCGGATGGAATCTCAATGCTGATGATGAAGCACTTGGACACCCCGGGAGTAGAGTACATGACCAAAGTGTTCAATCTGTCGCTAGCCACTCACGTAGTTCCCGATGCCTGGAAAATGGGCAAAGGGTTCCGCTACTGAAGCCAGGCAAAGACACAAGTAAAGGAGATTCGTACAGGCCCATCACTACACGTATAAGTCCAAAACAAGCTTAACGACAGGACGGTCCTCGTGGCTCTTGACCTAACAACAGCCTTCGACACGGTCAATCATGCCACTTTGTTCGAGGACATTGAAGAAACGTCCCTTCCGCCCAGTTTGAAGCGTTGGGTCGTAAACTATATGTGTGGGCGCAAGTCATATGTAGAATTTAGAGAGAGAAAGTCGAAGCCCCGTAGAGTTAAACAAGGAGTTCCCCAGGGTGGAGTTATATCCCTGGCTCTGTTTAACCTCTACCTCTCTAAACTTCCTGCACCACCAGGCGACCTAAAGTGGATGACATTTGCGAGAAAATCAACAGTTACCTCACTGACATAGCACGTGTTTTCACTGCTAGGAATATGGAAATATCCGCCTTCAAATCATCAGCCACACTGTTTCCTGCATGTACCGCAAAGGTGCGGTTGTCACTCAATGTGAAAGTCGATGACGTCAACATCCCGACAACCAACTACCCCAAAATCCTTGGGGCATTGGACAGACTTTTTAGATCCTCTGCACATGCTACAGCTATCTGCGATAAACTCAAAAGTAGGAACAAGGCCAAAGAAACCTTGTTGACCTCTTATAAAGCGATAGGTTGGTCTGTAGCAAACTACGCAGCACCTGTATGGTCGGCGAACGTGAGTACGACGCAGTGGAAGAAAATTCAGACTTGCCAGAATGCCGCTCTCAGAACATCAACAGGGTGTCTTCTTATGTCTTCTAAGGACCATCTACAAGAGGAGACGAAGGTCCTTACCGTGCGCAGACATAATTTGATGTTGTCTAAGCAATACCTGCTAGGGTGCTTTCACAGCAGTCATCCTAACCACCATCTCTTGAACAGGATACCTAGACCCAGGCAGATCAGGTACGATCTTCATGATCTAGAGAGAGAGGTCCAGCGGTATAAGAGAGAACCTTAAGATCATCGAAACTATCAGGCAGGTCTGAACAACATTCATGCCGATGAAGTCGCTACCGTGTGAATGTAGTGCTAGGGGAACATCCCCCGGAGATTTCACCTGAGTTCTAATTTAGAACCTCGGCAGACGCGCGTGGTTCTGGCGCAGCTGAGATCTGGATGGTGTAGCCGCCTCAATTCTTACTGGGCACGAATTGATGCTAACGTTCCGGACATCTGTCCCGCCTGCCATCAGGGACCACATGATGTGCTGCACCTCTTCAATTGTCCAGCCAAGCCCACTCAGCTGACCCCCAGGTCTCTGTAGACGCATCCAGTTCAAATGGCGCGTTTCCTCCACCTGCATATCGAAGCAGATCCCCCATAGGCGAACAAGACTTCAAAATAGATGTATTGTTGTTACAACAACAACTAAAATTAGATCGTTACCAAAAACCTACAGCTTCAAGCAGACTTATTAACTTAAGTTCAAAGCATCCTAGACGAGTAATTATTAACACAGCGACTAACTTCACCAATAGAATTTTATATATAAGGGACATAGAGTTTCATAAACATAATTTAGTATAAATAAGAACAATTTTAAGGCAAAATGACTTCCCACACAAAACTATCACAGACCTACTAAACAAATAGAAATCAAAATCCAATTCCTCAGCTGTCATCGCAGAACCTGTCACAAAAATATATAAACCAACAATATATATACCGGGTTTTTTAGAAAGGCTTAGCCATTCCTACATATAACGCGTGATCCATTTCGGGGTTTCCTACTTTTTTAACGAAAAAAAACAGAAAATTCAAATTGAATGGGGAATGTTTATTATCATTTGAAAGAACATTCTTTGGCATTTATTTTTTGAAGATTATGTCTATCAAAGGTAGACCGCGGTTGCGTCCAGATGGTCCATCAGTTGAGTCCAATTTTCGATGACTCGTTCGAGCATTTCGAATGCAAGGCTTGAATCGAAGCGGGTTTGTCCGCATAAACTTTAGATTTTACATATCCCCACAGGAAAGAGTCTAACGGTGTGATATCGCACGATCTTGGTGGCCAATCGACCGGCCCAAAACGTGAAATTATCTGCTCACCGAAGTGTTCTCACAATAAATCCATTAATTGATGCGATGTGTGGGAAGTGGCGCCGTCTTGTTGAATCCAAATGTCGCCGAGATCACGAGCTTCAATTTCAGGCATTAAATAGTCGGTTATCATGGCACGAAAACGGTCGCCATTGACGGTTACGTTCTCACCGGCATCATTTTTGAAGAAATATGGACCGATGATTCCACCGGCCCACAAACCACACCAAACCGTTGTTTTTTCTGGATGAAGTGGCAACTCTTGAACCTCTTCTGGTAGCTCTTCGTCCCAAATGCTGCAATTTTGCTTGTTTACACATCCATTGGGCCAGAAATGGGCCTCATCGCTGTACAAAAAACGCTCTAAAAAGTCGGATCTTCTTGGAACATTTCAAGAGCCCATAGAGCGAAGCGATGTTGCTTGGAAACGTCGGACGGCTTCAGTTCTTGCACAAGCTGCGAATAGTACGCTCAGTAGGCTGATTATGTTGACCATAAGTTGAACGAAGTGCACGAAACACATTCCTCACAGAACGTGAATTTTCGTAATAAAGTTGAACGATTTGTAAATTTCAGACGTAAGTCTTTCCATGATGAAATGCCAAACAATACTAAAAAAATAACATGACAGCATGACACGACTCACACGCGATCTGTCAAAAAAATGATACTGAAAAAAGTATCTCTACTGGGATCACCCATTATAACAATGACAAATATCAACTTGCATTAAAGACACACGTTACAGTAAACAGTTTATTTAGCTGGACAAAATCTCGAATAAATTACGAAGACAAATCAGACGTTGTATAGCAAATCAAGTGCAATGGTGACAAGTCCGAAATATGCCAAGAGGTTTATGTCGACACTACTACAATTAAACTTAAGACAAGAATTTCTTTCGTCCCACAAATCTAACCTAAAAGCCGTAAGTAGGCCCATAGAACAAAAGACCGAAATGTGGTGTATAAGCACAGACGCAAGCTAAAGCGCAACACAAAAATCATTTGACAGCGATAATTTTTATTATTTTCAAATATTGTGTTAATGTTTTGTTCATTAAATGTAATCATTTTTTGTATTTTATCAGTGACAACACCTGAAGATGATTGAGGAAGTCAATGGAAATATTGGAGAAAAAAATAATAATTAAACAATACTTATACATAGAACAACGAGTTAAAATAAATGACTTCAAGCCGAAAAATAATTTTAAAAGAAAATAACACCCAAGGTCAACTATTCACTTACAAAATAAATAAATTTCACTTTATTTTATTAACATTTTTACTTCAAAAATCGACAATATTTAACAATTCATTGTTTTCTTTATTAATAATTAATTAATTTATCAGCGAATTTTGTTTTTTTTTGTATTTCCCAGATTGGATGTAAATTGGTAATCCTTGCCCGTCATCATATAATTGCATAGCGTAATTTGTAGTTTGCAATACCGGTCCAATTTATATAAGTACAGGATGGAGCGCGAAAATTTGCTTATTCTGAAATAAAATAAAAAAATTATGAACCGTAGAAAAAATTATTTTCTATTTAATTATATTTAACAGTAAAGTAATTTTGAATTTACATGGATTTAAATAGTGTATCTGGCAAATGTCGACCTTCGCTACCCACACACTGCTGCACACGTTTTCTGAGTTTTCATGAACTCTAACAAGGATGTCGACTGGTATTCTGCCAATTTCAGCCCCAATATTGTTAATTAGGTCTTTCGACTTCGGGTGACCCGAAAGGAAAAAATCACATGGGGCTAAAAGTACGATCACACTGGGCAAAGAAGAAAAACGTTGAATATTACTTTGCCACAATCTGACCACATAATATTTCTGAGTGGCAAACAACAAAACAGCTGATTTCCGGGAAACAAAAATATTTGCCAGCAAACAAAAAATTACCCAATGTGAACAGTGTGACTACCCGAGAACAAATATTTTCCTCTATTTTCGGCAAATATCTATTTGATCTTACAACATTTTGTAAGAGCAAACCATAAGAAATAGCAGCCGGTAAAATCAGTGATGTCAGTGTAACAGATAAACGTTCGCAGGCTGAAATTGATTCACGAAGTTGTGTCGTCTTCTTTGTATAAGTAATTAGCGGGGCAACTAATTTCAGTTGCACAAAAATATTTAGAACAAATTTTAATGGTCTACATCGCATTTTTGTGCTTAGCGAATAGTCAAACTCTGCTGTGTTCATGTGCAAATAGTTTTAAGAGAGTTGGTGTTCGTGCGTATGCAGTTCTTTTACGAACTTTGCGCAACATCCTTCGTTATTCCGACTACATACCCACTACCGAACCCATTGTGTTTTTTTTTGGATTTTTGCCATATCCTTCTATTTCAAGCCTATCAAATATGCTGCTCCACACCACAAAATCAGTAACTTTTCTTCTACCTGCATTATTGGTTTCAAAAGGTTGACAGGAAATAAATTTCTATTTTTGACAGTTTGATCAAATATTCTGTAAGTAAAATATTTATTCAAATGTGAAACTTGACATCTGTTTTTTTTAAATAACCAACACTTAGGGGATGCCCCCTATACATGCGGTGCATTTCGTTGGCGAGTGGCAAGTAAAGGATCGGATGGGGGGAAAGAGGGAGTAATGATTATTGACACTTGCCTTGAACTGCTGGATGTCGCAATTAGTGGGAAATATATTTGCTGGAAGTCGATCCACATACGGACTGGACGAGCGAAAAACGAATTTGATCTGTAGTGTATAGTGCGGTCAACTGGCCAATCGATAACAAATTCCTAGAAAGTTGCGTAACCTTGCGGAACATCCTCACTTCATCAGGATGTCTGATGAACACACACCATGAATGTAACGATAGAACAGCGTCACGCAACCCACATTCCGATGATGCTCAATGGAAACAATAGAGTTGGATACCCTACTGTCACCTATCAGCACCATCGCTCTCCTTTGAACACGGTCAAGTAGCTTCAAGGATAATTTTGGAACACCTGCCCATATATGGGAGTTGTATTCCATCTTTGGCCTGATGTAAGTTGTATAGATATTGAAAAGATCAGGAGGAGTGAAATATTTCTTGCACCGCTTTAAAAAGCCTATGCACTTGGGTGCTTCTTTCTACACTTCGAATACATGTCTCGCCCAACAAGCGTCATGCCCAGAACATCGGGAGCTTCTGATTGTTCAATATCCGTACCATCGATAGAAATTGACGATATTGTTGGGTCAGCGAATCGCTTGTGAGACAACAAGCAGTACTGTGTCTTATGTGCATTAAAATCTACTCTATTCACTCGACCCCATTCGGAAATGGCCAGTAGATCCCGGCCAAGTGTCTCATCCATAATTCGCCTTTTGTCTTCAATATCTTGAAGACTCGGCCTACGGTCGAATGAATATGAATGACAGAGGGTACAATCATCTGCGAAAGAGTAGATTGGGTTGACGGTCTGACCCAATAGATCGTGAATGAAAATAAGAAATAAAGAGGGAGAAAGGACAGAGCCCTGTGGTACACCTGCGGTCAGCCTATCTACAACAATACTAATAGAGCGATCTCTAATAAAGCTCGATATAAATTAATCAAACGTATTACAGACACCAAAAGCGATCAGCTTTGATATGAGTGCACCGTGCCAGACTCTATCAAAGGCCTTGGAGATCTCTAGAGCCACGACCTTACTCTCACCAAACTGGTGGATAGACCGACTCCAACGCTCCGACAAGAACGCCAACAGGTCTCCGGTAGAGCGATTTCTACGGAAGCCATACTGTCGATCACTTAGCAAGTCGTTCGTCTCTAAATACCTCACAAGATAGTGGTTTACCATGCTCTCCATTACCTTGGGGAGCGCAGAGAAAATCGCAATTGGCCGATAATTCGCAGGATTATTGGCTTCACCCTTTTTAGGGATCAGCTGGACGTTCGCAACCTACCAACACGCTGGGAAAACTCCCGCATGGTAAGCAATGTTAAAAAGGTTGCGTAATGGACGGGCTAGCGTCCTCGAGCACTTATATAGGACAAGTGCCGAGATACCATCCGGGCCCGGGGATTTATTTACATAGAGGTTCGCAAGAACACTTTTAACTCCACGCGTTCAAAAAAATATCTGATGCATGGAACTTGATACGTTTTCGATCGCGGGGAGTGGTTGATTGCTTTCCGGCAAGGAAGAATTTCCTGCAAATATTTCAGCCAAAAGGTTAGCTTTATCAACCGGGTCAGTGAATGCATGGTCGTCTTTAACAAGTGTTGGGATAGATGAAGAACTATCCTTTACTCTTCTTACAGACGACCAAAAGCTCTTACTTTCCCTGGGAGAAGTAAGAACCTTTGTACGTAGACGTTGTTCGTGCAGACATTTTTCACGCCTAAGCACTCTAGCACACGAAGCTTTTTCCTGTTTTCGCAGCAGTTCAGTAATGGAGTGTTTGTTCAAACGCCAATTTCTGAACGCTTCCTCCTTTGATCTGACAGCATCCCTGCATGCCTGGTTAAACCAACTGTTTTTGGCTGGTTTAGCCGACATAATTTTATTTAGAACAAAAGTCTTTATTCCAGATAAAAATATGTTTTTGATCATTTCAGCCGCAGCATTTACGTCGTTATCAAAAAGCAAAGTTTCCAATTGAAATGCTGGAAAAAGTGATTGAGCTTATTCCAACGTGCCTTTTCGTAGAAATAAACTGTCCGCTTTGGGGCTGATATCGAAGCGACACGAAGAGCGGAATACGGAAAGGATGCTGAAACAATGCAGTGATCGGAGTTACCAAGAGGTGCAAGTACATTAACTTCGTACTTTTCAGGGTGCGAAGTTAAGTCAAAGTCAAGAATGTTGTGTTGGTGCCCTTCTACACACGGAATATATGTCGGTTCATTCACTAGTTGCGTCAAGTCATTTTGCTCGGCGAAGAGCTCGGCGTATTGGCCCCCGGAATTGTATGGCTCGAATGTGAAAACCAGGCGGAATTATGGACATTGAAATCTCCAGCAACGACAATTTCACTGTCTGCATAACTCTCCATAACTTTCGATATTGAATCGGAGAGGGCGTGAAAGCCGTTAAGGGATGGCTCCCTTTCCGAGTTTGGACTTCTATAAATAAACCCAAAATGTAGTACGTGTGTTTCAATCCTGAACTTAACCCAAAGGGAGTTAAATTCTGGATCTTGTGAGTTCAAGTGTTGCTGGCTCTAAAACACTATGTCATTACGTACATATACCACAAGCCCTCTGTGGGAAAAAAAGAGATTGCGTGTGGTACCCAGGAACGTGAAAGTCCTGTGGTTCAGAATCCTCACGGACCTGAGTCTCACTTGGAGCTAGAACATCAGGCCTATGAAAAAGAATATGAGAAAACACAGCGAAAAAATTCGCACGCAACCCTCGTATGTTGGCAAAATGGGTTTTAAATTTCTTCACCATTACGCCAACCAGAGAACAAAGACAAGTGTCTGTGTGCAAATGCAGTTGCCGATCTTACCCCCTTTGCCGCTGTTGATCCCATCCAATGCTTTGTGTTAAGGCCCATTTAGTCTCGACGGTTGACGGTTGACGGTAGATTCTGCAACCTGCAGAAGTCTACCGTCGTCAACCGTCAAACTGTAGTTATCTCCCTCTAACACATGCAAAATGCAACCCTCAACTGAAATAGCTGATTGCCTACCGTCAACCGTCCACCGTCAACCGTCGAGACTAAATGGGCCTTTATGTCTTAAGCATTGGACGGACAGCGACAAAGAAAGAAGAGAGCCAACTCTTCGGAAAACGAATGCACGACGAATAATGAACATTGACATTTGAAGTATTTGTTTTATGTTTGTTGAGAAATTGTTTCTGTTTCTATTGTTGCTGGTTTTATGTGTTTTCGTTATTTTTTCTGTTATTTGTAGTTATTGTTGTTGTTTTGTCTAAAGGTGTGATATAGTGTTAATTGGTTTTACAGCGCGCGTTTAGTTGTTTTTTTCGCGGGTTTGTGCTTTTTCTGTTTGTTTATTTTTGTTTTGTTTTAGAGACGGACGAGAGAACTGTAACACAGACAACATTTAACGCAGAAGACATAGAAAACGCGTGCGGACTGGACGACAGACTGAACATTACTGAACACGCCAAAACTGTCAAATATTTGTCGGTAGTGCGAACACAAAATAAACCCTGTGTTATTTTGACAGAATTTTAAACAAATATGATGAAATACATTTTCGTCAAACGAATATGTACATATCTTCCGTCAGCCACTATAAGCCACGCACACTCTCTTTGACCAACAGTGCCGCCACAGCCTGCAGTGAAAAAAAGCAAATTTCAGCGCTCCACTCCGCGTGTGTGCACTGGCATTGTGTGGGTATGTACACGCGCACTGATATTTGCAAAAATACGACTGAATTATGGGGGGTTCTTGAAGTAAATATTTTTTTTAAATAAAATTAAAAACTGGATCATGTTGGTGTTACGTCGTAATTTGGTGAAATTAAGTAATTAACTTTAAAATGAGCCTTTAAATGTCAAATTCCATCAATGCGCTTCCATAATAGCATAATTTAAATATATTCATCTCTGCACAGTTTTAAGGGTTTTCACGATCTTTAAATGGGCATAACGCATGCGCAAACAAAATTTATATATTTTTTTTCCTCGCCTACAGATCTAATGAAACACTGAGAATTATTTTTCCAAGAAGAACAACAAAAACAGACAGACTAAGGGAAAACAACGTTGTGTACGCTATAACATGCAAGGGAAATGAAGGGAAGCAGTGCAACAAAGTTTATGTTGGCACAACAAAACGAATGCTAAGTGTGTGAATAAGCGAGCATGAGGCCGACATAAGAAAGGAAAAAGAAAACACTGCTTTGTCACAACACATTTAAGAGAACCAACACTCAGCTGACCTAAAGAACGTGAAAATAATAGACAGAGAGAAAATTGAAAATAAGAGATACACATTAGAAAGATTAAGAATTCAGCAGAGAATATCAAAATCAATAAACACCAAAGAAGACAACACAAAGCTCCAATACTCCGCTGCAATAAACAGAAGTGCGTTACTGTGATATTAGTGTTAAGTTTTGCTGTGATTTTTACATATATTTATTTTTTATTATTAAATTGTTTCGTGATGTCCAGTTTTTTAATAGTAATAAGAAATTATGACGAATGAAATGTAAAACTAATTATAAGTAAAGCTATCATATCATAGGAAATTATAAATAACACTTTTTGTCGACAGGATTTTCCAATAAACATCCCCTGAAGAAGTTAGAAAAAAGCTAACGAAACGTTGGGAAAACATGGAATAAATTAGTTTTATTTAATTTATCAAGGAAGACTGACCAATCAGCCCAGTCAAAAACGACATAAACAAATAAAATACATACCCATTTGGTCAAAGAAGAAGAATTAAATATTTTTCGTAAACTACAAAAAAGATGTTTTCGGAACAAGAATCAATGTGCAAATTTGGAGTACACAAAAATAGTAATTTAAAAAATGTCTTCGGTTGCACATGCAATTAACGACATACTTTATAGGATCGCAGATAAGTATTTCGAGATGTTACAAACGGAATGACAAGCTTATAAATACTCCCACCCTATAGTGAAGAGTATAATTTAAAGCAAACGACATTTGGGTTGCATTTCTCAAATACCTAACTCAATTCTTTATTACGTCTGTAACTATAACTAATTACGTCTATAACTAATTACGGCTACCATACTATTCGGCTCCTTCAAGTGCGTTATACCCGAGTTCGACTGTAGTTTGATTCCATGTGATTGTAAAAAGGTTTCATTTGGCTGTTAAAAGGTTTCATTTAAACAGAAGATGCTATACTGCTAGAAGAGTTCATTCACAGTTGTTATTTTTCTAAAATATTGAAAGCATTCCAACTATGTTTGATCAGAGAAGTTTATATTTATATACTTATATACACATATTACTTCTCTGGTTTGATACTCTTCGTGCGTTCTTCTACTTCTAGCAAAAGCCCATTTCGTCCATATTTTATAGTTGATCGTCTTTGGTACAAACGATTCGAAATCGATAACAATTACATTTGAATGGTCGATATCTGGAACGCTACACATAATTGTACAAATTTTTATTATTTCCCTCTAAAACAATGAACTTGCCTAATATTTGACATAATAGAATCTAGTCTAAATCATATTTATGCGTAATTTTTTAGGCGATTATTGCTTTTAACGTTAACGAACATAGTGCCAGCCTTTATAAGCAACATTGTACATTGCTGCTTACTTTCAAAATTTTGCTGTGCAGTGACATTTTATTGGCGTTTCAATGAGTAAGCTGATACAGCTACAATAAGCTAATTAAATTTACTAGATAAAAACAAAATAAACATTTATAGTTGCCTACATCTATATGGACTTAGTGTACCTTTACTATGAGAGATGTTGTGCGAATTTATTTGCGCCCTCACCAAATCACACTATAATTTATCATCATTTATAATCTTCACTCAACGTTGTTGCTGTCCGTAATTCTCTGTATCTGCGAGAAATTATTTATTCTTAAAGATACTAGAGTTAAGCAAACTAAACTGCTGTTGACTTAATCACTACGATTGCGTTTGCTAGCACAATATTTATTCTGCAATTTTTCCCTCATTTGCCGGCCGGCCAGGAAACTCAGGTACGGATACGTACCAGAGTTTCTTGCAAATTTTATTTTGCACACATCCGAAATCATCCAATTTCTGTATAATATTGTTCACATACCGTCGTACGTAAGTACGTGTACTGCAGCTAAAACAGAACCAGTGAAAATGTTAACGAACAGAGAAACAAAAGGTTTATATCTGGAAAGATGACATGTTTATCAGATGCAAACGCCGTAAGATTATCAGCTCGAAAGGTGATGATAAGACAGAACTTGAAAATACTTCGGCGAAACAACTTGAATTTCTCCTGAATGTCAGCCAGACGCTTCGGTCCGCATTAGATATAATTGTCGTATATTATACGTACCCGGTTGCTGGTGAACCCTCATTTAATTGCCTAATTCCGTTTGTGGTGAACGTAGTTCAGACCGGGGGCATAACCAACCAAAAATACAAGAACGTTTGAATCAAATTTAAAAAGGCCATACAAGTTTAACTATCCGTGGACCAAATTTGAATTTAGATATAAAATTTCAAAAAATGTACATTTTACCAATACTCGCGATCACGGCTGCGATTTTTGTTGCGATAACGCACTGCGCTCAGCCGTCATATCAGGTGTCGCTGTATGTGAACTTGCATCCCAGAGGATCCCCGATACACTTGTGTAACGGCGCCATCGTTCAGAGTCGTCTCATTTTAACGACGGCTTCGTGCGTCCACTATCAGTTCTCCTCGAATAGTCCTGTCGTCTCGATACCGCCTTCCTTGGTACGCGTGATAAGTGGCAGTTCAACGGAATTCACCGACGAACTTTCGCTGCGAGTCACTGACATATTCGTAGCCACAGGTTTCAATTATACAACCGGGGACCATGACTTAGCCATCATACGTCTAAGTAACAAGCTGCCGCTGGATACGCGCTCTGACATGAGCTGGATAACTCTGGAAGATGCCGACAACTTTGAGGGACCATGTGTGGGCAATTATTATGTTCGAAATGTAAGTAAACTGGAAGAAGTGGGCGACTTTTACTGGCCTCTCAGGAGAGCGAATTAACTAGCATGGATTTAAGAAACAGAAAATCCGCTCGAAATCGTTTGACTTTGAAAAATATTTTAAAATGACATGTTGTTCGACGTGTATTTTCCTCCAACTTTGTCTATTTTGTCAAACGGACTATAAAACTTAATGCACTTTAATTATGCATTAAACAAGTCAATTAAACTAAACGTAATTTGGAACAAGAACAATGCCAATGGCAATTGACTGTCATTTGCACTGACAACATATGATTCCGGCGATTAGTTTTTATACCCTCCACCGAAGAGTGGTCGGTATACTAAATTTGTCATTCCGTTTGCAAACAAAAAAATATTTTGAGCTGAGACCCAATATCAATATATACTCGTATATTGTTGATCGTCGTAATTTTACGACGATCGAGGTTTTAAAGTAAAAAAGAAAAACAGAAAAAGTGAACATTACACCACACCATAAGTTGGTTATTTGTTCGGACTCCCTTAAAATATTTCCACACAGCCGATAGTAAAAGGAGAACGTTATTCTAATCTGCTTCCTACTTACAAATGTATATCGAGGTCCTTTTAAGTCATTTTAGAGTAATTTTCTTTTTGGACCATAGATTAAGACGTGCTTAAGCTCAGTGCAGTAGAGGCACTTGAGAAGTTTAATGTTATTGTTTGATCTTGTAATCCAAAAACGGCCGACATAATCTTAAAAAACCATCACGTGGAAGGACTTACTCGTATGGGCACTAAAAGTTTCTGTTATGCGTATGGAAATCTTTATTTATTTGTAATTTATCGTAAGATAATAGCAAATTTGTTTAGAATAGATTATGGTACAGATTCAAGTCGTGTTCTTATGGTTCTCGCTTATTAAACGAGTAAGTGATCGCTAAGGCGATAACTTCAAAATCTTCCGCCAAGTTTTCTTTGTATACGAGAAAAGGTCGGCTTTATGCTTCAAATACTGTCTGGTTTGAAAATTTATAACTTGTAGAAAAAAGTTATTAAGGAAATAACTTAATGTTATTCTTAATTAAATTTATTCCCAAAAGTCTTAATTATTTAAAACAAACGGGTTTGAACCCAAATTGTCAATAGTTTTCTTTAAATACTTATAGAATCATTTTTATATTTTTGAACAATTGTATAAAGTTATCGCGAAAGCGACCTCCTAAAAGAGTTACCATTAGAAAACGGCCAAAGTCACGGATAGAAATTTATTTCAAAAAGTAAAATCAAAATGTTATAAAAAATACTTCAGGTTTAAATATCTCCAGCTATTGTTCATACTCTGAAAGGCAGAGCTATAAGGGTAGCCTTTTCAAATGCCTCGTTTCCTAAGTATCATCTACTTATGGAAGACAAATCGCAAGTAGATTTGGATGGGTGCTTAGTCAAGCCAGGTCATTTCCGTAGTGGCGTTTGATTTTATTTTTTATTACGTAGATCGTTGAGTCTTATATCATTTATGACGTACCATGGTGAGTTTAGTATGAGTCGTAATGTTTTTGATTAAAAGCGTTCTAAAATTTTGACATTTAGGTTACACGCGGTTCCCCAAAGATGTGTGCCGAATACCCAAACTGGTTTCAGTAGTGATTTGTTTCTAGGATTTTGCTGCTAGTAGCCAGAATAACTTCTTGAACTGTACATCGAGATGTTTTGCTTAGTTATCAATGGGAGTTACAGTCCAACCGAGGGTCCGTGACGTAATCTGTCCTTGGGACTATCTCACCACTTAACGTGACTGGTGGGCAATCGCCTGCTCAGTTTGTAAAAGTGGCATTATTTCATTTGCGTTACTGCTGTATTAACTGCATATGTTGCTAGTTAGACATCATCCGATATTGGCATATCCGATGTGAATATGGTATATAATATGGTACCTAGGACACTGCCGTGCGTGCGGTACACCTACATTAGTCGAGAGAATATTCGGCCTTTGTAACACTGGGCACTCAAGGTAAATAAATTTATCTATTTGAGACATGCATGTATTTTTGAGATTTGCATTTCGTCATGTTATTTTCTATTGGAAATACAATCAATTTATAAATAATTTCATTACGAATACGATACAGAGGTTGGTTGGTAATTTTTGAAGGGGGGCCATTTGTACGTAACATTTTGGCTCCATACACCCCAGCTGCTGGGTGTGTGGCCAAAATAGTGTACATAGTTTATGGCAGGAGTTGCCAAATATTTATAAATATATGTGAAAAATATGATTATGATCTTGGTTCGACCTGAATAGTATACTGAGCTGGCACAAAACAGTAGGTCCCGGTCAGTTAGTACAAGAATTGGATACATTTTCACATTAAAAGCCAATCTTAGTACCAGGCTTTAATGGGATAAAGAAGGAAAAATGTGCGTGTGTGTAAACAAAGCTTCAAAACTTAAAGAAGCTTGTTTTTGCCTATCTGAAAAACAACAAAAGAAAAGCTTGATATTTAAATTTCTAAAACGCAAACGAAGTCCGAGGCGAGTTCAGCGGAGGCCCGTTGGTCTATTGATCACCCAATGTCTAAGGATCAGAGAGAAGAGAAAGAGTTGACAGTATTATTTTATTGTATTAATGATTTTATTCCAAACTAGCCTGTCTTTTCAATGAATTTGGAGTGTTTTTTACAGGGCACATTTAAAATGTCTGCAAGGTCTTCGAAAATAGTTCTCCTGGAGGGAAAGTCTAGCTTATTGAAACCTTGAACAGACCTGGGCTCCCCCAATAGCGTGATATCGTGTGCTTCGATTTGGGAAATGGGTATAAGGCATTTTTTGAATTCAAGACCTTAAGAGCTGGAATGAAGTCCGCATAGTTTTAGATATTCAAAGGTCATAAATTGTTTTCTAGAATCTGGCTAGCTTGAAGGGGTAGTCCTTGGCAATTTAAAGGCTTAAGGCTTCCGCAAATAAGGTTTAAGGCTTCCGCAAATACCTCTAATCCCGTGCCAGAGTCCATTTTGAGCCGTCGGTAAAATTGAAGTTCTTCGTTCCTAATTTGCTGCCCATTTTTCTCAGTTGGTAGTGTTACCTTAAAATGTATAGCTCGATTCATCCGCAGCGCTCTTTAGTCCGAGACTTCTTCGAGCATTCCATGTGTGTGTTCTGCTTTCAGAATTGAGGCTCTCTCAACCAAAGAGTAGCCTTCACTGCCCATGCTTTGACAAAGACTTCCGCTAGTTGTCATTCCCAAATATCTTCCTAACCAGCTTGTGGTACTCATCGCTCCTGTGATGCCTCCACAGATCAACCTCTGGATTTTTTCACAACATTGTTACGTATTTTTTCCACAGCCGTTCATCAAAACAAAGAGCCATACGTCCGATCTGGTCTTATATCTTATACATATTTCTGCAGGCGTAGAAGACGTATAGTGCCTTCCTTTCGCTTTCCTCAGAGTTTCGTTTCCAGAAAAGTTAACAGACAAGGATTTACTTTCAAGCAATGTGTTTTTTTTATGAGCCACATGTCATTTTATCAAAGTCCCCTCGTTTGAAGTGGTTATTCGAATATACAGTAAAGTATATCTTGCACTTTTCAATACTTATCGAAGTGAGCTGTTACTGTGAGCGTAAACGGTTGTAGGGAAGTTTCCGGTTTGTTCATGGAATGTTAAGAGAATGACGAACGCCACTCCTACAGCTAGTACCCATTTACACTAGGAGTTAATTTAGATGTCGAAAAATTAATCTGAACGAATTTAATGAGGGGGGACTGTTTGCAGGGTTAAGTCGTCCATCAACGCGTGTCAAAAAAGATTTCTAATCTGTTGTTGTTTAAAATGAAATGATATGGGTTATTTTTTGGAATTTTAACATGTTTATTTTATACAGTAGTTGTTTAAATAACAATAAAAACGAAAAATCGCATTTAAGCTTGTTTGTCAGAGATATGATATGAACTAGCGATACAGAACAATTTTATATTAGTTCAGGAATGCTTATTTGGATTTTCAACTTTGTGAATCTTTTAGTTTCCGATTCCCATGCTACCTAATCCATATTATAAGTCGAACAGTCGAATACCGGTGCCAATGATTTTGCCGTGATTTAAATTACTATGGCTATAACGAACCAATGGATATAACGAACATTCTTGTAATAAATAAATTTGGAAACCCCTTTTTGTGAAATGTGACTAAGACTTCTTACAACATTTGTAACGAACTTAGAAATGCCATTCTTATTTTAAACAACTCTTGGCAACTCTTATTGTAAGCAGCTATTTCATTTTAGAAAAGCAACAAAGAAATAGTAATTTTTTCATAATGTAACCCAATAGAAAATACTGGTTAAAATTAAATTTTAAAGTACGGTACGGTAGAAACCAAACTGCAAATCATTTAACAAATTGTGCCCCATTCGCATATACAAATCCGGCCCAAAAATCTATTACAATTTGTATGGAAATTTACTGCTGAAATTCGACAAGAATAAAGTCCGGTGGATTTTGGCCGTTTAAGGAAAAAAGCAAACAAGAAATTTGTAACATTTTCAAATATCTTAATCAATTTTTAATTATTTTTAATATTAATTTTTAAAATTTCGACCGATTGTTTCTTGAGTTTTTCATTGAGTGGGCCGTCGTGGTTAGACGGTTTGTGTGCCAGTTAACCCATGTTCAACTCCGGCTAAGAACATCTTACATATTTTCAGTGGCGGGATGTCACGAGTAAGCGATTAATCTCTGAACCATGGAAAAACTTCTGTATTAAATTCATTAGTAGTTTAGAACCGGCGTAAAACAGTACGTGCCGCTCAGTGAGTATACGAATTATGTTGTGTAACACATAATTCTTATACTGCTACTCACTCGCTTGCTGATTTGAGAGAAGTTTCCCCCTGTTTCTTAATGGGGTGTTGTAGCACTTAACTAAGTAATTCGCTTTTCTTTATAAGCATATTTTATGTACACTATTTCGTTTCCCAAAAACATTTACGAATATATAAAAAACAACAGGTCGACAAATTAAGTTCGGTCTGGCCAAAATGTATCTACTCCTCATCATGGACCACAGTCCTTAGTACCATAGCGCAATAATCGCATTGTAAAGTTTTAATAATGCCTAAGTCATTAACTTTATTCCAATATTTTGGTCATTTAGATAACTTTTTTAAACTTGATGTGTTTATTACGTTTCAAAAAACATCGTCATATGTGACGCGCAAAATAGAAAGGGACCTAAGGTTAAAAACCAGTTTTGTTCAGGAGAGCCATTTTAAAGATTAGGTCCTTTTCTATTTGCGCTTAGAATCGTCGACTTCACTTTCATAAAACGCGCATATCTTTGGGAGGAAACACTTTTGTGGCATGGGATCGGTCTCATTCGATGCTCAGATGTTGTCCACATCAAAAAATGAAAATTGATTTTTTTACCCTTAGGTCCCTTTCTCTATGCGCTGTCACATATCAAAAATAGTTCATGAGGTATGGTTTTAAAGTTCGTAGTTGTAAGAGCGGTGTTACGCCAACACTGCGATATTTCCATACCAGCTGTGGCAAAGAGTCGAACGAATGAGGACTTTGAAGCTTCGTACACACCCTACATGTCACACAATAGCAATGAATTCAAAAATATAAGAAACCCGCCCACAACCGCTTCTACCTCTCACACAACATGAGGAAAACAAAAAACGTCAGCTCGTTATAGTAAGTGCACAAGATATTCCAAGTTAAATGGGCGTGACACGCAATTTTAGCGCAACATAAATTCAGGGTTTTATTGGCGGTATTACGCCCCTTGTCCAATCACACCGTAAAGCATCCTACAAATATAACCTGTTTGAAATTTCGTAATTGTCTACGCTGATAGTGATGATTTGCCGTTTGGCCGTTTTTCAAATCCAAACGTTTCAGTCCATCGACGCATTTTTCTGCAATAAAATCTCTCTTCAACATTGCGACCTGTAGTTTGCCTTCCACAAAAGGGCAGGCAGGTAGAAATTCATCAGGTTAGAATTTTACGACGATTCAAAATATGTGAGTATATCCTTAATGCGATCCCCGACCAGTATTTCGAGTGTTCCAAACCAAATGACAAAATGAACATACTTTCATCCTATGATGAAGTCTATAAAAAGGTGCAACTACTCGTATGTACAGCTGATTTTAAATCCAATGTTGACGTGCTACCCAAATTTACCACTATGGTATATGGCTCGTTAATTTTGACGTCGACCATGGAAAACCAAATTTACAGCAACAATAAAAAAATAGTGGAACAAATTCGGGTGTCTTGTTCTTCAAGCGTGGCTTTAATGCGGTTTGCATATTTCAAAATAGAAACACAAAGTTAACTCCGATTTCTTCCATTACATGTTTGTGCTTCGAGTGCCTCTACTAAAATAGTTACTCAAGGTGTTGATACTCGTACATTTAAAGAATTCAATTTTTACTTCAATTCAAAATATTTATTAATCCAAAGAATAAAATTACGTCTTACTCGTACATAAGATATGTTGCATAGTTTTGAGTTCTATCTTTAGGATATTTCTTCAAATGGGACTATTTAAATAACGGCATTAATTTTGATAACAATGTAGTTTAGTTGTGATCTGTTAAGGCAAAAAGGATGAAGAAAACACCTTATTTGATAGTTTTATAATTAGGATTCAAACAAAAAGTAAAAAAGTATTGAGCACAGGGCCATTATTCGTGCAGATTATTATCTATAAAACAATAGTTTTTGGTTTGGTAAATTTTAAGGTGTACTTACACTCTCGAAGTAAATATCATTTAATCGTTTAAAGCATGCTTTGTTGTAAATCATTGTAGTAGATGGGCGCCAGTGTTTGTTACTGGTCATCTTGAGACATTTGCTCTGGACGACTTGTAAACGTTTAAGATGTTTTTTGCTGCTTTATACCAGATCGGTGATGCAAATGACATAATTGGTCTGATGACACATTTGTATACAAGATTCTTATTTTGTTGTGTGGGTAAAGAACGTCTATTTAACAATGGCCATAGTGCTCTGAACGATTTCATAGCCTTTTCCCTAGGCAATGCAATATGTTCGCGGAATGTTGATTTTTTGTCTAAAATTACGCCAAGATATTTGACTTAATTTTTAATGTGTAGTAGCAGCTGCCTGCGAAGGACAATGGTTGCAATGGAATCCTCTTAGGTGATTTATTCCAAGGAACAATAATGCATTGTGTTTTCTGGTGATTTATTTTTGTTTTCCATTATTTAAAGTATCTGTATTATGCCACAAGACTGCGTTCCATCTGTATTAGTAGAGCACTTGTTAACTAACTCGATAAAATTAGAGCAGTATAATCCGCTTGATACGCAACGTCGATTTCTTTTGGGTGTTTGAAGTCTGATGTGTAGATAGGATATAAAATCGGAGACAGGATTGAGCCTAGTGGCAGTCCGGTGGGTATCTTTTAGACTGATGATGTACTATTGTTTATTGAAACTGAAAATGTTATCTTGTGCAGGAAATCCGCAATGATGTTACAGATGTATTTCACTGGCACTACTTAGCTTGTATAGGAGACCGTTGTGCCATACAGTGCCGATTGCCTTCTCAATGTCCAAAAGAATTTAACCAGTGGACTTTCTTAATCCTTTATTTCTGGTTATTTGTTTTTTATTCTTCCAACTTGGTGCACTGTGCTGTGATCCAGTTAGAGACCGATCTGTTTTTCAGATACTATATTATGATCGGATGTGAAATTCCTTAGCCTGCTGCAGATCAGTTTTTAAAAAATCGTTCCCATGTTTCTCAAAAGCCTGATTGGTCTATAGTTGTTAGGACTATTAACGGGTTCGTTTGACTTATGAATCGGTATAGCTTTTGCCTTCTTGAACGTTTTTGGGAAGTAATTTAAGAATTTACAACTGTTTAATATGCATTTCAGTAAGTCGACGGCTTTTTTAGGCAGATGTTTTAATAGATTGTTGGAAATGCTTATATCATCGAATCCTGGTGCCTTTGCTGACTTTAAAGTTGACAATAGGGAATATATTTCGGAAGTGCTTACAAAACTTGCACTGGGCGCTTACTATTCAGATTTGTGACAGTAGCGTCTACTAAAGAATTTACAGAGTGAGTAAAATCAGCAGAAAGAGTGCCATTTTGCAAAAGTGTTAGCAAGTAGCTCAGCTTTTTCAGTATCGGTGATGATCTTTGAAGCGTTTTGCATCAAATGGGGCATGAATCGTTTTCCTTTGCATCTTAAGGAACGACTTAATTTCCAAAATTATTTGGTGCGTCGGTAAAGATAAGTCCACTTCATATTTCTTTCCTTATTAATTATTATGTCAATACTCGTAGTATGGCTTACAAATTGTATACAGTTTTTAAAAAAGGTTTTGCTGCAGGTTACAGCATCGTTGTTTCTTTCTTGCAGAAGTGTTGACTTTGCTTGGGATGTATGCTGTGCTGATTATAAAACGAGTTCTGTCAATACAAATTTCAATTGACAGATTCTCAATGTGTGAAGTTTTTGTTATAGTAAGAAGTTTGCTTGAAAGAGATTTAACCACCAGAAGAGCAACACCTCCCCCTACTAGATCATCTATCATTGCGAAAGAGAACATAATTTTGAAAGAAAGGTTTCGATTCTCTTTTGGAAATGTTTCATTCAAACTTGCTATGTATAGAATTCAGTGTTGCCGTTTTGGTAGAATTCTACCAAATTTGGTCGGACGAATTTCAATTTTTTAATTTTGGTCGGATGGTAGGCCCAAACTGATTATGGTAGATTTTTGAATAAAAATTTCAAATATATATTTTTATTATAATTTACCATGTGTTGCACATAATTTTATTTATAAATATTCACAGTTTACAAAATCATTACTATGTGTGAAACGCCATCTATGGAACGAGGCCAAAGTACAAAATCATTTGCCGTTTACTCTGATGTCTTAGACGTCGTAAACAGCTTATGGCCTCTGAACTGTGGTATGCTTGTTCGCGGTATTTAAAGACTAATAAATGTAAACAACATGTAAAGACTAATAAATGTTAACAGTATCATGCTTTGTAAAGAATTAATCACGAACAAAGGTTCGCATACTGTATGGTCAGCTAAAAAAGACTTTAAAACACCGAATAAACTGTAGTGAATTGAAAATATGTTAAACATGATCTCGGATTTACTGACAAATGATCTCCAAAATCTCTGTATATATAAGAGATTTTTTTTGTTTATATAGTTTTGTATATATTTTTATTTAAAGAATTAAAATAATAGACTGAATTTACATTATTTTTTGTTTAATTAATAAAAGTTTTCTATAAATTAAATATTGTTTTTTTCGTTACAATTTTGGTCGGTTTTGACCCAATTTGGTAGGATTTAGAAACAAATTTGGTCGGAAAAAAAAATTTCTTGTGGCAACACTGATAGAATTATTCGTCTCTAAGAGACTCTTCAGTTATCTTTGATGTAAATGAGTAGAAACGCTGGCCGTTGGCTTTCCAGTGAAACAAGTTAAATCTCTTGCAGTTATCGGATATTATGTGCGTACGAGTACTTTAAGAGAGACATTACAACTTGAAATTGTTGTTTTTCTGTAGTACACCTTCCTAGTTTATCATAGAAAGATTTAATAATATTGAAGAGTTCGTCAATATAAATAGATCACTGTTCTCATTTTGCATTAGATCAGCGTAGGAATGATTGCCATGCGGCTGGTACATCGTTCCGTTAACAGTATGTCGAGTGGATGCGGGTATGTGGTTGTTGTTAGTGCGTTGACGTATGGCTGTGTTTCTTCTTTTTGGAGCTGTGGTAACCTTTTCTCCAACTTCCAAATAATGAGAGCGCATTGGACAACTGACGTCGTTTGCCGAGTAATCGGTTCTCTCATAATCATTCTTCCTACAATTGAAGCACGTGAGCACAGCTGGGGTTTTTTTGGGATTGGCACAACACATGCATGTGGGTTGGCGGTTGCAGTGCTGCCCGCCATGACCAAAATTTTAACAATTCCAGCACTGAGTTGGATTGCTATTATTTTGTCCATGATAACACTGGAACTTGTTTTTTTTACTTCATAGTGAAAAAATTTGCGGGCAAATAGTACTTTGCGTCATTTTCAGAACTATATCGAGTATAAATCTCAACGATTGAGACGTGCGATAAGCTATAAGTCCTTTGTTCTTCGACAATATCGTCAGTGGTTATCCGTAAATAAATGTGGTGTATAGTTTATTTATTCTCCTTGCGATTAAAAGTGTGAAACTCAATCTTAGCTTCCTTAAACGATTTTACACAGAAGTCAAACTTTTTTTGTCTTTGGGAGAATTTTTACACCAATGGATGTGCGTTGGTATGCACAATCTTTGCCCAACAAATGTTGAATTTCGAAGTGGTACACTGACGTCTGTGACAATTGGTGGTGGTTTAAAAAAAAAGGCAACCGTTTTAATGTTTAAATCACTATATCTATTGTATGTTGATGAGGTTGCTCCAAGAGATCCCATGTTTAATACCATTGACTGAAGTTTTGGTATTCAAGAAATATTGTTTACCCTTCTGGAACGCCAGCTATTAAGCAGCGCGGGGCATTTTTGCTTAGGTTTTTCACAATTCCAATGTACAGTATACTTTCTTTTGTTATTGTAAGAAAGCAGAGACACTTGTCGTGGCGCATTTATGAACAATTTAAAGAAATACAATTTAAAGCAGGTAAAAAAGTCGTTAGGCTTGGCTAGTCCGAACCTTTTATACCCTACTTCGTCCCTGAGCTACTAAAGCGCATACAAATGGTACGTTTTTTTGGTTCTTTTGGCCCAAAGCAAAATTTGTTTTTACTGAGTACCCATATGTCCATATTCACTATTAATCGCCCGTTTTGACCATGCGGTACGTCTTTTTGGCCACGAGAGCCAATAAGTCAAGCAACTATCCCCTTTTTTTAAGATATTTAGTGCTTTCCAATTGGCACTGTTAGTACCAATTTGTACCATTGTATCTTAAACAAAAATATGAATTTGCAAAGCAAATACTGAGAAAAGTGCAATTATAAGCGATGCACCTTTAGTCCCTTAAAAGAAAACGTTTTGCCCTTTGCCGATTTCGCCTATTTACAACCCCAAACAGGTTATGGCCATAAGCGGTCTTATACGCAGAGAAAAGAACCATATTACAGTATGGTCACCGCAGCAATAATATGTTCTCTACAATAAAAGCATGTTCGTCGCAACCATAGTAATATTTTTTGAATTTCATTTTGACAACAGTATGATTGCAATATTAATATTGTTGAAATATAACAATAGTATTATTGCCAAATTTAGAAATAAAAATATGGTTGTAGCAACCATGTAAACATGGTGAAGTAGCGTTCACCCCTGCTGGGAACTAGAAATATTTTCGACTGCCGTTGGAATATATATTTATGTTTTTGAATGGAATGTTCAATAAAAACATGGCCTCAATTCTAGCTATTAACTTATTGTAATGCAATTTAGTATAACTTGCTTGATAAAAATCTCTATTAAATAATAAATAATTTTGGGGATCATAATATGGTTGAGTGAATCATACTATGGTTGTAGTGATAATAATAGCATGGTTGCCTGTGGATCATACAATGGTTGTGAAGATCATACTATGGTTTTATGAAAAAAATACTATGGTTGTGGAGATAATAGTATGGTTGAGTGTGAATCATACTGTGGATCATAGTATGGTTGCGTGTGAATACTATAGTTGTAAGGATCATACTATGGGTGTATGAGAAATATACTATGGTTGTGAGGATCATAATATGGTTGTGAAGATAACAGTATGGTTGAGTGTGAATCATACTATTGTTGTGAGGATCATAGAATGGTTGTAGAGATCATAGTATTATTGAGTGTGAATTATACTAAAGTAGTGGGGATCATAGTATGGTTATGAGTGAATCATACTATTGTTGTGAGGATCATAATATTGTTGTGCCACAACCATATACCCAACAATAGTATAATCCTCTTCGAATATTGTCACCCCAACCATGCTTTTTTTTCTGCGTGTAGAATTGTTCGACTATCAATAATATGTATAATTTATGGGGCCTCCGATCAATATTTCGTGGTGATGCAAACGGAATGACAAATATAATATACAGGGTGATTCATTTACGACTGGGCAAATTTCACCAGCGTATTCCTTGGCTCGTTTCATGAAAATATGTTAATCTACGACCATGCCATGCATGAGGACGTAATGGCAGCGGTTTGAAAATTTTCGGATTGGTGGTCGGATTAAATACCGTTCCAAATGCATTTTTTTTTTGTTTTGTGGAAGCGAAATAACTGCACACATTTGTTTGTTTTTGTAAATTAATAGCATTTCAGCCAAATAGTCAAAACTTTGAACGGTAGGACCTCTGGGCTTCGTTGAGGTAATTTTGGAAAGTAAAGCTCCGAAACACTGGTTCAAAACTTAGCAATTTTAACCTAGTACTCTCCGACCACCAATCCGAAAACTTTCAACCTCCATTTCGTCCTCTTGCATTTTCGTACATGGTCATAGATGGACATACTTTCATGATATGAGCCAAGGAATACGCTGGTGAAATTTGTCCAGTCGTGAATGAATCACCCTGTATACTCGTAATATACCCGGCGGAGGGAATTAAAACTATAACCATTGAAATGAGAGCATTCCGTAGACAACTCTGAGTTTAAATAATGCAATAAAAAAAGAGATTGTCAATATTTAACAAAACTTCCACATATTTATTTTTCATATTTACTTTATTTCAGTCTATGACGACGGCTCCCAATTATATTCAATCGGAGGAATTGCCACTCCTAGACAGTGAGATATGCCGGGAAAATTCACCATTTCCTACAGCACGAGAAGATGACATTTGCTCACTTTACATGCTGCCATTGGGCTTCAATTGTCATGTATGTTTTGTTTTTATTGAATTCACACAAGCTATTCGCGAGAGTTATTGATGATAATGTACTTATATCCACAACTACAGGCGTTTGAAGCACTTCTGTCCAACAACGGTGATCGCGGCACTGGCCTGATATGTGAGAATAAACTGGTCGGTCTTCTATCAACCATTCAGCCCGTGGAGAACAAGCATGAATTGGATTGTTCGGACAAGCCATTGAAAGCCTTTTATACCAGCATAGCACCACATTTAGAGTGGATCTACAACATTGTCTCGGATGAAGACATGGACATGTATGAACAGGCAGAGTACATCTCCTCACTTCCGTATTCGGGTCATAATAACGCTATAGAAGAGACAATTACACCAGGTAAGCCACTGGTCGACACATTGACGCGCTTACATCTACAATCCCGCATATTTTCCTTTTTTCTTTCGACAGATCCAAGATCCACCTCTCCCCTTGTCGGCAGCATTGGCCCGACTTCGACCGAATCATTAGGTGCACATAGTGCAGCCTATAGACTCGTTGGGCAGAACATCTTCCTGCCGTCGTTTTTTGTGATCTATATGACGTTGCTGACCTTTGCCTATGTGCAATAGGTCCGACAGACGATGCCGGGCGCTCGCTTGCTGCACAGTACTTTTCATATGTTCGACTCACATACCTACATACATGTGTACATATACATACTTATTCTACCTCGTAGTTGTCTAAATTTTAGTCGTAGATGAATGCTCGTTTAATTCGGTGGATGAGTCAAAAAAAAGTCTTAAATACACAAAACTTCTGGTGTTTTATAGCGCTGAGTTTCATTCTGGCTGGAATCTTATCTGTTCTTTAATATTCGCAAAAGACAACCACATTTAATATTTGAGCTACTGTGGACACTCGTCTTTTACAGTTACGAGTATTTTCTTTCCATGGCAATAACGATCGCATATCTACTGTTTGCTCCGGAAGGAAAGAATCAGCACAGCTTCGGTAGGTGTTTACCGGAGATTTATTAACGTTACTTGCATCACGTTGTTCCACAGCGACAGATGGCAGAAGGTCACCAATGCGACGAAGTTCAGGAATTCGTGTGATGACGACAATAATCTAGAACAAACACCGAAACGATGTTAGCCCTTTAAGGCAATAAAATCGTCGCTGAGCTACGGAGAATTGAGGCCTTATAAGGCCAATATATGCATTATAAGTTTTTTGATTTTGAAAATTGTAAATAATTATTCAAGAAATACTAAAAGCAGGTTATAACCGAGCTTGCTTCAATTCGCTTAACCCGTTACAGCCTGCCCATAGATCTGCTCCTACGAGATTTATGAAATTAAGAAATTTACCGCATTATCGCTCACCTGGCCCACGCTAAAATTATTTATGTATCAACACTTTCTTAAGTATTTAAATATCCATTAGGCAGGAAAGGGTTAAGGTTATTTTTGAATAACTTTTTTTTCAAAAATTTTAAAAACAAACGGCTCGTAACATGTGTATTTATTCTTTTTGGGCGCACCAGCAATATGCCAGTTCGAAAACGGCTAAAATGTACCTTACTTACATTTCTATTAAAACAGAAAGGCTGGCGTCTTTTGCTTTCTTTTAATACACACGTGATTGATGTCTATCGAATTTGTACATTTCCAGAGTTTTCGAGCTAGTTTTTTCAAAAACAGAAAAAACTCGATTCAGATGTAGACATAGCTCATGCACACATACATATGTTCATCCAATTTTTATGTCTTTCACTTTATAAGCCACATACTCGTATTAATCCAATCTTGATGACATTTGGCACAAGTTATTTTTTTGGACCAAGGACCGCAGCTATTGAAGTTTACGAACAAATGTCTCTTAGAGAATAAAGGTGTTTTGAGTCGCTCCCAAATAAGTTTTTAGAGAAATAAAAAGAAGCAATAACGGGTGTTAAATCTAGAGGTATTTTTTTCAATAGGGGTTTTTTCACGGATTTCACGTGAGTTGTGTTAACCTTTATTTTTTTCTATTCATTGTTGTTTGCCATTTCATCATGGAAAGACTTATACCGCACAGCGTCTCCAAACTGTGCAACTGTATTATGAAAATAAGCGTTCGATGCGAAATGTTTTTCGACTAGTGATGTGGCCCATTTTTGGCTTAACGGCAACGTCAATAAATGGAGCTCCTTAAATGGAGCTCGACAACGCGCCATAATATCGGACTTGTTGCTACCTGCAAATAAATCACGTAATCTTGACTACACTTGGTTTCAACAGGACGGTGCCACTTGTCATACAGCTGCTCAAACAATGGATCTATTTAGAGGACATTTCGAAGATCGTGTGATATTACACCATTAGACTATTTTTCTTTGAGGCTACATAAAGTCCAAAGTCTATGCTGACAAAAAAGCTACGTTTCAGGCTTTGATGGCCAACATTACGCGTGTCATTTACGCTGTACCGGTCGAAATGCTCGAGTCATCCAAAAACGGACCCTCAGAATGGAAATTAGTTTAAAAAAATAATACTTGATTTGAATTGATCACCCGTTAGATTGATAACCCGTTATATTAGTCACAATACACGAAAATGTGTTGTTAAATTTGAGCCGTTGTTATTCAAAGTACTATTTTATCAGTTTCTTGGTAGTCCCATGTTATTATTGGTGCTTTTTTCCTAAAAATATTAGGCGTTTTCTGTTGATACTCGCTTATTAAACGAGTTAGTAGTCGCTAAGACAATAACTTAAAAACATGACGCGAATTTTTTTAATTTTTTTATACAAGAACTGACTGGCTTTGTGCATTATAAATGGTTTGATTTGACAATTTGTAAATAATTATTCAAGAAATACTAAAAGCAGGTTATAACCGAGCTTGCTTCAATTCGCTTAACCCGATACTGCCTGCCCATAGATCTGCTCGTACGATTTTTATGAAATTTAGAAATTTAGCGCGATATCGCTCACCTGGCCCACGCTAAAACTATTTATGTATCAACACTTTCTTGGGTATTTAAATACCCATTAGGCAGGAAAGGGTTAAGGTTATTCTTGAATAACTTTTTTTGCCAACATTTTAAAAACAAACGGGTTGTAACGCAAATTGTCTATAGTTTACTATACACAAAATCAGTTTTATATTTTTGTACAATGCTGTGAACTTATCGCGTTAGAGAACTCCATTAGAACACGAACTCGAGGTACCATTAGAACACGGCCATTAAGTATTATCTTTATTTTATCGCAAGCCGATCGGAGTATTATTATGGAAGCTACAGCGCTTTTAAAAGGGAGATTGGGGGATTTCCTTTTTATCATACATGTATACTGTATACAAACTAAGTCTTACGTTACTGCTTAAAAGTTAATAAGTACAATGATCCTCTGAGAAATCATCATCAATCCTTAAATATAAATAGTGTAAAAACTTCAAGCAATATGTCCTGAAATTGTTGGATAATCGTAATACTCGTAATAAGTATACCACGCTACACATTTGCTTAGACAGTCGTATTAGTTCTGATCTGCTGAAGTTTTTGACGGGAGGTGCCACGTCCCTCTGTAAAATCGTATACCTATAAAGCAATTTCCTCATCGTCATTAAAGCACGATGAAAAAATTTTCGTGCAACCGTCCCCTTTTTCCTAGACTTATTTCTTTACGCACTAATAACATTTTTTGTAAATCTGATGTTCCTTACTTAACTGCTTCATGTGTTCTAACTGTTTAAGTTTTTGAATATGAGGGGCAGTGCCACGCCCCTTGAAAAATTATATCTGTATATACAACATGAACATTTTTGGCCCACAATAGCATACTGTGTTTATTTCAAGACGATTTGCCTATAATTATAGGATTTACATAGGTTTTAAAAAGGGGGCGCTGCACCGCACACTTTGCTCCCGAACTAAGTTTTTTGAAAAGCGGACGTTGCCACGCTCCTTTAATAATCGCATCTGTTTACAGTATGTAAGAATCTTATGGCCCACTGTAGCAAACTGGTTAGATTTCAAGACGATTGGGCTATTATTATTGGCGTTACACAGCATTTAAAAAAGGAGCGTGGCACGGCCCACTTTCCACGATTATGATCGTTACTTACCAAGAGCTTATATAGCAATCCTCATGGTCATAGCTCTTATAGTTATTGGCGTACGACCATTTTAGGTTTTTGGAGGTGTGGGCCCACTAGAGGTATTAAAAATCGAAGGGGCCTATATTATCCACCGATCATGCAGCTTCGCTACCCCAACACATGCTCTAAGAGAAACAAATAGAAGTAACATATTCGCTACTATTTGTGTACTGATAAATTGAATCTTAAATAATTTATTTTTTAAATGCACGATTTAATTTTAGTTTGAGCTGTTGTATTCGATATCTTATTTTATCGTGTAGTAAAGTATTTTGCAAAGTAATATTATAGCTTTATAGATTGAAAGTGGCAGCGCCGAACTTATTTATTTACCCCTTAGTAGTGTATATTCCACATCCGATGTTCCTAACTTAAATACCCTATGAGTTCTGGCCGTTTAACATTTTTGGATGTATGCGGTTCCACGTCCCTCTGTAAAACCGCATCCGAGTATACTCTATGACAAATTATTCGCAAACAATAGCATACTGTGGAAATTTTACGATAGTCCGCCTATAATTATGATCTTACTTCACTCTCAAAGAAACAGACATGGAACCGCCCACTTTTCTTCCGAACGTATTTCGTTACTCTCTAATTGTATACTCGCATATGCCGAATCTGATGTTTATAAACTTTGACATGCTGTTAAATTTTCAAGACGATTGGCCTATAACACACTCCGACAGCCAATTTAGTTTATCGACTACCGTTATTTTTATGATAGTAAAGACCCAGCAAAGCTATACTACTTATATATACTTTTAATTACTTTCCAGTTAAATTTAGCGTTAACTTCTTTTAGCAATTATTTACTACATTTGTATGCAAGATGTAGTACTACAACATAAGTAGGTGTCAAGTGAAAGGTGACATTTTCGCCAACCTAACGAATTTTTTGTTTTTAAGATGTGGTGCAAAAAATGACCTTTGAAATATGTATCTCTATTATCCTTGAAACTCCATAAATATTAAATATATTTTGGCATCCACCTTTTCATCAAGTCTGTCTAAATTTCACCATTATATTCTATAATTAATACATTGATAGGACTTCCATAATTTGGAGTTATCTTTAATTCATTTTAAGAGCTTTCAGCACTTTCTTGGAAGCCTAATAGGATCAAATAGTTTTCAAGTTTTAGTTTAGTGCATATTACATCCTTACATCGTTAGAATGATTAGCAAACAGGAAAAAATCTTTTGTTTGCACCGAAATAAGTTTACAAAACTAATATAAAGGAAGAATGCGAAAGCAATAGCACAATATTTAAATTAATTAAATGTGCCGTTGGGTGACATCTAACGACTTAACGATTTCGTAGCAAAAATGTCACCTTTCACTTGACACCTCTGTTTTAGAGCTACATCTTGCAACCAAATGTAAAAAGTTGATAAAAAAAACAAGTCACATCCTTTTAGTTTTAAAGGCATGTCCTTTTAAACGCGAATTAAACTAGAAGAGAAAAACGGAGTATACAGTGCTGTTATGCTGGGTATTTTGTTGTGCAGTGTAATCATAGGCTACATTTTTTAAAAAAGATGCATAGCACCGCCCACTTTTCACCACGACCTTTTGGGTGACATAGCAACAGCTATGTCACCGAACTTTGTCGTAGCTCTTAATGTTCTTGAGTTATGATCATTTTAAATTTTTAGGGGGTAGGTGTGTTACCGCCCACGTGAGGTATCAAAAATCAAAGTTTCCCATTTTAACCACCGGTCATACAGCTATATTCTGTGAAAATTTCAAAAAGATCGGTTCAGTAGTTTGTTTTCCTATAAACAACAAACTGACAAACATAAATTTCATTTTATACGCATATATCGAAGTATGCATTTTTATGCATTTGGATGTTTATCCTAAATCCCTCTAGTGGGATATATATATATATATATATATATATATATATATATATATATATATATATATATATATATATATCCCACTAGAGGGATTTAGGATAAACATCCAAATCGCTAGATATTGATTTTGTCTTAGTAAAGTTTAAAAAAAAAAAAAAAAAAAATATATATATATATATATATATATATATATATATATATATATATATATATATATATATTATATATATATATATATATATATATATATATATATATATATATATATATATATATATATATATATATATATATATATATATATATATATATATATATATATATATATATATATATATATATATACAGTAGAATTCGGTTATAGCGACCGCCAAGGGACCGAAATTATACGTCGTTATAACCGAACGTTGTTGTATCCAAATAAGTGTACACAATATTTTTAAGTTTTTTTTTTATCATGTATATTCATATTTATTGAGATTGGAAATAGTTTAGAATTGTGGTTCGTTTTCTATTTACAAGAATTTCGTTTAATAATTTACTTTCAATAATTTCAACGGAACTATATAAACTCTCTGATATATCAGAACCCCCAAATCGTAAATACTGTTTTAATGTGTGCACCGCACTCAAGGTTTCTGTCCTAGTTGGAATTTTGATAGGCTCATCTTCGTCATCTGGTTCATTATCGCTGTGAGTTTCATCATTTTCTTTTGTGTTCTCCACTATTTCTCTCAATGAAGGCTCTTCTGATGTCACGACATTGTCATCGACATTTACGAACTCATCCCAGTCAATATATTCGGCTACTTGTTGCATATTTTTATATGTTTCCTGTAGCAACGAAAGCGGAATATCATCTTCGTCTTCGAAATCTGCATCTGGGCACACACTTTCGGCTGGAAGTAGTCCCGCATGTCGGAAAGAGTTAGCTATTGTTGTTGATTTTACACTTTGCCAAGCTGAGGCCACCATGTCAATTGTATCTAACAAAGTAATGGTGCTTTGTGTGTTATTGTCTGCATCGCGAATAATTTTCAGCATAAGTTGTTTGCGATAATTGCTTTAACATCAAATTACCCCTTGGTTCATTGGCTGTAAGACGGACGTTGTATTAGGTGGTAGGAAAACTAATTTTATCAATTATCTACACGCAGTAAAATCTTTATTTTCTCTTTTTTCAAACTGCTGTCCCAATCGCGCAAAATGCGTTCAGACATTTCTGAGGTCATCCATGCCTTTTTATTTCCTTTATAATCCACAGGTAACGATTTTACATTCTTGAAACACCGCGGCATTTTGGATTTTCCAATGACAAGCATTTTCTTTTTTTCGGACCCATCCATATTACCTCCAACCAGCAGGGTTATTCTTTCCTTTGATTGTTTACCACCGCAGCACTTCTCACCTTTGAATTTAAGGGTTTTGTTGGGTGGAAGCTTATAAAAGAGCCCTGCTTCATCCACATTAAAAATGTCTTTTGCTTGATATCCCTCTCGTATTTTAGGACATACAGAAACTCGCCAGTCGCTGCATTGATTTTTGTCGACGCTGCAAGCCTCACCAGAAATTGTTCCCAAAACTATGTTATGGCGCTCTCGAAAACGGTAGATCCAACTTTCAGTGCAATTAAAATCCTTTCCAAGCAGTTGCGCTATTTCCTCTGCCTTCATTTGAAGTATGGAAGTTGTTACAATAGCATTATTATTTCTTTGCGTCTTGAACCATTGCAAAAGAGCTTGTTCTATATCAAAATTTTGAGCAGAACGCATACGTTTTCTTTGCATATTCTCAGATTTAAAACACTTACGAATTGCGTCTCGGTTTTTCCATACCGTACTGATAGTCGAATGCGAAACGCAATAGTCCTTCGCTAATGCTGCATTTGAAGAACCAGTTTCAGCAAAATTTCTGCCTTTTCTTTTATGGAGAACACCTTACGTTTTTTAACGTCCATTCTGGAAAAACATACATACATACGTACATATATACATACATACATATTTACTCAGTATTTATCCAAGTAAAAGTGCAGCACGCAACCTTACCTGCGTTTGGTTGAGCTGAATTACAGATTCTTATGTAAATAAAAAATTTCTATAACACCGCTGGTAATTAAAAAGTGAATGTTTATGCGTCCATCAGCTTTTACGACTCAAACTGGTTTGAATATTTCTTCTTTGTCATTTGCACCTCTGTTTGGGATAGTCGAAAACAAATTCTGTGATTCCCCGCAGTATATGTTTCTTTATTTAGTATTGGCTGACGACAAAAAATGGAATGACAAAAATAAAAATTAGTACACAGAACTTACATCGTCGTTATAACCGAATGTCCATTCCAAAGCAGACGTGCAAATTGGTCGTTAAAAGCAGATGGTCGCTAAAACCGGAGTCGTTCTAAGCGAATGCTTGCGCATGTACAAACTATTAAGAACCAAACTTGCTTTGAAAATCCGTCGTTATAAACGGATGGTCGTTATAACCGAGGTCGCTATAAATGAATTCTACTGTATATATATATATATATATATATATATATATGCATTTTTGTGCTATATATATAGATATATATACAGTAAAAACTTGATATTCCGGATAATTGATTGTAGACCCCAATCCGGATTATCGAGATTTCCGGATTATCGAGGTTTTTTTTAACTGTTGTTTTTTTTATTGAAAATGCGTTTAAATATGTTGTTTAATACTAAGTATGTGTTTATTAAAAAATAAATTAATTCATTGCAAAAATAAAAATAAAAACATTAATTTTCGTTGATATAATTCAATCAAATAAAGAAATATTTGAAAATTAACGTAAATCAATTCTAATTTCTTTTAGTGAAGTAATCAAATACTGTTGTTTGGTGCGAATTAGCTAAGCTTTTTTCCAAAGCCAGATCTCGCATTTCGTGAAGGACTAAGAGAAGGACTACATTATTTTCCTCGGCCCATTTTATTGATGTTTTGTGTGCTCTCTTTGTTGAAGGCATTGTAATACTGAGCTGAAAACGCAGGTGTAGCCATTCAACCAACATAAACAACTCACAGCGCACAATTCTAACGGTATTTTGCAAGGCATACTACGATGACTAACAAAAAATTTATACATATGTATGTATGTTATACAACTGTTTACATTCAATCCAAATTATTGAGTTGCAACCAATCCGGACTATTGAGTTGAAATCAATCCGGATTATTGAGTTTCAATCGATCCGGATTATTGAATTGCAATCAATCCGGATTATAGAATACGCAATGTACAGGGAAACGCCGTCCGGATTACCGAATAATCCGGATTAGCGGGGTCCGGACTATCGAGTTTATACTGTATATATTTTTTTTTTTTAAACTTTACTAAAACAAAATCAATATCTAGCGATTTGGATGTTTATCCTAAATCCCTCTAGTGGACGTTCTTGACGCGATATGATATATAAAAAAAGGGATATACAAAAACGAATAATGTTTAGAATATTAAATTTAAAAGACAAAACTTTTACTTAAACAAACAAAACACCAAAGCAGCGTTATGTTTTTGGGTTTTTCGTATCCAATTTGGGTCGTTAAAGAGCCACCGATGTTGACCAGTTCTTGCGACCGCATAAAGGACTTGGCACTGTACTGTGTTGTGCTCCTTCGCTTTTTTTAACCACCACAATAGGATTTAGTACTGCGAAACACTGATTCGAGATCCTGCGTGTGTAAACTGCAATCTCCCCCCTCATTCTCCAATCACTTGCATCCACACTTTTTGTGCACACTGCAGTGAGGAACATCTACCTTCCTCTAACAAATGCAAGAAGTATGAACAACAGAAATATTAAAAATAAAGACAAAAGAAAAGATCGCAATAAGAGAAGCGATCGGACAACACAAAATATAAACTATAAATAACAACATTAATTCACCTTCTTTCTTTGAAACTGTCAATCAAAGTAACATTTCCAATTGAACATTACAACAAACTACACATACTTAAAATTCCTCCTCAACCCGCTGTCGCACAAACCTCAAACTATACCAAACAAATCATGTCAACTCCAACTGTAAAAACTATCCCCTTCCACTCGCAACACATCTATTAAATCATCAACAAGCTATAAGTAAATTTTTAATTTCTCTTTAACTTCAAAATCTTCTTCCATTCTGACAACCACAAACAATAGTCGTGGTCTTTTCAGGTAACTAGCTTAGTTACCTATGTATGTATTGAGTTAGCAATATGGTATTCTGGCAACATCTAACAACATTTTGAATCAAATGGCAGCATAAGCTCAACAAAAGTTTGTTTACAAACAGAAAAAAGAAGGAAAAACAAATTGTGGAAAACAAATTTTGTTATTTTGTATAGTTTCTCGTTTTGTTTACATTTGATTGACAAATCATGTCTTCTAAAACATGTTGGTAGGCGAGCCAACAGCATCAACGTCTCGTTCCTGGTCCCCAATTTTCGTTTAGCTACTCTTTAAATAATATAGCTACCTCGAAATTTCTTTAAATCTTAACAATAAACCGTTTTTTCATCATTGTAATTTATAGAAATTATATTATCTTGCTTTTTCTATTTGCTTTTTCTTTCATTCTTTTCGTTTTCTTTCGGTATCAATAACAAAAAAATATTTTTTTTTGTTAAAAAATATGTAACTTCCATACACATGCTTGTTTAGTTACCTGAAAAGAACACGGCTAGTAACACCAAACCACTTCAAACGTCAAACACTGTCCAACGCCAACACCAAACAGTACAAACTACAGCCAGCACTCCAACATCAAACACTAGCCAAAAACAAACAAACACTCCAACATTAACAACAAAAGCAATTCACTTACGTAATCGGTCTTAACCGAAAGCGAAAAGAATGTGCAAAAGCACACCTCAATCACACAAAAATCTGAATCAAAAAACTGATTAAGCCGCCGAATATCTTAAAGACTGTCTTCCTTTTAACAGCCTTTAAATGCTCTACCAGAATCTGATACTATTGCTGAGTCTCTCACTTCTGAGGATTCATCGAAACGGATCCGGTAAATCTAAAATATCTATAGGTTTCTTAAATTGTTCTTTCCATCTTACATTACATTTCATTGTATCTTTCTCCCCAAGATGTAGTTACCAGTAGTCTTCCGAACCATTGGAGATCTTAACAGGGTTCTCCGCACTACAACAAAAGAAGAAGAGTTTTTTACAAACAACAATCTATGTACTATGTATTTTAAACAATGGTTCTCCGACACACTTTAGTACTCACAATACCTTGACGCTTATTGATATCTGCCTTGTCTCGATTGCCCTCCTACCGAAGTGCAGCTGGAGTACGATTGAAGATGTATATTTCCCCACCAAAACTAGCATCGACAAATGTAATACTAATTTATACACTTTCCAATCAAAATACCTTACTAACAAAGCCGCTTAGCAACTACAATAAACAAGCCACAAACAATGAGATTTATCAATTAATGGAATGAAATATATTTGAGGAGCATACAGTCAATGGATGGGTAGTATCTTGAAATGGCGACATTAAAGCAAAGGGCCTTTTCCAGAAGAGAGCGCCATTTATTGATTTCGAAGCTTTAGCAATCCTGAAAGCACTTGCATTTTGAACACATCCTATGGAAAACCCCTAATTTGCACGGACAGCGGTAAGGATATAATGAAGTTCTTGTGGATTCCTAGCCATGTAGGAATATCCGGCAATGAACATGCTAAACAACACAACCAACGTTGCAATGAGATATGTAGATGCCAAAACCGACTTCGTCTCCATCAAACAAAACTTACTCATGAACATGTAAGGAAAAAGGAATCTTCTTCGATATGCACTTCTCGTACCATAGCAAACACAACAATTCAGCACCGCAGCAGCATCCAGCACTTCAATCAATTCGCACTTCAATTTGACCTACTAAAGGACCTAACAACAGAAAATTCTTACGATAAATTATTTTCTTAAATACATAATTTGCCATACCATATATACTAGTATTTATGTTAGTTTGTAGTACAATGATTGACTTATTCTAAACCTAGGCCGATAGCCTCCGATGCTAACGCCTTTTAACTTAGTTTATTATAATTTTAATTGTAATTAATATGTAAATAAATAAATAATAACATACACAGTACAACATTTTTCAGGTGATTGATTCGGGACTCAATTCTGATAATTGTTTGCGAAAGTAGCCCCAAAAAGAAGAACTTTTGCATCATTCGGTTGGGCAAGGTACATCAAATACGAGTAATAATTTAATGATTAATTTGAAGTTAGTAAGTATCGTATAGGGGAATTTGTCACGTTTTAGGCTCTTTTGTTTGTCATAATGCGAGAACCACTAGTCCGAATAAGCTGAAACAAATAAAAAAAAATTAAAAATTACAATTCCTTTAACCTGTTCATACAACGTTTCGCTACATAAGCAACAGTTTGGCAGTTAAAAATAAATGTATGAAGAAAAAAAATATTTTTTGCCTAAAAAATTAGTTTTTTTAATTCATAAAAAAGCGGTAAAAAGTGTCAAGTCCTATTACTTTCACGAAAAGTCACATAACCTATGAACAAAATGAGACATAGATCATGAAAATCGATTTACGCGTTTTGCTTTTATGCACAATTAAGTGAAGGTATGAATTTCAAAAATTTGCTCGAGATATGCACAAAATTCTTTGGAAAAAACATTGACGACTTTTTTATTGATTCTTTATTTTGCATGAAAATAAACATTCCGATTCATACAACAGCTATTCTTACACAAAAAATATGTGATTTTTATATGTTTTCTATGCATGAAACAAAATTTAGTTAAAGTTGACGCTTGTGGTTCTTTCTGATGACCTTATTTACTTCGTAGGTTGTTCATATTCATGTTTTGAGTCTGCATCATCATCCGAGATAGACATAATATTCAAGGGCATGTTTTGTTCAGTGTGTCCACAGTGTCAACTTCATCTTCGGTGCTTTAATCTTCAAACTGCATAGTTTTAGAACTCAACCAACAAACCTCCGCAAGCAATGCATCCAATTTTTTGCCTTTGAATCGCTTTTCCATTGGCATGGTCAACTGGTGGAACCTCTCTCCTTGTTCGTCCTATTCCTGAGGTAATTGTGCCAAAAAGGTAGCAAGGTGGAAATGCTTGAAATGTAATTTTAACGTCATGGATGCATTGCTTTTTTCAAAATAGTACAGCATAATAATACAGTTGTCCACTCGTGTCTGTATGTCATCTCTCTGTACACGGTTCTTTCCTAAAACACCTTCGATGACTTGTTTCAATGCGTCCCATGCACATAGGTGGTTATAATGGTTCGAAAGCATATTTGTGAAATTCGCTTTTCATTAATTTTCGTATATCCTGTCCATTAAGAATGCCTGTTTGAAATATAAAAAAAAACATTTACGAAGAACTTTTGGTAATGCGAATATATCGAAGTGGACAAATTTAGATATGACAATATTAAAATTCTGACAACGACACGTACCTTTTCTAATTTTAGCTTCACCGAGTTTTGGAAAGATGAATTTCAAACTGTCATATGCGTCATCACTTTCTTTGACTTCTACTTCGACGAATTTCCCAGCTATTCCTAATTTTATGTGGAGCGATGGCAACAAAATATCATCTAGATCCTTTATCAATGGTTAATCCGTAATTTTAATTGTTTCTCCAGCTCGGGAGTTCTTGCTTTTCAATCTTTACATTTGGTATTGATTTCCTGCGTGAATCCCACCCAATTCAATCATAAAAATAAAATAACCTTTTGTTTATTACAATTTTTTTTTATAAATTCTGATTGATTTCCTGCGTGAATCCTACCCAATTCAATCATAAAAATCATATAAACTTTTGTTTATTACTCATTCTTTTTTAAATTCTGAGAATCATAAAAAAGTCATCAACTTTTTTTTTCCAAAGAATTTTGTACATATCTCGAGCAAATTTTTGAAATTCATACCTTCAATTAATTTTGCATAAAGGCCAAAACGCGTAAAAATTCATGATCTATGTCTCATTTTGTTCATAGGTTATGTGACTTTTCGTGAAAGTAATAGGACTTGACACTTTTTACCGTATCGTATTTTTTATGAATTAAAAAAAAACTTTAATTTTTTAGGCAAAAAATATTTTTTTTCTTCATACATTTATTTATAACTCCGAAACTGTTGCATATGTAGCGAAACGTTGTATGAACAGATAAAAGGAATTGTAATTTTTAATTTTTTTTTTTAATTTGTTTCAGCTTATTCGGAATAGTGGTTCTCGCGTTATGACAAACAAAAGAGCCTAAAACGTGACAAATTCCCCTATACGATACTTACTAACTTCAAATTAATTATTAAATTATTATTTGACCAAAACGAATGATGCAGAAGATCTTCTTTTTGGAGCTACTTTCACAAACAATTATCAGAATTGAGTCCCGAAATCATGTGTTGTACTGTGGAATTAATTGAGGTGGCCGTAAATTGGGTAAAAAACAAAAAAAATGTTGTTTAGAGGTATCTATGGCGAAAATTCTGACTTATTCTGCGTAATGTCGCTAAATAACAGCTAAGCCTGTTTCTATATTCTGGAAATTATTTTTTTTATTTATTTTTCATTTATCGTTCGTTTATTTATATGGCAGTATCGTTTGGAAGCATTAACCGTCTAACCCAAGAAACTTAAACTGTCGAACCATTTTTTGTTTGTTTTTTTTACATTTTTTGGGGATTTCAAAATACTTCGTTTATCCAACCGAATTTTTGTAGTTCGGACCGATGTCCAACTGATTTTTGCTTTATGTGTAAAACGGTATAGAGTTATTTTTAACACCCTATCTTTAAGATTGGAATAAGTGAAGAAAAGTAAAAACAAACTTTTAAACGGGAGTTTGAGTATTTTAAGGTTTTACAAACAATTTCAGCAGGGGCGAGTCCATTTTTTGGCATAAAATGATTTACTAGATTACTACTATTATCGATTTAGGAAAGATCCGCTAAAAGAAAATCAAAATATTTTCAAGGAAAAATGGTTCATTTTGTTCTTTTTCAAAAAAAAATTAAATTGTTTTATAAAACTAAATGAATAAGTACTCGTAATGTTCAGAATGAAATAGACCAAAATAGACACAAAGGGGCGGTTTGAATACGTATTTTTACAACTGAATAAAATAATGTGATGAGGCACATTTTCACCTCAGTGGATTCGTCAATAAGCAGAATTTCCGCATTTGGGCGAATTATAATCCAAGAGTGATTATCGAAAAAACAATGCACCCACAAAGAGTGACTTTTGGTATGCGGTTAATGGGCTGGCGGCATCATCGGGCCGTATTTTTCCCAAAATGAGGCCGGTCAGGCAGTTGCTGTAAATGGTGTTCGCTATCGTGAGATGATAACGGACTTTTTTTTGGCCCGAATTGGAAGATATAGATGTGGACGATATGTGTTTTCCACAGGACGGTGCCACTAGCCACACAGCTAACGAAACAATGGATCTTTTGCGCGACAAATTCAAATTTCGTTTAAGACAAGAATGTGATGAGATAAACCCAAATCATATTTCTTTCGTGTACGAGGCAAACGAATGCGTTCTTTAGACATTAAGAAACAGACCATCAATACAGTATTAAAACAGAGTTTATACATTCTGTACTTTAATGCTATGTATAATAATACTTGTATGCATTGTATCATTCATATCAATAAACAAGAAAAATTGCTTTCTTAACTTCCTGAGTCGCCATTGTGTTATGTGTTGCATTCGCTTTGCATCTACTTTTATTTGTATGCCTTTGTTGCTTTTCCTCGCTTATTAACTACAACAGCGTAGCAAAAGGGAACACAGTACATTGTCACAATTTTCAGGGTTGCATTTACGAACACCCTGCAACGTATTACTACAAAGCAACATGCGTTTAGGAAGTCAGCCTACTTATAAACAACAATCTGTAAGAACAACCAATAACTATACAAATTCAGTTCCAATAATCATCTTAATTAGTTGGACTTACCTTTACTGTGTCTCCTCAACCGATACTGTCAGTTCCCTCTATTGCCGTGTACCCAATCAACATTCGGGTGTAGCGATGCAAAACATATATTGTACGTGCAATCATTGGTTGGCAAAAAATCCGGTTGTTGCAACGAATTTGTTCTCTGTGTGCAGTAAAAGCAAATAAAACACACTTTTTAGAGAAATTTGGATTAAAAAATTGCTTCGTCCTTGGCACGACAATAATGGAATAAAACATCCTTCAAATGCTACTACATCTCCTAAAAGACTTTTTTAAGTTCTGCAAGTTCTCTTCCGAGTGAGTTCCTTGATATCAAAAACAAGCGTTTTACTCGAAAACATAGGAGTGAAGCCATGTCCCCCATAATGGGGCGGGTATTTCGGAAAAAAATAATGAACAACGGCGCTCAGGTTCTGGGGGCCCTTGGTGCCTTGAACATATTTTAAATGAAACTTTGTCGTGTGCGGACGGCCTTCGGCGTGGCTTAAAGTCTTGCTATTTGGGAAAGGAACTCAGGAACTTAAAGTCTTCAGTTAAAATCTTGAAACCGAGGAAAACAGCAAATTTATGTTTAAATTTTTTTTATTTTCTTTAACCCTCCGACGGTTGAGTCATCCGTTGCCCTTATACGAAGTACAAGGTCCACAGGGACCTATTTCTATTTGTATGGAATTTTATATGAAAACGCATTTTTTTTGTTTTGATTTATTATTATTTACTAATTATACATGTATAATACATGTTAGAAAATTTTTTTTTTATATAACATTATTAATTTTTTATGAGTTTTATATGAAAAAGCCTAAAAAACTATTGTTGTGTAGATTGTCCCTAGTCCAACATATTTTCTGTGCAGGTGTAGCATCGATGCATAAGTGTTGAATGCTCTGCACAAACTGAATTGTTACAGGAATGGCAATAGGCCCTTGTTTTCCGCTGCCGTCCGTACTCATAACGGCATAGGCGACATGATGGTCTGTTCGTTCTAGACGCAAACGACGGTGCAGCTCCTTCTGCCGGTCTTGATAATATCTAAAAAGAACTACATGGTCACGGCAATAATAAAATGTTCTCCGCAATTAAAGTGTGTTCGTCGCAACCATAGCATGGTTAACTGAATTTAGTTTTGACAATAGTATAATTGCTGCAATATTAATATTGTTGAAATGTAACAATAGTGTTATTGCCAAATTTAAAAATGATAATATGGTAATAGCTACAATATAAATATGGTTGGTGCGACAAAAGTATTGTGTTTTGCGTTTTATGTTAACAATAATATGATTACGGCAATCATACTGTATGATTGTAATTTTAATTCATTTAAATATGCGTTTAAGAACAAATGTTATTGGTACGGATCTAATTCAATAATAGTACTTTTTTTATCGAAATTAAAATTTTTTAAACAAGCTGCTTTGGCTTTGTTTAACTAACAAAAAATTAGTAAAAACGCTTACGTTTATTTAAACTTATTTTTTCTACTGTGAAATAAATCACTCCTTTTATTTTGAATTTAATGTATTTTTGAATAGTTTTCATAATTCAAATCTATTGTTGACAACTTTATTCAATTATTATAAATTATATTGGGGATCATAGTATAATAGTGTGATCATACTATGGTTATAGGGATCATAACATGGTTGCGTGTGAATCATACTATGGTTGTGAGGATCATACTATGGTTGTATGTGAAACATACTATGGTTGTGAGGATCATACTATGGTTGTGGAATTCATAGTATCCTTGAGTGTGAATCATACTATGGTTGTGGGGATCATAGTATGGTTATGTGTGAATCATATTATTGTTGTGAGGATCATAGTATGCTTGTATTTGAATCATACTATTGTTGTGAGGATCATAATATTGTTGTACCACAACCATATACCCAACAATAGTATTATCCTCTTCGAATATTGTCACCACAACAATACTTTTTTTCTGCGTGTAGTTATTCTGCTTTTGAACATTAGAATTGTTTTTTCTTACCTTTACATCAAATGCTTCCATTGCGTTCCGTATCCTTGGATATGCAGTTATGCGATTGTTCAGCGCTCGTTCCTCTATGTTTGGTTGTGCCAATTGTTTTGTCAGCATCAGTAGAAATGACCGTCGTCTGTCACTTCTTTTTATTGGCTTAATCTCGTTGTATGAAATAAATGCAGCTAATGCAGCAATGTCCACCATATTAAAAATCATGGCCAATGGCCAGCGGTTTGTTGAGCGCTTGCATGTATATGTGCCAAGCATCTGGTCCATTGTATCAACGCCCGATTTGTTGGCGTTGTAATCCAAAATAGCAAACGGCTTCTTCTTTTCAGTTTGCATGTCCACACCGCAAGTATAATGTTGTGTCGACAGCAAAATTACCGCTTTGTTCTCTTTGGGCACATATGAACATAGTGCAATATCGCCTTCGTTGAAGCCGAACAATGTGCTGTTGACAGGACGCGTATGATTTTTTTGGAATTCCCGAGGCACACATGTCTTATTCGTGCGCACTGTTCCAACATATGCGGTTTTCTTCCTGATCCAAGTACGCGCAAAATCCAAAGTTGTGAAAAAATTGTCGACATAAATTGTGCGGCCTGTATTCAAATATCTCTCCGAAAGTTGAAGTACAACATTCTGCCCTTGATTCACCTCTCGTGCCTGGTCAGGCAATTGCCCAGAGTAAATCATTTCTTTGACAGGATAAAATGATTTTGAGTCGCACAACCACCATATCTTTATACCGTACTTGGGAGGCTTCGATGGAATGTATTGTGTGAAGTGGGTTCGGCCTCTGTATGGGAATAACTGCTCATCAACGGTCACTGCATCATGCGGAGTGTAAGCTGCTGCCAAGTTAGACTGCAACATTTGCCAAATATCATCAATAGCCTCAGTTTTGCTGTTGAGTAGTCGCTGCTGTCGCGTATTTCCATTGTCGAATCTAAGGCATTGTTTTAGGCACTTCATACGATCTAATGATAGTGAAGCTTTATATATTTGAGAGCGCGTTGGGCCCCATAATTCTTCAAGAGTTTCACTATTCGATTTAGTGAGTCCAGCATACAAAACAATAGCCAAAAAACATCGAACTCTTTCAAAGTGATTGGTTTCCATTCCTTTGTGTTAGTTGGATTTGCCAAATTCCATGCAGCGTTCACTTCCCTACCTTTCCGATTTGATTCGCGTATTATAATGTACGCCATGTCTTTGGTGATGAGCGAGCGGAATATGGCAAAGGGATCATATGTGGTTCCTACTGGTCCCGGATTCCTTCTTGTGTAGTCGACCACGCTATGAGCACGAGTACGGAAAGTCGGTGGTGCATTTTTAGACCATTTGGTGCCATCTTTGGAAATGAAGTAATTGTCACTTGTTTGCTGAGCATCAGTTTCTTCCTTTTCATCATCGTCGTCATCACTAATATCTTCATTGATGTCTATATGTGGTTCAGTTTCCACATCCGAATCATCAACATGAAAATTTGCTTGATATGTGAAACCGTCATCATCCACACCTTCAAGACCATCATCACTCATCTCCGCACTCATGAAGTCTGCAAATCTATCATCCACTGTACGTCTTTCATCCTCACTCATTTGCTGGTAGCGTGTACTACGACGTACCACAATTTCAGCAATGTCTTAATTTCCCTCTGCCATTGTATTGTTCTTTTATTTCTCTTTATAAAATTCAAAATACAATTTCGCACTCGACTGCCTCACTGATTTGGTTTAAGAAAATACAGCCGCTTTTATACCCCTTTCTACGTCTACGTCTAGCTTGTACATCTGCGTCTATGTGAGAATAAGAGTAGTTAAGAGTAAGTAAAAAGTAAGGGTAAATTCGAACAACTCAAAAGGGACGGTAACAAGCATTCAAAAAGGGACAGAAAGTTTATTATGTTTCAAGGAAAGGCACAATAAAATAATCCAAAAAGTAACTTAAATTCAAGAAACACGTTTGTGATGTGTTCAAACAATAAAACAAGCCAAAAGACAGTGTGTTTATTAACGATTTCTTGAAATTTCAGAACAAGATCCCAGCGAACTTTTTCACACGTTCCCGTACAAAACACATTTAAATCTCAATAGAAATTAAACTATTAGTCAAATCGCTTTTAATTTTTTTAAAACGATTCTAGATAAAATTTCCTTGGAATACATGTGAGGATCGGGTATACTTCCCATGGACCATCAAGGAGTAATTTCAGTTTGAAAATGAAAAAGGTCCCCAGGGACCTTCTCACCGGCCGCAGGGTTAATTTCAGAAAGTGGGAGTCTCCGAGTAATTTTACCGTGGAATTGACGCACTTTTATTTTGCACGTTTGCAATTCTTGTATAATTTCGTATTATTTACGCATGGGGTTGTTTATGGGACACTAAGGGCATCTCGATCCGCTATTTCGCATTTGTGTTTTCGGCATCCTTGAGCAATTTCCTTTCGTTTGACTACCCACACTTATATGAAAGTAAGCGGAAGATCGTAATGGATCGTCCTTATTAATTTTTTGGCGAAATACTCGAGCTATTCTCAAGACGACGGCATATATTTGAAATTCGTCACGCCCGATAAACTGCTCTTCAGCTAAACGATATTCTATAAGTTCGTAAAAACCAGGCTGTGAAGTCAGAGTTAAAGAATTTGGCAGGAGTCGACAAATAAACACAACTCCAATAAAAAGTGAATAAGTTACTAAAAAAACAAACCCCACTCGAAGAGTGGCAGATGACTCAAAAAATTAACGGCGAGATGCTGTCTACGTATACCCAAACCACCCCAAAATGGTTTGGACCATTTTGCTTTGAAATCGATCTAACTGACTAAACCAAACTGTCTGCATTGTTTGACATTTATAATGTGCTTGTTACACTTGCACAAAAACACGCACAGACAAAAATCTTTTTTCTTTTTTATACCATCCATCATAGGGTTGAGGTTATACAGGGTGATTCATTTACGAACGGACAAATTTCACTAGCGTATTCCTTGGCTCATTTCATGAAAATATGTCCATCTACGACCATGCGAAAATGAAAAATGGCAGCGGTTTAAAAATTTTCGGATTAATGGTCGGAGGGTACTAGGGTAAAATTGCTAAGTTGTGAACCAGTGGTCTGATTTTTTGGTTTCCTTTTCCCTTAAAACATAGTCCTACCTCTTATCTTTCTAAAACTACCTAAACGAAGCCCAGACCCGACACCTAAAGATACACTATCTCATGAACTATTAAAAACATGAGCCTAATATTGGGAAACTATGCTCGTAACATATCCCGAGGAAAGAGTAAGTGCTGCCACGCCCCTTTAAAAATCGCATTTAAGCCAAATCAATGGAACGATCATTAAAAAAAATTAACAGGATGAAAACAACAAGTGCCATCCCCCTTTTAAAAAATCACATTAATGGCCAAAGTCATGGTCAGGCCGTAATAAAATTTTAAAAAATGGAATTACTCGTATAACTATGGAGTTATAATAAACGTTGTCATTAAAAAGACAATATCTCACGAACTATTAGAGATATGACGATGATACATCTGATGGTGGTTCGAGTATGGGTCAACAAAGTACATTCTAAAAGAAAAGTGGGCGGTGTCATGCCCGGAATCAACAGAATGTATACATTTATTTAACACAAACGTTTTTTTTAGAAATTCTTTGAATCGGCCATAATAATTATAATATTTTAAATGCGTTTGCTTCGTGTTCTTTTTATACTCTCCACCAGTGGATGAACAATACATAGATTTGCAATTCCGTCTGTAATCTATCGAAATACTTACTCGAATCTGCGACCCTATAAAGTAAATACTTAGTAGGGACATAAATACTGTTACACACGTTTTATGCTGTAAAATAAAAAGTACTGAATGTTTTTGGACCAAATATTTTTTTAATATATTTATTGATGTATATTGTATCCAAAAAGAATACTTATACGAAATGTCCGCCTTTTGCCTTTACACACGACTTAAGTCGCACTGGCCAATCGTCAGTAGCTGCACAAACCTCGTCCATTGGAAAATTGGCCACAGTTCGAACCAAAACAGTCTTAAGAGATCCAATATTGGGGTACCTTTTGTGACAAACCTTGTCCGCTAAAACCGTCCACAATTTATAATCTAATGGGTTGAAATCTGGACTGCCTGAGGGCCATTCTTCAGAGAAAGTGAACGCTGGCAAATTGTTTCGAAGCCAGGCCTGGGACGTACGTTTTAGCCTTATGGGCCGGCGCAGAATCCTGCTGGAAAGTCCATGGCTGGGTTTGGAACAGGGATTTGTTAAGAGGCTTCACAACAGCTTCCAAAACGGGTTCTTTGTAAACTTTAGCAGATATTTTGACTCCTTGTTCGCAGAAATGCAGGCCAGTGACCCCATCGTAAGAGACACCCCACCAAACCATGACTAAAGATGGGTGATGGCCCTTTTTACCCTTGGGATCAGTTCAGATGCTTCCTTAGATGACCGCGCATACATTCTATTATTTTGCTTGTTAAATTTTTCCTGAACAGTAACAATTTTTTCATCGGTGAACAATATTTTTCTGTGCAATTAATCGGCGTTTTTCACCAAAAAACGTTTGCATTTTTCAATCCTATTTTTTTTTAAAGCTGCAGTCAATAAATTTCCGGTACGTCGTTTGAAAGCCCCAAGTCCCAAGTCTTTTTTAATGATTCGACTCATGGACTTTTGCGTGATACTCAACTCACGGGCCATGATTTTCTGTTTTCAGAGCGGATTTCTGTGAATTCTTGATTTAACGGCTTTGATGACATGCGGTGTTCGAGCAGAGCGTGGGCGGCCCGACCGGTGGCGGTCCTTTACATCTCCAGTCTCCTCAAACAGTTGTATGCATCGGTAGACGAACATGCGGCTAATCCCTAGTGGCCGGAGCGTTTTGAAAATATCGCCTTTTTTGATTTCACACTTGAAAAGCGCTATTACAGCGATACGGTTCTCATTATCTGACCAATCCATGATGAGAGTTGAGACAATTTTAAAATCCCGTTATAGACTAACGCTATTGAGGTTAGCTTTCAAAACCCATATGGCATTAACGGGGTGTGTTCAGCTCTTCTATTGAAATGGATGTGTTCAATGTTGTAACATTATTTATGTCCATACTAAGTATATTATTGATCGTAGTAAAACTCAACTACGATGTTGCAATATCCATATGTCCGCCCGTCAGTCCGTCTGTTGGAAGCACGATTTAGTCCACACGAAAAAAACTAGTAGACCTGACCAAGATTATTTTGGACTCGTAACAGTAATACTAATATTGAAAAATAGTTATGCTCCTAGAGGCTCCAAAAAATGTCCCCTTATACTCATATGGGTATCCAGCAACAGTAAAGTTTTCTCAGAAATTTAAATATTTACCTATAATTTACATTTAGGTCAGTTTTTATCCGAATAAAATATTAATTCTGTAATTCCACCTAATTTAAGACAGTGACGCATGAATCTAAAGTCCCTAGGGTACCGAAAAATTGGGCCTTTCCAACATGGAATTATGGGTACCCAAAAACAGTTTCATTTTCTAAAAAAGCTAAGTAGGACATTCATTTTAAGATTTGGAGGCGTTAACCAATAAGGGATAGTCCATGGTTCCTGGGTCTATAAATCGTCCCCTAATGTTCGGGATTATATGGGTATCCGGAATCTGCGCAATCTTATCACATATGTATCTAAATAAGGACCTATATTTATGATTTTGACCGACCCACATAGGCCCACAAATCGGCCTCTTTCAACTATGGGCATATGGGTATTATACTTAAAAAAACAAGCCGAGTCTTCACGAATCCGAAAATAACGTTTATTCGAAATTTCGATCATATTTGAGCCTTAGTACATATGTAGGTCAAAGGTCCCTAGAGTTCTGAAAATAAGGTCATCGACATATGGTTCCTCAGAAATAGTGGACTACCTTAATACATATGCATTATCTATATGCTCCCTATGACCCTTTCGGCCCTCTTCAACAATATATGACATATCGTATATTTCCCGTTTTCTTCACAAACCTGAATAGGACAATGGTTCGTCGGGCCCCAAAAATGCAGTACTGTCAAACGTGGACCAACGACCAAATCCCAAATCCTGTCAATGCCGTACTACAACGCATGGTGTAGAGTAGAATAACTTCGTCCTGGCCGAACTTAACGACTTCTTTACTTGTTTTATACATTTTCTAGAAGAGTAAACGTTTCAATCGTCGATATTACAGACATCCAAGGTGTTGTGATGTCAAGCTTTTGTTAAATTAAATTGTACACACTGCTACATAACACTATATTTTTATTTAATTAATGTTATGCAATTAACATTATGAGTTTTTATTGGCTTAATCTAAATTTTCGTCGTTGAACAAAAACGAAGTACTGTATATTTCAATACTAATAAGTTTTACCTTTACTAAAGAGTGGTGGTTACATTTTAAGGGCCGATGCTGATTTTTAATAAAACACAAATTATTTAGGAAATTACTGTCATTTCTTTTTATTATGATAATATTGGTATGTTTCAATTATGCATGGAACAAAATATTGGTCAAATGGCCGCCGCGACCTCGGCGGCACACCCCCATATGATGGTCCTCGTTTTTGATGACGCTGAGGCATAATTGAGCTGCTATGCCGTTAATGTGCCGAATGATCTCATCCTTTATCTCTTGAATTGTTGCTGTCTTATCGACGTACACCCTTTCTTTCAAAAAACCCCAAAGAAAGAAGTCCAACGGTGTCAAATCACATGATCTTGGCGGCCAAATTAAATCGCCACAACACGCGATGAGATAACACGGCCATTGAAATTGTTGCGCAAAAGAGCCATTGTTTCGTTAGCTGTGTGGCAAGTGGCACCGTCCGATTGAAACCACATATCGGCCACTCCACTTCATAATAAGCCTGAATAACGTTATTTTAATTTTTGTATTCGGCCTTTGTTTTAAATTTTACTAAAAAAATATTATATCGAGCTCAAGGTCAAGGTTATTATTTTTTGTTATATTTTTCTCATATTCGATATTTCGTTCCTCTCTGAAGAATATCGTCAGGAATAACTAAATTAAACAAAATAACTCCGTAGCGAGTACCTCAACAAAAACTGAGGTACTCGCTACGGAGTTACAATGAGAAAAATATAACAAAAAATAACAACCTTGGCCTCGAGCTTGATATAAAAATTATTTAGTAAAAGCCTGAATAACTTTAACTCGTTGCTCGCTTGTGTATCTTTTCATCGTTCAAATTGAGTTAGTCTGAAACTGAGAAATATTAAAATGAAATGTAGAAAAAAAACTTGACGTTTAGGTGTGTTTCACATTCAACATCGGCCCTTAAAATTTAATCACCCTTCATATCAGTCTAAAGGCAACATAATATTAATGCGTGTCACAAAGTTCTCAATAAAAGTATATTGTTATTTTAGATCGGAATTAACTCTTTTATGAAAAAACATTTTAATAAATCTATAGGTTTTTTTTTTGTTTTTTTCATGCATCCATCTAAGTAAGATTACTGATTGCATCATCATTATAAATAATAAATGACAACTAATTCCTTACTTTTCAATGATATGTCGTTTCTGAAATACCAAGTTCCAAATTCTATTTTCTCCTCCCGGGCACTAATGTATTTTTCTATTAAATAAAAAGGCCTAAAAGATCTCATAAACATGCCTTGGAATACTTCTCCTTTATTTATTTATGCTTTTTTAAAAATGCCTTCTTTCGCAGGACTCCGACATGGTACCTTCTTGCAGCCTTCTGTCAGGCATATATTTACAGCCGTTCCACGTGACCTTCTTAAAAAGGGATGCTAAGAGACCAGAAACAGCAGGGGTCTTAGTATGCCTTCCTATGTAGGCCTGTAAGAACACTTGCTAAGAGAGGAGAGATGTGCAGAACTACCCTTCCTATGACAATCTAAGTTAATTATAAATGAGGATTGCCTCCCAACTGACTTTGCAGGCAGGCTAGAAGACACGCATTTTGTGTCCATTCTATGTTTTCTGAAATGTTTTTCTAGAAAATATCATAAATTCATCCCAACGTATGAGGGAAACAATTAATGGGAAGCAATAATTATACCGATGACACTGACAGGGATGACACTTTGATACTTTTTGACTTGCAAAAGTGGAGTAGTACCCTCCAAACTCATATTATGTATCTTGTGCACTAATTAATGACTTATTCTTTTTTAATATTCATTATCATTGATTTAAAATTGCTTGAATCTATACTTAAACCGAAAAAAATCCTGAATTATAAATGGCGTTTTTAGGAAGCCATCAGCAAAAACTCATATGCATTTGAAATGCAACATTAAACTTCTGTTAAAAAATATGTGATGGGCTCTTCAAAAAAAATTGGGACAAATGTGTACATACAGCATGTATAGAAACAGTTTGACACATGGAAACTTTTTTTCTTACGCTGCGTATTTTCTGACTTGCGGCAGTTTAATATAAACGTCCAAAACCCACAAAAAAATATGGCAGGGCTTTTCTAATCTGACAATGCAATATCATTTACTTTTTGTACCTCTTCAAAATGTATTTCAGTGGTTTTCAGACTACGTGAAGTTACAAACTTCAGTGTGTTTAGGCCTTTATGGTCAAACGGGGCCAACTCTTTTACCTTTTAAAAAAATGAGCCTTCTTGTTAAAAAGGAACTATCTATTGCGTTTTTGCAGCACCAAGGCTTCAAAACAACCACTACTGCAGATTCTTTGACATGGATTAGATTGATTTAGTCAATCCCACGACAGCCGGTTATATGGACCGGATTAACCCGAGACCGCAATGCTTCGGCCAAGGGCTGTCACCCCGGCACACTGTGTTGCGGCTAGTGGAAAAGTAACTTTTTTCCGATTATTTTTTTCAGTGTTTTTAATGATGCAATTTTGTCACAGACATTCCAAGTAAACAAAAAACACATAAAGCTTATTTTTATGTTGGCCCGTTGATTTTTAATTGATTTTAGAAGTCAAATATACAAAATTTTCACGAAAAGAGGGGATTTCAGGGCTGTATTCCAAATGATCTCATTTGATTTTGGTGACAGATATTTTGATTCGGAAAAAAAATCTGCCTTCGGACAAGTATCTTCTGTAAAAAAAAGGAATGTTGTTTGAGACATTTTCATATGCACCTTTTTTAGAACGAAAACCCGACTAAAGGTCCATTTTTCCTTTAAATTTGGGTTAGGTAAGCAATATCTAAAAAGTCCCAGAGAGTCCCAGTTCCAAACCACTACAGAAATGTTACATAATTTGTTTTCAACAAACTGTGAAAAAATCAGCTGCCCATACCTGCCCTCCTGGGAGTTATAGCGATTTTAGTATATCCCTCTCAGTATTTATTCCATAGAAATAGAACGGAAATTCTCGGAATCACTTATTTTTTATTCTACATCTATTCTAGCACTCCACAAAAATGAGCATAACTCTCTTAAAACTGAAGCTATTGACTTCAAACCGGTATCAAATTAAAGCTTTGATTGCCACCTTTCAAATAAGAAATGAAATAGATTTTGGTTTTTTATAAAATTTCAGAGTTTTTCAACAAATATCGAAAAATCATGAAAATTTGACGTTTATAATTCTTGTTCGGACCACCCTATAATTTATTTAAAAAACTAATCATAGGGTATTTATCAGAAATAAAAGAAGAATTAAAATAAATTTTTTTTTTGTAAATTTTTCGAACAATTTTTTTTTTTGACTTTTGTTGAAAATATGACAACAATTTTTTTCGGTGTAAATTTTTTTTTCACTCATTCTGTTTGGGATTTCATTCTGACCAATCTGTAGAAGTTTCTCATCGATACAATTAAAAATACAGTTTAGGCAATATGATTTCCAAAAAATTCCGCTTTCGCAACACTGTGCGGCACACAGTTGCCGCTACAACAACAACAAAACAAGGGTTAAATATTGATCAATCAAATGATATATCTATGCGAAATGGAAGCATAAGTCAAATGTAATGTTGGTTCTAACCTCAGCTCCTCTCATTTGTTACGTTGCATAAGTTATTTGTGTCAAATTTCTGTTTTCTACGATGACTCCTTCTAATTTCAACTACTCCTTATACGAAACCACAACAGTCAATACTCACCGTTATAACAAAGGGATCCTTCATTTTTAAACGAATCGTTTACTCGAAAGCCCCTTACACTGCCAAATATGCTTGTGTTGTTAAGTGTAGTTTTCATTCGTTTGAGAGATTCTTCGATACATTTTTGATAATTTTTAAGGTTCAAGCCATTTTTTTTGTTAATGACGGATCCGAGATAAACAAACTCTTCAACTACCCCGAAATTGCAACTGCCTGCATTTTCTCTGCATTGAGATGATTGATGTTGCCCCGGCGTCCTTTTCGTTGTCAAAAAACGATTGGTTATCATTTTGACGACAAATGTGTGCCGACTCCTAGATTCCTTTTTTCTTAGAGCCTTTTTTCCCTCGTGTCACTCACTTATCAGTCACGACAATAGGACTTGAAACCGATCCTTTTACAATAGCTTGATCAATATAGGCATTTTTTGTGATTTAAAGTATTGCCGTCCTGACTGGGAAATGACAACCATAAAAGAGAATATGGCCCTTAACTTCAAGAGAACAGGAGTCTGTAAATTGCAAAACTTTTTTTTCATACTCGTATGAACTTTTCAATTAATGAGATAAGAATGATGACGTTGTCATTCAATGGTAATTTTAGTGAAAAAAAAACTCCAAAACTCTATCTCCAAACGCAATGATAAATGAGACTGGCGAATTTGTTCAAAGTTGAACATGTTTTAAATTGTGTGTTGGTAATGTTGCAGCCCATAAAATTGTTAACTGTATACATTAGATAATATTTGTACGCTCGCTCATGATCGTACTTTTCCACATGGTGATAATGGCCAGTGGTAGGAGCAGCCCGCACGAATTTTATATGTGACCGTTGTCCGAGTGTTTTTAAAAAAGAAGAAGACAAACAACCAAAACGTTATGATCGTGGCAGTATCCAGAACAGACTGATTTTTATTTGCATTTTAATTGAATAAAAAGACATTGATTTTGACAATTATGCTTACTTGGCTAAGTGTGTTTTTAGGTGTAAATTATGCTTACTTGGCTAAGTGTGTTTTTAATTTAAGTGTGTTGCTAAATGAAATTATTTGGAAATATTATTGCATGTCTGATGTACCGGAAAATGCAATCAGGTTACCGTCTGGCCTTATTAATTTGGTTTATGAATTCTTCGAATTTATCGGGTTCACTTGCATTTGCATATGTAACTACCCTCCCCTTTAGATCAGAATTCTCCTGAATTCGATTATTTAATTTTATTTTAATATGACTGAACTTTGTTCTCCAAATGACAATTATTAATATAATTGTAAGTATGAGAAAAATATTAGACCCGTATATAATTTTATTATGAATCTTCAAATCTGAAATATTTTGAAAGTTAACTTTATTTTCTTCGTCTATCTGCTCGAATGTTATCTTTTCCGTAAAATTTTGTACATCATCATATCGTAAGCTCATAATATTTCCTTCGACTTTCTCAACTAAATTAGAGAAGTAGTAATCATTAATTTTTATTGAACAATTATTAAATTGAAGTATGTAATTTCCATTTAAACTAGTATGATTTTCATTACATGTATTGTTTACAAATAAATTAACTGAATTCTTAATCATTATTGTTTTTTCATCTAAAGTTATAATTTCCAAATCCTTGCTTGTCACTAGTTTACAATTTTTTGTTATTATACAATGAGTGCTGGGCTTTAATTGCCTGAAATGTTTATTTTCTTCAAATTGCATAGTTTTATTTTTATAAGTAAGAACTTCTTCTATTTTTGCATCTATTTCTTTTTGTTCTTTGTTCGGTAATGGTACAATTTTTCTTATTTTAACTTGTATAAACACTTTTGGAATTTTGATGCCTAATACTAAATAAGTGCCATTGAAAGTTGCTATTCCAAGTTGTAAATATTTTAGTTTATTAAAATCAATATTATATTTAGTAATTTCATGATTTGTTAGAATATTCGGGTGAACTAACCCGTACTTAGCTGAAACTACATTATCTTGAATTTGTTCTATTTTACTTTTTATCAATTGAATTTTTGTCATTTGTTGTAAATACATATGTTGTTGATATTCTTGATCTTCCATTTTATTTATGGCATTTAGACTTTTTTCAATTTCTTTTCTATCGCTTTTTACAATATTTTTGATTTGTTCTATCGCTAGATTAAAATGATCGTTTATGTGTACTTGTTCATTTAATATCTTGTCAGTCTGTAACAAATGCTTTTGTATGGTCTGTCTGTCATAATCGTCCATTGTCCCAAATGCCCATTTGGATATAGTACCCACTGCGTTCATAAGGCCCCGTTTTTGTCTTGTCTTTATTGGTACTAGCGTCATTAGCTTGTTCCGGGCTTCTAATAATTCAGTTTGTAGTATGTCCTTGTTACTTGCTTTCATTAGTATAATATCGTCTGTCATTTCATTAATAATATTTTCTATCTGTCCAATGTCAACTATATGTAATACTATGTCACTGTCCATAACTATATATTGGTCTCTCATTTGTAAGTCAATGAATCCTGTTTGGTCCACCAGTTCCGTTGAAGTCATTGCGGTTTCACTCTGTCGTATCCATGTCATCATTGTTAGTATTATCATCATCATCTGCAAATTTCAAGGGTCTTTTAATGTTGTTGGGATGAATATTTTGCAGTTTTCCTTTCCTAAATTTTGGCCTTAAAGCCTTATAATTCTTAATAAATCCTTCTGATCTCGTTTCCTCATAATTTTCTCTATTTTCATTCAATTTGTTAATGATTTTCCGTTTTGTTGCTTCTAAATTACTTTTTACTACTTCAGGGTCTACTTTGTTATCATGTACTTCGTTCGGTGTATATTTGATCGTTGAATGGAATCTGTCATTATAGTTTCGAATAGCTTTCTGAATTAGTTGCTTAATTGACATCCCTTTTTCTAGCTTATATAAAATTCTAAACTTTTCTGCTATAGTACTATGGAATCTTTCAATATCTGCATTACCCGTATGGCTATTGGGCTTAGTTAAGTGAAGTTCAATATTTTCATTGTCTAAAAATTCTTTTATCCTGGTAGCCTTAAATTCATTATCTGCTATAATTTTCTTCGGTATTCCTAATTTAGTAAAATGATCTTCTAGTTGTTCAATAATTGTGACATGGTTTCTATCATTCAATGGGTACGCTGCTCCAAATTTTGAAAATTTGTCTATAACTGTTAAAAAGTGATATCCGTTCATAACGTACGTATCAATATGTATGATTTCATTCTTTCTTGTCGGTGTCTCCGTAAGAGCAAATTTTGATTTGATAGGCCTTCTATCGTATTTTACTTCCTGACAAATTTCGCACTGATTGATAATTATCTGAATTAATTCCATTATTTTCGGGTAATATATTTTATTTCTTATTTGATTGTAGGTTTCCAATATTCCCGAATGCATGCTTTCCCTCACATGATATAAGGAAATCTGCTTAATGGCCTCGACTTCTGTCTCGATGTCCTGTGCCCTCATTGTACACTTAATAATTTCTATCTGCTTGTCATTAGAAAACATTTCAATAAGTTTTTCCTGTACTTTATTATAATTGTGGTCGGAAATTTCTGAATATATCCCGATCTTTCCCTTTGTAATATATCTTCTAAATATATCTCCCATTTCTTCGAAATCACTTTCAGCAATAAATATTATTCTTTTCCCGTGTAATATTTTAAGTTCTTCTATTTTATTATTTGTTAAAATAATTTGCGTTTTGTATTTATTAACTATTTCCTCCTTAATTAAAAAATGATCACCTAAGTCCTCCTCCGCTGAATGTACTGTCGCCATTGACTCGTTGTCCTCTATATTATTAACTGAAAATCTAAAAATTTCGGTACTCTTATCGTCCGTTTCTTCTGAAATAGTGTCCTTACTATTTTGAATTCTACTTAGGAAGTCGGCAACCCTATTTTCCTTGCCTTTCAAATATTCAATGTCGAATTGGTATTCTCCTAGTTTCAACAACCATCTCTGGTGTCTTGGTGACATGTCCTTGCCTTTATATTTTGAATGTAGGAATTTAATTGGTTGATGGTCAGTCAAAATTTTAAATCTTCTGCCGTAAAGATACGGTCTAAAATAGTTAACACTCCACATTATGGCTAAAAATTCCTTGTCCGTTGCAGAATAATTTCTTTCATGATTGTTAAGAGTTCTTGAGGCGTAACAAACTGGATGTCCCTCCTGTGACAATACTGCGCCTATGGCATAGTTAGATGCATCCGTTGTCAGCGTAAATTTCCTCTCAAAGTCTGGATAACGTAAAATCGGATGAGTACTTATGAGTAGTCTTAATTTCTCGAACGCTTCTATGTAGGTTGGGTCCTTCAGGTTAATTTTTGCCCCCTTTTTCAAATATTTAGTTATTGGCTGTGCTACTTTCGCATAGTTCCTGACGAATTTCCGATAGTAACCCGTTAATCCTAAAAAACTTTTTATCTGTTTCTCAGTCCTTGGCAATTCCAATTTCTCAATAACCTTGATTTTATCAGGATTTGGCTTCATGCCATCCTTCGTCAGAATGTGTCCTAAAAATTCTGTTTCTCTTCTCATAAAATTACATTTATCTATCTGAATTTTCAAATTTTTACTTTCAAGAACTTTGAATATATCCCTTATAGCTTTTACATGTTCCTGTAGTGTGGTACTAAAAATTAGTATATCGTCCAGATATACAACACAAGTTCTATTTATAAAATCTCTCAAAATTTCGTTCATAAGGCGTTGAAATGTTGCGGGTGCATTTTTCAACCCAAATGGCATTCTTATAAACTCGTATAGACCGTGAGGCGTAACGAAAGCAGTTTTTTCCCTATCTTCCTTCTTTACTAAAATTTGGTGGTAACCTTTCGCCAAGTCTAACGTTGTAAAATATTGAGCCCTTCCTAGCTTATCTAAAATTGAATCGATGTTCGGGAGGGGGTATTTATCATCAATTGTCACGTCGTTTAATTTTCTATAGTCTATTACTAATCGGAATTTTTTCTCTCCTGAATTATCTATCTTTTTCGGTACTACTATCAGAGGACTTGAATATCTGGAAAAACTTTTCTGTATAATGCCCTGTTCTTCCATTTCCCTAATTTGTCTCCTTACTTCCATCTCGTGTTGAGGTGGATACCTGTACAATTTGGAATTAATCTGTTGTTGAGTTGTAGTCTTTATCTCATGTTGAATTTCTGTGGTATTTGTTAATTTATCACCTTCCTTAAATAGCAAATTTTTAAATCGTTTTAGCAACGTTAAAACTTCCCTATATTCCTCTTCATTCAAATGATCTAGTACTAATCTGTCTAAATTCGAATCAGTAGCTTCTAGAGTACAAATTTGGTTAACATTGGGATTATTTAATAATTTACTTTCTTTCTGGTTCAAAACTATTTTTCCATCTTCGATATTTATTCGTGCATTTAAAAACTTTAAAATGTCCATGCCTATTATAAAATCATATTTTCTTCCTTTAAGTGGTGCTGCCTTCCATCTCACTCTTGCGTTATTGGGTAAATTGAATTCTTCTGGTGCCACTGTGCACACTTCATAATTAATTGCATCCTCATTGGTGATTGTACTGAATAATATTGGGTTCTTTAATTTTACTTTCGGAAAATCCCTAATTTCGCTGTTAACTAAACTAAAACTTGCTCCTGTATCTATGAGCGCAGTGTAATTCTTATTATCAATTACTGTTCTTATTCTGGGTAACCATTCCGAGGCGGTATCATAAAAAAATGCAGTTATTTACTTCATCCCCCCTTATATTACTTGCTTGAGGTCCTTCCTGGCTTTGCCTATCCGAAATTAAGCGATTTTGGCTAATCTGAGGATCAGGGTGTCCTGCCAATTGAAGATTACTCATTCTTGCTTCGAGATTATCGACTTCCATGGGTTCGACCTGACCTTGCCTAAATGGATTCTGGCGATATTGTCCTGAATTCTGTCTAGGGTTTCCTGTCTGTGGTCTCTGGAAATTACCCGAATTTGTAAAACGGTTAAAATTATTGTTATTATTCTGCCTATAATCGTTATTGTTCTCCCTATAATTGTTATTATTTTCCCTATAATTGTTGTTATTTTGCCTATAGTTGTTATTATTATTCTCCCTATAATTATTGTTATTCTCTCTATAATTGTTATACTGCCTATATTGGCCGGAATTATTTCTCCTTTCGTTTTGGTATGAATTTCTATACCCATAGTTTTCAGGTGCATTATTGAATTGGTTTGTTCTATCTTGATTCCTACTGTCCCATGCTGGTCTATTCTCCTTTGTCTTAATTTTCCTATATTCTGTCCTGATACAACCGTCCTCAAATCTTCTACTCGTCATTATCCTTAAAATGTTATTCAAATTTCCCTCATTATAAATTTTATCTAATAAAACTCCCTGGGTCATTTCCTTTATCGTATTTACTAATATACTGTCCATGTTACTTAAGTCAATGTAATGGTCGCCTGTATAATATACTGTCAATTCGTCCGATTTATACTTAATATTTTGTATTTCTACCATAAGTTCACTTACAGAATTTACTTTCAGATTCGCCACCTTCCTGTAAAGCTGGTGTGGTTCAACATCCGGTCGGTATCGCAGCTTTAACGTTTCCTTTATTAGCAGCCAGTTGTCTGGTTCCGGGATGTTGATTATGACGTTTTTTGCCGGTCCCTGGATGGTTCTGTAGAAAATTGTTCTCACTACCTCCTTCCTTACTTCATTGTTGTTGATTGTAGATAGAAGATACTCTATACTGCTGAAGAACGAGTTTATGGTGATGTCACCGGTTCCAGTAAATATTGGTAATCTGTTGACCGTCTTCATTAAGTTATCCCTTTGGTTGGTATCCACACTATTTCGAAGCTCAAGGTATGCCTGTCGCATTGCTTCTAATTGTTGCTCCCTCCTGGCGAGCTCCTCGACTAATTCCCCGGGTTGAGCCTGTCCTTCCGCCATCCTTCTTTGATCAAACGCTTCTTGTCTGTGCCTTCTTGGATGAATTGTGATAAAAACTTTTTTCAGCTTCTCGTGGTGATTCACTTGATATACTTTTTATTAACGTTCACTGCACAGAAGGTATTTTTATCCTTATTCTGTGGCGTCAGTTATTTTCTAAATGTTCACTTCACGAATTTGTTCTTGTAGTGTCCGTTTTTAATTATAAATGTTCACTTCACTTTGGTGGTGTTGGCAAATAATAGCTTTCACTTCAATCTTAGTGGTCTTCACTTTAATTAATTTTTTTTTAACGTTCACTGTACAAAAAATTTTCTTTTCTCTTTTAACAATACACTTTTCCGAACGAGGTTCGTATCACTGAATCCTTTCCTTTTTTTTTTTTTAAAGGATCCTACCGACTGCGCCAATTTTATATGTGACCGTTGTCCGAGTGTTTTTAAAAAAGAAGAAGACAAACAACCAAAACGTTATGATCGTGGCAGTATCCAGAACAGACTGATTTTTATTTGCATTTTAATTGAATAAAAAGACATTGATTTTGACAATTATGCTTACTTGGCTAAGTGTGTTTTTAGGTGTAAATTATGCTTACTTGGCTAAGTGTGTTTTTAATTTAAGTGTGTTGCTAAATGAAATTATTTGGAAATATTATTGCATGTCTGATGTACCGGAAAATGCAATCAGGTTACCGTCTGGCCTTATTAATTTGGTTTATGAATTCTTCGAATTTATCGGGTTCACTTGCATTTGCATATGTAACTCACGCACACACAAGAAATGTGACACTTTTCGAGTACTTAGGACGAATACCAGCCTAAGGGATGTTCATATGTTATTAAAAATTGTATTGTATATTTTGTATTGAATATTTGGCCTCCGTTTTTATTTGTAATCTCTGGAGTAGGTTTTACTAGAAGACTGGAAATATTTTCAGCATTTGATATAATCACTTTTTGTATAAATAAAATTTAGCATCTTACAAATACTCAACATGGAATGGCGTGTGTTCCAGTCATTTTTGGTCCATTCAAGCCTTATAGACGAAGAGTTTTCCCCTACCAAAGGTAAGAGACTCTAAGTTAAAAAATCGGATCTATAGCGCCAGAGCTAAAGAAATCATTTTTACCACCTGAGGTAAATTTAAAAACCAACGAGTTTTTTCCCATCAGTGGTAAAAGACTCGGAGTAATAAATACTCACCAGGAGAACTCTTCTCCAAATTGAGTCAGAATAAATCTACTCAATAATTCAAATTTGTACAAAAAAAAAACAATAAAACGTGATTTTTGGGCCAGAAAGATATACATTTTCTGATGTTTGTAACACCTAAAAGGCTAGGAGATAGACCTGAATCGATTCAGAATCACTATCCGATTCCATTTAGCGAACGTCCCGTGATTGTTTTGGTCCAAGGACGAAGCCTATTGAAATTACTCTATGTCATGGCATGTTTTGATTTGATACTAAAGTCTTTACCGGTCTCAGAACTTGCTGCACTAGAAGTAACATGGCACATCCCATTCAGACTAAATTGTGTCAAGAACGTCACAATCTAAAAAAACTTCTTCCAGGGTTATATTTGACTAATTTTAATAAAGTTTAAAGTTGTCACCAAATCTATTCAGTCTGTTGAATCTATTATTTCTTTCTTGTTTCTAATGTCCTTGTCTTAAATTAGCGAAAGTTGCTGTCTGTTTCCTGCATAAAGACACGATCCTAAGGATCAACCACTAAGCCACCTCATTGCGTCTTTTAGCGACTCCCACGGAGGTAGGGTTGCCATTCGTCCTCCTACTAATATTCCTTGTAATTTCACTCATAGTCCTTGTGAACATTATAGTACAGGACATTTTACCGCTGTACTTTACATTGACAATTCGAGATTTAAGTGCTTATTTTTCGGGCTGTTTTTTCGAGTTATTTTTTTACACTTTTTTCCCCTTAGCCTACAGCTACAACTAAGCACAACTGGAAAACAAAATTGCAATTGGTTTCCGAGAAATTGCAGTGAGAAAAATTGCATGTTCTTCGATAAAAAAAAAACAATTTTTACCCAAAATGCACATTTGAACATAAAATCCAGCAGCTAAAGAAGCAGACCCCAAATGAGGTATTGTCAGTTTCGATAAGTATGTATGTACTAATGTATGTATGTAAGTATCTATGTATGTACTAATGTATTTATGTATGTATGTGTTACGAGTACAAGTTTAGATTTATGCGGTGCATTGTGTTTATTTTGAATTTGTTTTTTTTTTTAAGAATCGAGAACAGCCGAACTTTTTTCTATAAGACAGTTTATTATACATTTTTTCAAATCCGCTATAAATGTACATATAATGAATTAAATTTTTTCAATTAATGTTAGTTTTTATTGTTAAAATGAGCCCTGCGAAGGTTCAAAAGGCTCTTTGTAAATATCCTCAATGTCCTCCTTTTTCGGCAAAATTGTAGTCCTTTTTAAAAAATCGTTTTGGTAGCCCGGCGTGGAGGTGCTCTTAACTTAGAGATTCTTTGACTAGGAGACTATAATACCCTACTTCACAGAGTGGTACAGGATGTACAAATATGCCGCTGCTGTCTAGTCTTTCACCACCGTTGTAATACTAGGTTTGTTCCTGTACTTTTTTTACTAGTAAAAGTAATAAAAGAGAGTTCAATCGAAAGTTCTTTCCGGAAGAAAATACTGGAACGGACTTGGGGAAAAAGTGGTGTGCAAGAAGAAGAAAACAAACATTAGTAAATTCCAAAATATTTTGGAAACTTAAAGTGAAATAAAATTTGTAGTTTTTATTCTAGATACGAGTATAAATAAGGGTTTTCACCCTTTGTATTTTTTTCTAAGCTTCGAAAAAGCTGACATCAGAAAACTGTTACTACAAGGTGGGCCAAAAGTTACCATGGGGTTTAAAAATGTAATGACTTTTTCGTTTTTTATATTTTTTTTTGTTTTTTTCAGATTATATAAATAACACTTGAAGAATAAATATTGGAAAGAGTCACAACTGAACAAAGACCCAGAATGATCGAATTTTATTATTTAAATCAGCGTGATGAAGCTCATTTTCATTTGAATGGCTTTGTTAGTAAGCAGAACTGTAGGTTCTGGGGTTCGTAAAATCTAGGAACCATTCATCAACGCCAATTGTACCCCATTAGGTGTACAGAACTGCGTGGGATCACATCTGCAAATATCATTAGGCCTTACTTCTTCGAGAATGAAGATGGAAGTGCTGTAACCATAAAAGGTGAGCGGTATCGGTTTATGATAGAAAATTTTGTAAGTCCTGCTCTTGAAAACAGACCTGAGATGTGGTTTCAGCAGGACGGAGCCACTGCCCGAGACACAATGGCACTTTTAAGTCAGAGTTTTGGAGCCAGCGCGATCGCCAGATATGTTAGCACCCGTCTACTTTCTTTGGGGTTATTTGAAGAAGCGAGTATATGTGAACATGCCCGAGATAATCCTTCAACTCAAGGCCAACATTGTTGCAGAAATTTGAACGTTACAACCACAAATAGTGTAAAAAATTCCATTTTGTATAATATATAATCTGAGAAAAAAAATTAATAAACGAAAAATTTATTTAAGTTTTTAACCCCTTGGTAGCTTTTGGCCCAACCTGTAGTTTTCGGAGTACGGGAACGCTTTCTGGAGTAAACGTCATAAATGAAGAGCAATGCAGTACGTGCGGGAACAGAGCTACTGTATGTTTGCAATGTGAGTTTTTACTTTGCACAACCAAAGCCGCATCGTCTTCATTTCCAACAGGTCCCATGTTTTTTTTTTGTTTTGAGAAATATTTGAAGCAAGTGATAATGAGCAATCGCTTACTTGGGGAGCGTAAAATACCTTGAATGCTCGTATGCACGAGCGTTCGTACATTCATTCGTCTTGAATACTCAACACCAGCAGCTACGGCTACAAGGTGTGCGAGAAATGGAACTGAGCGAGCGAACAGCGAGTAAACTTACACATGCAGCTACATACATATGAATATATACGTACTCGTATATGTACAGTGGATCGCAGAGAGTAGTGATGGTCACAAACAATTTATTTTGTAAAATGCTTAGAAATCGATACGTAGAGTGGAATTTGACCGTTTATGGTATCCTCATGTGAAATGCATTAACAATTCTAGAAATTCAATAGAAAGTTTTCAGAAAAATTAACATCAGGCGAAAGATGAGAACAATTGATGCCACATTGAAGCTTATGTATTTTAAATAAGCCATGCATGAAACATTTATGATTTCTTTTATATTTTGCTGGACATCATTGCGGCGGAACTACACATAGAGAAAAGAACTAGTTGGAAATCAGTCTGAACTACAAAAACTCGATTGGATAAACGTATTTTCGTTTGCAATTACCAAGAGTCCATAGTATTGATTGTAACATGGTTCGAAATATCATATGATAGCAGCCAATAAAATGGTAATACCAACTGAATTATGATAACTGCCTAATTGTGATGTACGGAGTTTCCATTAGGGGCATAACAATTGTATATATTAATAAAACACAGAATATTTATGATATAGGGTTCAAGTTTATTATATTTAAGAATGAAATTCGATTTTTGTCATATGACCACGAGGCCGTGTACAGCAATCTATTCTTTGGGCCCAATTGTCCACTTCTCTTGCACACATTTCGACCGGAACGTTGGCAATTTCGCGTTTGATGTTATAGGCATAGACCAATGCCTTGATGTGGCCCCATAACAGGAAATCTAATGGCGTTTAATCGCATGAACGAGGTGGCCGGTCATTCGACTTGACCATTTCTCGAGATAACACGTTCGCCGAATTTGCCTTTCAGTAAATCGATTGTAACAAGTGTGTGTGGCTAGTGGCACCGTCTTATTGAAACTACATATCGGCCACGCCAAGCTCAAAATAATTTTCTAACATGGCACGATAGCGCTCTCCATTTACGGTAACATGACGATTGTTTTGATCGACGAAAAATACGGCCCAATCACACCTCCAGAATGAAAACCACACAGTAATTTTTGCGGATGCAATTGTGTCTCTTGAAGTACATATGGGTTTGTTGCAGTTCAATAATTCAATATTTCGTTAATTGACAAAACCACTCAGCCAGAAATGAGCATAATCGCTGAAGATGATTTTTCGACTAAGTTCTGGATTTTCGTGAAACTTTGCCAGAGCCCACACAGTGTGGTTTGAGAGATGTTCAATTACTGAGAGTGACGTGGAATCGACTAATTTGGCTCATTTTAAACGCTTCGAGCGGTACGGCGTCTCTTTGGCGCCGGAACATCCAAAAATAAAATAATTGTAAAAAAAATATAGCAACCGAAGGTGCACAAATTTCACAAAGGAACAGCCTAAAAAGTCATTTACAAACGGCGATATGTGAGCATACGGTTTAACAGAATATACATAGCGCATAACTCTATGACACACTGTCTTTATTATATTCATATTACTCTGAGTAGTTCCTGTATATACCTCTAGGCAGTACAAAATATTTGGCATAATTAAGCCATGAACCAGTATTGTTTTTACCCAACGAGGTAAAACTAAATTGGTGTTGTATAGTTGACGAAGTGTGAAACTAATACGTGAAGCATTACTGCGAATATGCTGCTAAAAGCAACATTTGTTATCCAGTAATATTCCCAAACACGTAATACTCTGAACGAATTCTATAGACTTACCATTGTATTGCAAATCTAGGTTGATAGAAGATGATGATGAGAACAGTATTGCCTTTGTTTTAGAAGGATTAATACTAAGCTTGTTAGAGGACATCCATACGCTCAATAATTTTAAAACATAATTAGTTTTGGCTTGTAAAACATCAAAATACTGGATTTCTCCGCAAAATAATAGCTTAACATCATCAGCAAAAGAGTATGGTGTACACCAATCGCCCAGACTTTTGAAAAGGTCATTAATAAACAAAATTGGACCAAGAACTGAGCCCTGAGGGACCCCACTCCTAACATACAAAACAGACGATGCGACTCCATTGACACGAACAAACTGCTTTCTACCACATAAATAAAAAATTATTAAACTACAGACACTTTTCCCAAGTCCATAATCTTTATGCAATTTATTTATCAAAATTCCATAATCTACCCTATCGAAGGCTTTTTCTGAATCCAAAGACAAAACCATACACATTTTTTGATCATGAGTATTCTTCCTTATTGAGTCAGTAAGGCCAATTAAAAGAGCAGATGTACTCCTGTCGTTCCGGAAACCACATTGACAATCATTAAGCAGTGATTTACTCTCAATATGGTCTAACAACTGCCGCATAACAATATTTTCCACAACTTTTGACAGGATGGGAAGCAAAGAAATGGGTCTTTAGTTATCAGGAGAATTCGAGCTTGACTTCTTTTGAATTGGTGTCACTATGGCTGCTTTCCAATCATTAGGAAAGCAGGAAGTGTTCACTAAATGAAGAAGGTGATTTTTTATAAATGGAAATACTACTTTAAGAAATTTAAAAGATATCTTATCACAACCAGAGGCGTTAGACTTGATTGACAAAAAAGCCTGTATCAAGTCATTAGAGGAGACGTTATAAAAAGAAAACCCATCTTCCCCAATACTTTAGTTAAAAACTACTATCAGTCGAACTAGTCAGTTGATTACTAATAAATAATGCGTTTAATTACTCTACGTCAACGTTGGACATCTCTGGTGATGAAACATCTTTTAACAATTCATTATTTCGAAGACGGTTCCATAGGGTCATAGGATATTCTGCCAATTTTAGCCTCAATATTTTTAATTAGGTCTTCCAAGGTGTTGAGACGGTTGATATACACATTCGACTTCAGGTTTGCGGTGTTGTAATCCTTCTATCTTCTTCGTACACATGACACATTTCATGCTGTTCTTAATGAAGTTACCTAATTTACAATTGATTGCCGTCTAGGAACACGTCCGCGTGGGGGAACAGCGAATCGTAAACGAATAGCACGCTGCACTGCAATGATCGAGTGCGCATTTGAAAAATACGATTCAACACAAAATGACCTCCCCTCACGTGTCCAATACATGATGGCAGACGAATACAAATCTCTCGTCAGCTACTATAAGCCACGCACACTCTCCACTCTCTTTGACCAACAGTGCCGCCACAGCCTGCAGTGAAAACAAGCAAACTTCCGCGCTCCACCCTGTATAAGTGGAGCGGAGGGTAGATAAGGTTCGTTTTCACTTGTTTTTTTTTTAATTGAAACGTGAGGGCGGCTTTCGTCCGGGCTTAAAGATTTTCAAATATGGACAGGCGTAAACTTTAATGCCATCTGCTACTGATCTATGTTTTCGGAAAATATTTTATTTTTCTTTTAAGTAAGAAAGTGGGTGGCTTTATGCTATTTTACAGTGGAGATCACCCACATTTTTAGCGTTAGTCGTAAGGTCACATTTTTTTTCTTCCGTTTGAGTACCCACACTCATATGAAAGCGGGTGATATAATTTTCAAGGCCATGCGGACCGCTTGGACTCGAGCGCACTTATTTGTTATTTTTGCTGAAATACTCGAATCATTCTGATGGCGGCGGGATACATTAATTTTTCAGTTTCTTTAATCTTCGATGATTTTTAAAGTGGACCGTTTTCTCAAGGACGTTCATTTTTTTATTTTGATGTTAAATTTGTTCAAGTAGTAAATATTTAAACACCATAAGCTTTCTTGTAACGCCCATAATTTAGAATTTTGTACTGAATTCTTAGACTTCTTGCAATTTTTAAATGTTTTGTCACAACTCGAGCATTTTTACTGTGACCCACTGTGCATATGAATTTATGTAGAAAAACTTGTGTGATTCGATCGAATAATAGTGTTGTGAAGTATGTATGTATGTTCGCACGTATACAATACGTACACATGTATTAATATTGATTGCCCTTAGCTGAGTGCTTCAGCCTTCTGAGCAAATTTCATGCGCCGATATTTGCTAGACAATCAGTTCTAGTCTGAGACTCGTTGAGCGAGTTTCTTCTTTAAAAATATAAGAAAACGCCGAGAAGAGTATACGACGGTAAATCGATCAATCGGAACGGCCCCATCGCTTTGATCGCCACTGATACATTAGCCAACAAAACAGTAATTACGAATTGTTCAGTTCAATTTGATTGGGGGTTTCTTAGCTCGCGCGTGTTCGTGCGAATGTGACTGAGCAACTGTCTCCTGCTTTCTCGAAGAGGGAAAGGAGAAGCGGCCGTGGCTGATGTCAAAAATTTAAATACACATAAAACGAAATAAATATAAGTGATGTGTTTCTTATTCGCGGTGTTTGTGTTCTGTACAGAATAAAAAAACGAAAAATTCAGAAGAAAGAACAAAAAATATTAATAAAGAAGAATAACACAAAAAGGCAAACAAATAAATATGTCGTCTGGTTGTGTGCTCTGGCCGAAGATTATTCAAAGATAATAGAGGAAAATACAAAAACGCACACACCCATTGCCATGTCCCATCTGTACGTTCATGTCTCTAGTATTTGTACTTTGCTGTAAATTTAACACACACACAGTCACACGTACGGGCGGAATTCTCCAGCCAAATAGTAGTAGCAGCAGTAATTATTCACTTGCTGCCTACCCACCATTCACAACTGAGTAGAGTGAATTCGAGAAGACACGTTAGTAAACGTTCTTACGTCGTCGCACAAATCATCTCAAATTAAGAAGGTGCTGTTGTTGTCTGCAATTCTGCCAAAGTGCTTTCGTGGTGAAATTACAGTGAAAACAAGAGTGCCCAATTCGCGCGATTCGCAAACCCTTGCACGAAGACTTACAATTCGCGTTACAACTCCAACGCAAAACAACCGCGAATTAAAATTCCACAACTCCACCGTCGTTTCCAAACACTCAACGTGCTCTTACAGCGCAACACACACACCCACTGCTGTGGGCGAATGGCTGGTATTGTAATACGACAGGTAGGTACAACAAACAAACATTCGTCCGTAAATACAGAGAGTATGAACGTACGTACGTACACTCAACAAATTGAGTTAGTTAATGCCTAATGATGATAATGACAATCTTGTGCACAAATTTACATATGTATGGTGTAGCACACACACATTCGAAAGTACATATGGATGTGTTCAGTCATCACCTTTCGTGGGGTTGATGTCATTTTTAACCATTCCGGTATTTAAGAACTGCCGAAGAAATGAAATCATTTCGAATTTCATGTGATTTTCACCACATATAGGATTTTAATAATGACAATGAAGTACGCATGTGTGTCCCTGCTATACCTTGCACCGGACTGAAAAATTATGCTACGTTTGCTTAACACTTAACGCAAAACAGCTGATTTTATAAAAACAAAACACCGTGAAACAAGAATGTTAAGCATCCGATAGAGCGTAGTTTTAAAAGGCAAAATGGGACAAGCTGGACAATTTGATAACGAACATTCTAGGTTTTGATGGACGAAATCAGTTTTTGTTGGCAATCAAAATAAAAGTCAGCAGATTGTAATGTCGGACCGGTTTTAACTTGATTTTAACAAATCACGTCGTTTTTAAAAATCCTGCACCAGAAAAAAATCCAAACCAGAATCACAAATCCACCAAACATATATTTATCTGTTTTGGTCATAACAAACATTAATATGCTTGTAGCAATATTCCCAAACATTTATATGCCCAAATGCAGACATCTATTTGTTTGCACCAAAACTTTAATATGTTTGCAGCAATGTCACCAAACATGCGTATGCTTTTGTGCAAACGTATGTATGTAAGACCCAAACATATGTACTAAATATGTTTCCTGTAATGTTTCCAATACGTTCGCAGAAGTAGAAAAAATACCCCTACTTGTTAAAATTTAGGACATTAGTCCAATGCAACATTAGGACATTAGTCCAGTGAATGCTGCCGACAACTTCCTGATGCTGAACACATACTTTTTTTTAAAAACATCGAGTTGTTTTTAATTATCTGAACAAGTTAATTCCAATTCCATTTTATGCCCTTGAACACTTCCACTTAAACTCACCAACGTACTTTTTTCTAAATGCTTTTACTACGTCTTATCACTTGAGTGAAAACTAGCAATTTAAAAAAATATGATTTTAAAATATTCTTACATTATTAAGCGCAGAATTTATGTTATTCCACAAAGAAATGGTATATAAATATGCTTGAATGCTGTCACAAACATAAAATATGTTTGTGTAAACCTATAATGCTAAAATACAAACATAAATATGTTTGTAGCATGTTCCAAACATATATACGTTTGCATGTAAACAAATATTTTAACCTTCTTCATTCTCCGTTTATTACAAGTTCATTCAAATTCTTTTTTATGTACTGAAACACTTTCACTAATAATTACCAATGATTTTAGTTTTTAAATGCGAATTAATGTTACTCCACAAACTTATGATATTTCAAGATGCTTGAACATTGTCCCAAACATATAATATGTTTGTATATATAAGTATATGCTGAAATAAAAACATAAATATGCTTGTAGAATGTTTCAAACATATAAATATATTTTTTCGCTGTGTACGAACTTATATACTTATATATGTGACAGCGCATAGAGAAAGGGACCTAAGGGTAAAAAAATCAATTTTCACTTTTTTTTGGTTGTGGACAACATCTGAGCATCGAATGAGACGGATCCCATGCCCCAAAAGTGTTCCCTCCCAGAGATATGCGCGTTTTATGAAAGTGTTGGTACACCAAAGATACACGTATTTAAATCTTTAAAATGGCTCTCCTGAACAAAACTGGTTTTTACCCTTAGGTCCCTTTCTATTTTGCGCGTCACATATATATTTCTCAATATTCGATTAAGGAACAAACATGGAACTTCTCCGGTAGAACCTGATGGACTAAATAACTATAAGTATTTTAAACTGAACTTGATAATTGGAACTGCTGACACTGGACCCTGGCTTCTAGGTGACTGTAAATCGAGTTTCGAGTCTGTTCGGGCAGAGGCTTTCGGGAAAGATGGTGTAACCGTCCAATTGTTGAGGCGTATACAGTCCTATGTTAATTCAATTTTAAATTTTATTAATCTTTATTTTTTCGTAAAGATTTTCAACAATTAATTTAATTTTGTTGTAGTATACTTTTCAACATATGTTGAAAAGTATTAACAAAGATCAAATTATTTGAGAATAATCAGATAACAATACATGGTCAATTTTTGAGATTTGGTAACCAAAGTCGAAAATTGACTTTCTTATCTCAATCGAATAATCGTAAACGAAAGTCGACTCCTACATCGATTATCGATAAAACTTCTTTAAAAACTCTGTAAATAGGACTCTTTTTCTGGAAATATGAAAGTGTCCCCAAAACAAAACATATTTACAGAAAAATAAAGTGTGTCGTATTCGGAAACTTTTGGACTTGTCAAAGGCAGTAAGCATAGAATGACACCCCCTTGTATGCTGGTGTTGGACTTGTTGCATAGGCCAGGTAAATCTTAAATCTTCATAATTCGTTAACATTCTTCAACGCATTGTTAAATGCGTTATTAATAAAAACTAATACATTTTTTGAAGATTCCTTCGCTACGGAAGATGTGTATGCTTTTCTTACTTTACAGGAAAATAATAAAAATTATTTACGCTAACAATGGTGGATTAATTTTAATTAGCATCCCTCTGACGATGCTAATACATTTGTGGCGTTGTGATGCGCGTTAGGAAAAACATGAGGTTTGCATGTATTCGTACAAAAGACTTATCATTCAAGCGCCATCTACAATTGAAATTTATAAAGGCTTGGAGGAATGTTAGCCATTTCAACATTGTGGTTTTCTTAAAGTAATGCCGAACTATGCTCCTTGCAGGAGTAAAAAACCTGCTTTTAGTATGACGCTATTGTGCGTTCCAAAAAAATCCGCATTTCCTATTAACATGTACCCACTTTAAAGATATCTTTAAATCTTAATCTTTAAAGAAAGATAAAATCGAAACCAAAAAGTCGATAACGACCAACTTGCAAAAAAGTCGGTTTTTGGAATTCGATTTAGGAATCACTAGTGAGCTTATGTCTAGATCTTTACAACAGCGAGAAGTTAACATTGTTTGAAGATATTTTTAACATGGTATTGCTGGTATCCAGTTTTTTTTATGAAGTTTTGGAATATCGCTATGGTCTATTTTTATTATTTATTTTTAACTAGTTGCAGCTTTTTGAAAGGGGTTTTAGCAGTTCGATACCAAACTGGAGATACGGAAGACAAAATGGGTCTAGTTAAACATTTATAAATATAATCTTTATTTCTAAAGCTAGAAGATTTAATAATCTTGCTTTAAACGATTTTACGACTTTTTGACAAGTTGACTCGATATGTTTTCGAAATATGAGTTTCTTATCAGGGTTACTCTATGATAAGTTACATCACTCATGGTGACTACATTATTTTTCTGAAAATGTACATAGTTGTCAGCTTGGTATTCTGCGTCTTATTACTGTTTGCATTTATTTTCCACTTATTGTAGTATTTGTAGCGACTATTTAAAAGAGGGCAGATTCCATCTTGCTGAACAATATGACAGCAGTATAGTCTGCAAGAGAGATCCTCAGGATTCCTGCATTTAGATTAAAACGTTGGCTTGTAAACGAGTTAGAATTTCAAGAATTACTATAAACAAGTACGAAAAATTCTCAGTTAAATTCGTTAAAGGTGATTCTAGAATAACTTTTATCCAAACAGCTTTAAATATTGAAAACAAACGGGTTTTAATGCAAATTTCAATAGTTTTCTGTAAACAAATTAATTTTTTTATGTGCAGTGCTGTAAAATTATAGCTTATGCGACCTCAGAAGAGAGTTGCCAATTATAACAATATTAATAATTAAACACGTCCTTTATACACACGGAGGAAAAAATATATTTGCATGCAAACATATTGTGCTGGGAACATATGAGTGTTTGAAACATCATCCCAGCAAACATTTATAAGTTTGTAGCAATGTTCCCAAACAATCATATGCGTACATATATTTGTTTGCACCTGAACATTAGGCATGCTCTTTTGGTACTCGTTATGTCACTAGTAGTGATCGCTAGGGCAAAAACTTCAAAACTTTACGAGACATTTTTAAAATTTCTTTGTATACAAGAACGGAAGGGCTTTATGCATCATAAACATTTGATTTGAAAATTTTTAAGTTGCTGAAAAAAAGTTATTTAAGAAACACTATAAGCAAGTAATAACCGAACTTATTTAAACTCACTAAAGATTATTCTTGAATAACTTTCTTCTCCAAAATTTTTAATTGCGGACATTATTCTAATGTGTCGGCAACTGCCTGATACTGAACACATACTTATTTTAGACACCGAAAACTTTATACAAAATAAGTTTTTTTTTTGTTAAAAAAAATAGGTTTCAACTGCAAATTGTACCCAAATTCTAGAGCTCTCCCATTCGTTTTTGCACAAAATCATAAAGAATGTACTGCAACGTTTCCAATGTTGTACATTTTTTTACAATCCGGCGAAAATTACCTGAGTTACAGCAGTATTTGTAATAAATCATAGAATTTGTTCTTACTGTAAGTACCAGATTTGAATTAAACATGCAATTTCTTTGTAACGTCTGTAAGAAAAAAATCCAATGATTTTTTACAAAAACTGCTAAAACTCAGACATATTTCGTCGGATTAACAAAAAATATACCACGTTGAGTTTGGGAAACAGTGCAATTAGCAAATATAAAAAATGATCTAACTTTTTAATAAGAATTTATGTTTTTCCACAAACATATGATATTTCAATCTGTTAGAATGTTGTCCCAAACATATAATATGTTTAGGCAAACCTATAATGCTGAAATACAAACATACATATATTGCGTACAAACAAATATTAAACATATGTTTTTCTCTGTGTTTGTATGCATTATTTATTGCTGTTATGATAATTTTCTTTTGTTTCTAAGACCTTTGACTCTAGCTCGTGAATACTCCCATTGTGGCACCTCCATTCTCTTTGAAAGGTCATATGTTTGTTGGGACGTATGTATGTACATTTATGCGATTACGAGTATTTACATACCTTTGTATGTATGTATACTTGCATACCGCAAATATGTTACTTCCACTTTCCACATGAATGTGTATTTTCGAAAGTACGAGTATGTTGTATTTTCCAGCCGTTAAAGTTTCGCAGTTTTCTCACCATAAAAATCTTTCGAGTGTATTTATTTTATTATGTTTGTTGCACACATTGTTGCTGTTTAACGGTAGGTGGTTATCAATTTTCACGACATCGATATCGTAATGATCAAACATACTCGTACGTAGGGTGATGAGAAATGGGCGAACAATGTATTGTTTTTATATACATACATACATATGTACATATGTGTACGTAGATTGTTATAGTGTAATACATTCTCTCTAGTGCAATTGTGTACGTTATTTCGTACATCATTTGCATGTACAACATATGCTCATTTTCGGACACTACCTCCATATGTACATATGTTCAAAGGGGGAAAACGGCTAAAGCAAAGTCCATATACAGGCAAATAAACGGACATACTACATACATATGTATGTATGTACGTAGCAAATAAAACGTAAACTTTGCGCTGTTTTCGTTTCGCATTACATTCCAAAATGATTCGCGCTGACATAACCTCCGAGATAGAGTAAATTCAAATGTAGAATAACACAACACAAACCCCCCAAAAACAAAAACAGACATGGCAAAAAAACAACAACAGCAAGAACCTGTATATAAATAAATTATTTTTAAACATTTAATCATCAGCACAACACGCGTATATTCTCAAATGTGTGTTTGTATGTATCGTCGTCCGTATGCGCTGCTGCTTTTTCTTCTTGACGTATCACCGAAACAACAAGTGGAAGAAAATGCGATTCTCAAAAGCAACAATTTTAGATTTGTTGTACGTTTTGGAAGTTCTCAAACATTGGCCGGCAACAGCAGCAACAACGACAGGCCGTATGGTATTCGTTTGTCCCATTTATTACATCAGCCTGTTGCTGATGCCACTTCTTCTTCTTTCGCTGCTCCAATATTGTTTAGACTTTCGTACCGATTGAACGAAGCACGCAGTGCACGACCCAACGAACGAACACTGATCACTTTTCTAGCGTTTGGCTTTCGCTCGTACGCTCCACTTAAACAACGGCCGACTAACGTTAGTAACAACTTCTGTTGTTGTGCTGTTGCTGCAATTGCTGTTGTTTTCTTTTCTATTCACAACAATTGCAATCGCACAACATCACTCCAGTCCCGACGAACGGTGTTGCCAACTTGTGTACAACCTAAGCACTGGTTGCTAATTTTTTATTTGTAAAATATAATTCAATCTAAAAAAGTTTTGCAGCGTTCGCGTCATATTTTTGATCTAAATAATAATTAAAGAAAATTCAATGGAGAGAGATGGACGGACATGCTTTTATAGCTAAATCAAATCAGATAGTGGTGGTGTTTTTGGTTGAGCCTTGCAAACTAACACTGAATAGAAAAACCGCAATAGTTAATCTGGCTTAAATTATACCATTGCAAATTAATTTTCAAAAATCCTCCCAACATACATATCGCAGAGAACCGTATAACTCAGAAATGCATGGCACTTTTAGATTTGAAGGCTTATTGTTAGGCTACTATTGTTAGGAGCAGATCCAAGAAAAACGAATGAAGCCATTATGTAGGATTTATTCGTTTTTCTTGGATCTGTCATCAATTTAGAATGTATTTTATTTAAAAAAAATTAAAACAGGACCACATATTTCGGGTGGTATTGTACAAATGACATGCCCTCATTGCCATGAACTTTGAACTGACGACCAAGCTATGTATTTAGAGGCTGGTTCGTTTTGGATAACTTACAATGTTCGTATGAGAAATATGAACGTAAATATGGGGCTTCAAAAATAAGGAATCGGCTACAGTCTTTAAGGACTTTTTTTTTGTAAAATTGTAAAGAAATGTTGCGAGAGTTTTAGATGGTTTACTATTCGATTCAAGTAGAATTCAACAAATAAAGTTGATTAATTTTTAATGGACAAGATCTTACTTTTTGTAATAAAATTATGTAGTTGAAAATATCTTTTTGTAGTAAGTCGCAATAGAATTATTTTTAATTTTCGGTTGCATAATCGGTCACTACTTTGGATATGCTGGACCCTATTTCAACAACCACTTTTCACTGTGAAACTTTACAACTTTTCAATTTATCGAAAGTTTGTGTTTTACCAAATAAAAAATTATACAAAGTTGTAAAGTGCAAAGTTTTTGTTTCACCAAATCATATTTTGCATTTTACTTCCAGTATTTTTTATTTCAAATTTGCTAAACTTTTCATGTATGTATCTACCTTCTGTTTCGTTCGCAAAAAAATATAAGTTGTTTAGTCACTTGATTCGTTTGGCCGCTATTGTTCCTTCAACAGATACACTGTGGTCGCACTTGTATTGAGACAGCAGTCAAAAATACTCGTATTTTCAGCATTAATTGTAGCGCCAAAAATTTGCCGCGGCTTTGTAAATTTGTCAAATAATTGAAAATAAGAAAAAGATGGCGTTAAGTTCGGCTGTTCCCAGTGTTACGTGTCCACCATGGGAGACGTATGTATGATTCACTCAACATAGTATGATTCACTCAACCATACTATTATCCCTACAACCATAGTATGATTCACTCAACCATACTATGATACCCAAAATTATTTATTAGGATTGGGTTGTTATTCAAAAATAGAGATTTTTATCAAGCACGTTATTTTAAATCTCATTACACTTAGTTCATAGCCAGATTTGAGGCCATGTTTCAATTGAACATTTCAGTCAAAAAACAAAAAAATTATATATATATATATATATATATATATATATATATATATATATATATATATATATATATATATATATATATATATATATATATATATATATATATATATATATATATATATATATATATATATTTACCAACGGCAAATGAAAATACTTTAAGTTGCTAGCAGGGGTGAATGCTACTTCACCATCCGTAGACCCCAAGTAACGAATGTGATTAAACCATGATCAATTGCTATATATTTAAGTGCAGGCAGATTTAAAACAAACGAGAACCAGTCGGTATTAGAGTATTTCACCGAATAAAGTAAACACAAAAAAATCCCTTGAACTACCTTCCGATTTTTGTTGTTTTTTATAATGGCCAACAACCACGCACTGTATCGTGTGTATGTGTTTGTTTGGTATATCAAAAAAAACATACGCATACACATGCATGTATGCTCTATAAAACCTGTTTTGTTATGTTTATAGTCGCAACCATACGGTATGATTGCCGTAATCATATTATTGTAAACGTAAATTTTAAACAACAATACTTTTGTTACACCAACCATGTTTATATGGTTGCTACAACCATTTTTTCATTTCTAAATTTGATAATAATACTATTGTTACATTTCAACAATATTAATATCGTCGCAATCATACTGTTTTCAAACTAAAATTCAAAAAATAATACTATGGTTGTGACGAACATGGTTTTATTGTAGAGAACATATTATTGTTGCGGTGACCATATAGTAACCATATCTTTTCTCTGCGTGTACGCACATAAACTCTTGGTTTTTTAAATAAAATTCAACAATTGCCGATCGCTGTTCTGTCGGTAGTGTTCCATTTCGAGTTCATCAAGTTTGCTTCACAAAATTCTGAAATAACCACAACGGTAGTTTCATTCAAACCACAACGGTAGTTTTGCGACACCCTGTATTTACGAAAAGTAATCAAATCTTATTTAATCCATCAAATATTCCAAGCTTCTCGATATGTTTCTCGTTTAACAAATTTTTCGGTCCAAATAGTCCCAAATATGCCCAATAAGGTTGAGTTCTGGGGATTGCGGGGGATGGTCTATTACTTTTTGTGTTCAATATAGAAGTCATTCATTCGCCAAGCGTGAGGTATGCTTGGGATCGTTATCCTGTTGGTAAATCCAATTTACAACGCTTGGTGCAACAGTTTGGTTTAGAATGTCTAAGTAACCTTTCGCCTTTATTGTTGTTTCGTTGAAAGCAAGTTCTCCAACCCCAGAAGCTGCGAAACATCATCAGACCACAACCGAGCCTCCACCACGCTTCACTGTTGTTTCATTCCATGAATTTTGCACAAATTGTCCTTCATATTTTCCTGTGCTTTTCTGGACCAAATATCTCGAACTTACTATCACCTGTAAAAAGAAGAGTATACCAAGAAGAATTGTCCTTGTTTTTATATTTTGAGCATAATTTAGCCGTTTCTGTTTATTCACTTTTGAAATGTACGTCTTCTTTCGGGGACGGCGGGCATAAAATCCACTTTTATGCAAAATTCTTCTGCCAGGTTTTTTGTAAGCTTGCACCCATTAACCTAAAACTTAATGGGTGTTGACTCACTTTTGACGCCGATAGTATATTATTTACGACGATCAATAATAAATACATTACTTAACATTTTACTAGGATTTCCGATCAATATTTTGTGGTGTTTCAAACAAAATGACAAATTTACTATACCTTTGGTGATGTCGGTGCGACCGACTTCGGTTACATTCTTATTTGTTACTTACCAAAATAGCCTAAGACAGCAAGTCTTATGAACATTTGCAAAGTTCATTTGAAGCGCTTTACATTTGAAAGTGTTGAAATTTGATACACGAAAACACTTTTCTCTATGCAATATTCATAAATGCAAATAAAAAGTGTTTGGTGAAATGGGGCCCAGATAGCTTCAACTGCCAGCTGTCATCACACAACTAAAAACTGGGAAAATTGAAGTCAAATTCGGCTGCTGCAATGGAACTGTCTTCATGTTTCATATCTTTGTGTATTTTAGAAATTGTATTATTAAGTGCATCTTCGCACTACCAAAGTACATCTACAAAAAAGTTATTGACAATACCAAAATAAAAGCACCGAATAGACAACACTGCTGTGTGTATGTGTTGCGTTTTTATTGATTTACACAATCGCAAAACAATTGAAATGTCTAATTAAATCTGCAAATACAGCACACAGCGGACTCATTCACTCCGCCGAGTGTGAGTGAGTGTGTGTCCATGCATTTTCATTGGAGATACACACATTACTCGTACCTACATATGTATGTCTGTTTGTATGTTTACGTACACTTGTTGCAAGTACGGGCGATGCGTTCTCTTTGAACACGAATAACGTGAAAAGAGTCGGTTAGGCTGTGTGTGTTGTTTATTGATCGTCTTGAATTTCTCCTTGATTTAGTTCACTTTCCTCTCCCCCTTCGAACCAGCCAGGCTCTCCTGTCAAGAGCCGCGCTTTCTTTGGCGCCTTTTTACAACGAACAGAGCAGTTCTTCGTTGTAAAGTGGGGCATACGACTGTAAATAAACTGAATGTTTCTCTATTCGTTTGTCTAGCAAAGGTCATAACCCCTATTCGGTTTATTACTAATCTACAGTGGTGGCCAAAAGAAATGCAACCGCTATTCGCTAAGGTAAAAATGATCTATTACTTGGATACTTGTTCCCCCGGTACTTGTTATGTACATAAATAATATCTACAATTCGTTAAATAATTCTAAGGAATGAAACATTCTTAGGAATGAAGTAAAATCGTTTTTAACGATGTCATATTTTTTTCTTTTTGTTAACCTTTAATCAAACATCGGCCCGGAAACAAACAAATGCAACCTTATTATTTTTTGTATATCGGCATTTTTACCTTTCGTTATTTTGTTTTCTTTATGTATTTTGTTAATAACAATATTAAGAGAGCGTAAATGTTAATTAAGTTTAATATTTTTGTTTGAAATTAACAAAATTCCTTTAAATAAATAGGGATTTAATTGATTTATAAAATGGCAAGTTCCATATTCGGTTTTGAACTGAGAAAGCGCAATGAAAGTGATTATTCTGATAAAATTTCGGTAAGCTAACGAGGAGGTCGACCACGTAAAAGAACTCGTCGGATGGACAATTTTATAATTCAGCAAGTGGAAAATATATATTTGATACTTCGACAAAGATTATTTCAAACATATAAATACTAATTTGAACTCGAACTGTTCGTAGACATCTTGTCGAAGCATCTCTGCGCGCATGCCGCTTAGCAAAAGGAGTTTAAAAATTTGCTATGGAGCATTAAAATTGGCCCGAAAACTAATAAAGGATTGTCCTATGTAGCAATGAGTCCAAATTGAATATCATTGACAGCGATGGCATGCGCTATCCGATAGAATTACACTATTGTTGGGTATATGGTTGTGGTACAACATTTTAATAGTCCCCAGAACAATAGTATGATTAAAATACAACTATACTATGATCCTCACAGCCATAATATGATCCCCACAACAATAGTATGATAACCATACTACGATTCCCGAAACCATAGTGTGATTTACGCTCAACCATACTATGATCTCCACAACCATAATATGATCCTCACAACCATAGAATGATCCTCACAACCATAGTATGATCACACAATTATACTATGATCCCCAAATTATTTATTATTGGGTTAAGCTGTCAATAATAGATTTAAGTTTTAAAAATACATTAAATTCAAAAAATACAAGGAGTGATTCATTTAACAGGAGAAAAAATCAGTTTAAAAAAACGTTAGCGTTTTTATTTAAAATATTTCAGTTAAACAAAGCAAAGCAGTTTGTTTGAAAAATTTTAATTTTCATATAAAAAGTACTTTTACTACATTAGATCTGTAACAATAACATTGTTCTCAAAAGCATATTCAAATGGAAAAATTTACAATCATGCAGAATGATTGCTGTAATCATAATATTGTTAAAATAAAACCAAAAAAACAATACTTTTGTCGCGCCATTCATATTTATATTGTTGAGAACCATATTTTCATTTTTAAATTTTGCAACAATACTATTGTGACTTTTTAACCCTATTTATCTTGCGGCAATCATACTATTGTCAAAATTAAATTCAAAAAAGCAATACCATGGTTGCGAAGAACATATAGTAACCATATTTTTTCTCTGCGTGTAAATGATTTTTCGTAATAAAATGACCAACACAATCGCTGTATCTAGATACCATCGAGAATCATTAGGAAACAGCCAATCAAAGAATCGATAGCGAGAAATTTAATGATTCTTATATTTTGTTTTGAAGAATAAAAAATGTCTGATATGCAGTTCCTGAAAATTTATTCACAATTTAATAGTTCTAATACTCTATACCATAGAATGGGAGTAAAAATTAAATTGAAATAAATTGAAAGCCAGTTGTTTTATTCGAAACCTTATTATTTGAAAAGAAAACTAAAACTAAACTAAAATTCAAATACAAAATGAAGTGAATAATCGCTGACATAGCGGAGCACAAATATTGCAATACCTGCATCCGTTGTTGATTTTAAGTTCCACGAAACCCGTCTCCGGTTCGACGTCTGTTTTTATTCTTGTAATCGTAGTTGTGCCGGAACTATTGTAGTAGCAACCAGAAACAACTTTGTCGTAACACCTCTCTTAATTGCGAGCGTCCTCGCACGTGACATCAAAAGTAAGGAATTTGTAATAACCTTCGTATTTGTTTTTGATTTATTAAACTTGTTGTATGCAATTCGGAGAGAGACAATTGTACTGAGGATATTGAGGTCACTTTTTTATTATTCCGATATATTCTCTTTCTGACTATTATCGTAATTGTAATGACAGCTATGATGAACAACCCCAGTAGCTCGCTTCTGTAAATAAATCAGTAAGTTACCGATTTATGTGACGTCACACCGACTAGATCGAAAGTTACCGATTTCGTGAAAACTGCTGTTTCTTTACGTTGAAATCGGTAAAAATTTGATCTGTGATGGAAAGAAATACAAATCGGAAAGAAACGGTAGGAATTGAAACAAGCTGCTTTTTATTTGCATTTGTTCTCATGTACAAATATTTTGTATTAAAACACTGCTATTTTAATAAAACTTATATATTTAAACGACATAACCATTACTTACCTTCTCACTTATTTTGTTAAAAATATGCAAACAAATAAAAAACGAGGAATTAAAAAAGCTGGCAGTTGGTGATGTACATTGCAAGTAAACAAACATGTACACTCGGTTATTTTGCATTACCATACAGATTTCGTTGAAACCGGTTCATAAATTGTCGTAAATTTCAACACACTGCCATCTTAAATGTTTATGTTTTGCTGCCTATTTTTAAACACAATTAAACCGCGGTAAGACAATTAAAACATATTTTTTAATAAAATATTTATTTGTATAAAATAATATCAATAATATTGCATTTGGTGTAAAAAGTTATATTTGGTTACTTGTTTTCTCATAATTGCAACAACACTATAGCAATCGGCAGAGTTTTCTCACTTGGCTTAAAGTCAGTGAGAAAGTTACCGATTTCAAGTTGAGTCGATTTTCTTACAGAAACACGTTTTTAAGCGATTCCTATTAAAGTAGAATCGGAACAATGTCATATTGCCGATTTGGAACGAGTGAATGGAAATGAAGGTGAGAATGACGTCAGAGTGACGTCAAATCGGTAACTGCGATCGGTACGATTTACAGAAACGAGCTACAGTTTAGATGCCGAGTACTACTTGTTTCTAACATTCAAGTGGTCATTTGCTTTGGTGTTGTTTAGGTTAAGCTCATTTGCGGTTTCTAAGGTAGTTTCTTCCTCAATTTTGGATCCAGGTAATCTTGGCAGCTGGTAGCAGTTCAGCTCATTTTTCCAGGTAATAGTAGGTATGATTTCTGTTTTCAACAGTTATTGTTGCATACTGTAGGATAAAAGTTCCACTATGGTTGTATGGTTCAATGTTTATGCAGACGGTATCATTGAATTCATTCAGCGGAATCATTCCGGGTATTATTTCTCCGACGATGATGGTTGACTTCTTAGAAGGTTTTTCTACGCCTGAGTTATTATTTGATCCTCTTACATTATCAATATTACAAATAGTTAGTTTAGTATAGAATTTCATTCTTTTTCTACTCCAAATGATAAATTCTTACATTCTGGTATTTATTTTTATTGAATTTTGTTGACAAATTTTCCAAGTTTAGTACGTTTTATTAATAACTTTGAATCTGCGGTTGTGGAATGATTACAATATAAAGCAGAGATTTATCGCTAGAAGCTTTTCTAATTTCTGAAAATTCGAAAGCTTCTACTAAATTAGTGAATGGAATAAGATCTCTTCAAAATTACAATGTCTACTTCACTTTTTAACAGTGTAAATGAATAAATTATGTTTTACTGGAAGTTTAGTAGATCTTCTTTTAAATTATGGATTTTAAATTTAATAGTTGTTATATGATTGGTTGCCTGCATAGCTACTTGTTGATTGTTACTTTGAAAGACATTGTTAATTTTTTGTTCTATTATCTCATAGTCTGCATAATCGGGATTACCGGCAATACACTTCCATGCGGACCCTTTGAAGACAATGGATATTTTGACGATTTTGAATTAGTTCATGGATAGGAAGGGCTACTATGGATGGAAATGGCTCACGTTCTGGTGTAAACTCTGCTGCAATGCGTTGTCTAATACTTAGTTAGTTGTACGAGTAGCTGTCTGGTTCGGTTACATTGTTACAGAGATCTATTTGCTTCTTGACAGTTGAGGTAAAACAATATTTTCTATTTCCTGGATCATCCGCCCTTTTCTGCACGATCCATATTGGTGAATTTTATTTTGATGGAGATGGTCGTATCAATATCCAATAGTTCCTGAATCTGATTCTCAACTTCGGACTATAAATGCATTGAATAAGGATAGTATTTTGAGGAAACTGTGATTTCATCTTTAAAAGTTATTTCACCTACAACTGTTGTTGTCTTTCATTAGGGACAATAAATAGCCCATTTAATTTTTTCCACTATTACTTCAGGGTGGGTATTCCTAATATCTATCACAAAAGCCGATTGAGAAGGGTGTTTCTTGATTTGTATTTTTCCCGGTTGTTTATAATTTTGAATAGGGTGTTTATTAGACGTCTGGTTTTCAATCTAGCCACACTTTTTTCGGAGTTGGTCTTTCTGACAGCTGTCACTTGATTTATGCTTAGTTTGGTTTGACATTTCATAATGAATAGACTTACTCTGGAACAACCTAAGCAAATAGTGATGAATGGGTCCAAAACAAAATGGCCACCGATCCTGATTTTAACAAGAATATATTGTTCAGCGATGAAGCTCACTTTTGCTTGAATGGGTACGTTAATAGCCAAAATTGTCGCATTTGGAGTATTGAAAATCCACAAGACATTGTTGAGGCGCCGTTACATCCTCAAAATTCATTGTTTGATGTGCTCTATGGGCAGAGGGAAACATTGGTCCATATATCTTTATAATAAAGCCGGCCATAATGTTACAGTCAATGGGGAACGATATAGAGCTATGATTAAAGACTTTTTCGTGCCTGAATTGCAGTAGGTTGGTGTGGAGACCTTTGGTTCCAACAAGAAGGCGCTACATGCCATACAGTCAACGAAAAATCTATTTATTGAAGGAAAATTTTCGTGAAACATAATGGCAAACCCTTATATTTAGAATAAAGCGCAATTCTTGGCCATAACATTAAATTATATGTTTTTATTTCTTCTCGAAAACCACACGTCTGAAAAAACACCCTTTACTATTCAAAGATGTGAAAAAAGATTTTCATTTCTCTTGAAGAATCATTTCCCGAGATACCTTTAAAGTGTTTCAAAGAAGGAAGTATGAAAAATTGTATGTCAGAAGAATTCTTTTTAAACAGGCTTATAAAACAGGTAATATCAGTTTTACTAACTACTGATTTAACACAAAATTTTAGGTGTAATGAATAGGTTTTTTTACTAGTTCAGATCTGACAAAGTTCTTATTAGAACCTGTGTCGATAAGAAATTAGACTCAATTAGTCCTGCATTCGATATATGGCAAGAACGAGATCGCTATTCTAAAAAATAGACAGCGACAAAGTTCTCTGTCTCATTTTGATCATCTTCATCATCATCCCAATTGTTGCATTTATCGATGTACTTATATTCGTCAAATCGCTGTAACTTTTCTTAATCGTCATTATTTTCTATTACAGATTTAAAGTTATTTGTGTTTGGTACATTATCAGCTACATTTGATTCTAGATTAAGTTTCTCTGCATTTTGTGGGTTGATGTACTTGGTTAGATTGATTGGGGAGTATTTTGTCTAAAAATCTGTTATCTAGTGCTGGACTGTTTATCCAGTTCACCATTTTTGCCTGCATGGATTTGTCTACATGTCATAGGTTCTGGCCTGGCTTTTGGATTTAGTTGCCATGGATCTCTGCACACAGAGAACAGATTGAGGTTGCATGCACTTTAGGTTTTCTCTGAGTACAACCGAATGTTAGTTGGTGCTCTGAAACGTTCAATAATTGTTACTTAAGTATCGGTAGCAAATGTGAAGTATCCGAACCTCCAGAAAAAAAGGTTTGGCTCTAGCAGACACATGTCGCAAAAAACAGTTTCCTTATATATTTGAAGTATTCTTAAATGTAGAGAGGGCCATGTCGAGGAAAATATAATGGATGATTTTAACTGAATAAATAAGATTTAATGATTTTCTTAAAGCGGTAATAATAGGATTATTTTTGCTTCAGATATTATCAACTATATTTGGTTACAACAACAAAATGGAATATATTTTCCAATGCATGTATGTGTTGGCCACACATTGTTTAGTTTAGTAATTGTTTCAGAATCGTCGAACCGCGTTCATTTTTCGTATATTTGGAGTGATGGTCAATAGCATCGATCAGGTCATTAAAACATCGACGAAGATAATACTTTTTAAACGCAGCAATAACTACAAGATCTTTGGGCAGGATAGGTGACGTCGTATTTGGAGGGGAAAAACAATGCCAATGTTGTATTTTATATAGTCGTAGTTTATTCCGGAAATAGTAATATATGTCAAAAACAAGCTTTTTTATTTGACATGCAGAGGACCTGATGATTTTTTTAACAAATATTTTGTATGGCTCTTGGCGTTTCAAACTTACAGTGTGGAATTTTAATGATTATATGTTAAGACGTTTTGCACTCCTGCGGGCATAGAAAATGTAATAGTAATGCAAATTTAAAAATGTGTTTTTTTATTTATTGCTAACTATAATCGTTTTGTTACAAAAGAGTGCAAAACCAAAAATTATGTAATAGAGAACCAAAAAAAAATAACCCTCCGACGTACTCAATTTTGCACAAGAGCATTTTTAATCCACAGAACAACAAACAATAAAACATTTAACAATTTCAAACTTTAATTTTTAATTAAAATGGTAGGTATTAATCTTTGTTAGCTTCCAAAAATGGTGTATTTAAAAAAGAAATAGTAAGAGTTAATCTCTAAACAAATTGAAGTACTCTATGAAAACGAAATTAAAGGCGGCATTGAGGATAGTGTTAAATCGATGTCGCGTTAATAGCCAGGCATCTAAATATAAGTAAGTACTGGTGGTCATAACAAGTCGCAAAATATTGCTTTCAAAAAGATGACAGTCGGTCATCAAAAACTTTAAACAGCTTCGGAACCTCGCATTTGTATAACTCCTAAAGTTTTATTACAGTAACAGATAGGACCGTGGGTCTATTTACGGTAAGTAAAGCGTTCCATATAATTTGGTAATTTCTGCTTGTAAAATAAGGAATCTAATCTTGCCGGGAAGAATGTTAAGGCATGGTTTAATTCGCCAGAAAACACACAAAATGAACTGTAGACCATTCGAAGCGAGTAACATGGATAGCTTACCCTGAAAAATAAGTTTCTTTTTCACAACATCTCAAATAGTCCAAGAATAGCCGACTGGACACAATTTTTAGTGGTCTGCTCAAACTTGTGTTTTATCGTCAAAAATTGCCTAGGACAATACAAAACAACCGATTCGAACTTGAAAGATCTGTGCCACCGACATTACATCTTGGCATAACCGGAAGTTGGAGCTGGATTTCTAGTTAGAACTCGAACACAACCATGTCGTTGTCTTATGGCAAACAGCCCTTTGTCATGTATTTCATATGGGCAGCCCATTTGGTTGGCGAATACTCGTGATGGCGGGCGACAGACGCCGACTTAAATTCTTTTTTTTATTTCTTGTCGTTTTTTAATTATCATTGCCACCTATTTATACAAAATGTAAGTGTTTGAAAGTGGTTTTAACTAGTATTTTCCAAATATTAATACCCTGTTTTTCTAAGTCGAACAAAAACATGAACGAACGAAAGTCAGTCACTCGATTTCGTCTCCATTGCGTTTCTCAACAACGAAACCTTTCGTTCGTCTGCTCATACGTGCGTCAATTATTGTATGTTATGTAATTGAGTTGCCATATCCACATTTTTCAGTTTTATTACAATTTTTTAAAAATCCTACTAAATTGTATAAGCGTAAATACAACCATGCCAGGGAACACAGAACAAAATAAATAAGACGAACAGATAAACAAAACAAACAAAACAAACATTTTCAAAACAAAACATACAAATTATTTTAAACAAAAAACATACATTTCTCACAGTAAAACAAAAAATACTGCGAAATCCGCCAGTGTACTTGTGGGAGGTCCATTTTTGGTATTTTGCTTTCTTACTTATTACTATACGTATATTTTTGTCAGACGAAAGCAAAATAGCAAGTGATGAATTTTGACATTTGCTTCGCAGAGGTGACAACTCGTTCGAGAAACAGCTTTTTGTGAAAAAACGCTTACATGTTGCTTAGACTTGTCGTTCGAGTCATCGTTCGCATAGACTGTGATGAGAAAAAGTCATATTTCTTTCGTGTACGAGGCGAACGAATGCTTTCGACAAGACAATTTCTTTCGTCGTTCCCTATGCGACTTGGTGTATTCGGGCTCTTATAAAAGCCTAGATCATTAACACATTTAGTATCGAAAAGTATTTAAGTATTTTGTTTAAGCACTTTTGCAGTTCCCTTGACACTCTGGTGGAAAACGCCCACACATCCATTCGTATGTATGTACGTATGTTTGGCACACAGTATGGTGTGTTATTTTGCACGAACTGCTCACAGATATATTCTTTTGGGAGAGACAACGGTTAT